>OU612058.1:236598209-237806006 GCA_914767635.1 Melanostoma mellinum | reverse complement strand
TTTAGAGCCCATATCTCCTTTCAAGCCAACATAGCCGTCGTCACCGTTTAAACCTTCTTTTCCAGGCAAACCATCTTCACCACGATCACCCATTTCACCTTTCACTCCAGGAGGTCCATTTGGACCTGGAACACCTGGCGAACCTGCAGGTCCTGGTGGTCCTGGTGGACAGCGACATTGTGTAAAGAATGAATGCTGTTGGGCTCCTGGAAAATTGGGTTGACTATACTGATAAAATGAATACGGTGGATATGGTTGTGGGGTTGGTTGCCATATAACGTTTGGCAATAATTCCAACAAAAACAACTGTTCCCCACTCTTTGAGTCCGAAGAAATTCCACTTGTCAATTTGGTTTCACTACTTCTAGCAACACTAAAAATAAAAATTAACCCTTTGGTAATATTAAAAATTATTTTCTTTCTCTTATTCTATTGACTTCGATCTAACCGAGTTCCGTCAACACAGCTTCAGTCTTCATCTCGTGTCTTCTAAGCGAAAAGTTTATAAAGTCACTTCTTTTATATGAATGACTAATGCGTTTGTTGAATAAACATGAAATGCTAATATAATTACTGAAATATGATCATTTCATTAGTGGTATGGGTCGATAGATCCGAAAGACATTAAGAAGAGCAAATCCAAATGTTAGAAAAATACTAAATAACCGTTACTGAATCATCCGAACAAAACTTTTGCTCGAATGGACAAAAAAAAATTAATGACTATCGTTTTTATTAATTTTTCTTCTGTTTTATTGTTTGCTCGACTGGTCCTCGAACTAAGACCTCTTCAGTAAAAAGTGATTTTTGTGGCTTTAACATAAACAGCTATTACAAAACTAAAAGATTGTCTATTCATTCGTTTGTCATCAGTTCACTAAACCGTGCTTCGAATGTTGCCTTAAAATTTGAGCACATATTTGAACATTGAAGAGATTTCAAAACATATAGTTGTGGCACGGCCGACGCACAGGCGTATCTGACTATCTTGTGACTATTTCGTAGTTTGAGACTGAAAGTTTGAGGTTTTTGCAGCATCAACAGCACTCTAAAAATTGAATGTATTCCATAAAACTATACCATCAGAAGCTGAGGCACAAGTTCACTGAACTTAAATTTTTGAGCTGTTTCTTTTTATTTCACAACAAATTCTTTGTGTTTTTCATCAGAATGAATTCTTAGACCGAATAAAAAGGCAAATTGTAGAGGTTTCCATTAGAGTTTTTGATATTTAGAAACGACCGCAGGATGTTTATTTCATTGCTAAGAGGGTATGCAATTTATAATGAAAAATATTACCTGCAACAACCATTTACAGAATTTTCCATCACCTATTCGCATTTTTCGTTGTATGTAATCGGTAACTTAAGGAATTCTATCTAAAAGGTCTTTAATCCATCGTGGCTTATTTGCCTGTACTCAGTTTTACTAGAAAAAAGTATTGAGGTTATACACAAGGTCTTGAGACAAATTGTGATAGTCTCTTCGAGAAATCACATGGTCAAGGAACTTTTGAAATGTGTGGCAAGTGGTGGCAAACGTTGATCTCAAGATCCGTCCATACACAAAATCATTAATCATTGTTCGATATATTTTTTTTTTTAACTAACGCGCAAAGGTGCTGCGGCTAAATTGTTTCAAGGGAGGAATGCAGCTGGCTATTGCACTAGAGCACTGTTTGTGAAAAAACGATAAAAGAGAGAGAGACAGGTGACGTTTCGATGATGTCCAACGATTGAACTATCACCTATCAATTTTAACGCTCTATTTTGAACCCTTTCGAGTAGGCGCAAAGATGTTTGAGAAGCACCTGACCAGATATGGGAGCTATACTCCAGCTTTCGGCGGATGAAGGCCTAATAAATTTTAGCCAGATCAGAAAGGGTGAAGAACTTCCTGCATCGTCCTAAGAAACTTAAGCATTTAGCAGAGTTTTTGGCGACTTCAAATATGTGGTAATTCTAACGAAGATCATCATTTACACACATACCAAGTACTGACAGCCCTTCGGTTTCTTCGATACAGGTACCATTCATGGATAATGGCAATGAGGGAATGTTAAGCTTCAACTACAAGAGACAGCATTGAGTTTTTGAAGCATTGAATTCTACTCGGTTCATAAGACCCCATGAAACAATGCTGTCAAGGTCAGAATTTAATGAGCTTATCATACGCAACCGTTCCAGTTTCACATCCGAAGAGCAGGGACGTGAACTTGGAAACGAATATGAAAAGCTGAGGATCGAGTAGTCAGCAAAACAGTTGAGAGTATTAGAAGTTTCAGACAAGAGATCATTTATGAAAATGAGGAAGAGAGTCGGAGACAAAACGGAGCCCTGGGGAGCACCAGCATTTATGAAGCGGGTATCAGACTTGCAGCCATCCAATACAACTGGTATTGAATGGTACAACCAATACAACTGGATCGATAAAAGAACCTGATGCTAAACTCTATCAAATGCTTTAGAAATAACAAGTGCAATAATCCTACTTTCTCTAATAAAGATTCAATGTAAAGAATGGTTCCACTTTTCAGTGAGATATGCCATCAAATCACCAGTGGACCGTTTGCAACGAGAGCCGTACTGACGATCATTAAGAAGCTTTCGTTCGTCAAAGTATTTCATAAGTTGACAGTTTATCAACGTTTCCATGACCTTGGAAAGAAGGGACGTGAGTGCAATTGGACGGTAATTGGAAGGGAAGGAAGATTCGCCTTTTTTAAAGACCGGCTGGACAAATGCAGTTTTCCATCTGCTCGGAAAAATACCAGCATAATAGGAAAGATGGAAACGTTTACGCAGTGGTTGTGCCAGCGTAAAAGAACACCTCTTCAGAATAACGTCGGGGAAACCATCTGGACCAGCGGATTTATCTATGTTGAGATCTTTAAGGACTCTCGCAACCGAGCGAGTTCGAAAAAATATCTACTTCATCACATAATTTGCACACTCGAGCTCAGGTGGAGCCAGTATGCTATGAGGAAGTGCCGAGCTGGCAGCCAATTGAGCTGCCAGAAAATTGGCTTTGTCGATGGAGCTAACATATGGAGAGTCATTGAAGACGAGTGTTGGGACCGATGACGTGGTCGAGTTCTTTATGTTCCTGACAAAAGAGTTTTGCTTTACTTTTTGGTCATGCAAAAACTTAGCCTCTTGTATTTGAGCATTACAGATATTTCTGGCCCGTTTGAACATATTTCGATTTTCTAGTGTAGGGTTATCTTTAAATCTTCGAAAACTACTTTCTCTATTCCAATAATCATTGTTCGATATTCCAATACATCCAACGTAACAATTGCTCCAGTTTTATCTCAATTCAAAATAAGTTGTCGTTTGTGGACCAATTCCAATGATCGACGGGAATCGGGAAAACCTGCTGGGACTGAATCACAAGCTCACGAGTGAATGAGTGGCTTCCGTGATCGAGTGAGTGAGTACCCATTTTAGGATTACAGCATGCGTGATCTCATTTACCATTAAAATTACTTTATAGTAATCCTTACTAATATTATAAATGTGAAAGTCACTCTGTCTGTCCGGATTTCTATGTTACCGTCTCCTGCCCAAACTACTAAACTGATTTAAATGAAATTTTGTACAGAGATAGTCTAGAACCTGAAAAAGGACATAGGCTGTAGATTTTATCCCTATATTCCCACGGGAACGGGAACGTATACGAGAACTTAGAAACTACAACACCGATTTCAAAAATTTTTCTACCGTTAGAATGCTACACTATCCCTGAGTAACATAAACTTCAATTCATCCACATATTCCTACGGGAAAGGGAGTCCTTACTAATATAATATGTGTGAAAGTAGCTCTGTCTGTCCGTCGTTCTATGTTACCGTCTCCCGCCCAAACTAATAAACCGATTTAAATGAAAATTTTTACAAAGATTGTTCAGAACCTGAGGAAGGACATAGGCTATTTATTTTTTACCTATATTCCCACGGGAGCAGGAACGTATACGGGAACTTTGACACTACAGCACCGATTTCAAAAACTCTTCCGCCGTTGGAATGCTCCATAATCCCCGAGCAACATAAACTTTTACTCATCCCCATATTCCTTACGGGAACGGTCACCATGTTTCCACGGGAACAGGAGTCTTTACTAATATTATAAGTACGGAGTTAAATCAGTCTGTCTATTTCTCTTTGTTATAATTAACCGCCCAAACTATTGAACCTATTTATATGCATTTTGGTACAGAGACAGTCTAGTCTAGAACCTGAGGATGATGGGCGGGAACTTGGAAAATACAGCTCACATTTCAAAAAATGTCCACCGTTAGAATACTACACTATTCCCGAGTAATATAAACTTTAAGTCATCCTCCGGAAACGACCCTCATATTCCCACGGGAATGGAAGACTTTATAGTAACATTATAAATCCGAAATAATGCCTGTCTGTTTTTCTTTGTTTATATTTACCGCCCAAGCTATTGAACCGATTTATATGAAATTTGGTACAGAGATAGTCTAGAACCTGAAGATGGACACCCTTACTAATATAACAAATCCAAAACGTTTGATTCCCCGTTTTCCTTTAATTCCTACTGATTGGTCATTATAAATAAGGCTCAGACGCTTTAAGTTGCAGGTGTTCGTTTAGAAAAAGTCCCATGGCAACTTTATGCGGCAGAATCACGTGTATAAATCCCACAAAACCTTTTTATTTCGCAAAAGATGGAAGAAATAAGAACGTCGTGTGCAAACATATACTTAAATAAAATAATTTCAACAATGGTTTACTAAAACGCATGAATGTGTCTTATTTGCAAAATAAGTAGCCTAAAAAATTAAGAATGCTGCCGAAAGTCACTATTCCACGCGGACGAAGTCGCGGGCACAGCTAGTATCTTATAATTGTTCGGATGTATTAAGTCACTATTAATTCACAGATGTCGCTGATCGCTCAAATCTCCTTAGACCAATTTCATTATTTTTTTGTCAAACAAAATTCATGTAAAGAAGACAACTGTGAGAGTTTCAGAATTTTAGATTTGTTGAAAGAAATCTCGTAAATTGATGCCTAGACGATTATGATCGTCTTCCGGCGGATGTGTACATAGACAACGAAGGCGATGGGTTAGATGGGTTTTGCATTGACTTGGCTAATTTTTATTTACAAAAACTATGATAAGGAAACCTATCTTACTATCAAATACATGGAAAATGTTCACAAAATTTATTACATTTTTACTTTATGAACAACCAGTGAGCACTTCATGCCTCGAATGAAATTCCGTCCCAATTACTTATATGAGATAGAGCCCAATTGTGGTACTGGACTATACTCGATGCCGTGAGCGGTAATACCAAATTCATATACATAATTCCGTCACGAGTTATTCGATAACGTGTGCCGTAATTCAGCCTCTACGTTCTCCTTAACGCTATGAGCCTTAACCCTTCAACAGCTAAATCCTAAGTAGTTGAGCTAACGGTAAGCTTTCGAAGGCAGGGAAAACTGTTGCGGGAAATTGAGCAGCTAGAGAAATAAATTGTGTAGGAAAGGTCACCAAGAACGAAAAATTGAACATTAAAACCAATCGAAACAATAACAATTCAATTTTCAATAGCCTCATGGTTTCTATCAGAGGTCTAATCATTCAGATTATTATTAACTTCTTTATAATAACCTCTTAAAACTATCTAAAGGGTGTTTTTTTAGACCAATGGTTCTGAAGTGCTAGTTTTCTACAAGTATCGCCTTTTGATTGTAAATACATTGTCACGAAAAGCGCTCTCCAACTAACCGTTCGCAATCGTAGATCCCCTTCATTCCTTAACAAGGCATGGTTGAGAGAAATGGTCCAAAACCAGGGGCTGCCAGGTTGCGCCATCCTATTTCTTTTGAAGAAGAAATAAAACGCATATAATTTAGTGTTATGGCCAAGAATTGACATTTTTTATGAAGATAAGGGCTTTTTAATACGTTTTAAAAATGATTACTCAAAAGTGGCGCCCGCGTCTGACTTGAACAAATTCCAGCTGTGAGGCCTTATTTCCAACCTCTTTTTGCAGCATTTTATTATGATTGTGCTGATAATTTATGTGAAAAAAAAGAAAATAAACTTTTCAAACAAAAATATTCATTGATATCGGTTTCTGCCCTTTCTAAAAAGGGCGATGCTCTTAGTACTGTGAGAAACAAAGTTACTAATGCTGTTGAGAGTTTCGGTAGATATCTTATTAGCTGAAGCGTCAACGTCTCCGTCGAGAAAACTCAATAACCAGTACATCAAGGATGTTTTTAGAGATTTTTTCTTTCTTAGCGGAGTACAACCTTGACGAAGTACAACAGATCTACCGACACTACACTTTGCTCCGTTTTTATAGCCTGGGGAAGATAATACTTGTATTTTTTAGAATGAGAGGAAAGGTGGGTTACATTTTCGTTCCTTGAAATAATCGAATTATTTCTAAATTAAATATTTTGTTGCTACATATACACATACTTCAGGCAACTGATTCAAGACATTTAATATCTATTTTTTTTTTTTTAATATTTTTCTCTAACCAGGCCACGAGTGTGGGGATTTCATATGTAATTTCAGCCGCAATACCCCAATGTTGAATGCTATATCACACTCCAATTATCTCTTGAATTACGATGCACAAAAATTAAAAAGCAACGTGCATCGGTGTCTCCTAAATCTAATAAATCCTCTCCTGTTTTGCTAAAGGCTTGAACTACGCTTAATAATATTATAAGGATACTCATATGCCCTTGATGTGCGCATTAATTATAAGAAAAATAAAAAAAAATAAAAAAATGATATGTCTTATTAGCGTAGGAATGAAAAATCCGATTTCTTGCACACAATTCTAGTCAGTCAGATAATAAAATAAAATCAAGTCGATATTTTGTGAAGTTTTGTATTTACTTTCAAACAAATTCCAAATGAACACGATCCTTAATTTATTAACCTGCTGCTCCAATTGGTCCTGTTGGTCCCGGTGCTCCCGTTGCTCCAATAAGACCCTGGGGTCCTGGGAGTCCTGCATCTCCCGGATCTCCTTTTATACCAGTGATTCCCTGCAATCCAATTGTACCCTTGTCACCCTTATCTCCCTTTGCACCAGCATCGCCTGCATCTCCCTTATCACCAACTACACCCATTGGACCAGTGGTACCTTTAACACCCTTATCGCCAGTCTGACCCTTATTGCCTTTGAACCCATCGTCTCCCTTAGTACCCGCTGTACCCATTCTGCCCAAGGGACCAGGAGTACCCATCACCCCGGGTGGGCCTGGTGGTCCAGGAATGCACGTACACTGTCCGCCGCCTTGTGGTGGTGGTGGGTACCAGATTGGTGGAGGATATCCTCCGTGTGGGTAGTAGTTGCTTGGACCTTTGTTTGTTTCTTGGACATATATTGTTTGTTGTTGTGAGCTTGGCTTCACGTACTTAATAATTTGTTCATCTTGATTATTTTGATAGTTCGATTGATGCTTATCCTTTTCATGTGTCGCGTGACTCACGGCAACGCCTGTTTGAAAACAAAAACAAAAAGTCAATGAATGAGATCTATTTCATTGGTAAAAAGCAAAATATTATCTTACCGAGCGCTAGAATTGCTACTACGACCTTCATCTTGTGTCTTCTGATTGAAATCTGAATCGAAGAAGGCTTTTATATTATCATTCTTCCAACCAACTGATACTCACAGTGAAGTGAAATTATTCTTATCATAAATATTTTCGCTATTGAATTGTTAATGTTAACTTTATGGGCGGTGTAATTTATTCAACTCATCATCATGAATTTGAATATTTGACCCAGATTGTCATAAGAATTTGCCATTTTAAACAATTTTAGTGACAAAAGTTCTATGACAACTATTTGCATTAATCAACTGGTTTACGTTCGTGAAGTAGATAGGCGAGTTATTCAGATAAACGTTTTCAAATTGTTCATATAGTGGCGCGTGAATATGATCGGGCTTTGACCCTTTCAATTTTACAGTTTTTATACAGGTTCTAAGAAAATATACTCCAATTCTTTTACTTTTGAGAAATCTTGATTTGGTGATGCTTATGACGTGGGTTTTTCATAAACAAAGATAATTTCGTCTGCTGCAGCATATTCCTTTTGACCCTTCGACTACTACGGCGATAGAAAAGAAATTTTCAATAGTGGCGCTCGTGGCTGGTTTGTATGACTGCGTGTTGCGAGGCTCGAGTCCCGGGTGACGGGTATCGTCTTTCGCAAGGAACTGACAAGTCCTCCGAAAGTAACCAGACTGCCGCGAAAAGCACTTTCTCACAAAGTCGTTCGTAATCGTAAGAAAGTTATAGGTCCCCTCCATTTCTCACCTAGGTATGATTGAGGGAAACGCATTAGGGGCCAAAGTTCCACAACTTTACTGCGCCACCCTACTTATTTTCATGTATTTCAAGGCATGTAATCATTTACATCATTTACATACCATAGTCACAAAAATGCTTTGCTTCTTTTATTTTTGGATATACGAGTACAACCACATTAGCATAGCTAGAAAAATACGCATCTCAAGACTCCGATCGATGACACATCATGTAGAGTGGTGAATGGAGACCAGAGTTCCGACTTGACAGGCTCTTGAAAGCACACAGAAGGGAAACGGCGAAAGAGGAAAACCTCGTCTAAGGTGACGCAATCAAGTGGAGAAGGACCTGAATCGGCTTGAAGTACAAAACTAAAGGTAGCGGTGCTGGAATCGAAATTGTTGACTTTTTTGCTTAAAAATTCCGCAGTTTATAGGCCGAAGATTTTTCTGCAGAAAAAAGTATGTATAATGATGCCAAAAAAAAGTACAGATGCTTATGTAAGACTAAAAAGGAAGCTTATTTTCAAGACATTGTCAAAAGCCTACAGTTTGTTTCTTCAGCCAAAGATTGGTGGAAAATTGCCAAGGAGATACGTGGTAACAGTTTTAGTACACCAATAGGAGTTAAAGTCTGTGAACTCAAGAATCATTATGATGAATTACTAACGCAGTCAAGCTACTATCTCGTATGCTCTTCCTCATAAACAAGTACCTGATCTGGATTGCCATATAGAGCTTCACAAGATACATTCTGCCATAGCTGTCTCAAAAGATCACAAAACTCCTGGGTTGGACGGAATACCTTATGAGTTTTATAAAAATTCAAGACTGAAATCTTTGAAACTGCAACTATACCATCGTCGTTTAAGAAATCAAAAATATACCCGCTAACAATTCGATGAATTTCTTTTTATTTTAAGAATTTTGTATATTAATCTTTTCAAACTTGTATGTTCTTTTTTAAAATGTTTTTTGGTGATGGTGCAAATTTATTCCTCGTTAGGGCTGGTGATGTTGGCTTTTATTTGTAAAATTTTACTAATCTATGGTTGCTTGCATAGATCCTGATAACGTGAGGTGCGTTCTGAAAGTGTTGTGTGGTTTCTTTGATGGGCTTAATGTTTGTTGCTTAAATGCCGAAAGCATTAGAGCGAAGTATACAATGTTGTACCAAATTTTTCACGATTCTTCGATGGATGTTGTTATGGTGTCTGAATCTTGGCTGAATTTCAATGTCTTTGATACACTTATCTCGTTACCGGGCTACAGTATTCATAGGAATGATAGGAAAGATAGAGTGGGAGGTGGAGTATGTGTTTATGTAAGTGAAAATTTATCTGCGTCCACAGTATATAAATCAAAGAAAACTAGTATAGACTTTATTTGCGCTGAAGTTGGGAATACAGCTGATAAGTGCTTACTTGTTGCTATTTACTCGCTGCCAAATATGTTTCATATTGATAATATTGATGAGTTAGAAGAGACATTACAGATACTCAGTTCCAAATACAGTGATATCTTAATAGGAGGCGACTTTAATGTCAACTTCTTAGTTAACAATAGCTTGCTGAGGTTTTTCACTCATTTCTGTGATAAACTTGGCTTATCTGTGGTAAATAATAGATGGCCGACTTGTTATAAATCAAGTGCTAACCCCTCTCTGATAGATATGTTCTTGACCACTTCAAAGCATAAAATATTGGGTAATGATCAGGTTAGGCCAACTTCTGAGTTCATACATGATTTTATTTTTTGCTCCTTCCAGTTGGCCATTGACAGAGCTATTACTCCCCAAAAATTCAGTTTTAGATCTTATCGTAGATTTAACTATGACGAGTTGCGGTCAAATTTTAGGCACTTTGAGTGGGATGATATATATTATTCACCGGATATTAATGTTAAAGTGTCCTTGTTTAACAATTTGCTTTCTCGTATATATAATGATTACGTTCCAATTGTTACTAAGGAAGTAGTGAGGAAAAGTTGTCCGTGGTTCAACAATTCTATTAAGCTATGTGTAAGGGAAAGGGAGAGGTTCTTTCGTAGATATAAGATCAACCCATCTGTGTTCAATAAAAGGCAGTATACGTATGCGAGAAACAGAGTGACATCTCTTATACGTAACTCTAAGCGTAATTACTTACTACGAAAACTTGATCCTACGCTTAGTTCTAAAGAACTGTGGAGAAATCTGAAAGATCTCGGTGTGAAAGAAAACAAAAACAAAAATAAATGTCCATTTAGCGCTGAAACGATGTCTAAAGTTCTGATTCCATCTTCCCCAAGTCTATTAAATTCCCAACCCGTTTTGTCTACCCTTGATTGTGAAAACTCATTCTCGTTTGCTTGCATTGATTATTGTGAGCTTTTGAATGCTGTTAAATCAGTTAAATCTAATGCTATTGGTCCAGATGATATATCGCCAAAGTTCTTAAAAATTGTACTTCCAATTGTTCAAAGTTATCTGCTTCATATTTTCAACTATTGCTTGTACAGTGGATACTTTCCAAACGTATGGAAAAATGCTAACGTTATACCAGTCCCTAAAAAAGCAAACTCGTCCAATCCTTCGGATTACAGACCTATTAGTATTCTGTCGTTTGCCTGTAAGGTACTTGAAAAGATTATGCATGACCAAATTCAGAAATATGTGATATATCGTGGCCTGCTTTCGAAATGGCAGTCTGGGTTTCGCAATAAACATAGCTGTGAAACCGCAGTTATCAAAGTGACATCGGACATTCGTCATGCTCTTGATTCTGACAATTTTGGTGTAATTGTTCTCCTAGACTTTTCGAAAGCGTTTGACTGCATTAACCACTCCATCCTCCTCAATAAACTCAAACAGAATTTTAATTTTTCTAATTCATCTGTGAAAATGCTATATAATTATCTAGCGAATAGAGTTCAAAGGATTAAAACTGAAGCTAGTATCTCAAATCCCTTAATTACCAACCTGGGAATACCTCAAGGTTCGGTATTGGGTCCTCTGCTCTTTTCAATGTTTATAAATGATCTCCCTGACATAATTTACAATAGCCAAGTTCATTTGTATGCTGATGACGTTATTCTTTATATTTTTCGGCCTATTGGTTTGATGGAGGACTGCATAGCTAGACTTAATGATGATTTAAGTCATCTTCACTGTTGGGCTGTTGAAAACAGCATGAAACTTAATCCTTCTAAGTCTGAAGCTATGATATGCACTAGATATGCGTGTAACCCATTAGATTTCCCTGTGGTAGTCGTTGATAATGAAGTAATAGCTTATGTAGATGATGTAACCTACCTAGGATATAAGATTAAGGGCAATCTTAGTTGTTGTAAGGCAATATCAGATACAATTAGGAAAATATACTCAGGATTACGAAGTCTCAGAATATCTTCTGCATTGCTTTTACCTATCATGAAAAAAAAGCTAATAAAGTCTCTGATATTGCCATACTTTACTTTTAATTGTTCTGTGTATTCTGTTTTGGACTGTGAGTGTAAACGCAAACTTAATGTTGCATTCAACGATTGTCTTCGTTTTATTCATAATATACCCCGACACACTAGTGTGTCTCATTTACGACATACTCTTTTCGGGATAGAATTAGATAAATTTTTAAATTTCAGAACCTTGTTGAGGCTCCATAGCATCATCCATAATTTGTGTCCTGACTATCTTAGAGAAACATTGCATTTTGCCCAGTCGCAGAGAGGTTTAAAGTTAATTTTGCCTCACTTTTCTCACAACATTGCGGAACGTTCCTTTTACGTTAATGCAATTCGTTTGTGGAACTTGCTCCCAAATGAACTGCAACGAACAGCAGCACCGGCGGCCTTTAAGAGGAATTTGTTTTTGCACTTATCACACCACCTTCAATAATAACCTATTTTTCAATAATCTTATCTTCTTTTTTTCTTCTTAATTGCTAGTTTTATCTATATAGAAACTTCTACTTTTCTTTGTTTTTGAATTACATCGAATTTTTAGATTTTTGTATCTAATTAATTTCTTTTCTTTTTTTCCCGTAATTTACTCAATCCAGTTAATAATGTTTTGATGCTCTAAAAGATTTATATCTTAATGTATCCCAGTTAATGTAACTATTCTCGAAATAAATAAATGAAATAAATGAAATAAATGAAATGAAATATTTTAAGAAAGGAGATGCTAAGGTGGTGCCTAACTATAGAGGACTGTTTTTCCTGGACACGCTTTATAAGTTATTTACTACTGTTCTCTTAAACAGACTGACGTCTTGGCTGGAAGCAAACAACATTATAAACGAGTTTTAAACTGCTTACAGGAAGAACTACTCTACTGTGGACCAAGTTTACAATCTTTCTTGTATTGTACAGCTTCAGCTTTGTCAAAAGAAGAAACTATACGCTTTTTTCATCGATCTAAAGGCTGCTTTTGACAATGTTGATAGAAATGCTCTATTCTACAAATTATCTACTCAGGGAATCTCTTTGAAGATGATTGCTATTATAAAATCTTTTTATGTGGGCACTGCTGCTGCTGTTTGGGATGGCTCTAGCTTGTCAGATTTCTTTTTCACCAACAAAGGTGTCCAACAAGGTTGTGTACTGAGTTTGCTTCTCTTTGTCCTCTTTTTAAATGATCTACATGATGAACTACTTATTGGTCTGTTTTTAAACGATCTTCAGACTAACGCCCTCTTATATGCTGACGACATTGTCCTCTTATCGGATAATCCTGCTTATTTACAACAACTTATTTATAGCTTCAGTACTTGCTGCAAAAGTGGAACTTAAAAGTTAATCCTGGCAAATCAGGAATAGAAATTTTTCGAAATGGGGGGCGAAGAGCGGCTTGTGAAAAATGGTTCCTAAATAATGCCGAAATAAATGTTCTAACCAATACAAATATCTAGGTGTAGTTTTCAACCACAACATGTCTTGGAACGAGCATCTAAATAATACATAGATTGGGATCATCTAAGAACTCCATCAATTCAACATAGTCCAAGCTACTGAGAGATAAATCTGTTCAGCATTCTACAAAATTTAAAATATACGATGCTGCTTCTAGAGCTATAATGCTGTTATAGGTATGGGGATATCGTGAACACAACCAAGTTGAAAAACTACAGCGATTTTTTATAAAAAGATGTTTCTTGCTACCGGATAACATGCCGAACTATGCTTTGCACATCGAGACTGGTTTACCTAAAGCTTTTCTTGCATCTCTCAAGCTTCATTTTTCGTGCATAAGAAGAACCTTACGTCTTTCAAGTAATAGACTACCCAAAATCTTATCAGAAGCTTTTATTATGAAAAAAACCATCTGGGCTAAGGAATGGTTGGATCTCTTTCATAATGCGTCGATTGACTTTTCTTTCGACATAAATTTAATTTATAAATATATATAAATAAATATTTAATTTATAAATTTAGTTTTAATTCTATTGCCCGGTATGTATTTAACCTCCGTAGATACGATCATATTTCCTTTGAAGCTCGTCAGATTCTGGGATGTACTCTAGAAAGCTACTTCAAATACAAATGCTGCACCTTCTTAGCTAATCTAATATACAGAAAACAGCCTAAATATCTATTTGATAAATTTACAGTGAATAGATCTAATCGCTATATATCGTTGAGACCTCTTATGCACACTTGTTTAATTTCGCGAAGACAATTTTTCATTCATGCTATTTGCTTATGGAATCACTTGCCTATTATAACTAGGTCCTATGTTGACCTCAATAAACTGCCCTCTGCAATATTCTCTTTTTTCTCCAATCAAAACTGAAATTTCTCTAATGGATTAATAATACTACAATGCATTATGAACATGTTTTTTTAATATCTTTTTTATCTTGCAAGCTTTAAAGTATTTGAAATTTTCCTACATATATTTACTTGTTTTAAAAACTTTAATTAACGTATCTGTGTACTTAAACTTATGTTTTTTTCAACAATCAATTTAATATTCACTCTATCCACAACTAAACCTGTATGTATTCTATAAGAATTTATAATTCTCAAATGTACAGAGATACTTACATCAATAAATACTAAATACTAAAAAATACTAAATTTCCTTGATTGGCACGGAATGCATAGTATTCTTCTATCAAAGCTTAAAGAAAAACACTGGATTGAACTTACCACCAGCGCCACACAGTCCCAATTTCATGATGAATATGCAATCTGCTTTACTCCAAAGTATCAAACTATTTTGATGACTCGAACTCTTGCGATATGATTTCAATCATCTTTAAAGCTCGTTGAGGGCTTCTCAATCTCAATGGAAGAGCGTTCCGGAAAGATACTGATTGTATATGTACAGTTTGCAACATGGATGCATCGGAAAACACTTTCCATTTCGTCGGAACCTGTCCAATCTAAGAATCTATAATGGCTATAGAAGAGCATTTCTGGGCAGTGACGTGCTCTCCCGCTCTCAAATTCTCAACGTTTTGAATGGAAGCTGCTACCTTAACCTATACAATTTTCTGAAAGCTGCAATCAAGTATCGCAACCTAATTTTAAATGAATTTTCGTAATTAATGAAATTAAATCTATTCAATAAAATTAAATTTTAGTTTACCTCTTAACCTGACAGGCAACTTAAAGTTATTGTCTTAATTAATTTTATACCAGCATACACTGTCTTTTGTAAAATCTTTTTTTTAATTAAAATTATCTATATCTATCTATCTACATAGATTTTTCACCTTTATTAACCCTCTTAGAGGTTAATTGCAGAATTTCCTAAACGGGTGATTCTTATATAACTGTGATTTTTTATGTCTGGGACTGTATTTATTGTTTGGCATGTTTTGTTTTATTAAAAAATTATAATTATGATGAATTTGATAGTATTTTACTGTCGACAATGTATATTGAAGCATAAGTATTGATGGATCACGAATAATTTGCAAAATTATATCCAAAATGTCAGTACCGGGGTCCGTGGCATGTCTGCATTTCGTTTTTCAAACTAAATACATAAATTTCTATAAATAGTCGTATTATAATCTAAAGTTTTGCTTTTATAACTAAAACTTATTGTACATTTCATCAAATTGTGCTACAATTGTATCCCAATATTGACTAGTAGAAGGGAATAACGGTCATTGCTTCATGTCCTGGATTTTCTTCAATTTTCAAATTTAAAATATGTCCCGCTTAAACGCCATCTCTTATTCAGTTTCTGTCGTTCGCTCTAGTGGCATTCTGAAGAATGACTATTTGTGTACAATTCATAGCTGTGTGGTTGTTTTTACACTCGATTTTAAAACAGAAATAATTTGTTGTGTTTTTTAAAAGGTATGTCATAAAATTACCGGTCAGTACCACGGTATTGAAATTCACGCGTGTGAATAGAATGTTTAAATCAATTATACTGAATAATTATTTAAATTCACGTGTGAATTCAAAATTATTTAGCCAATCATTTTAATAGCGTGTGAGAACTCAAGTTAGGTCAATTATACATCCATGGTACTAACATTTGTCGTGGATTTAAATTTTATTTTGTTAAAAACTTCAATGAATTTCAATATTTAACTAATGTTAAACTTTGTTTATTGAGTATTTTAAAAAAATTTATTTTAATTCTACTGTTAATAAATTTTAAAGATTGTTAAATTCAAACGGGCCAGAAATATCTGTAATGCTCAAATACAAAAGGCTAAGTTTTTACATGACCAAAAAGTTAGGCAAAAAATACTGTTGTGTCCAAAAGGAAGTGAAAACTTTTGGTCTTTTGTCAAGAACATTAAGAACTCGACCACGTCATCGGTCCCAACGCTCGTCTTCAATGACTCTCCGTATGTCAGCTCCATCGACAAAGCCAATTTGCTGGGAGCTCAATTTGCTGCCAACTCGACACTTCCTCATAGCATATTGGCTCCACCTGAGCTCGAGTTTGCAAATTCTTTGATGAAGCAGATATTTTTTCGAACTCGCTCGGTTGCGAGAGTCCTCAAAGATCTCAATATACACAAATCCGCTGGTCCAGATGGTATCCCCGCCGTTATTTTGAAGAGGTGTTCTCCTACGCTGGCAAAACCACTGCTTAAACTTTTCCATCTTTCCTATTCTGCTGGGATTTTTACGAGCAGATGGAAAACTGCATTTGTCCAGTAGCCAGTCCCTAAAAAAGGCGAATCTTCCTCCCCTTCCAATTCCAATTACCGTCCAATTGCACTAACGTCCCTTCTTTCCAAGGTCATGGAAACGTTGATAAACCGTCAACTTATGAAATATCTTGAAGAACGAAAGCTTCTTAATGATCGTCAGTACGGCTTTCGTAGCAAACGGTCCACTGGTGATTTGATGGCTTATCTCACCGAAAAGTCGAACCAATCTTTTTTACATTGTTTTGGAGAAAGTAAGATTATTGCGCTTGATATTTCTAAAGCATTTGATAGAGTTTAGCATCAGGCTCTTTTATCGAAAATGCGTGCTTTTGGTATCGATGAGTCTCTTCTTCGTTGGATTAGAAATTACCTTTCCAACCGTTCAATACAAGTTGTGTTGGATGGCTTCAAGTCTGATACCCACTTCATAAATGCTGGTGTGCCCCAGGGCTCCGTTTTGTTTCATTAATGATCTCTTGTCTGAAACTTCTAATCCACTTAACTGTTTTGCTGACGACTCGACCCTCAGCTTTTCATATACGTTTCCAAATTCACGTCCCTGCTCTTCGGATGTGAAACTGGAACGGTTGCGTATGATAAGCTCATTGAGTTCTGACCTTGACAGCATTGTTTCATGGGGTCTTATGAACCGAGTAGTATTCAATGCTTCGAAAACTCAATGCTGTCTCTTGTCGTTGAAGCTTAACATTCCCCCATTGCCATTATCTATGAATGGTACCTGCATCGAAGAAACCGAAAAGCTGTCAGTACTTGGTATGTGTGTAAACGATGATCTTCGTTGGAATGACCACATATTTGAAGTCGCCAAAAACGCTGCTAAATGCTTAGGTTTCTTAAGACGATGCAGGAAGTTCCTACCCCTTCTGATCTGGCTACAATTTATAAGGCCTTCATCCGCCCAAAACTGGAGTATAACTCCCATATCTGGTCAGGTGCTTCTCAAACATCTTTGCGCCTACTTGATAGGGTACAAAATATAGCGTTAAAATTGATAGGTGATAGTTCAATCGTAGAATTGATTGATTCTCTTGAACATCGTCGAAACGTCACCTGTCTCACTCTTTTTTATCGCTTTTTTCACAAACAGTGCTCTAGTGAAGTAGCCAGCTGCATTCCTCCCTTGAAACAATTTAGCCGCAACACCCGCCTCGCTAGGAATGCTCATCAGTTTTACCTTGAGCCCAACATCGGTCGTACAGTCAAGTATAGAGATTCGTATTTCAGTCGCACCACCCGAATGTGGAATGCTTTACCTGGCTCTGTATTTCCCCTGCATTACGATTCACAAAGGTTTAAAAGCAACGTGCATCGGTGTCTCCTTTCAAATCCTCACCTATTTTCCTAAATGCTCGCACTGTGTTTTCATAACATTATAAGGGTAGTCATAACCCCTTGATGTGCGCGTTAATTATAAAAAAAAAAAGACAATACAGTAAATGTCTCTGTATGATTACCAAAATCCTATAATTTATCATTTGCTTTATTATTTTAAGAGATTTAGCCAAATATTCTGAATATTTCATTTTGATGTCAGTACCGTGGTAGTGAAATTTCTAATTTTCGTTCTAGCTTCTTTTCTATTGCAGTTGTAGTAGAGCTACGTTACAGGCTTAATTTTGAGCATAATAAAAGACCAATAACATACAGATCACAAGTTTTAAAGCATTTTAGATTTAAAAAAATTTTGAGTGATAGAAATCACAGCTATATAAGAATCACCTAAATATTGTTTTGTGTGGAGATTTTAATTGCAATTTACTTGATAGCCCTAATCTTTTCTCCCACAACATGCATTCCTTCAATTTAATCCTTGTTAACTATTGCACACCGACTCATTTTTCTATTGTAGCGACCCAACACTATTAGATCTGTTTTTCGTTAGTGACATACAATACAATCAGCTTGCCGCTCCTGTCTTCTCGAGACATGATCTAATTTTTCTAACGTTCAAGTTCAGCTTGAATTATACTCGTGAGGATATCCCCAACACAACATCGTATTATTCTGCATGACACGCCCGTTAAAGAGGTCGAACAATTTAATTACCTCGGAAGTATTGTATCGGCAAACGGTGGTACAGATCTGGACGTAAAAAGCAGAATAAATAAAGCTCGCGTTGCCTTTGGTGCTCTGTCCCAAATTTGGAAATCCAGTCAAGTCTCCTTACGCACTAAACTGAGATTCTTCGAATCCAATGTGAAATCCGTGCTATTATATGCGGCCACCATCTCGAGAAAATCGCAGGCTTTCGTGAACCGCTGTCTGCGTCACATCCTGAAAATTCGCTGGCCACAAACAATATCCAATCAGGAGTTGTGGCGTAGGACAGGTCAGAGGCACTTGGACATCGACATCAGAAAGCGCAAATGGCAATGGATTGGTCACACACTGAGGAAACCAAACGATGATATTGCAAAGCAGTCCTTTGAATGGAATCCTCAGGGGTCACGGCGGGTTGGAAGACCAAGAACAACATGGAAATCTACAGTGTTATCAGAAGCTAATTCCCAGAGAAAGACGTGGCCACAGTTAAGGTATCTAGCTGCTGATCGAAAAGGATGGAGACGTTTTGTTGACGCCCTATGCCCCGAGCGGGGTTACAGGACCTGATGATGATGATGAGGATATCTTATATCGAGATTGGAATAATATCAATGTCGATATTTTAGAATAGGACATTAGAAGTTTTAATTGGAATCACATTTATTATATGCCTTCTCCGCATAGTCAGATGCAGTTTTTCACTGAAAATATTAAAGCTCTGTACGATACTCATGTCCTTCTAAAAAGAAAATTTATAAAATCCAGCAATAAACCTTACAACGGGATGTTGCATATAAAAATTGGAAATGCTATCGGCTAAATGACAGCTTGAACTGTCGATGTCGTATCGCTTTCTTCGGAATAAAGTTGTTGCGGAAATACGGTAAAAGGTAAAAGCCGAGATGTACTCGCACCGCCTGAATACTTCCCTAAATGGTCGTCAGTTGTGGAAAAATTTGCGTAATATTGGTGTCGGTAAATCAAGCGATGGTATAGCTAGCAATGTCGATGTCAACATCTTAAACAAAACATTTGTGACCATACCAACTACAACTAGTCAAATGCTGTGGGGCTGGATGATATTCAACCTAAGTTCTTAAAAATGATTCTGCCTGTTTTATTGACACGCATAACCTTTATGTTTAATTCAATTCTGATGTCTGGTGTGTTTTCGGCGGATCTTTGGAAACTGTCCAAGGTTATACCTTTACCCAAAAATGCGACTTTAGACCCATTTTAAATTTACCCTTTCTTTCAAGAGTGTTTGAAAGAATTCTGCAGATGCAAATCAGTACTCATCTTACGATTAATGCGATGCTTACTTCAAAGCAATCTGGTTTCCACAAAAATCACAGCTGTATCACAGCTCTGATTAGTGTTCCTGACGATATAAGACAAGCCCTTGATAGGGATAAGGTAACATTTCTGGTACTATTAGATTTTTCTAAGGCCTTCGATACGATATCAATCATGGAAACTCATGTAATGAACTTGTTTCAAATTTTAACTTCTCAACTGGTGCTGCAAGGTTAATTTTTTCTTATTTAACTGATCGAAAGCAAGCAGTTCAAGTTGGAGATCACTTATCTGATTTTCTTCCTAATGTTACCGGTGTTCCACAGGGTTCTATTCTCGGCCCTATTTTGTTCTCAACTTACGTCAATGAGCTTCCAAATCTTATTCATAACTGCTCTTGTCATAATGTACGCAGATGACGTTCAGCTTCGTTTGAGCTGTCCTCAGGGGCTAATTGAAAATGGTGCTTTGAACGTTTATGAAGATTTGATAAGAATAGCTAATGGTCAAACTTAAATGGTCTTATTCTTAACCCTTAAAAATCGAAGTGCCTAGTCATTTCTAGAAAACCCCGCGATCTCACTTATTTCCCTCAGATTATATTAAGCAATACTCTGGGGGTTACTTTTAATCGCTATCTAACTTGGGATAATCACATAAATGTATATGGCAAAGTATATGGTGCTTTACGTATTGTGTGGGCCACAGGTTACTCCTTGCTAAGACATTAATCATACCGATTCTAACATATGGGTGCGAACTTTATTGTAACTGCAATTACAAAGAAGGTGTTTAGCGGTTTCCTCCTCCTCTTCGTCCATGCAGCTTCTGCAGAAATCATTGGAAAAACACACCAAGGCTTTTGGCGCATGTTCCTATTAGATAGTATCCCGTAAGAACGCCTATGGTAGAACCTAGATACAGTCGGTTCAGGGCTTAGAAACTCTTTGAGCGTTTTGAGTCTACACACGGTGAAACTTTTTTGGTTGCAAGGCAGTTGTTACTCTCAGTCTATCTAGTGTTTGTTATCCTCGAAGCGTTTTGTCTAAGTAGGAGTATACATGTAGTGACAGGTACACCTATGTTGTTCCATTCTGAGCGTAAGGGAGTGGTCGTGTACTTTTTGGCTAGTTCGTCTGCCATACAGTTGCTTGGTATGTTCCTGTGCCCCGGCATTCATGAAAGGTGAATGTTGAAATGATTTGACATCTCCCTCAGAGACATTTTACAATTTTGGACCGTGACGGATTTTGTAGAAACAGAGGCAAGAAATTTAAGGGCAGGTTGGCTGTTCCAGAAAATTCGAATATCCGTGGAGGATATATGACGTTTTCTTTGACCCAAGACAACACCTCCTAGGTCGCCAGAATTTCCGATTGGAACACACTACAATGATCAGGTAGGCGGAAGAACAAACTGATATTCAGTTTTTCTGAGTAGATTCCACTTCCTAAACCTTAGCTGGTTTTGAACCAGTGGCGTAGTAACGGGGGGTTTTGGGGATAACAGCACTCTACGTGCTCGAAATAAAATGACGGGGCATCTAGAGCAAAAGTCTGAGCGCAGCCAACTTCACATAGCTCAGTTCAGAACACGTTGACGCTGTTCGTTGTCAGTTCAGTTCACTGTTCGGGACTAAAAAAGAAAAACCCCAATTACTATCCAACTTTTGTATGGAGAATTAATGCAACTAGCAGTCCATGTATAATAAGTCAATGCAATGCTTCAATCACATTGATCTATTGCGCCAGTTCCACAAAAAAAAATCTCACTGAGCGCTCAATGTCACTTTGACGGAGCGCAAACTGTTTTGTGGAACATAATTCTCAGCTTTTTAGGGCTTACATTTTTTCAACTGTGTCCTTGTTTTCAAACTTTTACTCATCATCATCAGAATGCACAACGAAAATTATGACACATAAATGTCAAACTTGCTGAGAGAAAAACGGAGCACACATTTTTTCGTCTCAGAAATCTCCGACAAAAAAATAAACGCTTAGCTGAGATTTTATATTGCATAAAAAAATCTCAAAGGGCTCAGAGTTCTCTGTTTGTGGAACTGGCCTATCATAAGTCAACGTTTATGTTCAATCATATCAGCAAAATCAAAATTCTCTCTAACCGAAGTAGTGCCGCCACTAGCTTGGTGAGGAGTTGCTGTTCGAAAATCGTGAGACCTACAGTCCTACACTTTAGAGGAATAAAGAACAAGACGGAAAACAAAGAAACTCTGTAGTGCCCTGCGCAAACCAGTGCGATAACGTCGTGCGATGCGATTTCTGTCAAAATGAAATACATGTAATCTTATGGAGGTTTGACTTAACGCAATCGCATCGCGCTGGTTTGCGCAGGACTTAACTCTGATTATTGTTTACTTGTTTTTGCTTGGCAATTTAGGCCGTGTGTGAATTGCGTTAAAACTTCTACCACGATTAGAGTTTGTCGTCTTGTTTGAGGTGGGATCAAATTTAGCCATTTGCTGTGTGAATTGCGTTAAAACAATTTATTTTAACCTAGATTTCTGCGTAGGCTAAAAAAATTTCCCTCGATAATTTAAGAAATTTTTTTTTTCACGGAAAAATAATTTCTTTTGGAAAACATATTTTTAAGAAAACAGGGTTAATAAAAAGTCTCTGAAACTGAAAAAAAGAAATCTATTTTATTTATTGGTCTCGATTCTAATGTCATATTTTAAAACAACAATCAAAAATATTCGAACAAAACGACCATTGCTAGCAGCGAGCGTAGTTTTTCCACGTTGAGGCGTCTAATAAATTTGATAAGAAATTCTACAGGCGAAGATAGGCCTGTTATGAGCATTAACAGGCACATTGACATCGAGGTGGAAGAAGTTATCGAAAGATTCGCGCAAAAACAGAGAAGAATTGATTTATAGTTTCGTGTACTTTCATATGTTCTATTTTCTGCACTTTATTATTGCATATCAATAAATTGGAAAAAAACCTAATCAGTACAATTGAACAAGAACGACTTTTACTTATGTACAATTATTTACATATAACCCCCCCCCCCCCCCCCCCCCCCGAAAAATTTCCTAGCTACGCCACTGTTTTGAACCATTGGTGTTGAAGTGTATTGCTTCATTTTCCAAGAGAGTGCCATTTCCCAAGCTTCTCTTGAAGGTATGGTTACTTGGAAATTATTATCAAACACCAACTTGGGGTAGGTGTAGTCGGATCGATTCGGTAGGAATCTAAAGTTATCTAGAGTGGTAGTGTGGCCACTGTGATTTAGCTCTGAGTCGAGTAGCTGAGCCAGCTGCGACTTGTTTGCTGAAGATATCTAGGGGTGTGAGATCTAGTAGTACATTGAGGGCGTCCGATGGGGTTGTCCTCAGTGCGCCACTAATACACAGACTAGCCGTTCTTTGAACTTTGGCCAGCTTGTTGTAGTTGATCATCTTGTCTAGTGCGGTTCACCAGACAATCACCCCGTATTTGTGAGTATAGGTCTAATTACCGCGAGGTAAACTGCTTAGTGCTTCACATACTTGATATTTTTTTTCTATTATTTATTTCATTTGTAATCTGTATTAATTTTTATATTATCTAGTCTAGTCTTGTTTAATTTGTTTATGTTTTGCAGCTATAATTTTCCTTTGTTTTTATTTGCTTTATACGCTCGCTTTGTGCTGGTGTAGGCGTTTTACTAACTTCTAACACTTGCATTTATGAAGAAGAGCGTAAATAAGTACGTACAAATGGGCTTGCTCTAAGCCCAGTGCGACTTATGTCTCTGAGATGGGGAGAAACCCCATTTCCCGCCAATGGCTTTTTTACAGGAGAAGAGTGCCACGTTGGCTTTATTTACTCTTTCCTAAATATTGGTTTTCCAGGTCAGTTTTTTGTCAAAAATGAGACCTAGATATTTAGCCTGATTTGACAGTGTGAGAGTCTGAAGTCCGAAAGAGAACTAATTCCGTTTTGTGTGGATTGATGTTCAGACCACAATCTACAGCCCAATTGTTAAGCTTGTTAAGTGCTGTTTGTAGTAGCTCAGCTAGGGTTTGTGGGTGCTTGCCTGAAACGGCATTTGCTACATCATCGGCATAGGCTATGGTTTTAAGACCTTCGTCCTCTAGGTCGATTAACAATTTGTTAACGACCAGGTTCCACATTAGAGGAGATAGAAATCCTCCATGCGGGGTTCCTCTATTGGCTATTCTGCTTGTTTTGTAGTTCGGAACTTATGATTCTGCTGCTGAGCATTGTTGTTATCATGCTCTTGATGTGTTCCTCTATGAGCAGCCCATCAAGAGCATTAGTGATTGCTAAATTGTTAACATTGTTAAATGCACCCTCTATGTCAAAGAATGCGAAGAGAGAGTATTCTTTGTAGTGCAAGGATTTTTCAATGGTGCAAACCAGAGAGTGGAATGCAGTTTCCTCTGATTTACCTTTTGTATAGGCATATTGCCCCGTTGAGATCAGACTAGGTTGAATTTCTTGTCTTTCCAATAGGTCTTTTGGATTTACATGAGAGTTTTTGCGGGCTTTGGATATGAAGATGACCCTAGCTTCTCTCCAGGCCTTGGGGATATAGGCGTAGCTGATGCATCCTTTCATGATCATCTCTAAGTTATCACCGTCAGGCCCTGGTGATTTAAAATGGTCACAGCTGTTTATTGCCCATATCATGTACTACGAATCAGCAAACAGATACAATGAACATACAAATCAAATTTCCAAACCGTTTTTATGATATAAAAACAGCAGTTCGGAAATAAGAATACACTTTTCAATCCGTACGTATTCAATTTCGGATTTCGTTTTTTATCCGTTCGAAAATCAGAAAAGGGCACTTCGAAAACGGGCTGATTTCTATTGTTTGTTACAGACACCTGAACAGCAACGATGCTATGTTTCAACATTTCGAGATAGGTTAGGTTAGGTTGAATGGGGGGTGCAGCCAAAAGTGGCAACACCTCACTCGGACCTCAAAGATCAGTTGTGCTCCCCGGGAAATCAGAGGATGAGGAAATGGGAGGATTGGAGAGGTAGATGGTTATTGTGGTAGGGAACTCCCACTGAACCAGTGGGAGATTAGAGATGTCGCCCAGTTCGTCGAAGAAGTATTCTCCGAGGGTTTTTTTCCGAGTGTGGGCCAAGCTAGGACACTCACAGAGGAAGTGGAATGATCCCTCCTCTGCCTCTTCATCTTGGCATCCTCTACATAAGTCGGATGTGCTAATGCCCATTCTCATCATGTGGGTACCCAACGAGTTGTGTCCCGTGAGAATGCCAATCAACAGAGAGAGCCGAGGTGTGCTTAGCTGGAGTAGAAATTCTGTTTTTTTTTTTGGAAATATCTGGCCAAAGGTTTCTAGAGACTCGGCATGTTTCTAAAGATGACCACCTGTCATTGGCGGTTTTTAGAAAATTGAGTTTGATTCTGTTTTTTTCTTGCTCAAGTGGCCTTAGAACTGAGGTGTTCGTTTCGCTGGATTCGAGTGCTGACCCGATTTTAGCCAGCTTATCCGCCATTTCATTACCGATTATGTCACGATGTCCTGGAACCCAAGTTAAACTAACTGTGTTTGTTTCGCTGAGCAGTCTTAGGTTACTGCGAGAGTTGTCTACTAGTCTGGATTTTGTGATAATGGATGAGATAGCTTTAATGGCCGCCTGACTGTCTATAAAGAAGTCAATATTTTTGTTGATCAGGTTTTGCGTAGCTAGGTGCTTCGCGGCTTCGCACACTGCGAGTACTTCTGCCTGAAAGACACTGCAGAAGTCGGGAAGCTTTATTGATCTATTCATGGTGGGGTAGTCTGAGAAGATACCAGACCCTACCCCTTCGTCCGTTTTGGAACCATCTGTGAAGACGGAAATGTGATTTTCTTTTATAACCCTGTTTTCCTCACAGCTTTCTCTTGTCGGAAAGACTATTAGGGCCACTGGATTAAAGTCAATATGCGGGGGGTATAGTCTGTTTGAATGTCTATATCTGTATGGTTCATGATGGTTCTATGGCCTGATATGCCTGTTTTCCAATTGTTGCATTGTTTGAGTCGCAGTGCGCTTTTGGCCGCCATCTCCTTAGTAAATAACCGCTGTCTCAAATTTTGACACATTTTATTACTTTTCGATTGGGGTGAGAATTTCGACTACCTTTTGACCTAACGCTCTAAAAGTTACTGTTGCCAACTCCAAATTTCGGTAGAAAGTTTTCGAAATTAACAAACGTTGGTCATTCGTGTACTGTACTGTCGTTAGAGTCTTGAGTTTCCTGAACAAATTGATACTGACTCCTTTCGATGATCAGTGAAGGGATGCGTTCAAAAGCAAAGTTCAAAACAGTCATTAATTTTGTGGTTCAAGTTCATATTTTGTCAAAACCAATAGGCTCAATTCTTAAGGAAAGAAAGCCTTTTTTATCAGGAATTTTATCAGTTATTTTGTTTTGAAGGTGAACGAATCAACACGACTCACAAGGTGTGTTTTTTTTTTCTACTGTCAAATGAATCAATTGATGTGTAACACATAACATTATAGGACTAACACAGTGGACGCTTATAGACTTTATAGACTTATAGGAAGTCATATTTTCTTTGATAATATTTTTAATGAAGTTTTCATTTATGACACAAGATATTCAAAAACACATCGTGATAAATTTTAAGGTCCAAAATACCCAAAATCTAATCTTCTTTTGAATTTTTTATTTTAATATCCTTTTCTTTCTAGACCGTTAAATTCCCGCAGGTTTCCCTTGCTGTGAAAATGATCTTTTTGACCTATGTATATTTCAAAAAGGTATTAAATTATATATATACTAGCTGACCCGGCAAACGTTGTTTTGCCTTAAAAATTATTTCTAGTTTTTGGATAATTTCTAGTGTAGACAAAAAGTAACTTACTTATTATAAGTGTATAAGTATGTGGTATAAGTGTGAAATAGGCATGGAGCGCTATGAACGATAAGGGAATATAAAAATAACAAACGCCAAACAATATTATTTTTAAGTTACTATAGTTTATTTCTTAAAATAATTAATAATAATCTTTTAAAGCTATATCGTGAGCAATATTTTTCGTTAGCCCATCTTTAGCGAGCACAAACAAACTTGATGGTTTACCCACTCGAGAGCATGCTACGTACAATAATTGTCCATGTGAAAAGCAGGGTGTACTTAAATCTAAGCCACAATCAGACATCGTTTGGCCTTGGGATTTGTTGATTGTCATTGCAAATGCCAATCTAAGCGGAAACTGAATTTGTTTGAATTGAATTGGTACATCTGTAGGTATAATAGGAATCCGGGATATTAGTATATTTTCACCTTTGAACTTGCCGTTTAGAATGCTGGCTTCGATAACGTTTTTCACCAATTTTCGAATGACTAACCGCGTACCGTTGGCCTCTGATTTTGAATGTTGAATTGTATTGTTGACCATTAGCATTAGTATTTTGAACTATTTCTGTTGCTCCAAACGATGTCATTTGAAATCATGAATAGAATGTTCGTATTGACTTCAAGAATACGTTAGAATCTGGATCCGTGCCTGGATAAGTAAACCGTTCAATGGTTCAGGTGGTGTTTCAATTTCAGGTAGTTGCGCTTTTCCTGACGCGCAACACATCCCAGGTGGCTCATTTATGAATCTGAGAGCATGACAATGCGGACATTCCTTATCCATAGCACCAATTATACCACTTTTGTATGAGCATAATATGCAATATCAGGCTCATATTGGAATGCTAGGCGCAAAAATGAATCTGATATTAATGCACGATGTATACCTGTTGGCGTTGTTGGTTATTTGTTCTTCGTCTATTAACCGTGAAACGGCGTAATTGTCGTTGTTCTAAACGTATTGACGCATTGCGCTCAGCTCTTGTATCAATTGATTCTTCTTGACGCAATTGCTGCATGCTCACACGTGCATCAGCATTTTGTTGTTGGATTTGGTTTTCGGTTCTATGAGATCTTTTATCTCTCATACTTCTGGACCTATTTGAATTGCGGCTAAAATCAGCCCTTTTGCGTTATCTTGACATTGCTCACTGTATAAAACACATAGAAATTGAATTAATGAAATTACTTATATAAAAAAAGTATACTTACAACACAAAAACCGTTGGTGGTTAAAGCTCGTGACGGGTGTTGAGTACTTTTAAGGGATAAGCAAGGGATATCTATCAAAAAGCTGTAGCCAGAAAGAAGTTTTTTTCAATCTATGTAGCAAATGCTAACGAAATTTCTGAGCCTCACTATCGAGCTCAACGCTGCTGCTACATATGTACATTAAAATTTATAGGGGAAAACATGCATATACCAAAAATCTTTATTACCGATAATTACAATCAGTGCGAAAGTTGCCAATCAGTACTAAGTCTAGCAGCTTATCTGGTTAAGTTATTGGAAATAGTTAATAGTAAGTAGATTTAAACCACTAAATTGATAAAACACAATTCGATTTAAATAAAAATAAAGAAGAAAACTTACCCTGTTATCGCAATGAATTCTCTGAGTAATAAATTTTAAATTTTATTTTCTAACAAATTAAATTTATAATAAGACATTTACACTGAGATCTAAAAAAAATCTAATTTATAAAATTTTCGTGTCACAGTATAAACTAAAGAAACAATGTTAAGGGCAGATGACCCTTATCACTTAGGGGTATGGAAAATAATTAGTAGCCGATTCTCAGACCTACTGAATACGCATATAAAATTTGGTAAGAATCGGTAAAGCCGTTTCGGAGGAGTACGGTAACTAACATTGTGACAGGGAAATTTTATATATATACTAGACTAGATGACCCACCCGGCGTTGCTCGGGTCTAACTTATTTAAAGCGTTGTTCACACCAAACTGTCTAGAAACGAAAACTAAGAAGACTAAGTTTAAGAATGCCCGACAATTTCTATAGTTTGCCCATTTCTGTAGGAATTTGGTTATGAAATATAGACTATGTAGTTAGGCGATAATGTAAGTTTTAGAGTTCCCGTTCCCGTTACAGTTGCCTTTCCTTTTCCCGACCCATTGAAATTATGTGGAAGTTAGAGCTCTTATAAGTGAACCCAAAAATTAAATTGCCCAAATCTAATAAAAATGTAGCCTACACCGAACTTTTTTATCACACCAACAACGTATGGGTTATTCATACACATCATATAAAGCGCTTGGAACGTGAATCTATGGGCAAACTAACTCCTAATCCAGCTTCTGTATCCCAAAAGCGAAAAGCTGAATCGTTAAATGATGATACCGAGCCAGCGGCTAAGCAGAACAAACCAAACGAAGAAGGAAAGCGAATATCAAAGCCTGTCGAGCGCTTTGAAGATCGTCAAGAAAAAAGTACTTCGCCGTTAAGCAATCAGAAGAATTCCAAGGAGATTCTTATCCTAAAGCCATGTCCATGGATTCGAGTAAATGGATCACTAAATCGAAGAGTGCTTGATAAATGGTTGGGAAGCATTCTTATCGAGTGCTCGTCGCAAGTAGGTTGCACCGTTCTATCAAATGAATAAGAATCCAATATAAAAAATTTCCATGTCAACTATAAAATAAATTAATAATAAATTTACTTTAGAATATATGTAGTTCATATGACATATACACTGAGACTGTAAAATCTAATATATAAAATTCTCGTGTCACAGTGTAAATTAAAGAATAAAGGTTAATGGTCTATGGCCCTTATCACTAAGGGGTATGGAAAATAATTAGTAGCCGATTCTCAGACCTACTGACTACGCATATAAAATTTGGTAAATATCGGTAAAGCCGTTTCGGAGGAGTACGGTAACTAACATTGTGACAGGGAAATTTTATATATATAAGGATATAAGGAAGGATATTATATTATACTGTGTAAACTGAAAATGTTGGTACCCGTGGTGTGATGGATAGCATGTCCGCCTGTTAATCCAGAGATTCGAGGTTCGAATCCCAACAGAGGCAAAAATGTTTTTTCCACAGGTATCGCCTTTTGCGAGGAATTGGCAAGTCCTCCGTTAGTATTTATTGCCATGAAAAGCGCTTTCTCGATAAGCCGTTCGGAACCGGCAGAAACTTGTAGGTCCCCTCCATTCCCTCACAGGGCATGGTTGTGAGAAACGCGCTAGGCTCTGGGGCTCCTCGCTCTGTTGCGCCACCCTATTTATTTTATTTATTTATTTTTAAACTGAAAATGTATGGATTTCCATTATCAATAGTCGATTAGAACAGATAAAAAAAAAAAAAATAGGGTGGCGCAACAGAGCGAAGAGCCATTCTATTTACTAACGGAGGACTTGCCAATTCCTCGCGAAAGGCGATACCCGTGGAAAAACATTTTTGCATTTTGCCTCTGCTGGGATTCGAACCTCGAACCTCTGGGTTAGCAGGTGGACACCCAGAGGTTCGAGGTTCGATTAGAACAGATCCTACATCAAATTTCGTTACATTCCTTCAGATTCCTTTAGCCCTATCCTTTTTATTCTAGCCATCAATTACATTGCTTTGAGCATGTTATTAAATAAAATTTTTATCTTCGCTGATGATATGGAAACTTTCAATACGATCTTGATAAATTTGTAATTTGTCAAAGTGTAAATTTCACAAAGGAAGCGTATACTTGTTCTGTTCAATTACTCGACTTCTCAGCAAATATTATCCAAGGTGTCCAGTATAAAGGACATCGGTGTCGAAGCTGGTGTAAATTTAGGCTTTACAACACATATCAACTTCATTTGTTAGTAAAAGAAATTCAATTTAAGGCTTTATCAACAGTTGAACTAAAGAGTTTGGAAACCCCTAATGCTCTCTTTCGCTTCATAACCCTCATGTTCGACCCCATCTTGCACATGCTTCTCAAATATGGTCTCCTTAATTTGCAGTACAGATTTCAAAAACATAAAGTATACAGCGAAGATTCTTTAAATTTGCTGTCAATGGACTTTCTTGGATTGATCCTTATGACCTTCTATTGATGCACCTGACTTGGTCCGATGCATATGTTTTATCTATCGGTGAAATTCATATTAATTATTCGGAGATGCTTCACTGTCATCATCATAGAACTGATTATGGCTCGGATGAGCCTCTTACTCGTGTCATAAACATTTTAAATTTAAATTCTACTCTAATAGCTTTTGATGTTCGTAAGCTTGAGGTTCTTGATTCATCTGAAGATCTTCCGTTGCTTGACAAGAAGCGAAGAGTCTGATGAGAGATGTGGTAAAGTCAATACAACTGTTGAACCCGAAACATCTGATGTTGATACTAGAAATAAAGATGGTAGTGAGGATGCTGGTTTAAGAACTGATGACCAAAATGGCGATGAATCCAATGAAATGGCTTAAGCACCAATCGAAGATGACACCGATGGATTTTTAAACTTACGATCAGGTCTACGACAAAAGAATGAACATCAAAAACGCCAAAGACAAAAGCTTTGTGTTCAGTTGGATAGAAGCAGCAATTTTCTAACTAACCCCCTTACTGTTTCAGAAGCTCTAAGACGGAACTATGGTGAAAGGTGGTTACAGTCAATGAAAGCTAAATACAATTCAATTATGGCGAACGACACGTGGGACTTAGTTGACCCACCAGACAACAGACAAGTCATCAAGTGTAAATGGGTCTTCAATATAAAACGTGACAAAGAAGGTAATATTGAGCGTTACAAAAGTCGTTTGGTTGAAACATTTTCACCGGTCGGTGGTTCGATTTTCGTCTCTGAGGCTTATCTTAGCCCTGGCTGCTGAGTATGGTTTAGCGGTTCATCAAATGGACGTAACAACAGCATATCAACAACCGGAGCATTTTGTGGATAAGGATCATCCACAAAAGGTCTTCAAATTGAAGAAGGCGCTATATGGATTGAAACAGGCCGGGCGGGAGTCGAATGTCAAGTTGGATAAAGTTCTACATGGTATGGGCTTTAAGCACATGCAGATGCGTGTGTGTACACAAATAATACGACAAGCCGTATCAACATTATAGCCGTCTATATGTAGATGACATCCTCCTAGCCTGCTCCAATCCACAAGATTTAGTTGCAATAAAAAAAAAATAAGTTTGGAGTTTGACGTAGTGGACAAAAGACCAATTGACCACTTTCGTGGGATTGAAGTCAGCGTTGAGAAGAATACTATTTCCATATCGCAGAAACTGTTTATTTAAAATCTGTTGGACAAGTACAATATGCTGCAGATCCGAAAGTGAAGTACTCCTTTGGAACTTAGCCAAAAATTTTCTAACTGTAATGGTTGTTCTGGATGTGCGAAGGTTGACAAAACTGCATACCAATTTCTCATTGGGTCCCTTCTGTATTTGGGTGTGTGTACCAAGCAGGATATTATTCATTCTGTAAACAAACTTTCCCAATTCAACGTGAACAATCATGTCGAACATCTTGCTGCAGCCAAGCATATACTAAGGTTTAAGGTATCTTAATAACACTTTAAAGGAGGTGGTGCATACTTGGGCCCAGGGCGTACACCTATAAGACAATTATCATAGAAAGCTTTCGTTCAGCTCAGTCAGTCTGACAAATATTTTCGAATTCGGTCTTGGTGATTTTGAGCGCCGGAAATGCGAAAAATCTGACATTTCTGCAAATAATTACGTATATCTCGAAAAGTATAGCACGTAGGACAATATGAAAGATCATAAAAATATCTTTCATTTCATATCAAATACATTTTTTTGAAATGCCTTATATTTCGAAAAGACAGACCTAAAGTTGTTTGAATAGAAACATTTTCGTTGACGTTTGCCAGCCAATATCTCGAAAAAATCAGTGATGACCTATATTTTTTTGCACTTCTTTAATCCTTAGTAGGTAAGCTTTAATTTGATATATAATTACGCTATCATACATAAAGCATATCACGTACATTATACACAATTCCTAAAAAAAAAAAAAAAATTAAACAAAAAATATGTTCCACAGCAAATGCATTTTTTCATTTAATTTTTCGCTGCACCAACTCTGCTTTTTACAAAACATAAGACCAGAGTACATATTAATGCTACAAATGCAAAAAAACTAATCTTCGTTAAGATCTATCAAAATACCTTCCAAAAAAAAACAAAGCTGGTGCTATATTCATTGCTTCCTGGTGTCTTGCGTAACCCAAATACCATAAAATTTCTCCTCTGATCCTTTCAATTCCGCCGTCCTAAAAAGCTCACATCTTTTATCCACCCTTTATCATTTTCATCCTCCCCTATCTTTCAATTATTGTCTTGATCTTAGCACTCTAACTATGGAGTCTTAGAACACTTCTAGTTTTAACTTCCGTAAAGCCGATTTCATTATGCTTAGTCATCTTTTAAGCGGAATCGACTTTAATCTCTTTATTAATCTCTCTACACCCATTGATATTGCTCTCTCCTTTTTCTATTCTTCAATTTTTGCATGTTTCATACAATGTGTTCCCTATACATCTCAAAAAACCTGTGTATCATCTCCTCCCTGATACACAACAGAGTTAAAAAATATCCGTAACATCAGAAACAGGCTATGGAAAACATATTTAAAATCCCAGACCCCTTCCAATTACTATTACTACCAACAGGCCTCTTCTAACTTCTCCACTTTATGCCGATCGTTATACTTAACATATCTTGATAAAATGCAATTCTCTCTAATCACTGATCCGAAGCGTTTTTATCAATTTATTAACGTCAAGAGAAAATCTGACGGTCTTCCTTCAACACTTAATTTCCTTGTCAAATCTACCGATGACCCCAAAGTAATTGTTAATCTCTTTGCTACCTTTTTCAGACAATCAAATGCCAATGATCTGAATGATCCTGACCTTGACTATCACAGGTTTCTGATGAATAGCCCGCAAACATCTCTTGTCTTTCTTAATGTTTGTCCCCAGACTGTTTGTGATAAATTAAGGTTACTGGATGATGACTTCTCACCTGGTCTAGACGGCGTCCCACGTCCCAGCAATTTTCCTTAAAAAGTGCGCATCAGTGCAACTTTCTCTTTCCCAGGCTGTTTTCCCCTCTCTCTCTGGAAAGAATCTTTTATCTTCCTAATTTTCAAAAAGGGCTGTAAAAACCAAATCTCGAACTATCGACCGATAGCTAAGCTCTCCGCCATCCCTAAACTTTTCGAAAGCATTGTGTACGACTCTCTGTACTTTCATTGTAAACCAATTGTCTTTTCACTTCAACACGGATTTCTAAAAGGAAGGTCTACTACGACTAACCTTACCCAATTCGTATCAAAGACTCTCTTGGCCATGGAAAAGAGCAACGAGATCGATGTTATTACTACAGACTTTAGTAAAAAGCATTCGACAAAATTAACCATCAAATAATCTATCTCAAACTCAAAGCCTTTGGCTTCCCACCTTCAATTATCGAGTGGGTCAAATCATACCTAGAGAACCGTGTGTATAGAGTAGTTTTTAGAAAAGCAGTTTCTAACCCGATATTTGCCTCTTCTGGCGTTCCCCAAGGCAGCCATCTAGGTCCACTCCTGTTTGTACTTGCAATAAATGACGTCGCTAATATTATTTCTTTCTCTGATCTGTCTATTTATGCAGATGACATTAAAATCATAAAAGTCATATCCTCTTCTCACGATTCCTCTCTTCTTCAAAATGACCTAAATGCTTTTCTTACTTGGTGTAATAAGAACTTTCTTGAGCTTAACGTTAATAAATGACAATATATGACTTTCTCGCGTAAACGCTTACCCTCTAGTCATCGAACGTACTACTTCAGTAACGTGCCTATCCCCAGAGTTTCGTCTATTCGTGATCTTGGGGTTATTTGTGATAAAGAGCTGAATTTCCACTCTCACATTAACTATATTATAGCGAAAGCAAACTCCTCTCTTGGGTTTATCAAACGCTGGTCTAGAGAATTTCGAGACCCCTACGTCACTAAATCATTATTCAATACTTATGTTAGACCAATCCTTGAATATGCTAGTCAGGTTTGGTCTCCCTACCAAATTACTCAATCCCGTAGAATTGAAGCTGTGCAACGAAGATTTCTAAGATTCGCTTTGCGTAGGTTGCCTTGGTCTGATCCGTTCATTTTACCTCCATATGAAAGTCGTTTGCGACAAATCGACATGGTCACCCTTTCGAAACGTCGTCATATCGCCGACATAATTTTCGTCCATCAGATCATGACCGGTACCATAGACTCCCCGAAATTACTCGAGCTGATTTACATGAACACTAATCCACGTAACCTTCGTTCTGTCCCCTTCTTCCACCTCCCTACTCTCCGCACAATTCAGCCCCGGATCTAGGGGGGGGGGGGGGGGGGGGGGCAAGCCGGGGCGCTTGCCCCGGGCGGCAAGTTTAGGGGGCGGCAAAAACAAGTTCGAAATTCCAAGAAATGGACAATTTTTCTACCTTTCGGTTTCAAAGCAACATCGGTTGCTGCGACCGAGAAGTGGACAACTTTTTTTCTTTTCGGTTTTAAAACAGCCACTGTGGTTGTGAGCGAAGGGAAGCACAGTCAAAAGGAAGTCAAAAGAACTTGATCTCTCTGCTCGCCAAACATAGTTCAACTCTTAAGTTTCAATTAAAACACTTAAAAAAGGGACAAGTATCATATTTATCAAAGACAATTCAAAATGAAATAATTGACATAATGGCAAAAACAGTTAGAAATAGCATTTTAAATGAAATCAAAGAAGCTAAAAACTACACGATAATGTTCGACTGCACTCCAGATGTATCCCATACAGAACAAATGAGCCAGGTTATTCGATATGTAAAAAGAACTGGCGATGTGTGTGAAATAAAAGAAAGTTTCATTGATTTCATAGAAGTTGCTGGAAAGACAGGATAGGACACTTGTCAACAGATTCTAGACAAATTGGCTGTTGATGATTCAGATATTGGACATCTTATGACAATGGGTCCAATATGGCCGGGATCCATAAAGGAGTACAAGCCAGGATTGCAGAAAGAATGAACTGGCCGAGTTCGTACCGTGCTTGGCTCACTCCTTAAATCTTGTAGGTGTTCATTCTGCCTCATTATGCCAGAAAGCTATTAACCTATTTGGACTGGTTCAAAAAGTATATTTCTTTTTTGTTGGCTCCATTACTAGATGGGACATTGTGAAAAAAAAATGTTAAGGCACATTTAAAAGGGAGTAGTCAGACGAGATGGTCGGCGAAACATGTTGCTGTGAATGCTCTTTTGAATAATTTGCCAGAAATAGCGGAAGCCTTAGAAGAAGTTAAGCAAATTTCTCATGCTCCAGAAACTCAGTATACGAGGCAGGTAATATCTTAACAGCTATAAAGAATTTTAAATTTATTATAAATTTAACTATTCGGGCGAATATTCTCCTCGAAATCAATCGAGTGAATATTGAGATTCAGAAAGAAGATATAATCCTTGCACTAATCTCGCTCTAATGGATGGTCTCAAAACTTTACAAAAAATGAGACAAAATCCAATGGAGTATTGGATAAATGAGGCTAGAGAAGTGGCTGAAAAAGCGGTGTTGACGCTATCTTGCAAAACAAACGAATTCCGAAACATAAAAAACATTTCGATGGGATATGTGAAGATGAGTTATACAAACACTCAAACCTGTTCAACTCTTTTCTAAAGAAATAATGATGGTATTTGATCGAATCATATCAGAAATTAAAAAGAGGTTTGATTGTGCTGCCATACTGAATATGAACTTCGCTTTTCTTAATGGCTATAATATTTTGAAAATGTCAATTGTAGAACTGCAAAAGTATGCAGCGGATCTGGCTAAAAAATATGAGCGAGATGTGAGCACCGTTGAATTCTGTCAGGAACTTTACGTTTTTAAAGAGCAAGCTCTGTGCATTTGCATTTTGCAAGCTGGTGGCATTGAAAAAGCTAACTGTTTCTATCTCTTGTAACAGATCTATGCGCCTTGCGAATTTGCTCTACGCTTCCCACTACATCCGCAAGCTATGAGCGAAGTTTTAGTAAACTAAAACTAATGGAAAATTATTTGCGATCATCTATGAGCCAGGAACGTTTATCCAGTCTAGCAATCTTAGCGATAGAAAATCGAATCGCACACGAATTAAATTATGATAAGGTCATAGATTTATTTGCTGAACAAAAAGCTCGAACAGTAAAATTGTAATTGCAAATGATAAATACAATAGTAAATTTGATTTTGTCTTTAGTATAAACATTTTTATTTTAAATCCTATCCTGTGCTGTGTATAAAATGTATATTCTACATATCTGTAAATAAAGGGTGATTTTTTAGCTGGTTTGGTTTTGGCAACACTGGTTTTGACAGCTGACGTGTGTTTAGTACCTTGTGTCACTGTCAAACAGCTTCAGTTTGGTTTGCAATTTAACCATGGATCGTCTTACAAATGAACAACGCTTGCAAATTATTGAATTTTACTATCAAAATTCGTGCTCGGTTCGAAATGTTCATCGCGCGCTGCCTCCATTCTATGGTCGGCATTCTCGACCTTCTGAGCAGTCTATTCGGAAGATTGTGACCAAATTTCGCACCAAATTTGCTTTGTTGGACATTAAACCACCAACACGTCTACGTACTGTGCGTAGTGAAGAAAATATTGCGGCCGTATCAGCTAGTGTGACAGAAGACCGCGAAATGTCGATTCGGCGCCGTTCCCAGCAGTTAGGCCTTTGTTACAGCGATGATAACAAACTTTTTTTGCCCGAAATGGAAGTTCTTGACTTGCATGATATGTGGTTTCAACAAGACGGTGCCACATGCCACACAGCACGCGAAACAATGGCGCAATTGCGAGGCGAGTTTGGTGAACAGTTAATTTCACGTTTCGGGCCGGTCAATTGGCCGCCTAGATCGTGCGATTTGACACCATTAGACTATTTTTTGTGGGGGTATGTCAAGGCTAATGTCTATAGGGACAAGCCCGCTTCGATTGACGCACTGGAAGCCAACATCCATGCATTCATTCGTGAGATACCGGCCGATATGTGTGAAAGAGTATGCGAAAATTGGACTCAGCGGATGGGCTACCTGAGACGCAGCCGCGGTCAACATTTGCATGAAATTATCTTTAAACATAAAATTGCAAGGTTCAAACTATCGATTCAAATAAATATTTCATTCATTTTTTCGAATTTTTTGTGTTTTTTTAAAAAAAAAGTTCTAAGCCTCTTAAAAAATCGCCCATTAAGTAGGATTAAAACAGGAAAAACAGCGGTTAAAGTATTTTTTCTGGAAGGCTTGTGTCCAGTTGTCAGTCAATTAGTGAAGATATGATAGCTGAAATAATAAAGATTATAAAGGTAAAAGCAAAAATAATTTGGTGGGGGCGGCATTTTTTAGTATTTGCCCCGCCTTTAAAAAATTTAAGATCCGGGGCTGCACAAATTACGCTTATTTCAACCCCATATGCAGAATGCTACGTTCTGCGAATGCTGTAGGAAATACCTTTGACTTTTCCCTTAGTTCCTCTTCTCTAAGAAAAAATCTATACTCCGCTTCCCCTTTCAACTTCTGAACCTTGCACTTCAACTTAGAATTAAGCATTGTATATTTGTAAATATATTTATTTATTTGTTTATATATATATTTTTTTTTTTAAGTTTAAATATTTTTATGTTTAAATCTATTGTTCTAATCGCACAACAACCAACAGTCCTCATTCCAACGAGACAGTCACAATAGTAAGCTCTTGTTGCGTTCGAACTATGTGCTGCTTTTGCATTGCTATTCACCAAGATGTAAGTGGAGATACACTTTTCTACTTACATGCCTGGATTTGATTTGCCCTTGCAATAAAAAGTTATTGTTGCCTTGCCTATAAGACTATGATGAGCAGTAGAGATTCAAGATGTGGGATTGCGTCTCTACATCCTCTGTCCTGAATAAAAACATCATTTTGTCTAAAATATTGCGTGAACGTTCCATAATCGTCTCTGAAAAGATGTTTCACTATGTTAGCATCAGATACAGTTGCAGCATAAGGCCTTGTAACGTCCAGGATACACCCATCACAGCTTGAGATCACGAATAATAAATAAATAAATCCTAACGAATATTATAAATGTGAAAGTCACTCTGTCTGTCCGGATTTCTATGTTACCGTCTTCTGCCCAAACTACAGAATTGATTTAAATGAAATTTTGTACAGAGATAGTCTAGAACCTGAAGAAGGATATAGGCTGTACATTTTATCCCTATATTCCCACGGGAACGGGAACGTATACGGGAACTTAAAAACTACAACACCGATTTCAAACATTTTTCCACCGATAGAATGCTTCACTATCCCAGAGTAACATAAACTTTAATTCATCCATATATTCCCACGGGAACTAGAGTTCTTACTAATAAAATAAGTGTGAAAGTAGCTCTGTCTGTCCGTCGTTCTATGTTACCATCTCCCGCCCAAACTAACAAACCGATTTAAATGAAATTTTGTTCAAAGGTTGTCGTGAACTTAAAGACGGACATAGGCTATATATCATTCGAATATTCCCACGGGAACCGGTCCTCACTATTATTATAAGTGCAAAAGTAGCTCTGTTTGTTCACCATTCTATGTTACCATCTTCCGCTCAAACTAATGAACAGATTAAATTTAATTTTTGTACAAAGATTGTTCAGAACCTGAGGAAGGACATAGGCTTTATATTTTATCCCTATATTTTCACGGGAACGGGAAGGTATACGGGAACTTGCAAACTACAACACCGATTTCAAAAAATTTTCCACCGTTAGAATGCTACCCTGTACCTGAGTAACATTAACTTTAATTCATCCGCATATTCCTACGGGAAAGGAAGTCCTTGCTAATATAAAAAGTGTGAAAGTCCGTCGTTCTATGTTACCATCTCCCGCCTAAACTAATATACCGATTTAAATGAAATTTTTTACAAAGGTTGTTCAGAACCTGAGGAAGGACATAAGCTATATATTTTTCCACGAGAGCAGGAACGTATACGGGAACTTTGACACTACAGCACCGATTTCAAAAACTCTTCCACCGTTGGAATGCTCCATAATCCTCGAGCAACATAAACTTTTACTCATCCCCATACTCCTTACGGGAACGGTCACCATGTTTCTACGGGAACGGGAGTATTTACTAATATTATATTAATATTAAACTAATTTATAAGTACGAAGTTAAATCTGTCTGTCTATTTCTCTTTGTTACCATTAACCGCCCAAACTATAGAACCTATTTATATGAATTTTGGTACAGAGACAGTCTAGAACCTGAGGATGGACATATATGTTAAGCAATATGTTTTATCCCTGTATTCCCATGGGAACGGAAACTTGGAAAATACAGCACACATTTCAAAAAATGTCCACCGTTAGACGACCCTCATATTCCCACGGGAATGGAAGACTTTAGTAACATTATAAATCCGCAATTAACTCTGTCTGTCTGTTTTTCTTTGTTTATATTTACCGCCCAAGCTATTGCACCGATTTATATGAATTTTGGTACAGAGATAGTCTAGAACCTGAATATGGTCATCCTTACTGATATTACAAGTCCAAAACGTTTTGATTCCCCGTTTTCCTTTAATTTCCACTGATTGATCATTATAAATAATTCTCAGACGCTTTAAGTTGCAGGTGTTCGCTTAGAAAAAAGTCCCATGGCAACTTTATGCGACAGAAACACGTGAATCAATCCCACAAAACCTTTTTATTTCGCAAAAGATGGAAAAAATAAGAACGTCGCGTCGTGTGCAAACATATACTCAAATAAAATAATATAACAATGGTTTACTAAAACATATGATTATGTCCTATTCGCAAAATAAGTAGCCTAAAAAATTAAGAATGCTGCCGAAAGTCACTATTCCACGCGGACGAAGTCGCGGGCACAGCTAGTAAATAAATAAATAAGACTTGACCAGATTTCGATACTTATGTAGGCTGTATGATTGTTTCTGGAAGCCGTAGTTTGAACTTTTTTCAAGGTACACATATGTTCCATCGCAAATGACTATAGATGGACGATAACTTTCATTTAAATTGATGTTTGAAAACAGTCCGTTTGGAATAAGTCTGTTCCTTCTGGATACTTCCTGACCAGTTATATGCTGAAAGCCCAAGTTGAATGGCACAAAATAATCCATCAACACTACACTACATTATTTACTCACAAGCCAATTATCAGTTATCAATGAATTAGGCCAAACGGTCGCGGACTTGTAACATTTTGGAGTATGTTTAAGCTTGGTACCTATCAACAAGTTTTTTAAGACTTGTTTTTGGGTGGTATTTTGAAAGATCCAAACGAAGATTAGTTTTTTTGCATTTGTAGCAGTAGGTACTGTGAAAAATTAAATGAAAAAATGCATTTGCTGTGGAACATATTTTTTGTTTAATTTTTTTTTTTTAGGAATTGTGTATAATGTAAGTGATATGCTTTATGTATGATAACGTAATTATATATCAAATTAAAGCATACCAATTAAGGATTTAAGTGGTGCAGAAAAATATAGGTCATCACTGATTTTTTCGAGTGAAAATGTTTCTTTTCAAACAACTTTTAGGTCTGTTTTTTTCGAAATATAAGGCATTTCAAAAAAATGTATTTGATGAAAGATATTATTATGATCTTTCATATGATACCTATAGCATTGTCCTACGTGCTATACTTTTCGAGATATACGTAATTATTTTCAGAAATGTCAGATTTTTCCCATTTCCGGCGCTCAACTTCAAGTCTAATTATCTCAAAATCACCAAGACCGAACTCAAAAATATTTGGCAGACTGATTGGGCTGAACGTAAGCTTTCATTTGGTACTAGCCTCATAAATGTACGCCCTCAGCCCAGGCTCCATAGAAATATGCACCATCTCCTTTAAAGCTTTCTTACAGGAAAACTAGTGGGCAGCTTAAGTATGCTTTGCTGATGCCGACTGGGCTGGCAGCAGCGATGATAGGAAGTCATTCACTGGCTATGCATTTCTTATTGGCGATTCTACTGCAGCAATTACTTGGGAAGTAAAAACAACCATCTACAGCCCTAAGCAGCACCGAAGCTGAGTACATGTCGGTGTCAGCGGCCTCCCGAGAAGCTGTGTATTTGCGATCGTTTGTAATAGAGTTGGGTTTTCCTGAGATTGTCAAGGATTGAATGGGGACAATTTAAGTTCTAAACAACTTATTAAGAATCCTGTTTACCATAGCCGTAGTAAACATATAGACATAAGAGTACACTATGTACGAGAAGTTTTTGAAAAGAATTTAATACAGTTAAAATATGTTCCAACTGATTATATGATTTCAGACGTTTTATCAAAGTATTTAAGTAAAACAAAACATATAAAGTTCTCCAAGATGTTAGGTTTAAATTAATATCACAATGTTTTTTGCTTTTAAATATTTTTTATAAATGAATGCTTTTATTAAGTTTTGAGGGATGGTATTGAAGTACAGAAATTATAACATCTCAGCAACACTTAATAAGTACCGTAAACCGGGGTTACTTTGCCCCTGCGGGTGTAACTTTGCACCATTGTTATAAAGAGTTTACAATTCGTTTTATGTTCAGACACGTTCAGTTTTGCTCACCGGTCTTACTGTAACATAATGTAGTGTTTGTGTGTGTGCGAAATCATGTGCAGCCGCATACCTACGTTTATTTTTGATTCAACCATTGTAGTCCGAAGAGGAGCGACCTAATTGTGAGTTTTTTCGGGGTAGAAAATTTGAAGTGTAAAACCGAGTGTATCCAAATATAAAAAGTGAGTATTTTTGCTACCGTTTAAGTGTCTTTTTTCCTTTAATTTTACACAAAGTTAACTTTCCTGGTCCCAAAATATATTAATAATTTTTTGTTTTTTGTGAAAACATACCAATTTTCGTAATTTTGGGGTAACTTTGCACCGGAGCAAAGTAACCCCGAAAGTTGGTTTGGGGTAACTTTGCTCCGGAGCATAGTCAAAAAAAAGTATGTTTCGGATTTAGTTATTTTTTCACAGAAAGGATGTTTGGAGCATTGTTCATAAACTGTATGAATATCATTACTCCAGCACTTCAAACAAAAGCATAATGATGGAAAACGCAGAACGGAGCAAAGTAACCCCCTCCCTTGAACAACTTTGCTCCACTTTTAAACAAAAAAAAATAAATATTTACACTTTAACTTAAAAAGTTTTTATAACATAAATGTATTATTTCATATCTCTTTAATGAAATAAAAAAAAAGTATATGAAAAAAAAATTCTCTGAAACTTTTTAGAGGCTTTATAAAAAAAGGGGGAAAAAACGGTGCAAAGTAATCCCGGTTTACGGTATCATAATCTTTAATATTTTATTAAAATATCATTGTACATACTGCATTGAATTGAAAACAGCTCAGTCCTAAGATAAACTTGTAAGAATTAAGAAGTTAGTATTAATTATTTGAATTTGCTGTTAGCATTCTGTAACAGAACCATAACTCCACTCACTTGACTATATCTTTTTTTACTGTGTATTCTTTCTTTATAATTACTGTCATATTTAATATTTAATTTTATATGTGCATAGCTATCCCATGAAAATTTAAGTAAGTAAGTTATTACTTAGGTGGACATTACAGTTTGGGGTGAAAGTGAGCCTCAACCAAGATCTTTCGGCAAACAATTTCGATGTCAGGCGAAAATTTTCAATTTTTGCTATCTTAGTCGGTAGAGGTCTTTTTCCACTTGATTGTAACACCATAGACGAGGTCTTCAACTTCAAGGACTTCCCTGCAATTTTATTTCCAGAACCCGTCAAGCCGAAGCGTTGATGTTCACCCGCTCTAAATGTCCCAGCTCTGGTGCTCTCGCGATAGGTACTCTTGGGTATGTTTAGCCCATGTCGCTGTACAGCTCATACAGCTCGTTGTTGTATCTTCTTCTCCACACATAGTCATCTCATACGGGACCAAAGATCGTTTTGATTGCTTTTTTTTCGAAACGACCAAGGACTTCCTCATCCGCTTTCGATAAGGTCCAGGCTTTCGCATCGTAAAGCTGAACTGGGTCATATAAAGAGCTACCCTGGTCTTTAAAGAGAGGATTCTGTCTCTCAATTGCCTTCTTAAGCCAAAGAAGCAACGGTTTGCAAGAGTTATTCTCCGTTGATCTCTGTACTGATGTTGTTTTCCGTCTCTAATGAGGATCCTATAGGTAAACGAAGTCCTGTACTACTTCGAAGTTATGTCTGTGTGTTGTGATGTTCTGTACAATTCTTTAATATTCTCTGTCCTTGTTTGATGACAGTATATACCTCGTTTTGCCCTCATTAACCATCAAACCCATTGTTGTAAGGAAGCAAGCGTATGGTGAGCTTAATTTCTTCTAGGTCGGGAGGACGGCATTCTTGATGTTCGTTGATTTGAATGAGGCATTCTGCCTGACAGCGGATTAAGTGTCTTCATCGCCGTTGAAGAGCCTGTAGAAGCGATCTTTCCAGATCCTTGGTAGTGTCTGCGTGTCTATAACTATATTTCCCTGATGGTCAGGTTCGAGTTCGGATTTTGTCACCCAGGCAAGATCTCTTTACCTTTTTTTTTTTATCAAACAGCATAGAGATAGTTAACATTCCCAACAACATCACTGACATGTCGAATGTTGACATTGTTCGCAAAGTAATCAGCCATGGCTTAAATGTGAATATTAACGAAGCTGACATCGACCAATGTTATATGAAAAAAATTAAAGCAAAGCGAACTAAAAATGTAAACAATAACAATTCCACCAATAACACCACCAATGTTCTCCACATAAAATTTAATTCTCATCTACTCAAAGAAAAAATTATGAAAGCAAAGAGAGAAAAAAGAGAGCTGTTAACAACGAACCTATTCGGCGGTGAACAAAGGAAAACAGAAAACATTTACTTGAACGACTGTTTAACTCATCAAACACGTAAGCTGCTTAACACAGCATTGTCACTAAAGGCTTCGAAGAGATTTAAGTATGTTTGGACCAGAAACGGGACAGTTTTTATGCGGAGAAATGAGGGTCAATGCTGTCGAATGTACTGCAAAAGCAATATTTGTATTGCTTTAGCTTGGTGCGTACTGCGGTACTGCACACTTTTTTGTTTTACTGCATTTTAATTTTTGTATTGCCACTTGTATTGCTTTTTCGAATTCGTTGTTCATAAAAACAAATACCGAAAAAAATATAGAGATGGCATCACTTCGAAAATATGTAATTAGATAAAAAAGCACTTCCAAGTTCCAGATCCACATTCCACAACCTCAGTTTCACAAATATGAATAACATGGTACACTTTTGCACATACTTAGGTCATTGTTTATATGTATATGGAATAGTAAAATTGATTTCCCATTTAAGAAGCCTTGGACCGAGGGCACGAAGGCGCATCAATCACTTCTTTATATTTTCAAAGGAACATATGAGCTGTGACCTTAGGCGAGGCATCCCTTGCTACCAGTTAAATATAATATATCGAGTTTACTATTCTTTATTTATATGTAATGCATAGATGAGTTTTTCATTACATTAGTGCAAAATTATGTTATTCACCATGGTAATCTTTTTGTATTTTTATGTATATACGCCAATCAATCTGGCGGAAGCGGAAAGGTTTCAGATCTCAGTTTCGGTTTTCGTGTAAGTGTTTTATTTTTTCAGTGATAATACAGCCGCCTTTTATACAAAATTTGGAAAAATAAAAATTGAAATCAATGTAGAAGTATTATATACATAAGTTTTCTTTGTTTTAAAAGGTGGTGGCCAAACGACATCAGCTCTGCCTGTTCAAAAACAAGGCGCAAGACATCGAGTGTCCTGTCCTGTTGAAACCAAATGTTGCCAATACCCTCCTCTTTAATTTTTGTGAACAAAAATTCGTTCAACATGGCCCGATAACGATCGCCATTGACAGTAACGGCTACTCCTTGCCCAAGATCAAAATGAGCTTCATCTGAATTTTCGCACACATTCTGCAACATTACCTTGATCTTCAAAGTATACTAATGTCGCAATATTTCCCAGCGTTGTTCATTGTTCAAGCGTATGCATATTCGTTCAACGGAAGGATAAAACTAGTTATCTGTCTAATCAGACATGAGCTTAGTGTTACCATTCACGAAATAAGCACTAGTTCAAAAAAAAAAAACGTTAGATGGCGGACCCTTTATAAGGCAGGTTGTTGAGGATAAAAATTTCTGTAGAATGTCTTTCGACAGACGAATCGAATTCTGCGTAGGTTAACAAAATGAATGTGCGCAGTTCGATTCTAATTAGTTCTTATTGTCCTTAGATCTTTTTCAAGGCAAAAAGCGTACGTTCTCCTTTTCCATCCGGACCAACAAAACCATCCACATCAAAATCGGGTAATCGAAGTAAAGAATAGATAAAGTAGATATGTACATATGTATCTAAGTTTATTTTTGTAATAAAAAAATTTTAACAAAATGTTTTGGAAAAACTATATGCGTATTGCTTTTGTCCAAAAATTATGCAAAATTTTCTGGAATGTACTGCTTTGGACTTTTCAGAAACGACAGCACTGGTGAGGGTGACAATTCAGTAAGAATTGTTAGTGCTAAAGATTTTGATTTTGCTCTCTAAAGTACTGGAGAGTTCTAGGTAACGCTACTTCGGTGGCCTTAGGCTCAATGAAAGGAAAATCCCTATATGCACCTCCTCGCGGTAGAGAGCGGGTAACGCTAACGCACAAGGGGACCGAACAGCTGCTGGAATAAGTAGCCAACCCAGCTTTGCTGGACGGGGCACTGACTTGTCCCTGGGTTGAAGAAAATCTCCCTAAAGGCGGAGGAACTGCAGTTTGCGGTCAACGGCATGGAAGTCTGGTGGCGGATGAGCTTTTTAAGAAGGCCAACGGTAGCAGCAAGTAGCGTCTGTATCCCAGAGTGGGCGGCTACAAAAGGCGTCTGTTTTTCCCATAGTGGGCGGCCTCAATTGGTTATGTGTTCGACCATACAAAGGGCGGGTGTGCCTGTCGAATCTGAGCTTATGTATGTTATTAATTGTATCTCGGAAAACACCATGGTGGATAGGTATATGCTATTACATGAAATATGACAACAACTGGAAACGAGTCCCCAAGAGGTAACCATTTCATGGAGAATCCTTCTACAGCTTCGGCTGCAGTAAACCGCACATCGGATTTGGGGGTGCGGCATCTTTCATGCAACTGCGTCAATCAAGACGCCATAATAATAAATGAATCGTCAACAAATAGTAGAAGTCTTTCAAGAAATGCAATGGGTACTTTTGGCTATCGTATTCGTACAAAAATCGGAGCATGGAACGTTCGATCCTTGTATGGCGAAGGAAGATACGAACAGCTAGAGCGCGAAATGCTTCGTCTTAAGATCTGTATCCTGGGCATAAGTGAAACAAAGTGGAGAGGAAGAGCTGAATACAGATCTGACACTGGACAAACGAGAATGCTGTATTCCGGAGAGGATGAAAGAGAGGGTGGCCAAAGGCTGCATGGTGTTGGAATTATGTTGAACGAAGTAGCTAGGCGCAGTCTTATTTCCTGGGCGCCAATATCTGAAAGAATAATGACTGCAAGGTTCCGTTCAAAAATTCGCAACATCACAATCGTTCAGTGTTACGCCCCCACAAATGAAGCGGCCGAAGAAGACAAAACCGCGTTCTACTCTCACCTTAACTCGGTTTACAGCAGTGTTCCGAGAGGCGACATCATAATCGTCATGGGAGACCTCAACGCTCAAGTCGGTGCAGACAATTACGGTCTGGAACGAGTTATGGGAAAAAAATGGCTTGGGGTCGACTTTTGTAACGCAAATCGTCTTGTAATTGGTGGGACTGTATTTAAACATAAGACGTGCAACAAAGTCACCTGGGTGCACCCAGATGGTCAAACCGAAAACCAAATTGATCACATCATGATTCAGCAGCGATGGAGGAAGTCTATGTGTGATGTCCGAAATATAAGAAATGCCGATGTGGGAAGCGACCACCATTTGGTTGTCATGAGTCTCAAATTAAGAACCGCTGCTGTATTAAGACAAACGCAGAATGCAGCAAGAAATCCAAAATTCAATACGAATGCTTTAAGTGATCCCAACATAAGTCGTAGCTATATCAACACCCTTAACTACAGAGCTTCGTCATTAAATGTGAGTGCTGACTCAGACGTTGGTGAGATGTGGGGTGAGGCTGGATCCGAGACTGTACCTAGGCGTACGAGAGTTAGCGACTCTTGGATATCCCAAGACACCTGGGAAAAAATTGAGCTTCGTAAATCGTTGAAGCTTCAAATAAACGCCAAGACAGACGCTCAACGAAAGGCTGAATTGCGAAGTGAATATCGGACTGCACACAAGATGGTCTATCGTTGTGTGAGACGTGACAGGAGGGTGAGGATAGATGGACTCGCTGAAAATGCTGAAAACGCTGCAAGAAGAGGAGATATCCGAGAATTGTACCAAATAGCCAAAGAAGTTGTCGGGAAAAAAAGCAACAACAATCATCCTGTAATGGATGTGGATGGGACACTATTGGTATCAATTGAAGATCAGCTTCGCAGGTGGAAGGATCATTTTTGTGCCCTGTTAAATGATCCCGTTGAACAGAGTGCTGAAGTGCCCCAACTCAACGAGATGCGCAGATCCTGCAGGGGTATTGACATCGAACCCCCTTCAGAAGCGGAAATTGAAACATCGATTAATCTCCTCAAAAACAACAAAGCAGCGGGACTTGACGGAGTACCAGCGGAATTCCTGAAAGCTGATCCCGCCACAGCAGCTAGTATCTTGCATCCGCTTATACAACCTGTTTGGGAAAACGTAACCTATCCCAGGGATTGGAAGGATGGAGTCATTGTTAAGTTGCCAAAAAAAGGTGATCTCAAGAACTGCCACAATTGGCGTGGTATAACCGTTTTGTCCGTTTTTCCAAAGCTAATGGCAACTCTAATCCTCGAACGGATAAAGGCTAGAATTGAGACTACACTCAAGAGGCATCAGGCTGGCTTTCGTAGCGGTCGGTCGTGCGTTGACCATATCAACACCTTACGCATTGTTCTTGAGCAGTCTGCAGAATTTCAAACACCGCTAAATCTCATGTTTGTAGATTTTAAGAAGGCCTTTGATCGAGTTAATCGAGAATCTATATGGAGATCACTTCTTGGTAGAGGAATTCCGCCAAAAATTGTTGCCATTATAAAGGAGTCCTACAACAATGCAAGGTGTTTCGTGTTGCATAATGGGCAGCTATCCGACTCTTTCGAGGTGCGGCAGGGTGTGAGACAAGGGGATGTTTTATCGCCAATTCTTTTTCTGCTGGCGATAGATGATGTTTTGACGGCGAGCGTCGGTACAACTGAGAGGCAGGGTATTCAATGGAGAACGTTTCAAAGGCTTAGCCATTTAGACTATGCCGACGATATATGTCTCATGGCAAATAACATCAGTGGGCTGAACGAGATATGTCAAACTTTACGGGTGAAAGGAGAAGCGTGCAGTCTTAAAATAAATAGCAAAAAGACAAAAATAATGCAAAAATAATCCCCAACACAACATCGTATTATTCTGCATGACACGCCCGTTGAAGAGGTCGAACAATTTAATTACCTCGGAAGTATTGTATCCGCAAACGGTGGTACGGATCTGGACGTAAAAAGCAGAATAAATAAAGCTCGCGTTGCCTTTGGTGCTCTGTCCCAAATTTGGAAATCCAGTCAAGTCTCCTTACGCACTAAACTGAGATTCTTCGAATCCAATGTGAAATCCGTGCTATTATATGCTTGTGAAACATGAAAAGTCTCGGCCACCATCTCGAGAAAATCGCAAGCTTTCGTGAACCGCTGTCTGCGTCACATCCTGAGAATTCGCTGGCCACAAACAATATCCAATCAGGAGTTGTGGCGTAGGACAGGTCAGAGGCGCTTGGACATCGACATCAGAAAGCGCAAATGGCAATGGATTGGTCACACACTGAGGAAACCAAACGATGATATTGCGAAGCAGTCCTTTGAATGGAATCCTCAAGGGTCACGGCGGGTTGGAAGACCAAGAACAACATGGAAATCTACAGTCTTATCAGAAGCTAATTCCCAGAGAAAGACGTGGCCACAGTTAAGGTATCTAGCTGCTGATCGAGAAGGATGGAGACGTTTTGTTGACGCCCTATGCCCCGAGCGGGGTTACAGGACCTGATGATGATGAAAGATTTTGAGAAAATTAAATGAATTTTGTTTCTACTGCTTTCTGTCCCAATTCAATCATGTGTGACTATCCAGCCAATGTACCTTGTGTTGAGACATGTCTATGTTTACAACAAAACATACGTTGTCTGAGAAAAAATTTTTATACTCTTTTAGCTCATATTGATTCGCCCGCAAGCTTACCTGTGATAATAGTTGTAAGTGAAATTTGGATATATGAAGATGAACTTTGTTTATAGTATAATATACCGGGTTATTCGCTATTTGGTAATTGTAATTGTAATCAATTATATCCAGGTGTAGCTGTTTATGTGAGAGATGGTTTTGTATGTGAGTACTCTAAAACTGAAATGTCTAGTGCAGATGTATTGTCATTGTCGCTTTGTTATGAAGATGATTACTATACCTTGTTGTGTATATATAGATTGCATGATTTTAGTAAGAGTATTTTTATTGATGAATTAAGCAATAATGTTCTTGATATAACTAAGGCTAGAAATTTGATTTTGATAGGTGACATTAATATCGATATTTTGAATGAAAAAGATAAAGACACTGAGAATTACTTATTTCTCTTGGCAGCAAATGGTCTTAAAAGATACATAAATGAGCCAACTCGTGTGACAGAATCTTCAAGCATCGTATATATGTATCGATCACATATTCGCCAGATTTTCCAATAAACATGATAAAATCTCTTATGGAAGGGTGTATGATCTTATGCTATCTGACCATCACATGATTGCTCTCAATACATTTTCGAATCCAACTTCAAAAATTAGTAAAACAACAAATGAAGAAACCTAAAAAATGCATTGATTACATGTCTTTATTGGAACTGTTAAAGTTTGAATTTTGGGAACCTGTTTATTTGGAAAGCAACCCCTCTACTGCCTTTGATGTATTTACGTCAATTTTACAAAATCATATATGTTCTTGTACTTATCTGTCATCTCAAAACTCACCAGGCAATAAGCATTTAAAACCCTGGATGACAAATAGGTAGGTACATTACTCAAACAGATTTCTAAGAAAAATATTTTGGGTGTTAAGTGTAAAAAACATCCCCAGAACAGAAATCTTAAAAATTATATTATTTGTTTTTTTTGTAAAACCATCAAACATAAGGTAGAAGAAACAAGGAATAACTACTATACCAGTTTATTTGAAAAAGCAAATGGAAACATAAGAGAAGAATGGAAAGTGGTAGATCACATTTTTGGTAAGGATTTGCAGTTGGTAGAAATAGATAGCTTACAATTTAATGTAATGTTTCTTTTAGTAAAGTAAAATGAAACGTCTGGATTCGAATAGAATAAAAAAAAGAATAATAATTTATTGAAACATATTTTCTTTAGACAATAATATCGAAACTAGATTACTTCGAAATTTTGGTCGCAAGTATAAACTTAACAAGTGTTTCAACACCCCCCCTCGAACAAAATTTACCTCAAATATAAACCCATGTTGTTGCAACAGAATTTATGTTTTTCAGCTGGAATAGGTTTTGTTAAATAATCTGCAACCATAAGTTCAGTTCCAATTCCAGTGAAAGTGATAATATTCATGTTCTTTTTTTCACGTATAAAATGATGTCGAACATCAATATGTTTGGATCTTGATAAGTACTTGCTTGTCGATGCCAGATGAATTGCACTTTTGTTGTCGCAATATATATTCATGGCTGAGTTATTAAAATGTAGATTCAGTTCATTCTCGAGGCCACGAATCCACATTGCTTCTTGAGTTGAGGCCGAAAGAGCCATATATTCGGCTTCTGTTGAAGATAGAGCGACAGTTGGCTAATTCTTTGTTGCCCAAGACACGGCGCCTCCTTGTAAGATACAAGCGTAGCCTGTTACAGATCTTCTTTCATCGCAATCACTTGCCCAATCTGAATCAGAATAAATTTTAAACGCAGAAAAGCATTCTCTTGAAAATTTTAATTTGGCTGCTTTTGTTCCCTTGAGATATCTGAATATTCTCTTCACAGCCGCCCAATGTTCTTTACCAGGACAGCTATTAAATTTGCTCAATTTGTTTACTGCGAAGCATATGTCCGGTCGCGTACACTGTGCTGCAAATAATAAACTTCCGATTGCTTGCTGGTAAGGAATTTTAGCCATTTCTTTTTCTTCTTCTGGAGTTTTGGGTGACATCTCTTTTGTTAGTCTTATGTTGATATCCATAGGAGTTGCTACAGGATTTGATTCATTCATGTTAAATTTTATTAGCATCTCAGATATGTAATTTTCTTGATTTAGATAAATTGCATCTTTGTCACGAGAAATCTGAATACCTAAACAATTCTTCGCAGTTCCCAAGAACTTCATTTTGAACTTCTTCATCAAGTTCAGCTTCAAATTCTCACAAAATGTCGTTTCGTTAGTGAAGATAAGGATGTCGTCAACGTAAACTGCTAAAAATGTCATGCTTCTGTTCTTTCGATGAAAGTAGATACAAGGATCCACTTGTATACGCTTCATTCCAAACTTTTGAAGAACTCGATCCAACTTGGTGTTCCAAACTAAACTTGATTGCTTAAGACCATAAACAGGTTTATTGAGTTTCATCACTTGGCCTTCTCTTCCTATCGAAAGTCCCTTCGGTTTCTCAACATAGATGTCTTCACTTAACTCACCTTGGAGAAACGCATTAATAGCATCCATTTGTTGAATTTGAAGATTGTACTTCGCTGATAATGCTATCAAATATCGAATAGAAGAGTACCTCACGACAGGTGAATAGGTTTCTTCATAATCAATACCTCTCTTCTGTGTAAAACCTTTCACCACTAATCGAGCCTTGTACCGTACAACATCATTATCATCCTTCTTCGTCTTGAATACCCATCTTGTCTTAATAATGTTGGCTCCAGCGGTCTTGTCTACACTTTTCCAGGTATCATTTTCTTCAAATGACCTCATTTCACACTGCATTGCTTCTATCCATTTTTCTTTGTCACTTCTGGATAAAACATCTTCCAAATCTTCAGGATCTTCAAAAACATTTACCTTCTCAACGTTGTATACAACCTTACGCAACTTTGAGATTCTTTCGCTTCGGCGGTTCATGATGGATTCTGGAGCTTCTTGTAATTGTGTCGTAACGTCATCTTCCTCCTCATTCTCCAAATTGGGATAAGAATCTGCTGTCGAAGGAAAATAATGATCAACTGGTGACGTTGTCAAAAGTACATCTTCTTCGTTATCCCCCACTACGTCATCAGCTTCTAGATTTGATAAAGGTGACTCAACATCGCTATTCACAGCTAGAATTTCCTGGTTCTAGATTGGATTAACCCCTACTACAGCGCAGTATACGTTGGAACTTGCTTGGTATTTTCATTTTTCATGTTCTTATAGTGAAAATTATCTTCATGAAAAACTACATCACGGCTTATAAAAACATCCTTCTTTTTTGAAATGATTTGACTTACATAATCTTCTACTGAGGAACATTCTGCCAGGACCACAGAGCATAATTTTTGAAGCAAACCAATACGCCGGTCAAAGCCTGAGTCTTGAAAAATATTTTGCAATGATGTCCAAACATCTTTGGAAGTTGTTGCGTTCCTAACATGAACGTATAGACTCTTGTCGATAGTTAAGATCATCTTACAACGAGCAATCTTGTCCTTAGCAACATCCAACTCTTCGCCTGGAACATTCTCGATACATTTCCAAGTATCTTCAAGCTCTAATTGGGTTTTCATCGCAAAGCTCCATGTTGACCAATTTTCTGAACCAGTCAGCTTCTCCATTTGATGGATTCCCAAATTCTGTGAAAAAGGCATTTTTTTTCTTTTAAAGCAATTTCTGTAATTATATTTTCAATCCGTTATTGGTCTGGGCCCATAACCTTTTAGCAAAGTAAAATGAAACGTCTGGATTCGAATAGAATAAACAAAAGAATAATAATTTATTGAAAAATATTTTCTTTAGACAATAATATCGAAACTAGATTACTTCGAAATTTTGGTCGCAAGTATAAACTTAACAAGTGTTTCAACAGTTTCCATAACTGACTTAAACTCTATTACAAATAATTTCAACGAATACTTCACGGAAATTTCAGATAAACTTAAGCCTTCAGTTTTTCCTCGCACAAGTTGTACTTAATTGTTCCTTATTTTCAAATTTAACATCTGATAGCATACAATCAAATAGTTTTGTGTTCAACTCCATAACTTCACGTGAAATTTATATGGCTATTTCATCATTGAAAAATAAAATTTCGTGTACTATACTGATGGTATTTCTAGTATCATACTTAAGAAAATCGCTTTATATGTGGTGGATATATTAAGTTACCTATTTAACTTGAGTGTTGAAAATGGTTGTTTTCCCAAAAACCTAAAGTGTGCAGAAGTTATTCCTCTGTTCAAAAAAGGTAATAGAAAAAAGGTTTCAGACTATAGACCTATTTCTCTGCTTTGCGACTTTCTCAAAGCTTTTTGAAAAACTTATAAAGGTGAGAATAATTTCCTTCTTGGACAAAAATAAATTTTTCAGTGATAATCAATTTGGGTTTCGATCAGGAAAGTCTTCAGAAGATGCTATTTTAAGGCTATGTACGCAATTATATAGCAGTTTAAATTGTAAAAAAACTACCATGGCTCTTTTTGTGGACATGACTAAGGCATTTGATATGGTTGACCATGACATTTTGCTAAACAAACTGTATAATGCTGGTTTTCGAGGTGAGTAGGATATGGGGCACTTGGGCATGGGAATTTTCTGATGAGCGTGGGAAAATTCTGAGCGAGCCAAAAGGGTGCCGTCGGTCTGATCAAAGGGAGATAATAGCGTTTAGAGTCACGTAGGTTGAAGATCCTTACGATGGGATGAGAGTAAAGAAAAAAATGAAAAGTAATGTTGTGTGTGTGCGGAGAATCAAGAATAGACACGATCTGTTGATAGATCTTAGAACGGGGGTGTGAAATTTTGGTAGTTTGTTGATAGATATAGGAATAGGTAAGACTGAGATTGTGATATGAGATAAGAAAATAGAGACAATAAAGGGGGAAGATGGTTTCTATTGAGTATTTTTTATGGTTTTTTGTTTTAGATTTCGCTGGCGCTCGGAAGTGGTTGATTTTTTTATAAGTTTGGAATTTGTTTGAGGGTGAGGTGAGGGTAGTAGTAGGATTTTTTTTGTTTTGTTTTGGTTGTAGGCTAGATAATTTGGGCACGTCCGATATTTGGTTGGGCATAGATTGTGTATGAGCAAGTCGTTTAACAGCTTAGCATGAAAGGTCGTTGTCATGTGGTTGTTTTACTCTATACCGTAGGGTAAGGAAGTGACCCATGTTCACATAGCAATAAAATCCATGATCAATGTTGAAACCGAGTATCTGTGTAGCACAGGAAGGTAAAATAAACCAATACTCATTGTGAGGAAAGATGATGATAGCAAAATAGAGGCACGTTGATTTTTTTTTTTTTGTTGTTGTGAATATCGATGGATGGATATGACAGTTAGAATTTGAAACTTAGATATTTTATGTGCACAAAACGAAGTGAAATAAACGAATAGGTTTTTTTTTTATTAGATTTCACTGGCGGTTGGATTTTTTTTTCTTGCAATTTGCTCTCATTCGATATTTGTGTGTACATTTTACACCTTAGCATGATTGGTCTTTGGTATGTTTTACTCTATGCCAAAAAGAGTAAGGATGGTTTTTTCTTGAAAGGAATTATTATAAGGTTGTCGGCGTTGAACAAAGGATAATAATAAGAGCGTCTAGAGGCACGTGGACAATTGGTAAAGAAACAAATTGAAGCTGTGTGTATTTTGAACAATACATACGATCCGTTGATAGATCTTAGAACGAGGATGTTTGGTAATTTGTTAATACTTGACGATAGAGAATTTTATCACGTTCGATATTTGTTTGGGCATAGATTGGGCATGAGCATGAAATTTTACAGATTAGCATGATAGGTCTTTGGTATGTTGTATTATATGCTATAGAGTAAGGATGGTGATTTCTTGAAAGAAATTATTTTAAGGTTGTCGGGGGTTGAACAAAGTCCCCGAAATAAAATGTCGATTGTAAAGTCAGCTTGAGGACGGATTCAATTTTGTGTGTGAGTTTTGCCCTTACATAAAACAAGCTGCAATTGCATAGTAAGAAGAATCAATTTATGATGTGGATGACATAAAAAAATTTTACCTACATAAATTAAAAACTGTTTTTGGTCTTGGCTGTACGCTAGAGAATTTGATCACGTCCGATATTTGGTTGGACATAGATTGTGTATGAGCATCACCTAAGCATGATAGGCCTTTGCTATGAAGTTGTTTTACTTTATACCATAGAGTAAGGATATGATGACCCATGTTATGATTTTTCTTAAAAGAAATTATTATAAGGGTGCCGACGCACGGTCTGAACAAAGGGAAATAATAGCGTTTAGAGGCCCATGGACAAATGGTAGGTTGAAGATACTTACGATGGCATGAGAGTAAAGGAAAAATGAAAAGTATTGTTGTGTCTAGTGCGAACATTAGACACGATCTGTTGATAGATCTTAGAACGGGGATGTGAGACTTTGTTAGTTTGTTGATACATACTTACTTTGAGATATAGGAACAGGTAGGACTGAGATTGGGATATGAGAAAAGAAAATAGAGACAATATAGGCAAAGGTGTTTTCTATTGAGTATTTTTTATGGTTTTTTTGTTTGTTTTAGATTTTGCTGGCGCTTGGAAGTGGCTGATTTTGTATAAGTTTGGAATTTGTGCGACGGTAGGTGATCGTAGTGAGAATATTGTTTTGTTTTTGGCTATAGGTACGACAAAGAATTTGGAGACGTCCGATATTTCATTGCGCATAGATAGTGCATGAGCAAGTCGTTTACAGCTTAGCATGAAAGGTCGTTGGTACATGTGGTTGTTTTACTCTATACCGAAGGGTAAGGATGTGAGATGTCACCCATGTTCACATAGCAATAAAATCGAAAGGGGGTTGTGAATTTGAAACTCAACTAAGTTATTTAAAAGATGAAGAGTTAAATTTCTTAAACATGAGCCCACTGAAAATCATTACGAAGAAGTCGATGAACAAAAAACTCGCAAATTCTTATCACACAACCTAATAGGTTTACACTTACTTTAAGTGGGGGACACTTCACATTTAACTGCAGATTATTTTGCTCCTCTGAACATAGATCAGAGCTATGTGTGTGGATTGATTGATTTACAAACATATAATTCTATACCTAATGTCGATGAACGGAACAATTTATTTCATGTAGGAGAGCATGTCATTGAAATTCCTGTAGGGTCCTATGAAATCGATGACATTGCACAATATATTTCTGAACAATTGTTATTTGCTTTTATTTATCTTATAAATGTCCACTGTCCAATTGAGAGTACATCCCTCCTCCGAAAATTTTAAAATTGTTTATGACAATGGTTGGGGTCAATTTGTTCTACTTATTCTATTATAGGTTGTAGGTATAGTTTATCTAAGTATGTGTAAAGGCTTTATTTTAAGAATAGTTGTGTGATTGTAGGCGAATGATGCCTTAAGTGAACTTGTTATAGAATTTCATCAAATCATGAAACGTCTTGGATTGTCCAATTAGGAGTACACCCCCTCCTCGGAAACATGTTTAAACTTGCTTATGTCTTGTAGCCTGTCCTTGTAGTAAGGAATGTTTGTACAGCATTTGACATCACCTACCTCGTAGTATGCATATGAGTAGGCATGATCGATGATCACTCGCTGAGGTTGTTGTTCTTGATGTTGTTGCTGCAGAGTTGGAATGGAATTCCTCGATACACTCTCTGATGAAGAAGGAGTTGACAGTATTGGTAAAAGCCTGTCCTTGTTAGGAATTTTTGTATGAAATTTGACATCACCTGGCTCGTAGTATGCATATGAGTAGGCATAATCGAAGGTCACTAGTTGAGGTTGATGTTGTTGTATTTGTGGTTTGTCTTTCATTGGTTGATGAAGTGGAATTACAGAAGACGTCAATGGAGTCTGTGTCACGGGCATATTTGTATCCACATCACCAGCAGCAAAATAATAATCCAAAGGTTTGTTCAAAGGTTCAAAACAGTCCATCCTCATTGCCGGCGCTAATTTTTTGTGATCATCTGACCTTTAACAAGGGAAGTTGTTAGAATTCATAAATTTCTGCCAGTTACCGAAGGATATGTCTATGTAAACTTGGAAAATGTATCTATTACTGTGAGAAGATATCGGTTATTCTCATTTTCAGATGCACAGATACTCATGTCAAATAATGACTAAATTAATGGTCAAGAGAGAAGCGCTTAGGCAGTTGTATTTTGACGGCAAGCTGGATTTGAAATAATACATTTCAAAGATTCTTTTATTTTTAATCTATTTATTTTAATCTTTCATACAACAACATTAACTTCTTTACTTTGAGCATTCTATTTTCAATCAAATAACATGCACAAGTATCAGGGCCGTCTTGGCATAAATTCTTTGACCAAGGGCAATTAACAAAATGACATCCATGTTTCGATGTGGTAGAGGATACGTTTCTATACATCTTCAAGAAGGATAAGCATCCTGTCAGATATTCATGATGTTCCTCCAGCAGCTCATGTTGATGTGCTTTCATAAAATCCAGGATCTCTCAAACATTTCAAAGGGTGTGTTAACGAATGCTGGAATGATTCGTATGGGTTTTTTTAGTTATTGACAAGGATAGCCCCGTAATAATGATCGTTATAGAAACGCTTTGTCTGTTTCCTAAAACCATAAAAGAGATTAACTACAGTCACGATCAACAGTCGTACTGCATCTGTTCGAAGGTATACAGTGCTTCAACTGATACAGTTAAAAGCAGATCAATACAGTTTATAACTATTTACAGAGCTTATTAAGACTACTGATGCTTTACGAAAATTTTCAAAATTCGGATATGACGTTTCAAACATTTCAAAGGGTGTGTTCTGAATGCTGGAATGCTTCGTATGGGTTTTTTAGTTATTGACAAGGATAGCCCTAGTAATAATGGTTGTTATAGAAACGTTTTGGCTGTTTCCTAAACTATAAAAGAGTTTAACTACAGTCACGATCAACAGTCGTACTGCATCAGTTCGAAGGTATACAGTGCTCAAACTGATACAGTTAAAAGCAGATCATCACAGTTTATAACTATTTACATTCTATAATTCAACATCTTAACTATGATGCAAATAAATGAAGATTGAACAAAAGATCCCTCGTAATAATGGTCGTTATAGAAACGCTTTGTCTGTTTCCTAAAACTATAAAAGAGATTAACTACAGTCACGATCAACAGTCGTACTGCATCAGTTCGAAGGTATACAGTGCTCAAACTGATACAGTTAAAAGCAGATCACCACAGTTTATAATTATTTACATTCTATAATTCAACATCTACACTATGATGCAAATTAATGAAGATTTAACAAAAGAGCTTATTAAGACTACTGATGCTCTACGAAAAAAATATAAAGCTCTGAGAGAGGGGAAGGAAGCGCTCGAACTTCAACTTGAAGAAACTTTCAAACCTATTACGAAACCTCTTAAAGATATAATAGAACACACAAAAAGAAAACATTCGCAAAAACCCCAACAACAGCATCATTTTGAGTCTCCGCACAAGAAAATAAAACTGAATTATGAAAATGAAAATGGTGATGATGATGATGATGATGATGATGATGATGATGATGACGATGACTATGATGATGAGGATGTTAATGATGAATTTAGAACACCCAATATTAAGAACACTAGTTCTTCACTCATGAGTGAATCAACCCCTAAAACGTCCAAGCCAACGTCAGTTAGAAACAGAACTAGTAGAAGTGATCGTGTGCGAAGAAGAAGTCTTGCTCGCAACTTTGGTTTGCAATTAAAACAAAAATTTGAAGAAATTCCTCAGTCATATGTAGATTTATTGATAAATAATTCAAAATCCCTTGACGAAGTGTATGGAGTTCATCTGAACAATGGTAAACTACAAATCGGGAACAAAGAGTTAAAAATTCGAGGAAAAGAACTAAAAATCAATAATAAGACATATAACGGCACGAAGGGTTTGTTTGAACTAATATTCAAGAAAAAACCTAACACTTCCTTATATAATAAAGAAGATTTAAAAGCGTATAAAGATATAATGTATAATACCAATGCTTACAGAAGGTCTTACGATTCTAGAAACCAGATACTAGGTCATAGAGGATATAAATACACGGAAATCATAAGTAAGCTATTAAATGATGATAATGGTGCTGGTGTCACTTCACCTTCAATCGGTTCTGGCTTGATGCAATTATCAAATAATAAGAAAGATTTCTTCTGGGCCAATCCAAACGAACTCGTAGATCGTTTAAGACTTCTTATTGCATCACAACAAGCCGGACACAATAATCACTCTAACGAAATTGTTTCAATTATCGAAGAGCTAAAAGAAGCAGACATAATTGAATAATTAACTACAATATATATATATATATATAATTAGAGACAATCGAAAAAAATTCATCGACAGTACAAATAGTAATAAACACATTATAAACAACCACGATGAAGCTCACTTTAATGACAAAAAAAAAAAAAAATTACATGTTTGAAAAATAAATATTTCTTATTAATGTATACAATTTACGTGTTTTTTTTTTAAAGAAATATCATAAATGAGTTTGTAGATGTGCTGATATCCAAGAGTTGTGTTCAGAAGGAAAACCAATCCATTTTACAAAAACTTTATTTTTTCTCCTACGAATCACTTTTTCTACAAGATAAGTACCTATCGGGAAACTTATTTTTTTTTTGTAGTTCCAGCTCATAGAAACCACTTTTTACAGGATGACCTTGAAAATATTCTAAGAGATAGGTGACAGGATTTGAAAGTTGAACTTTTGATATTTTCAACTTTCAAATGCATGTTTATATTTACTTATTCTCACAGGCTCTTCAACTTTAAACTAGGGAATAACATGAAGTTTGACATGGTTGTATAGGTACTGTTGAGAGTAAATGTCATTATTTTATTCGTTTATACAAAGACATTAGTTTTTTCATTCTTAACATTTCATTTTCAAGCATATAACATGCGCAGGTATTAGGCCCCATTTTACACAAATTTGAAGACCAAGGACAGTTTGTAAAATGACATCCGTACTGTGATAAGGTATTCGATACGTTTTCAAATTTCCTTAAAAAAGCTATAGAATTGATGAATTCCTCATAATGCTCCTCCAACAGTATGTGTTGATAATCCTTTAAGAACTTAAGGATTTCATCAAAAACTATAGAACTATTTAAATCAGACATTTTGTAGAGTTCTATTTAAAGAGAAGTTCGAATGAATACTGAAAGGACTTCTTTTTTTTTTTTTTTTTTTGTTATTTCAGAAATTCCAACTTGATATTTTCCTTCTTGAGAAAATCCGCAATATATTTGTTTTTATCCTCTTCAGATAAACATATACTTGACCACACTGAAGCTTCTTGCTCTATTTTAAGGTATAGTTACTCATCATTGAGGTAAATAATCCCTCAGAACCTGTCTGATGATGAGGACGAAGACTTGAAACATATTTTAAAATTTTGTCTTAACCCATTATTGCATAAATTAAGAAGGCGATGCATCTGAAAATGAGAATAATCGGTATCTTCTCACAGTAATACATACATTTCCCAAGTTTACATAGACATTTCCTTCGGTAACTGACAGACATTTTTGAATTCTAACAACTTTCCTTGTTAAAGGTTGAATGATCACAAAAAATTAACGCCGGCTATGAGGATGGATTGTTTTGAACCTTTGAACAAACCTTTGGATTATTATTTTGCTGCTGATGATGTGGATACAAATATGCCCGTGACACAGACTCCATCGACGTCTTCTGTAATTCCACTTCATCAACCAATGAAAGACATACCACAAATACAACAACATCAACCTCAACTAGTGGCCTTCGATCATGCCTACTCATATGCATACTACGGGCCAGGTGATGTCAAATTTCATACAAACATTCCTAACAAGGACAGTCTTTTACCAATACTGTCAACTCCTTCTTCATCAGAGTGTTTATGGAGGAATTCCATTCCAACTCTGCAGCAACAACATCAACAACAACAATCTCAGCGAGTGATCATCGATCATGCCTACTCACCTGCATGCTACGAGGTAGGTGATGTCAAATTTCATACAAACATCCTTACTTCGAGGACAGGCTTTTGCCGAGTTTTCTAGGTCGTTTTAATCGGTATTGGTGAGTTTTTAAGCTACATGAAGTGGGTGCTCGGCTTGTTGGGGTGGTTAAAGTAGGTGTTCCGGCTGGACGGCTACGTTTTTTGGCAACACTAAAAACCTTTCCTCCCCTACGCATATGTTCGGAAACGGCGAGTTTGAAAGCAAACAACGGCATGTAGTCATTGACGTGGATTCGGCGCCATAACAACCAAGCATTTACAAGGCTCATATCCACCATGTAGAAAAAAATTCGTTTGTACCATTGAATTTATTATTGAAATGAATTCTATAATATCCAAGCATAGAGTCAAGTAAACCTACACCTCCCATGTGGTGATTATAAACATCTATCAACAACTTGAGGAAATGTCACCTTCTTATAGGTATTTGCTTTTTTTCCAAAAAAATATCTCCGTTTTGTTGCTTTTGGCTCACTTCCAACATAAGGTGAGAGAACTTTGTTGGCTTTGACACTAAACTTAGCTTGACACCCTATACGATCGCTGTTTTTCGACCATGCTCCGCGTCCTTTTCGTTTCAATTCTTTCTCAGTAGACATTTTTGAGTTCTTAATTTATGTAGGTAAAGTTTTTATGTCAACCCCATCATAAATTGATTCTTCTTATTATGCAATTGCAGCTTGTTTTATGTAAGCAATGTTCATTCGGTAGGACTGCAAATGTTCAATGTATTCATAGAGGAATAAAAGAACAAGAGTGCAAAACTCACACATAAAATTGAATCCGTCCTCAAGCTGACTTTACAAACACCACTTTATTTCGAGGACTTTGTTCAACCCCGACAACCTTAAAATAATTTCTTTTAAGAAATCACCATCCTTACTCTATAGCATATAATACAACATACCAATGTTTAGGGAAGACCGAAATAAACGTATTCGCATATCCACAATCTATGTCCAACCAAATATCGGACGTGACCAAATTCTCTAGCCTACAACCAAAACAAAAAAAACATTCCTACTACCCTCACCTCACCCTCAAACAAATTCCAAACATATAAAAAAAAATCAACCACTTCCAAGCGCCAGCGAAATCTAAAACAAAAAAACCATAAAAAATACTCAATAGAAACCATCTTCCCCCTTTATTGTCTCTATTTTCTTATCTCATATCACAATCTCAGTCCTACCTATTCCTATATCTATCAACAAACTACCAAAATTTCACACCCCCGTTCTAAGATCTATCAACAGATCGTGTCTATTCTTGATTCTTCGCACACACACAACATTACTTTTCATTTTTTTCTTTACTCTCATCCCATCGTAAGGATCTTCAACCTACGTGACTCTAAACGCTATTATCTCCCTTTGATCAGACCGACGGCACCCTTTTGGCTCGCTCAGAATTTTCCCACGCTCATCAGAAAATTCCCATGCCCAAGTGCCCCATATCCTACTGAGGTGCTATGTTCAAATGGCTTCAATCATACTTAAAGGATAGAGAAGAGAAAATAGATAAATATAAACGGAACTTTTAGTAATCCTCTTTTTCTTACAAATGGGGTCCCTCAAGGCTCCGTTCTTGGCCCACTATTTTTTTTTAGTTTACATAAATTCTCTTTTCAATCTTAAATTAAACGGTTCTCCAACTGCTTTTGCAGATGACGTAGCATATACATATCAATTTAATACTACTTTTGATTGCGTTGCCAAAATTGAAGAAGATTTAGAAATCCTGAGGACATGGTTTGCTGCTCATAATCTAATTTTGAGCGAGAAAACAAAATTAGTAGCTTTTAAAATTTCTGATAACAGCCTTTTTGATTATAACTTTCGTTTTCATGCTCATAATTGTAAACAATTTTGCTTACCGATTCATAAATGTGGTGAACGCAATTTCTACTCAAATATCTAGGTATTATCCTAGACAAAAAGCTAAACTGTAAAGCCAATATAGAGGAAAGAATCAGGAAATCAACCGTAGCCCTGTTTTCCTGCAAAAAAGCCATTGGCACTAAATGGGGCTTCTCCCCCCAAATCACCCACTGGCTCTACACCGCAGTCATCAGACCAATACTCACATACGGAGTAGTGGTATGGTGGACCGCTCTTGATAAAAGGACCTACTGCGACAATTTAAGCAAGGTCCAACGAACAGCCTGTCTGTGTATAAGCGGAGCGCTGAGATCAACACCCTCAGCTGCACTAAATACACTCCTTAACCTCACACTAGATATCTTCAGCAAACAAATGGCCGCCAGTGCAGCCACTCGTATGAGAGCTATCTCCCAATGGACCGAAAACAACATCAGTCACGTTACAATCCTGAATTTATTCGGATCAATCCCCTGTCACTCCGACTACACCATCCCCCAATTGGTTTTTGATAATAAGTTCCAAGTCTCAATCCCACCGAGAACGACCTGGGACGACGAAGAATTTTTGAGAGATGATTCAATTCATTTCTATACAGATGGTTCAAAAACCGAAAAAGGGGTAGGCTGTGGAGTGTACTCACACCGACTTAACGTAAGTCTCTCGTTCCGCCTTCCAAACCATTGTAGCGTGTTCCAAGCGGAAATTCTGGCGATCAAAGAGGTCCTATCATGCCTAAGAGAAAACGTGATATCCTCAACGAATATCCGGATTTTCTCAGATAGTCAAGCAGCCCTCAAATCACTCGGCGCTGTTTCTACGAACTCAGTAACCGCCCTTAACTGTCGCCTATCTCTTAGGGAGATGGCTGAACAGTTCAATATTCACCTTATTTGGGTGCCGGGGCACAGAGATATCGTGGGTAACTGCAAAGCCGATGAACTCGCCAGAGAAGGAACCGTTCTACCGATCTCAACCAGCAGGTTGAATATTGGTATACCAATCGCTACATGTAAACTTATGCTAAAGCAAGAGGCGATGGACAGAACAAATCACAGGTGGAACAATATCACCACGTGCGTGGCAACAAAACGTATATGGCCAGGAATAGATCCAAAACGCACAAGACATTTGTTATCCATTACCAGATTGCAAGTTAGCTCCGTAATCAATGTCATTACCGGACATTGTCTGATAGGAAGATACGCCATAAGACTTGGCGTTCCCTCTAATGACTTCTGCAGAAGTTGCTTAGATGAGGAGGAGGAGGAGATAATCCCACACCTCCTCTGCTCATGTCCTGCACTCTCTTCTAAAAGAAAGAGGCATCTGGGGAAATATTTTCTCGATGATCCAAGCGATCTGGCGCACACAGATCCCCTGCATCTCCTTCGCTTTATTGTAAGCTCCAAATGGTTTTGTTAAGCGAGGTACTCCCTCGCATAAAACCTAACCTAACCTAATTTCTACTCTCATGATTTATGTTCCGATAGTTGCTTTAAAATTGAGTCAGTGATGAAATTCAAATACCTGGGAGTTTTAATCGATTTCAACTTAAATTGGAAAGAACATATTCGCTCTCTGAAGTCGTATATGATGTTGGTTACTCGTAAAATGTACCTAATAAAACCATTTTGCTCAAAAAAAGTTTTAAAACTAATCTACAATGGTCTTGCTCATTCAAAGCTTCAATATGGAATTTGAAATTTTTGCTGAAAGTTGGCCATTATACAAGGAACTGCAAATTTTACCAATAAGACACCTCTATGTTTTCAAAGTTTTAAGAGAGTTCTTTAAACAAAGTGGCAATATTCCATCTAGAAACTCGCAGCTTTACAGTCTCCGTATAAATAACGCTCATCTTGTTAACGTACCATTTGCACGAAGTACACACTTCTCCCTTTTTTTTCACAGTTACAGCTCCGAAACTTCTCAATAAATTACCGCTATCTATAAGACAAACTTCTTCATTTAGTTTATTTATGAAAAAAATTAAAGACTGGCTATTCACACATGACTATATGAATGTATTAAATCTTTTTTAAGAACCTTATCCTATTGATCGTTAATACTCATAGTAAAACTTTTCGTTAAAATTAAAGTATATTATTTTGGTTTTGTTCTTCTCCTTCTTTTTCATTTTCGGCGTTACGAGTAGTGATCTTAAAGCGATCACAACTCTCCCACTTTTCTGCTTCACACTAGTGATCCGCCTGTGGGGTACGCCGCGTTGCCCTCAGAAATCGTCGGCAAGCCTCCCGGTTTTGGATTGTTCCATGTCTGAGGCCAACCAAATGCTGCTGTTTTTGCATTTTCTTGTACCAGGAGTGTTTTGGCCTGCCTTTTCTTTTTCGTCGCGAATTTGTTGAAACGATGTAATATTGCCTTTTTGACGGGGTTCTGTGGATTTCTCCTTTGAACATGACAATACCAACTGAGCCGGTCGTGCTGAATTTTGTCCAAGATGGTACTTTTGACATGAAGGCTTCCACGGATCTTAGTACTTCTAATTTGATCAAGCTTTGTTACTCCTGCTGTCATCCGAAGCATCTTCATTTCGGCTGCCGTCAATTTGCTCTCATACTTTTTGTACATTGTCCAACATTGCGAACCGTATGTCAGAGCTGGACGGACAACTGCTGTGTAGAGTCTTCCCTTCAGCTTAGGGGGCATTTTTCGATCCCAGAAGATAGCGGAGTTTTCTCGCCACTTCATCCACCCTACGCTTACTCGATGATTGATGTCGTCATCACAGGTTGCTTCACTATTGATCATAGATCCCAGATATTTAAACACACACAGCCGTATTTATAATCGCATTTTAAACTCCGCGGAACTTTAAAACACGCTTAATCGTTGAATAAAACAAAAATCGTATTTATAATCATTTTTCGGCAGTGAATAAGGGCTGATTAGCTTAAACGCAGAAATGTGTGTTTTAAGCGTGTTTTAAGCGTGTTTTAGCGTATAAATGTCATTTGATTTTGAGTATTGAGTTGTCATTCAGTGGTTTATTTACAACTTTGAAAATTTTAAAAGCAACTAAAATCAAAATGGAAATGTACTCAAATTACATTAACTTTATGCATAATTTGGATGGTGTAAATGTGTTATCCACTGAAAGAAGTAGAGCGCAGAAAGTATACAAAAAAAGATTTGATCCAATGAAGCTTAAGGAGTCATTATTTAGGCAGAAATATAGATTTTCGAAATCAAATATGAAGAAAATCCATTCCATCCATTTTCCAAAGCAATTAGTAGGTATTAAAAATTTTATAAACTTAAACCGAACAACCGAACACCGAACGTAAATAAAAACAAAACAAAATTCTGTTGTCAGTTCAACCATTGAGAAACCAAAATAAGAGAGTTTCTTTATGATTTTGACATAAGGGATGATTAACTAGTATGGGCGAAAAAAATGATTATAAATAAGAATTTTTTATTCACTGATTAAAGTCTCAATAAGTTCTTAATCACTGAATAACTAATATGCGTTTTAAGCGTGTTTTAGCGAAATCTAATAAATACGGCTGACAGTTTTCACACTTGGGAAGCACATTTCCATTCAAATAAATGTCTGGAAGGCCTTGTCTGGATCTGAAAAAGGGCAGCACAGGTATTCAGTCTTTTTAGCGCTAATACGGTACCCATTTCCTTCCAGAACATCAATCCAAACGTCAAGTGCTCGTTGCAGGGATGTAGGATCCTCGCTTATGATGGCTCCATCGTCAGCAAAGAATAATTGTTGTACTTTATTGTCCGTTACTTTTCCTTCGAGCAAATAATCCAGAACAGCAATAAAGAGCAGTGGACTCAAGACACTTCCCTGATGTACACCTACTGTTATTTGGAATTCTTCGGTGACTCCAGCTGGGCATCTCACTTTTGTAACTGCTCCCTCGTACATGTCCATAATTATTCGCACATAGGCTTCAGGAACTCCTCGGTGTCTGAGGGCCACCCATATCAGATCTCGTGGTTGTCGATCGAATGCTTTTTCGAAGTCAACCAACACAATATGCAAATCCTCTAAGGCATCTCGGTGTTTTTCCATAATGATCCTTATACTTTGGATTGCGTCTGTAGTTGACTTACCCGCGACAAACCCGCATTGGTCATCAGACAGCCTTATTATTTTCCGCAGTCGGCTATCTAAAACCCGCTCAACGATCTTCATAGTGTGGGACATCAACTTGATCGAACGATAGTTGTCACAGCTTCTGGTATCTCCCTTTCCCTTGTACATTGGAAGAAGAAAACTTTCCCTCCATTGATTAGGCAAACTGTCACCTCTTATAAGTTTGGAGATGAGAATCGTGAGCCATCTTAACCCGATGTCTCCCATATTTTTCCAAAACTCATATGGTACCTCGTCTGGCCCAATAGCTTTGCCTTTTTTGGAGTTCTTAACTGCCTCCCTAACTTCTTCGACTGTGACGTCGGATACTTCCGTAAAGTTAGGTGCAGCTGTTGGAAAGTGGCGCCGAGGAAACTGTTCATTCAAAAGATCATCACAATACTGTCGCCACCTGTGAAGAATTTTGTCGTCATCCACAAGTAGCACTCCTTGAGCATCATTGATGAACTTCGGCGAACGAATCTCCTGCGCATTTCTCCTTCTCTGAGCGGCTATTTTGAAAATGGTTGCTCCCTTATTCAAGTTGCTTTGTCTTAGCTCTTGGATTGCCTGATTTGCTTCAGCAGCTGGGGCAGAAATCTCTTCCAGCTCTCGATACAGGCCCTCCGTGCTTTTTGCTTGAAGTTGGGCGCACTTTTTCTTCGCTTCTTTTCTGCAGCTCTTGTATTCCATTTTGAAACGCGCTTTTTCATTTGTATTTCTTGAGGGGCACTTCGACCAAGCTTGGAAAGCTGCTTTCTTCTTTCTTATCACTGCTTTAGCTTCATCATCCCACCACCAGGTTTCTTTAGCTTGTTGGTGGTGTCCTTTTGAGACTCTTAACAGTGATTTGGCTCTCTCTAAGCAGGTTCGTTGTAGGCGATTATTTTGGTTTTGTTAAGTTTATATTTTTGAAATAATAACTTTTTTCTATTGTTCGCTTTTAATTTATGATTTTTTTTTTAAATACTTTTATACTGGTTGCCACCCCACACTAGATATTTAATTGTATTAAAATTTTTATAATCGTGTCATTCAACACTAACCTTCATAGTTACTGAATGTACACATTTCATTCAATATTAAAACATTGTACATATTGCATTTTTAGTTGTTTAATTGTATGAATGAATAATAAAACGATCTATCTATCTATCTATCTATCTATCTATCTATATATATCAGTCTTTCTCTCTTCGTTACGACAGTACTTATTCTGACTTTTCTCTGCGATCCCTTTGATTTCTATGTCAATTATAATCAATTAACCAAGTTTTGCATTTGCATCATTTGTATAAGTGCTCTAATAATCTTTGCCGCTAGTGTACTACGCTTTTACTCTACAAAAAAGTTATATAAAAACTATTTCTTATTTGAAATTTCCACCATACACTTCTTGCTTTGACTAGTGCATCTCTATACAAAAACAATTTAACAATCATCTCTCATAAGCTTTATGCTTCATCTCTTTGGTGAGTTCATTACAGTATATGTTCTGCCAACACCTCTACACTTCTCATAATTAAAATAAAAAAAAATATTTTCTACTGGTGCTAACTGTCTCAACTTTATTCAACAAACTGGAACTTTTGCTGAGAACGAAGAGGGCCATCGTCCATCGAACGCAATCTATCTTGCTTCTTTAACCAACTTGAACTTGCCTTTTCCATCCTTTTCTGGCTCCCGTCAATTTGATTGATGGTTGATTAATCTGTGGATCGACTGTATATTTATGAGTTTTGAGATGCGGGAAGATTCTATTTTCGGAGGCACTGTTCACATGTGTCTTCGAGGATCTCTTTAAAACAGTCATTGGAATTCTCGTTTCTCTCTTCAGTGTAGGCGAATCAAGTACTGATGCGCCTGGTCACTATACGCACATTCACTGGATTTTGGCTGATAATCTTATCCCTGGTTCTACCTCTAACGACCCAAATTTTCATGGCGGTTATGTCTGCATTGTAGCAGTCCAGGGCGCGTCCGCATTTTCATTACATTCCGATCATGATAGTTCTCTTTAGAGTTCTCTCATTCTCATGCCACTTTTCACAAATAAAATAAACTCCGAGGTCTAGCGCGATTTTCACAACCATGCCTTGAGAGGGTGTGGAGCGAACCTACAAATTTCTGTCGATTCCAAACGGCTAATCGAGTAAGCGCTTTCCACGGCAATTGATTTTACAATTGGTTTCTGTTGGGATTCGAGCCCCTAATCTAAAGCTTAACAGGCAAACATGCTAACCATTACACCAAGGCCACCGCACTTTTCACCAGTGACTCGCAAACTAAATAAAGGTCCCGAAAGGAAAAGTGAGAAATCAACTTTGATTGTAAAAGTAAATGGTTCTTCTACTACTTCCTTTTCTGGCGTTACGAGCATCATGATTCCAAAGGGGTCACAGCTCTCCTACTAAACTACTTCACACTAAAGTGATTCGCTCGTGGAGTACATCACACAACCAGAAAATTCTTAAAATGTAAACGGTCACCCTAAAACTTCGCTCAATCTTGAGTAAATAAATCGGAACCTTCAATACATACTAAAAAATTTCTGGCACTGAAAGAATATGCGAAGCAAAAGAAGTTTACCAGGGAGAAAAGCTTTGAGAGCTGTTCATTTGATGAGAACCTCGATTAGAAGAAGTTGTTATTTGTGTTTCGCCACTATCATATGATTGTAAAAAAAAAAAAAAAAATACTTTAGACGATGGCGTACACAATACACACACACGTAACACATTGTACTAAGGACAGGAAACTTCTACCACTAAAAGGTTTGTAAGCCTACAAAAAAAATGTAAGAGAACAAAAAGAAAAACCACATTCTCAATTCGTTGAACGTCGGAAGTTTATTAAGTCTTTTTAGCCCAAATTGTCGTGAATCTACTTTGTCGTATTTACTAACCAGTAGCAGGTGGTCCAACTGGTCCTGGAGGTCCTGTGGGTCCGGGAGGTCCAACTGGTCCTGGAGCACCAGTCGGTCCTGTGAATCCAATTGGTCCAGGTGCTCCCGTTGCTCCAGGAGGACCTACGGGGCCTGGCATGCCTACAGCTCCATCGGTTCCAGGTAATCCAGGAGGTCCAGGAGGGCCAGGCTGTCCGTTAGACCCCTTATCACCAGGGGGACCATTAGGACCTTTAGGGCCTACCATTCCATTGGGGCCAGGTGGACCCGGTGGGCAAACGCAGCTACCACCACCACCACCACCACCCATCGAAGGTATATATATATATTCGTATTTAGTAGGACCTTGCACGTAATGCGGTTGATGGTAATCCTGATGGTAGCCCTGAGATACGTAGACTACTTTATCACTACCACCCCCACCTCCTCCTCCATAGGACAAGCCTTTTGCAAGTTCTTCACCATAACTGCCAACGAAGCAAGCAACAGCGATAGTGCCTGAAAAATATGTGGAAAATAAAAACACAAAAGTTATAATAAGCACGCTACAAAAACATATTCTAAGTTATTTCTAAACAAAAACTACGTTCAAAAATCAAAACTTACAGAAAACAAAGTGTGTACACCTATTCATGTCTGGATTGACTCTGATTCGATGTGATGATTCTTAGTTCTTTTTATAATAATGCCACAAAATGCAACTGCAGAAGTTGCATTTCTTTTCTGGAAGAATTTTCCAGAAAAATACTAACCCACCAATCATAGAAGAGGGTGTTGGCTTCTTGCATTGTTGTCGCTTGTCAATTCTTCCAGAACAGGTAGTCAATGAAAAGGGGAACATTTTAGAGAAAATGTGAAAACGTGAAAAGATGCCTGTGTCTTCTTGATTTTCTCATCTTGATTTTCTCACCTACCTACCTACACAAATTCAAAGTGAGCATCGTAAATGCGTAGATTTAACAGGTTAATAGTTTCTTGTAGGTTTCTTCGATATTTCAACATCAATGTTCTCATCTATGTCGCTATACAATCTTTAAGAAAAGATACCTACTTGAAACGAAATGAACTAGGAGAATTCTTTGAAATCACAAATGTGTAGCATTGAATAAAGCGTATTCTTGGTATTTTGGTTGTCATGGTGGTGTTATTATGTAAGGGAAGGACGATTCTATAGTCGGGCTTATAAAGGCATCAAGGAGCACTTAATGGATCGTTACTACTTGTTGATTGGAATATTAAGCCCTTTAAACGATCCAGTCTAAGTTCGCCATAAGTTCACAGCCATATAATGTCGTAATAGGGACATCAACCCAATTTATGTACGACTTTATCAACTCAAGGGCTTATTTTGTCAACTGTTGGAATGCGTTTATAAATACGCACATAGTCGGATAAGGCTTGTCCATTTTTTTTTTTTTTTTTTTTTTGTATATGAATGTTTTAAGCATATTTTGATTTATGGATTCTCACGGATTTTTGTACTCCTAAAACGATCACGTTATGTTACTCCTGCTGTCATACGAAGAATCTTTATTCGAGGTACCGTCAATTTACGGCCATAATTTTTCAGTTTAGGGGGTAGATACAGATAGACAGAGTAAGTGCGGCAAATGTGGCCTACGTGGGTAATAAGGCCTACCACTGTATTTCCCAAACCAAAATCCAAAGCGAAAGAAAAAAAAAATCATTGTAAACATAATCAAACCGGTTGAGCCTCAGCCTGTCGTGCTGAGTGTAACGCGAAGTTCCTGGAAGATATAAGGTGTTTTTAATTTTCTTTGCGTAAGTATCCTTAAGTGTTTTTACATTGAATATTGTCTTAAATTCGTTGCGTTCGTTCGTTAGTTTTTGAAAAGAACTAAATTACTTTATGTATTCTCTTAATGTTAATTATTAAAATGAGTGGAAAAGTTGTGGTGTTTTTAATATGGCCGACTTGGCCATATTTGACACGTTTTCTTGATTGAAATCAAATCTTACTTTTTATTTATTTTGAAGTCTAAAATGTCTAAACAGAATCCAAAACAACGAAAGACTTGTCGGAAGGAGGACATGATGGAAGCAATATCGGCAATAAACGACAAATTATTTGGAACTTTGAGGGCATCAAAAACATAAAATGTTCCGAGAACAACACGAAGGCTGTTGGTGGCAAAAAAAAAGAAGTGCCATTAGATGAAGTGGTAAATGCCAAATTAGGAAGAAAGCCTGTATTGCCGCCAGAGTTAGAACAGTCACTAGTGGAGTACTGTTTACTTACATAAAACGACATACGGTCGTTAGCTTTCCAGCTTACTATAAAAAGCGGGATTCCATTCAAATTCCATTTTCTATTGTCAAGGAAGTTGCAGGCAGTTACTGGTTTCACTTAATCTGAGGCCACATTTCCATTTGCAAGAAAACTTCTGCAAGAAATGTCTGACAGTCTGTCCGAAAGTGATTTGTAAGTGGAAACTGCGAAGCAAGTTCGATTGCGACAGTGCTTGCATAACTTCTTGCGAGTATTTGCGATTGCAATAAATTGCAGGATGAAGCAGGTTTGCATTGACCCGCGACAGTTCTTGCAGCTTACCGAAATATATCGCACTCGCGGCTGGTTGGTTTTTGTAACTAACTAAAAAAATGAGCCAAAAAAGAGTACGTGAATGGTCTCGCGAAGAAACAATGCGGTTAATTGAACGTTACGAATGTATTCCGTGTTTATGGAATAAACGGCTCGAAGATTACAAAAATCGAATTAAGAAAAATTCAGTACTAAATAAGATTGCGGAAGAGGTCATCACAAATGAGAATGAAGTGTCTCGGAAGCTTCATAATTTAAGGAGCCAGTGGCAAAATGAATTTAAAAAAAAATGAAAATAAACAAAAGTGGACTTGGTCAGAATGATTTGTTTAAATCAAACTGTGGTGTTATTTTAGACGTTGGCAGAGATCCTTGTGCTGATACACTGGTATGTAGTAAATAAGTATTTCTTGCTACATTAATGACTCTCCAGTGTAGATACCTCTGCAATAAATTGCCGCGCGAGCTTCTTGCAAGACATTTATTGCCGAAGAAATTGCAAGAATTCATACAGCAGTGTAAACGCTACTGCAAGAAACTTCTTCAAGACTTCCGCGAGTTTACTTGCAAATGGAAACGCGGCCTTACATCGACATCCATCAAAATAAAATAAAAGAAATAAGTTAATTAAACTTAAATGCATGGTTTAGTTTCCAAAAATATTGAGGGTACGCCATATTTGACGAACTTCCTCCATATATTGTGGATATCCAATGTTCGGCATTTTACCAAACCGTTCGGTATTTTAGTTCTGTGTTCGGTGTTCGGTACAACAAAAATACCGAAGTATGGAAGGTTCGGTATTTTTTTTCTGATAAAATTTTCAATGCAATCGGCTATTGAAGTTGCCGCTTTATGCACGTCACGCTCATATTGCGTGATGTTTTCGCACTCTCTTAGGCGCGAATTAAAACATTTGTTTTGTACTTTTAAAGTTGAAATAATATTTCTAGGAAACACATATGTCCTTTACTTTCTAATATTTTACATTGATATTAAAAGGAGTTTCTACAAGGAGACCAAAGCATACAATCATCTTACTTGATAATGAAGAAGAGATAATATTTTCTATGAAACAGTGTATACAAAATGTTATGCCCTCAATTCAAGAGGATATATAGAAACAAGGGGTAGCTTTTTTTGGAGCAAAAGTAAGCCAAGAAATACAAAAATTAAATTAAGTAGACCTTAATAAATTCAGAAGCGAACCTCTAGTTGCGTATGAAAGAGCAGAAGATTAATTGAAAAAGTGTTTCGACTACGAAAACTCCCCATTTTAAGCATTTTAAAACTTCAACGTAGATAAGATAGCTCCAACATATGAAAATTTTGTAGAAGCATCAATAGCTGTTGGTGTTGAAAACGAAATTGATAACGATGCTTTATACGAGGAGATTCAAATCCTCAACAAAATCTTGGAAGCAATAAAAAACCAAGCTCCTTCATCGAATGCAACGTTTTCGTGGAAAAATTTTCTTAAGACAGAAGTTAGCTCTAACTTAAAAATAATAATTAAAACTATAATGAAAGTACCATGTATTAATGCTCAAGCTCATTTAGAAAGAGTATTCACATTCAGCCATATCAACCATTTGTGGACAGATGGCCGTAATAAATAAAGTGTGGACATGGTAAAGGCTAAATTATGCATAACGCTGCAATTTCAGTCTTTCATGTAGCCAAATGCATGAGGCCGTCAAATCAAATTAGGCGTTGTTAGAAGGCTACAACAGCAATAAAAAATATAATAAGATTAAGCGTTGTATTCTTTTTTATAAGTTTACCTATATTAAAGTACCTTGATAGTTGATTCAAAATTCATGTGTGTGTTGGTTTGTAATGTTTTTTTTTTTTTTTAACCATGTTCGGTTTTTTTTTTCAAAAAAGATCTGGCAACCCAGGGACATAAGTCAAAAAGACGCTGTTGAGCTCCCCGTCTTGATTTTTCACAGACTCAACAAAATCTTCGGAAAAATCTAAGGCAAATCGGGATATTAAACGAAATTTTGCCTATGGATTAAAAAGAGTTAAAAAGGACATTTGCCTAGTTTTTTCGATCAATGATAGCACAGTTAAAAGGTGCTATGAGCCATCAATTTGCTTTTGCTTTTTAGCTATAGCTTTTCAGCTGTAAATGAGGCTGGCTGCCATTCATGAATAATGGCAATGGGGGAACGTTAAGCTTTAACGACAAGAGACAGCATTGAGTTTTCGACGCATTGAATTCTACTCGGTTTTTACTACCCCATGTAACAATTTTTGTCAAGGTCTGAATTCAATCCAATGCAACCATTCCAGTTCCACATTCGAAGAGCAGTGACGTAAATTTGAAAACGAATGTGAGAAGGTGAGGGTTAATTTGTCAGCAGCAAAACAATTGAAAGGATTTAAAGTTTCAGATAGGAGATCGTTTATGAAAATAAGGAAGAGATTCAGAGTCAAAACAGAGCCCTGTGGCTCACCAGCATTTATAACGTGAGTATCAGACTTAAAACCGTCCAAAACAACTTGTATATTGAACGGTCCGAAAGGTAATAACTAATCCAACGAAGGAGAGACTCATCAATACCACGCGTTAAATATCAAGCGCAGTGATTATACTCTCTTCAAACCAGTGCAAAGATTGATTCCTCTCTTCGGTGAGATGTTCAATCAAATCACCATTGAACCTTTTGCTACGAAAGCCGTAATGCTGGTCATTAAGAAACTTTTGTTCTTCAAGATATTTCATAAGTTGACGGTTTATCAACCATGACCGTGGAAAGAAGGGACGTAAGTGCAATAGGACGGTAATTGAAAGATGAAGAAGATTCACCACTTTTGAAACAAATACTGTTTTCCATATATACTCGGGAAGAGCTCAGAGGAATAGCAGAGATAGAGAAGCTTAAGTAGGGATTTTGCCAGCGAAAAAAACACCTATTCAGAATTACAACGGGGACACCATCTGGCCCATCAGATTTATGTATATTGAGAACTTTGAGGACTCGCGCAACCAAGCGATTGCGAAAAAATATCTGCCTTGATTTACTGTCTTCAGCTCAGGTGGAGCCAAAACGCTTTCGGGAAGTGATGGGTTAGCATCAAGTTGGACAGCTTGGAAATTGGCTTTGCCGATGGAGAGTCATTACAAACAAACGATTTCTTAGTGTATGGTCTAAAAAACAGTATTTTTTGCAGAAACTTAGATGTCCTTAAATATTCTATGACTTCACTCTCTTTCCTCAATCGCCTCTTTACAGCTCGAATAGAATCCAGAATTCTTTTGCGGACGATACTTTTTGTTCTGTGAGGAGCAAAATTGTTCATCCCGTTGAGAACTACTTCAGATATCATATCAGCTTGTTCCGTCGAGAAAGCACAATGACCAATCAAAACTTCCAACGAAATTATCTAGATCGTCGCAAATTGTTTTCTCATATTGCGCATAGTTCTTTTAGGGACTTCATCTTCTCTTTCTCCGTGACGGAAAACGTAAGAGGCCGTCATCACAAGTTTCTTCACTTTTGTTCATGGAGACCAGATATTTAAGCTTTTTAAACTTCGGCAACACATTTACATATTCAAATAAATGTTTGTTTTCGGGATCAGAGAACGGGCAACATGAGGACTAATACAGCTTGTTGAACATACCTACTGTGACTTGGGATGATTCAATGACTCCAGTTGTAAATCTTACCTACGCAACTGATTCAATTCATATGTATCCACAATCAATCTGAAATATGCCACCCATATCAGATCTCGTGGTAGCCGATAGAGTGCATATTCGAAGTCAGATAGTGTTACAGTTCTGTTCATAGATGACTACCCAATGCCCGATCAACGATTTTAAGAGTATTGAGGTGCTTATTTTATCGTATGGTAGTTATCGTAGCTTCGTGGATATGTCTTTCATAGGTAAATTGGTAGAGGCTAACTAACTTTCCCTCCATTGCTTATAGGCATACTCTCATCTCATATGAGTTTGGAAATCAAAATCTTGACCCATTTGAGCCCGATCTCTTCCATCTTCTCTCGAAACTCATATGGTAACTCGACTTTTTCCGAATTTTTGACTTTTTGAAGTTCTTAACTGCTTCACTTATTTCTTGCACTGCCATGTCAGGTATTTCCTATGAATTTGGAAAGTATTCCGAGGAAACTGTTCGTTCAAAAGACCATCACAAATCTGTCAAAACCTTTGTAAAATCTTGTCGTCATCCATAAGGAGCTGCCCTTGCAACATCTTTAATAAACTTCGGCGAACGAACCTCTTTAGCGGTTATTCTAAAAATGACTGCCCTTTTTTAAATTGTTTTGCGATTTTCTTAAATAGCTTGGTATGCCTTGGCAGCCGTAGCAGACATTTCTTTAGGCTCATGCCCTACGTGCTCTTCGAGCATTGAGTGCTTCTTTGCTTCTATGTTCTATGTTCCCTTTCAAGACGAGGCTTTTCATCTCTATTATTGGAGGTTACTTTGAGCATGCTTTGATAGTCGCTTACTTCTAAACTATCAGTACTCATTCATCATTCCACAACCATTATTCTTCGGCTTCTGGTTGTGTTGTTGTAGGGTCTTCCCTAGCAATGATTTGGCTCTCTTTGAGCATGTCTGTTGTAGAGAATTTCTCTGCATATATTCAGATTGAATTTGTACTCGTCTTTTTCTTTGTTCAAATTATACCACTTGACTTTCTTTGTAAAAATAAATAAATTGGGTGGCGCAATAGAGCGATGAGTCCCTGAGCTAAGCGCATTTCTCACAACCATTCTTTGTAAGGAATGCAGAGGACTTAAAATTGTTTGCCGACTTTGAACAGCAAGTTGCGTAAGCGCTTTCCATGGCAATCAAAGTACCATCGGAGAACCTTTCACTTTCCCGCAAAAAATTGACACCCATGGAAAAACATTTTTGTTTTCCGTTGGGACCGAAACTCAAACCTCACACGTAACAGGCAGACATGCTAATCATCAACCACGGGTGCCACATTAAACCATTGCTATCAAAGTTTCATGACAAAGTGTTGGTCTTGTTTGATAAATATGATGTTAGTAAAATTTTACTATATTTAAGATCATGTTCAGATTGTGAAAATTTAAAAAATGCATCCGATTTGGTGAGCATGCACACTGACAATGGTCCACATCTTTCTTTCCATCACCAATTTATGAAGAACAGAAGATGTCTAATCGCCTCCTTCTCATCATCTCTTTCAGTCCGAAATTTCCAATTATACTTCCAACAATTTTTTAGTCTTCTGAATCCGTAGGGCTCTGACCATTAAGAATCAGTGCGTAAAAATTTTTTTCAGGTTAATCCACGTATCGAATTTAATCCTTCAAGCAATCAATCCAATGATATTCAGTTTTGTAAGCTCTGTGATCTGTATGCACACTTGTGGACCCATACAATTCTTACGGGTGTCGCTTCACTCATATTGATATTATCTGTCTAGATATGATAACTCCCTTAGCCTACACTGCACAGCAACTCAAAAATCACAACATTTTTTTGGAAAAGGTGATAAGTTTGCTATGCAACTATTGAAGCTCATTGGCCCAAGTACAGAGCCTTGAGGAATCCAATTCAATTCAATTCAATTTATTTTACTAACTTTACATAGTAAGATACAATATCTCATTTTTTTTTTTTTTTTTTTTTTTTTCACCATCAGAACAGCTTATTTCAAGCTTGTGAAACAATGTATCTTTTCTTCAAGAGTTTTTTCACCCTTAAGTACTCAGAAATATGTATCACTGTCATCATTTAGCGAGGTGTTAGTAGTTAGTAAGCAAAAATTAAGTCTAACACACTCAAGACAACAGAGCTAAAAAATATTACAAAATTATTGATAAACATATACAAAAACAAATTAGATAGCTACATATAAACGTAAAATTAATTATTAAATACGACAATTATAAAGATATAAGAAACATAAAAAAACATAGTCAAGAGAGTGGAGCTCTGGTTCGAATTAAGGACTTTAACGTAGTTTTACTAATATGAAAATCTATTAAATTTGAGTTTAGGTTTAAAACTTTTATCATACGAGTAATAGGCTCATTCAATCCATAATTAGTTCTATGATAAGGACAGTGAAGTAACTCCAAGTTGCGCAGTTGGTATGAGCCTCCCCGGTAGTTAAAACTTATACATGCGAGCAAGTCAGGAGCATCAATTTGTCCTGATATGAGCTGGTGAATAAAGACTAAATCATTATTTATTCGCCGATGCGAAAGCAGTTGCATATGCAAAAGTTGAATACGATGTTCATACGGTGGAAGGTCATAAGGATCAGTCCAAGGAAGTCCCTTGAGAGCAAATCTAATAAATCTTCGCTGTATACTTTCTATTCTTGAATTGTGGACTGCATAATAAGGAGACCATACTTGAGAAGCATATTCTAGATGGGGTCGAACATGACAGTTATACAGCGAAAGAGTGACGTAGGGGTCCGTAAACTCCTTAGCCCATCTTTTAATAAAGCCTAGCATTGAGTTTCCTTTACTAACAATGTTGTAATTGATATGCGATGTAAATTCTAAATTGGAACTAAAGTAAACACCGAGGTCCTTAATACTGGACACCTTGTATAATATTTGATGAGAAATCGAGTAATTATGCAAAGCCGGTGTACGTGCAGTGCAAGCTTCAATAGTATACTTAAAATTACTAAAAATAAGCAAAAGTGTAACTAATATTTATACAAATTCAAAACTAATATTATATAACAACAAGGAAAGCAGTGAAAAAAGATTAGATTAGAGAAATTTAAAGAGAAAAAAAAATCATCCATCATCATCGTCATCATTCTGTCATCAGAAAAGTAATAAGTCTACTTCTGAAAGAGGTGCTGCAACTTGTTGATTGCAAGGTTCGGGGAAGGGAATTCCAAAGCCGTATCACTTGAATAAAGAACTGTCGTTCAGATATTAAGAACTTTGAACGAATCGGTGTGAGATCAAAACTTCTGTTAGATTGTGTAAAACTGATCCTGTTGTATAAGTAGATTGGTTGACGCGATTGTATTACGTTATGGAATTGCGTTAATATTTTTAGCTTAAAAATATTTTCAAGACTAAGACCATATAATGATTCCGAGAAGGTGGAGATGTGATCATATCTTATACTGCGCAATACTGTTGAAAGCCACGTTAAGTTTTCGTTTGTGTTCATAATCCCAGTTGCTAAAAATCTCGCAACCCAATAGCATGATTGGAATAACGAGCATTTAAGCGAAAATTTTTCTTGTTCTTAATGGTGTCACCTGCTGTGTCGCCCAAAGTGTGTGAAGACCTCCATAAATCTTTCCTAGCGTCAATCTGATAAGGTTACTCCAAGTGAGTGTTCTGTTAAAAGTTACGCCTAGATTTTTCGCAGAGTCTACAAATTCAATATCAATGTTATAAAGGGATATACTTGGAAAGTAAGACGTATCAACTCTTTCTAATTTGAACATCATCAACATACATATGAACCGAGGAAGTCAATACACATTTAGGGAGATCATTTGTGTACGCTGAAAAAAAAAGTTGTCCAAGTATCGAACCTCGGGGAACACCTGAGCCTTAAGGAAGAAATTCTGATACAGAGTTATTTGCAACTACTGCCTGGTATCTACGATGTAAATAGGAGGCTACTAACTTAGTGGATGACTCAGAAAAATTGAACTGGACTTGAAGTTTCTTACACAAAACATTGTGATTAACCGTATCGAACGCTTTGGAGAAATCAAGCAGGAGGAGAAAAGCTACTTTGGCATTGTCTAAAGATTCCCTTAAACCTTCTATGACATTAATAAGTGCAGTTGTCCATCTATGTTTTGGACGAAAACCAGACTGATTTTCACATAGTATTTTATGATTCCGAAGGAATCCACGTATTCGATTACTCAAAAGCCTTTCAAGAACTTTGGAGAGGAAAGGTAATATGGCTATGGGCCTTAACTCGTTATTTCTTTTTGGAATAGGGATTGTTTCAGCATATTTCCATACTGTAGGAAATACCCGTCTTTAATATCGAATTAATCAAATGAGTAATGTATTTTGTATGTATGCAAGAATAATTTTGACGAAAACAGGACTTATCTCGTCGAAACCCGCTGACCTCCATTTAATGAATAAAATACTCTCTAAAACATCGGAGTCATCAACAGCGGCAAAATTAAAACCAAGAGCAAATACTACCATCACCAGAATTGTTCTCTAAGATTTGATCATGATCAACTGGTAATATTTGTTAAACATCTGAGGAAGAAACTGAAGCAAACAATTTGTTTAATCAGAAAAAGTAACGTTTTTGCTTTCTTTTTTCCCCAATCCAATTTCCCTTAAATTTTTCCACAGCTTTTGCTTAGCCTGCAAAGGATCAAGTCGTGGGGCATAAAAACGTCTCTTTGCCTCTCGTATTTGACAAGTTACTTTGCTTCTTAAGATACGATAGGTATTAAAAAGCTCTTCTAAACGAAATCTCTTCCAACAACATCCCAGAAAAAAAATCAATTACGGATGAGTTTACTGTGTAATTTTTAGTCAGATTTGAAGGATATATTTTGTATAGATTAGATTTTAATTATGTAAATTGATAAATTATATTTAAGGACCTGGTCCTCCGTAAGAGTTATTTTCAAAAAAATAAAACCTATTATGTAAAAAGAAATGAAAAACAAAGTTACAAAATCTAAGAATATCCGCTCCTTGCAATAAGAATAGTCGCTTCCTCTAGTCGACTCCACAACTAGGTGCATTTCCCTTCTATTCTCTTCTTCTTTTTTTTCAAACACACAAAAATTCAAATATATTTTATGTTCTACGTGTGCATTACTGATTGGTTAAGAACCTTCCACCCATCCCAGATTCTGGTTACAAATGAAAATAATTCATTGCATGGTTGTAACTTGTCTGCGGAGGGGAACGTTTTTTCGTTTTTCTTTTCTTATTCCACTGGAATTCAATGGAAAATGTGGAAAAGTCAACTCAAGGTTTTTGTATAAATTGTCATAAGCTGAGAATATTTCTTTCAGATTCTACGCAACCATGAAATCCAACATAGCTTTGATTGTTTGTAAGTACCTATTTTATAAATAATTTTTTTTTTTTTACTAAAATACAAAAATTAATCAATTTCTTATTGTTTCAATCGTAAAGGTCTTTTCGCAATTTTTGTTGCCGCCCAGGCTAAGAAGCCTTTGAGATCCTTGTCTATCAATAAGGGCGGAGGTGGAGGAGGCAATGATGGACACTATACTATTGTCCCAATCCCAATGCAATCTTATCCACCACCGCATCCACATCCACCAATGCAAATGCCGCCAATACCACATCCACCAATGATGCCTCCATCACAAAATTGCATGTGTATCCCAGGACCACCTGGCGGAGCGGGTCCGCAGGGACCTGTTGGCCCAACAGGACCAAAAGGTGGAACCGGAAATACTGGACCAGTGGGTCCACCTGGGCCAATGGGTCCAATGGGACAACCTGGTCGAATGGGACAAGTAGGTCCAATAGGTCAACCAGGACCAGCTGGAGCTAGAGGAGCTATTGGAACAACCGGAAGTACTGGTGTACCAGGACCACCTGGGCCCCCAGGCCCTATAGGAATTGCAGGACCTCCAGGTCCACAAGGAGTATAGACAAATGATGAAGATACGCTTTGAGATTTGACTTGATCTTTGTATGGAAAATTCGAGCAAATAAAATGGAAACTAATGAATTTGATTTGATTTAAAAATTTATTTTCTTTTTTCGACAAACATTTTAATGATGTGGAAATGGCAAAACTTTTTCATCTTGCTTTTGGTTTTATGAAGTGAAAATCCTTACTTTGCTGCTTAATGAGCATCAAATACTTGCACTATGTGAAGTCACAAGAGATTTTAAAAATTCACCTACAAACAGGGCTGAAAGAAAACAAAACATCGACTTTATCGTAAGTCTCCCGAATTTTAAAACTAAATACGATGCACCGACTTTTGAAACGAAATCAGACTTTTCTCCCGATTTTCAATAGATGAAAAAAGGAACGGTGACCTAGGTATATTTCTTTCATAATCTGGCAGTGCCTTATTAAAAAATCCCATTTGAAATTTCCCAAATACCAACATAAGATCGGTGTTCTCTTTTTTATAACAAAAAAGCAGCCATTACAGGGGACAGAAAGTTAATCCTAATTTTGTTTGAATATGAATGTTGAACAAAAAATATAGGATTTTGTTTCAAAGCTTTCCTTTTCACTCATTTGGTTTACTTTGGAACCGTTTTAAATACGATTCCGGTGCCGACGCGACGAATGCATACACTCGCAGTTTCTTATTTCTGGAAAAACATTCAATATAACTTTCATTTTTGTGTTTTTGTGTGAATCTCTTTTGAAATCGTTGGGCGAAATCAAATGTATTAAAAACAATGGTAAGTAAGCCTGATCATATTCATATTCACTATTGAGCATACTTTCGACAATATCAGGTAGTTTTTTGATGCAGAAATATTGAAGCATAAGCCGGTAACAGAGCTTCCCCCAGAACGTCTTGAGAAAAAAACAATTTGCGGTGTTCAGCACAACTTTTTTTTTTTGTTGACCGGTGTAAGTTTTGTGGGACTATCGATTGCCTTCCAACTAAATTATTGGCTCGAGTACTCACAACCAATCCAAAGTTGACGCGGTGAACGTGCCAATTACCAACCCAATCGAGCTATGGGCCAATCAATTAAAGTCTGCAGTTTGCGGGAGATCTTATACATCATTGTTGGAAGGAACTTAGAAAAACCACCAGGGACACCTAGCGTCCCAATAAAACACATTAACTTTTCTTCCAACACTTTGTATCCTTTCTTTGAACCAAAAACGCCGCAATTTTTTATTTTTTTTTTTCTCAAGACGTTCTGAAGGAAGCTCTGTTGCCGGCTTATGCTTCAATATTGCTGCATGAAAAAATTACTCTGTTATCGCAACTTTTTATACAGATTTGCTTAAAATATATTAGGTTAAACCCACGTTAAACCCATGCGCAAAAATGCTGTTAACAGGTGTAGTATGAGTTGAATATTAAAAAAAAAAACTAAAAATTATGTGCAGTATAGTACAATACGATTTACACCGATTTTCAAAGAGGAAATCTCCGGATTTAAAAAAAAAACTATTTCTGGCAGCACTGCCAGAAATCAACCACTTTTCATATACAACATTCTCTCATTGGAATCTGCTGCAGCAATTAAATTCAACAAACACAAATCTACCACGTCATCACTAAATAATATCGATGTTGCTAACGTTGACGATGTGGCTGATGCTGCTGTTGTTCCTGTTGCTCCTGTCGTCCTGTCTCCAAATATGATTGGCGTGTGTTTTACACATCATGAGTTATTAATTTTAATTTCTTTTCTTTCTTGGCTTTTATATTTAGGTTTTTTTTTATTGCTAATCGCAATCGATTTTTAACTTAAACTGGAAAATCAGTTTGCTCTTATATTTAAATAAAAAATAAAAAATAAGAACAATAATAAATTATTGCTTAAACTTTTTTGTAATATTTTTGCTGGTAAGACATGCGTGGGGGTAGCTTCTTACGGAAGAATTGGACCCATACAGTTGCTGAACTCTATGAAGGATATGTGCCTGTTGTTTCAAATGCATCAAGGCCATATAGTTTTCAAAGGCCATGTTCTATCAACCGTTTTGTAGCTATTTAGCTCTCTGATTGAAGTGTTTAATTAACTTATATGGTCTTCGCAAATTCGTATATTAACGGTAACGTCTCTGTGCTATCTTTTGGATCCAGCTTCCAAGTTGCTGGTTTCAGAGCACTGGTAACCTGAATTTAATTGAAAGCTTGTGTGCTAGAAACAGAGTCTCCGTCAATTCTCTTAAGACTGACTGTTTGGCCATCTAATAAATATATTGAGGCTTTTGGAAAGTCAGGGCCTGTAAACGAAAAGGATCCTCAGGATCTATATGGCTTTCAGTCAGTTATTTGATGGAACAACCTCTCTCGTAAATACTTTTTTTCGTCGATCTCCAAATTTCAAAAAAAAAAAAAATAAATAAGTTTTGGCCGTACTGGGCTTCCTCAATGACATGTTGAATCTTTAGGAAGAATCTTTGTGTAAGGAACTGGAGCACGAACAACGTTATTTTTCAAACCGTCATGTGACGAAAACGTGTTTTCTGCAGAGGATTCGAACGATTATATGTATAATACGAAAAAGAAGAAGATCTGTTAAGGAAGCAGTCTGCTGAGAAACGAGCTTTGCTAAAACTAAAACGTCCCGATGATAAGGCCGAGAATTTTTCCTTCATCACGGGACAATTGAAGATTTTTTACGTAATTTTCTATTACCTATACTATGCTTTATCATACTTGAAGTTAGTTCTTGTTTCAAGAAGAGACCGAACTGAGAGCCAACGCCCATTGAAGCATAAATAATTAAAGATTAATCAATAACAAACAAATTTTTCTTACTGCCATGTTTTTTGTTCAGGAGTTGTTAATTTGATTAAACTTATATAAAAAAAGAAAATTAAAAAAAAAATTTTTTTACTGTTTAATTTTTATGTTTATTTTTTCTAAGTGAGATAATGTCTTGTACATCCACCTAGAAAAAAAATTAACAGCATGTGAGTGCAGTGCATTTTATAAGTGTCGGTTAATCCGAACAAAGTTAGCGTCTATGAGCTGCAGCAGGTCAACATCATGTTCCGGAACTCGATTAGACCCGGCGCGGATACGTTTGGAAACATCAATAGACTTATTGGAAAGCAACAAAAATCCCCCGAAATGCTAATTCTCACCGATATGGAGGTCACAGCCACCCAAGACAAAACTGAAGCTCTCACCAACTACTTCGAAAAAAAACTTCAAACCAAGCCCGCCCGCTGACAGGCGTTTTTGCATGAAGTGGAATCTTCAATGCAGCAAACACTCCAACCAAGCCCGGGTATAGTGATCTTCGACGATGCAAATCCAGCTGACAACCCAACAGACAACATTCATCTCTGCAATCTAGAGGAGGTAGTAGAGATCATCGGCAATTCCAAGCCGAAAAAATCAGACGGACCAGATGGCATCTCTAACCACATCCTCAAAAGGCTTCCCCATGCTACGATGATTCTCCTCACAATCATCCTTAACAACTGCTACATTCCCCGGAACTGGAATCAGCAAAGATCGTGGCAATTCCCAAAAAAGGCACTTCTGATCAAATCTTCAACTACAGGCCGATTTCCATGCTGAGTAACATCAGCAAAATACTCGAAGAAATAATCCTCCGCAGACTCAAAATATTCTGCAACGAAAACCTTTTCATACCTGACATGCAGTTCGGCTTACACTCAACGCTGCATCCACTCCTTAAGTTCCAGCATGACATCACCACCTCACTCAACAGTCATCGTGTCACCGTTGGATGCTTTCTGGATGTGGAGAAGGCATTGATAGCGTATGGATAGACGGATTAATACATAAACTCTGCTCGTTTCAGCTTCCACCACCACTAATCAAAAATCTATGTCCTTTTCTTTCTTTCAGAAAATTTTTCGAACAGATAGACATAACTGCAAATCCCACACTAAGAACATCGTAGCCGGATTCGCCTAAGGTTCAAAACTCGGTCCCTTCCTCTACAGCTTGATGACGTTAGACCAACCAACTCCAACTGGATGCGAGAATCTCCTCTACGCTGATTACTCGCTAGCCTATGCCACATCACTCTCACCATTGCTCGCAGTCAAGAGAGTAGAGGCCCACAGCAGACTATACCACTACTACAAAAAGTGGGGCATACGGATCAACTCCTCCAAATCGAAACTGGTTTGCTTCAGAAGACCCTCAAATGGCAGAGGTGGTTGGACTGCCACCAAAAGCAAAAATTTGGTCCAAAAACTTCCCGATGGATCCACCATTCAATCCAAACCGAATGTGAAATACCTGGGTATCCACTTCAATGACCTGTTGAACTTCAATCCACACAGCAGGAAAGCTCTCAAAAGAGCCAGTTGGGCTTTCAGGCGGATGCACCCTCTGCTGAAAAGAAGAAGTGGACTTAGCCAACTGACAAAGTTACTGGTCTACCAGTAATTAGCTACTCCTTCCCAGTCTGGTGCTCCATTTCGAAGACAGCCATGAAAGAACTCCAGCTCTATGAAAGGAAGATACTCAGGATCTGCACCGGCCTCTACTTTGTTCGACGACGGCGAAAGCACTACAGCAACGAGCAACTGTACCAAGAAGCCAACATCATACCTCTGGACAGGTACCTGGTGCTATTCACAAAGAAGCTAATCCAAAACGTCACCAACCACCTGAATCAGCTAATGAGAAGGATGACCGCAGAACAACGACATCCGGAACCGAGGTACCTCAGTGTGATGGAGACCCTGGACGAAAACATCATCAAGGACAACGAGGTACCTATCTCGTTTTACGCTGACACTGGGTCAGCACACCGCCGTGGCTAAATTGCCAACCCCCACCTTTCAACTGCAAACCCGCCTTCGATAACCAGGAATGAACTACCTGAGAAGACGACAAAGTCAACCGACTTCTATTTTTATTACTTTTTTGTCATGTAAATTTTATAATATACTATAATATTTTAAGTTAAGACAAGGTATAAGGTTAGGCCCCCTAAGTGCCAACAAAAGATTATTATCATAATTTGTTACAAGTCAAATTGTATATATTGTTCAAATAAAAACTAACTAACCAACTAACAAAGTTAGCGTCTTAGAAGGTACCTGGGCGAAACGCAAACTAAGAGTTGATGTGATCTTCAGGATCTTTCCAACATTGTTTTTTAAGAAATTTATTTATTTCCAGATTTTTGCATTTTTTAAGTAAATAATTAGATTTGTGAACCCTGTTGAAATGCATTTCACTTATACCCAAAAATTTGCATTTATAATTCAAATTTCGAACGATCCAAATAGACAAAGATTTTTTCATCTGCCATCTGTCATCTGTCGTATTCTTTCCGTCATTTGTCTCGACAAAGATAAAATTCGACTTTTAGCGCAAGTAGAAAGTATACTGGATGACACATTGAAGGTATAAATCAATATTTTTGCAGCTATCAAACGAAGAAGAAGAAGAACATTAATTAAATTTGATCAATGATTCAACGCAAAATCAATTTAATGAGAAGGAGTCAGTTGTCTAATAAATAAATAAATAAATAGGGTGGCGCAACAGAGCAGGGAGCCCCTGGGCCTAGCGCATTTCTCACAACCATGCCTTGTGAGGGAATGGAGGGGACCTACAATTTTCTACCGGTTCCGAACGGCTAATTGAGAAAGCGCTTTTCATGACAGTGAATTTACTAACGGAGGACTTGCCAATTCCTCGCGAAAGGCGATATCCGTGGAAAAACATTTTTGCTCTTGCTGGGATTCGAATTTCGAACCTCTGGGTTAGCAGGTGGACATGCTAACCATCGCGCCACGGGTACCAGTTGTCTGCAGTCCTTAAAACACCTACATAAATAGATTTTCAAGTAAAAACAATTGCTTTTTCAAAAAGGGAATCTTTATTGCCATTCTGATACCGTCAATTCGATTAATTCATTATCCAGGCATTTGAGCTGGTGTCGTGGTGGTTGGAGCGGCAGTGGTTGTGGGAGATGGTGCTCCTCTAGCGCCCAGAGGGCCTGGTACACCAGGTGTACCTTTCGCTCCCACAGGACCTGGAGGGCCCATATACCCTTGCACACCAGTTTGACCTATTGATCCTGGACCTCCGGGTGGGCCAACTACGCCCGGTTGTCCATCTTTTCCAGGCGGTCCTGGTAATCCTGGCTGTCCCATACTTCCCGGATCACCAGTAGCTCCCTTTGTAGCACGATCTCTTGGACCTCCAATAATAGGTCCTTCTCCTCCTGGAGGCCCAGGAGGTCCCATTGCTATAATTTGCTTTCTTTGTCTATTGTTGAATTCTTTGCTGTCATTATATTTGGTATCGCCAACAACATAAGTCAGTAAAATGACTAAAATTAGACAAGATCAAAGAAAATTAAAACTTAACTTAGAACTTTTCCAACTAATATAAAATATTTGAATGCATCAACGGTAAATCTGCGAGGGTTCATGTATTTTTAGTATCCGGACAGGGCTTGTTTCTTAAAATGATTGTGTCTGGATACTAAAACAAAAGCGTTCGGATACGAGATCAATCATTTTAAAAGACTAATCATTAAGAGATTTAATCATTTTAAGAGACAAGCCCCGTCCGGATACTAAAAATTATGCGCTTATCATATATTTTCAGTATCCGGACAGGGCTCGTCTCTTAAAATGATTGTGTTCGGATACTAGAACTAAAGCGTCCGGATACTAAATTTTAGTGTCCGGATACTAACGAAAATGGAACTTTTCTGAATTGTTATTTTATTAATTTTAACTATGATTTCTCTGCAATTTACTTGGACGCCATTTTATTGAGAAATGTCTATATTCTTACAATCGATATAAGTTTCCGCGGTAGCATTTACGGTTACAAAATGGGTCGCAGTCAAAGTCTAGAAAAAAGTTAAGTGTCAGGATGCTAGTGCGTTTAACCTAAACATTTCTGACTTTCATTTTATATGATACTACCTGACCCGCCCAGCGCAGTTTAGGCTCTACAGTGAATGAATTGAGTAAAGTAAAGTAGTATCCAAATTTCCATTGCAATTGGCATATCAAAATCCGAAGACAGTAGACAGACAGCGTAAGGTGACTTTGTTTTGAAAGAAATATTGATTCTGTTAGAAAACCTTAATTTTTTAGACATTTTAAAAAATAAACTAATGACTGGCCCACAAATATTCAATATGTACGATTTTGGGCGAGTAGGCCATATGCGATGCAGGCCATACCTCGGTAATACTACCCCATTAATGTCTTTAGCATGTTCCATTCAAATTGGCAGGACAACTTCATAATGCTATAATATTGGTGTAAATAATTGTGTGCCATAGAAGTCTTCGCATATAGTCAAATCTTACTACGACTTGCTTTGGCTTTATACATCTACGCATAAATCAACAGCAACAACAAAGGTGAATGTATCGGTTGGACTATTACAATGGTGGGTAGTTTGATCTTGTTTATTTTTGTTTAGTCAACAAAAAATGTTATGGAATTAAGACTTTCCGTTGATGGGGAGAAACAATAATAATTAATTTGTTGAGTTGCTGTCTTTACACTACATTTCTACAAATTCAAAGATGAAACTCTCACGAGTTGCCAATAAAACCTGTACCTCCTGAGCTCGGCCAAGCAAGAACATAGTTATACAGCCTAAACTGTTGTGGGCGATCCCATGGTTTCAAAAAACACACATTTTCACATTCATGGTGGGTCGAGTTTTCCCAAAAATCACTTTCTGACAACCGCAGCTTAGAAATTCAACGAATGAGCAATATACTAAAAAAGACATGTGCAATGATAAATGGGAAGACATAATCGCTGTGATTGGTAAACATGCTGAGCCCCTCCAGATTGGACTCTTCAAAAGTAAGTTTTTGTCTTACATCGCAGTTTGTTGTGAGTTCACATTGGAGTTATTCCATGTTATTATTGCAATGATTTCTTGGTGGCGAAAGTCGCTGATCTCTTTTTCGGAAGATGATGAAAAGGACAATAATTACGATGATTGTTATGGTAAGATAGTCTGTGACTTCAAACAGTGAATATTGTTGTGCTTGATGAGTACGAGTTTCATTCAGTATATTTTCCTCACTCTTTTGAAGTTGTTGAAAAATCCAACGACGTGCTTGTATTTAAACCAGGTTGGCATCTCAAAGAAGATGAGTGATAGTAAAAATATTGTTTTCAGTCGGCTTGTCATGGTTTTCTTTTTTTTTGTAATTTTTCATTTTAATGTGCTGATAACAGGATATCGACCGATAGAATCCGGTTTGCCAAAAAAATTTTCATTGATACGAAAGAGCTGAACTACGAGCGCGAAATAAGGGCTAATTTCTTAAGTGCTTATCTTATCGGTTCCTTTTTCTTAAAAGACGACTGTGGAAGAAAATTCACCTTCAACGGCGAATGATATCGAGCCATGATACGCGTTGGCTGAGTTTAACTTGCTTGAAATGTGGTTTCATCAAGACGGTGCCACATACCACACAGCTTTCGAAACAATGGACGTGTTGAGCGATGTATTTGATGAACAGCTCATTATATCGAAATGGCCCTGTGAGTTGGCTGTCAAGGTCATGCGATTTAACGATTATTTCTTGTCGGGCTATGTAAAGTCGTTAGTCTATCAGGACCAGCCGAACTAGAAAAAGTGACGCAAAATTGGACCTTCCGAATTGAATGAAATTATCTAAAAAACGTTAATGGCAATTTACCAATTCCAATCAAAATTTTGAATATATTGTGCAAATTTGAGGGTTTTATTCGATTTTTAAAAAGCTACGCTTGAAAAACCACGCTTTATAAATGACTAATCTAACCAAGAGAAGTACAAAATGCAAAAAGTAATTAGTCAATTGCAAATTGTACTCCACCGTCTTATAACCACAGCAATAAATGTATCAAGTATTGCAACCATTGAGAGAATTAATAAATCTTTATAGAGTCAACATGGCTTGAGACTCGTAGTAGTGGTGTTTTAGCAAATTTTTGATCCATTGAGCACTGAACATTTTAAATACCGATATTTCAAGCTCACCAAGAGTAACTAGCTAGAGCTAAGCAATCGCTGTAAGGTTTTGATATTGGCGTTATTGTTTCTGTCTTCTCGTAAAAGCGGCATAGAGAAACTTATAGGCAAGTAATACAAGACATTGTTTTCGGTGTATCTGGAAAACAGGGTACGATAAAACTATACCTTCCATGATACATAACTCACTTCGGTTTGGGTCTTCGACTGAAAAGTGCTATTTCTTGAGCCAAGCCTTTAAACTTTTGAGGTTGCATTTCAAGTTAAATCTTTTTCGAAACTAAATCGTAGCTTTATTCGGATCCTGCTCTTACTAAACAAAATTATTCACCTCGTTTAAATGTCTTCAAAGACCTTAATGAGCTCACTCATGCAGACTCCACCTTGCTTATCGTTTGGTTTATGCTTAAGGGCACTGTCGCACCTGGACGCTCAAAATTTTTCGTGAATTTTTAGTAGGAAAGTTATGATATGGATTTAAATGAAATTTAGTACACATATTAATACATGTTTGAACAATATTATGTAATTTTTCACAGCAAAATATTCATTACAACTTAACTTAGATGTAAATAAGTAATGGCATGTAAAAAAAATATTTTTTTGCGGTGACTGCGATTCCGCCTTCAAAAATTATCTGAAAAAAAAAAACTCAAAAAATTAATCGTTAGACAACATCTGCTTCTGTTACTTGATCTTTGGAATTTCAAAAATTTCGATTTTGGAAATTTTGGTGACTATTAAAAAAAAAACGGTTTCGATTTTCACCAAAAAATTCGACCTTTAATCAGCTATAAAATCGGTTCTATTAAGAAAAAAACAAAAAACCCACAATTAAGTACATACTTCGTTTATTTATTAACAATAATGTGAAATTTGAGGATGATCGGTTGAAAGGTTTTCGAGTTTTCGCGGCCATCAACTTCAAAAAAGTGGTTTTGAGATAATCGCATAAAAAGTTTTAAGTTGATGTAAAACATTCCATAAAACGCGGCAAACACGACTACTAAAATGTACTACCAATAACTGTGGGGTCGCCACTATAAACAGTTTGCAGCTTACAATTCTTGCTTAAAGTTGTCGGTAGTAAGCATTGTAGTACCTTGTTCACTCACCAAATGGCACTGACTCGAACAAAAGCCGCCAACTTTAAACGGCCGTAACTCGGACACTATCCACCAGATCGACTTGAACATTTCAGGATAGTTCTGCTAGAGAGTATGATCCATACTCTCTAGCAGTATAGTAAATATATAATAAATCAGTGGGTATTTGCACGGTGCCCAAGCGTATATTCGTTAAGAATGTGCTTTAGCTCTCCACATACATTGTAGAACTCACTCTCTCAACTTTGCTATTGCTGACTCGTATTAACAAGCAGATGTGCGAAATTGCGTTGGGATAGCGCAGTCTGTTGGTTACTATTTTGGACGTTCTGCTAAACGCACGGCTGTAAATCAAAAAACCCTGTGTGAATCCCGGTGGGTTTTAAGGAAATTTGTCAAGCTATTGTCAATGCACTCGAAGAACTCCAAGCTAGCCACAGTAAAGAAACATCGCAGCAAGCTGTTCAAATGCTTAACACACTTCGATCTTCCCATTTTTTTTTTTCTGTGTCTAGCGATTCTTCAAAAAGTCATGAGCCTTACATTTGCAACTTTTGAGAAATAAAGTTGACAAAGAGTAGGGGAGACCGGAGCTAGTAGAATTAAAATTGTCTTATCTTTTTTTTCAGAAACTAAGAGAGATTTCAAAACGGAAAAAAACCATTTTATACGTAAAACATTATTTTTGTTTTATAAAAATTAAATGTCTTCTGAACATCAACGGGATCAACGTTGTAATGTTGAAAGAGTAAGACGTGTGTTAAAGCAGTCCAGTAAAAGTGAGCTCTAATTGTGTGAATCCATCATATTAAACTCTCAAATCGGTTCTGTGCAATAGTTTCCGATCACTAAGGAAGTTCTTAGTTCAGTTTGTGACTTTAAATCATTGAAAACTTAGTTTCAAACAAATTTTTATCGTCAACTTGTGAAATACTAAGACTTTGTTTTCTGACACAAAAAAAAAAAAGGTCGACCACAGTTCCTCTCATCTTAGTCTACATGTCTGCAAGTATAATACAGACAAGAGCTGCATCAAAGAGAAAAAGAATGACTTCCTGTTAATGCCCCCCTTACAGCCTGTTTTTTTTTTTTTTTGGATTTATAGTATTAATATGTATTCTGGTCTTATGTTTTGTAAAAAACAGAGTAGGAACTGCGAAAAATTAAATGAAAAAATGCATTTGCTGTGGAACATATTTTTTGTTTAATTTTTTTTAGGAATTGTGTATAATGTACGTGATATGCTTTATGTATGATAGCGTAATTATATATCAAATTAAAGCTTACTAATTAAGGATTAAAGTGGTGCAAAAAAAATTATAGGTCATCACTGATTTTTTCGAGATATTGGCTGGCAAACGTTACGAAAATGTTTCTTTTCAAACAACTTTTAGGTCTGTTTTTTCAAAATATAAGGCATTTTGAAAACAGTATTTTAAATAAAATGAAAGATATTTTTATGATCTTTCATATGATACGAAAATCATTGTCCTACGTGCTATACTTTTCGAGATATACGTAATTATTTGCAGAAATGTCAGATTTTTCCCATTTCCGGCGCTCAAATTCAAGTCTAATTATTTCAAAATCGCCAAGACCGAATTCAAAAATATTTGGCAGGCTGATTGGGCTGAACGTAAGCTTTCATTTGGTACTAGTCTCATAGGTGTACGGTCTGGGCCCAGGCTCCATAGAAATATGCACCACCTCCTTTTCCTTTTTTTTTTTTTTTTTTTTTTGGTTTTTGGCTCGCAAATGCTTCGATAAATCGAAAAATCGAAAAAAAAAGTCCTTCTGTCATTACCTGGGGTAACATCTCCTTTAACAAATGCATTTTTATTTTTTTCGTTTCAGATGGTTCTGTCGCGATTTATATTGCAAACCGAGAACTAACTTTTTTTCGAAGCGCCTCCGTCCGGAGTTTAATTTTTACTCACTCAATTTTGATAATTTTGTTCAAATGTCACATTATTATATGTAAATTTCTCAATAAATCCGTATCCGTTACGTTAAGAGAAGACCGACTCATAATCCAGACATTGCTGTTGTTCTTCCTTAATTTGGTTTTGCGTTTGAAAACCTGATGCGACTGTCCATTTTTACATCATCGATAGAATTCTAATGTCTCTGAGGACTAGTTTGATACTTTGATCCATGATCTCTGGTTTTACCAGCTGCGCTTGTTATCAAATTGAAGTATTCAATCAAGCTATTGCATGGGCAGGAGCACATTCTTTGGGTTAGTTGGTCAGCACTGATTGCTGTCGTTTTGGTGTGAAGGTGAACACTTATTTAGCTGCAACGCAACGCAACAATTACTGGTATACTTACCAAGAGTAAAAAAAAAAGAATCGCTTATAGCTTTATAACACAAAGCTTCATTAGTTGCAATTCCTGAACAAGTCATTGATGGAAGTTCCTAAGTAGTTTTTAAATAAAAGAACACGTTTTTTTTTCATCAAGGTAATTGTTCAGGTCAACACCAAAAACAGCGTCAGTGGGTCAAACTGCACGCAATGGAATACTGACGCTGCACCACAAGTAAACAACGGGGACGTCGCAACTGGGCCATTCAATTTGTATTAATCTAGGTGTAAGCAATTCTGTATTTCATAACCATTCAATATGTAGTAATCTAGGTGTAAGCAATTCTGTATTTCATAATTGTTCTATATTTATTAATTAGGTGTAAGCAATTTTTCATTTAATTATTGTGATCAATTTGGTATAAAAGAAACTGAAAGAATAACAAAGAATAACATTCATTCATGCGAAAGTCAACAGACATTTTGGTGTTTCTTTTGTGATAGAATTCTCCGGTAGTGACCAAGTTTAAGTGCTTGTTCACTCATTACAATCATTAAGGTATCAAGTTTATGTGCTTGATATCATCCATTTAGACAAACGAGTCTAAACATTTTGGTGACCCCGACGTGATCACAAAAGAACACTAATTGTCATTCAATAATTGTGCTAAGCGTCACCAGGGCTTAAACACTGGTGCAGCAACAGCAATCAAACAGCTATAGATTTCAATAGCAATATATTCAATCGAGCAGATTTGCAAACGCAAATTCTTCATATCCAGTATATCCAGATTTCCAGTTGTTACCCCTATAAAAGCAGAGCACTACAATGGAAGATTTGGAGGTATACAAATTCGTAGCCCGCCAGAAGGCTATATATGATGAACTTCAACGACTCAAGATAAATATGTCAAAGGACGGTGCTGACCGCAAAACTGCAGAGTATAAAGCAAAAAGATTGCAAGCAGTAGGATCTCTTTGGTTGGAATTCCATGAAAACCACGAAAAGGTCAAGTCTCATGTAAAGATGGACACACCATACATACAGTCAAACACGTATGACAAGGTCCAAAAATTATCTGAAGAGATAATACAAACTCTTCAAGCCATCATTCCTGAAGAGAGTAAAGGAGGAACGGGAACTGTTCCAACCGTTTCTCAACCTGCACCATCTCTGCGTCAGGTTCCAACTTCCGCACCTGCACCATCAAACGTTTCGCCAATCAATCAAGTGAAAAACTTAATCAAGAAACAGGCGTTAATGATAGCCACGATCCAGACGTCCCTTAAGCATCTTATTGATGACAGGGAAATCCACGCCCAGGATTTCTATACAATAAGGCTTAGGACGATTGAGCAGCACTGGTTAGCCGTGCAAGGTTTCCATTACAAGATTTGGGACCTGCTCGAAGAGCCGGATGCAATGGTCTACGATGTAGATCATTATTTTCAAATTGAGGCGGAAGTGCAAGATGCACTTACAATCTTATATGGTCGACACAATTTAAACTCAGGACCGGCTGCAGTCAGCAATCAGGCGGTAAGGTTACCAAAGGTAGTACTACCAAAATTCGATGGTGACTACATGAAATGGAGACAATTTTTCGATTTGTTTTTACAAATGGTGGACAAACAGTCAATCCCAAATATTCAAAAGATGTGGTACCTCAAAACACATCTAAGCGGAGAAGCAGAGAATTTGATTCGTCATTTATCTTTGACCGAAGAAAATTACACAACAGCATGGAGCAGTCTTCAGGATAGATACAACAACATCAGGGTTCTCACGTCAGCACTCGTGCAAAAGATAGTTGGGCAACCTAACCATACACAGCAACAACCAACATCAGTGGCCATCAAGAATCTACATGATACAACACAAGAATGTTTAATGGCGCTTTGCAATATTGGCGTAGATACAACATCATGGGACCCCATTCTATTGCATCTTCTTGTGAGCAAGCTTGACCAAGGCACAAGAATCTTGTACGAGCAATCCCTTGTCAAACCTAAAGAGCTTCAATCAATAAAAGAGTTTTTGTTGTTCTTGTAAAACCAATTTCAGTCATTGGAATCAATTGGACCTAAAAGAAAGGATTCAGCTCGAGCTTGTGCATCTGTAACATCAAACGAAAAAGGAACTTGCAAGGTATGTCAATCTGGAACACATCCTTTATTTGCTTGCAAGCAGTTCCTGCAACTAAGAACATCCGAACGAATTCAATTAGTGCAAAAACAAAAACGCAAAAAAAAACGAATTCAATTAGTGCAAAAACAAAAAAATTGCTTTAATTGCCTAAAGTTTGGCCATGGGGCCAAAAATTGCCTTTCAAGAGGATGCCTCAAATGCAACCAGAAACACAACACGCTCTTGCATATTGAGAATCACAAAGGACCTACCATTAACAGGCAAACAACTAACATGGACAGGGACAACAATTCAAGGTCTCAGACAAATGTTAGTTCATCAGTAACGCTATCGGCATTCAACAATCCAGAAAAGCATCAATACATATTTCTCAGCACAGCCGTCGTAGAGTTGATCACAAACAATGGTCAAAGATTAGAATGTAGAGCAGTATTGGATTCCGGATCACAAGTGAATTTAATAACAGAACGCTTAGTGAAAAAACTAGGCCTGCATTCAAAACATACTACAATGAGCATCCAAGGCATTGGCGACGGAAGGAAAGAATCTCATCAGCGTGTCAACGTCAAATTGCAGTCAAGAACAAGTGGCTTTAATACTCAATTAGAAGCGTTTGTTCTACCACATATTAAAGCTCCACAGCCATCTCAACACTTCAACATATCATTATGGGCAATTCCAAAGAATGTGCCATTAGCAGATCCATATTTCAATCGACCAGACAAAATTGATATTCTTCTTGGAGCAGAATTTTATCATCAGCTACTTTCCATTGGGCAGATACGTTTAGCAGATGATCTACCCACACTACAAAATACAGTTCTTGGATGGGCGATAGCAGGAAAACTAGCTGAAGCAAGTTCAAACACAGCAACTTGTGGTATTTATAGTTATGATGACAACGTCCTCCATCAAATGATTGAACGATTGTGGAGCCTCGAAGAAGTGGAATCCCAGCTCAACAACTTATCAAAAGATGAAGAAATGTGTGAAGCTCATTTTGCACAAAACACACAAAAAAGCAGTGAAGGACGGTTCATTGTCAGGTTACCATTTCATGGACCCACATCGGCATTAGGAAAATCCAAGGACATAGCAGTCAACAGGTTTTTAGCACTAGAACGAAGATTATCAAAGAATAGAGAAGTGAAAGACCAATACATTCAATTTATGGAAGAGTACGAAGATCTAGGCCACATGACCAAAATTGATATCAATAACATACAAGCGCCTAAATACTTTATACCCCATCACTGTGTCTTTGAAGAAGACAGTAGCACCACCAAACTTCGAGTAGTCTTTGATGCTTCATCAAAAACATCATCAGGTTGTTCCTTAAACGACATCATGTATACAGGACCAACAGTGCAAGGTGAACTATTTTCATTGTTGCTTCGTTTTCGATTGCCGAGATATGTTTTTTGCACTGATATACAAAAAATGTATCGACAAATCAACATGCATCCAGAAGATAGAAGATACCAAACTATTGTGTGGAGAACGGACGAAAAAAGACCTCTAAACTACTATCAACTCAACACAGTGACCTATGGAACAAGAGCAGCACAATATTTGGCTACTAAATGTCTGCAACAGCTTGCCAAGGAAAACAGCGAAAGATTTCCATTAGGATCAAAAATCCTACACAATGATTTCTATGTGGATGACTGTTTGACTGGGGATAATAGCTTATGTGTAACCCTCAAAATGCAAGAAGAAGTAACACAAATATTAAAAGAAGCAGGATTTAAATTAAGGAAGTGGTGTGCTAATCACCCACGACTACTTCAAGACATTGCTAAAGAGGATCAGGAAATCGATCTGGACTTTGGAAATGAAAATAACACATCAATTAAGGCTCTTGGCTTAACATGGCAACCTAAGAGCGACAGATTTTGTGTTAAAACAACATTAAATGATACAAATCGAATAACAAAGCGTATTGTCACTTCAGATCTTGCCAAATTATTCGATCCATTGGGTATAATGGCTCCAGTAGTTGTTACAGCAAAAATATTCGTACAAGAGCTATGGTTACTAAAGCTGTCGTGGGACAAATCATTACCAGCGGCACTACATACCAGATGGATGCAATTTCGTGAAAACCTGAAAAGCTTAAACAATTTCCACTTCTCACGTCACATGTTCAACAATGATGCACCAACGAAAATACAGATTCACACTTTTTCTGATGCATCTGAAAAGGCATATGGCACAGTGGTGTATTTGCGCTCGGTTCAGAAAAATGGAACAATAATTGTAAGGCTACTATGTTCAAAATCCCGTGTGGCACCACTGAAAAAACAAACATTACCACGACTAGAATTATGCGCTGCAGTCTTGGGCGCTCAATTAACAGCAAGGGTCAAGAACGATCTGAATCTTAAGGACGTTCCCACATTCTTATGGACGGATTCTGAAATTGTCCTCGCATGGATTAATTCACCATCAGCATCTTTTCAAACATTTGTGGCTAATCGAGTTTCCACTATTCAAAGACTTACACTTCCCGAGCAATGGCGACATGTGTCATCAAAGCAAAATCCAGCAGATGTGATTTCAAGAGGGGTGCAACCACAAGGATTCACGTCATGCACACTGTGGTTCTATGGTCCACCTTTTCTACACGGTCAAGAAAATATGTGGCCAGCAACGTATTCCCAAAAAATGGCGATTTCAGATGACATGGAAAGAAAAAGACCAACTGTAGCAATAGCGACTCACGACTGTGACCAGAATATGATTTATAACATCAACCATGGAGGATCATTCAACAAACTTCAGCGGATAGTTTCATATATCAGACGTTTCGGCAATCATGCCAGAAATAAAGAACGTATACAAGAAATCCACTTAACCACTCAAGAATTGGAAGAATCACTAACAATAATTATTAGAGCTATGCAGGCATTTGATTTTAAAGAAGAAATCAGTGACCTTCAGAAATACAAGGAATCGAAGCGAAACAGCCAATTCAGTAGTCTTGCTCCATTTATTGATGACAAGGGAATCATTCGAGTTGGAGGGAGATTAGATTCTGGATTACTTCCATTTGACACCAAACATCCGATGCTTTTACCATACAACAATCCATTGGCAAAACTATTGATGAAAGAAATTCACGAGAAAAATAAACACTGTGGCCCGCAAGCACTATTGGCTCACATGAGACAAAGATTCTGGCCCATAAAAGGAAAAATTATGGCACGATCAATAGTACACCACTGTATTAGATGTACAAGAGCTAAACCACAATTGCTTCAACAAGTAATGGGGAATTTACCATCACCAAGGATAACGCCAGCGAGACCATTCATCAGCTCTGGAGTTGATTACTGTGGACCATTTTGGATTCATTACAAAATCCGTGGCAAGCGACCTCAAAAGGCTTATGTGGCAATTTTCTGCTGCTTCGCTACAAAGGCAGTACACATAGAGCTGGTAAGTGATTTAACCACCGATTCATTTCTTGGAGCGTTAAAACGTTTCATCGGTCGCAGAGGACACTGCCAACATATATACTGTGACAACGCGACTAATTTTGTGGGAGCAAATAATAAATTATCGGAATTACATGACACAATCTACTCCGAGAATGCACGTGAAACTATAACAAAAGAATGCAGTAGTCATGCTATACAATTCAATTTCATTCCACCGAGAGCCCCTCATTTTGGAGGACTGTGGGAAGCAGCAGTAAAATCAGCAAAAAATCTGTTAAAAAGGAGTGTTTCCACAGCATCTTTAACTTATGAAGAACTGGAAAGAGTATTAGTTGGGATTGAGGCAATCATGAACTCAAGACCACTTACACCACTATCCAGCGACCCAAACGATCTAACAGCATTAACTCCAGGACACTTCCTCATCGGTGAACCTCTCACAGCAAAAACTGATGTCAACGCAACGTCTACAAGGCAGACACTATTGTCAAGGTGGAATCTGGTTTCTCACCTGAAACATGAATTTTGGAAACGATGGTCTCAGGAATATCTACAAGAACTTCAGTACCGGTACAAATGGAAAGAATGTTCCACCAACATCAAGGTAGGAGACATGGTCATCATAAAAGCAGACAATGTTCCATCACTGCAGTGGCCATTAGGCAGAATCGTCAAGACATTCAAGGGTGATGACGGCGCAATAAGAGTTGCGGAAGTTAAAACAGCATCTGGGGTCTGGAAACGTCCTATCCACCGACTAGCACCGTTGCCAATTGAGGAAGAGATGAGCAATGATATAACATGGAGAGATGAAAGCGGACAAGCAAAAAACAAGATTTCATCAGAACCAGTGCATGAGATACCCACGAAAAAACGAAAAACATCTAGTGCGATGGGTATCACTTCATTATTAACAATTCTCCTTGTTATTCCACTAGTACTAAGTGATGAAATCCAGATCAAGAAATTTAAATCCAATCTTGGAATTCACTTTGAAGGCATTGGAACAGCAAAAATAGCGACAAGTGAATGGAACTTCAGTGTTCATTATAACCTAGATCCACTATTAGAAGAATACAATACATTCGCAAACGGAACGTTGACTCTGAATCACTTGTGTCAACAAATGCAACAACGAAGCATATGTATCAGCACTCTTAATCAGTTTCAACACATTCAAAACGAATTAAAGTCAGAAAACACTATATTTCCTACTAAAAGAACTAAGAGAGGAGCAGCTAACTTCATCGGAAACATAGCAAACTCTCTTTTTGGAGTTCTGGATGCCGAATATGCTAATCAGATGACAAAGACAATAGAAAAGGTAAATGAAAATGAAAACCACATACTTCATCTACTGAGAAACCAAACTTCAGTCATAGATTCAACAATCAACATTGTAAGACAAAACGAAGAGAGTATCAACCACAGATTTGACCAAATAAACAATCAATTAGATCAAATAACATCGAGAATACGGGATAACGGAGAAGAAAGTCATCAACTCGAGATTTTCCAGATTTTTGTATCACTTTCCTCGCAACTCATCATAATGATGATCAACATCCAAAGAATGCAGTCAACATTAATGGACGTATTAACAGATACCCACCATGGAAAAGTAAGTTCTCAGTTGATATCAGCACAACAGCTCAAAGACGAAGTGAAAACGATCAAGGCTCATTTACCATCTTATTTGGAGCTACCTGCAAAGGAAGAAGACCTCATACACTTGTACAAGCTGATGACAGTTAAAGGAGGAGTAACAAATAGACAAGCAATATTTTTGATAACACTGCCACTAGTAGGCCGAGAATTCTACGAAATGTTCAAGATGACTCCCATCCCTAGTGTTATCAACAACACAGTTTTAACTGTTGATCTATGCGCTCCAGTACTGGCAGTAAGTGCACATCGCGACCAGTACCTTCCAATACAAGCGGCTGATAAAGAAACCTGCATCAAGTCAACATCAGAACAGTTTTTATGTTTCAATTTACAAGCTAGATACAGTAAGGGAGCCGAAATCTGCTCCTGTGAACTGGGTCTTTTCAATAATGAAACAAAACCTACTTGTTCTTTAAGTAAATCAGAAACAAATTCAACTTGGATCCAAATGCAACACAAAAATCAGTGGCTGTATTTCACAAAAACTACATCTCGACTGACGGCAATATGTGGAAGAAGAAATCTACAAATGGACTTAGAAGGTTCCGGAATACTAACACTACAGCCAGGGTGTACAGTGAAACATAACCACATCACTATCGAAGGGCATAACGTATTTTCTACAAATATTCAGACTTCCTACACTAGCTTCGGCAACATCTCTGAAATATCAACACCAATGCGTCATGAACCATTACTTCAGACCTTCAATAGTACTCATGTCAATATTCAATTGAAGAGCCTCACTGAGCTACATAAAATAATCACAGACCAAGAAATTCTCGAACTACCACACAAGCTCCAAATTCACACTTATCATAACTCAGCAATTGGATATTCAGCACTTTTATTAACAATTACACTCATTAGTTATCTTATATGGAGACGAAAATCAAGATCATCTGCTTCTATACGCAACCAAGGCCAAAACCTCGGCAAACAAAACCAGAGTCAGATTTCATAATAGTTGAACCATCGTTCAACGCGGGGGAGAATGTTCAGGTCAACACCAAAAACAGCGTCAGTGGGTCAAACTGCACGCAATGGAATACTGACGCTGCACCACAAGTAAACAACGGGGACGTCGCAACTGGGCCATTCAATTTGTATTAATCTAGGTGTAAGCAATTCTGTATTTCATAACCATTCAATATGTAGTAATCTAGGTGTAAGGGGCCAGTTATAGCGATCAGGAAAACGAATCAGGAAAAATTTTCAAATGGAGTAATAACTATATTTTCGTTACAATTGAATAACAAATGTTATACCAATCAATAGTAAACAGCCCAGAGAATTTTTTCTGTCAAGAAAATGTTCAATTGAACAAATACTTTGCTGTAAAATTGTATTTTTCTATTTTCCTGATGGAATTGGAACAGGAAAATAGAAAAATACATATTAAACAGAAAATATTTGTTCTATTATATCTTTTTTGGGCACAAAAAATTCTTTGAGTGATTTGCCATCGATTGGTATAACATTTGTTATTCAATTGCAACGAAAACATAGTTATTATTCCATTTGAAAATTTTTCCTGATTCGTTTTCCTGATCGCTATAACTGGCCCCTAAGCATTTCTGTATTTCATAATTGTTCTATATTTATTAATTAGGTGTAAGCAATTTTTCATTTAATTATTGTGATCAATTTGGTATAAAAGAAACTGAAAGAATAACAATAAACATACATTTTGGTGTTTCTTTTGTGATAGAATTCTCCGGTAGTGACCAAGTTTAAGGGCTTGTTCACAATCATTAAGGTATCAAGTTTATGTGCTTGATATCATCCATTTAGACAAACGAGTCTAAACAGTAATCATTATTGAAAATTTTTTGTCGTTAATGCGAAGAGGAGTCAGTTATTATAATTAACCACTGGTGACTGGTGCTGGTGTTGATGCTGTTGTAGTGGTTGACATAGCTGCCGCTCCTTTAGGACCCGTCGGTCCTGTTGGCCCTCTTGCACCTGTTGGTCCTACAGCACCTGGAGGGCCCGTATACTCTTGCGTACCCATTGCACCCATTTCTCCTTGAGATCCGGCTGGACCTGCTGGACCCATTTGTCCGTCTTTTCCGGGCGGCCCGGGTGGTCCTATCGGTCCAGCTGGTCCTGTATCACCAACAACTCCTGTAGCACCACGGTCGCCTGGTGGTCCAGGTGGTCCTCGTAGACCAAGCTGTCCACGTCCAGTAGGTCCGACTAGCATAGTTTGCCTCATTTGTCTATGGTTGATTTCATTTTTATCATGATTTATTTATTTATTTAGCTTAGTGCAAGCGCATTAGTGAATAAACATGATATTTACATATACATATACAAAAAAAAAAGATTACTTAAAAAACTAACTTAACAATAATGAAATAAATTTATTTTGAAGGCTTAGGGAGGGGAGTTGTGTAAGATTGTTCTAAGGGCAGAGGAACTAAGGCAAAAATCGAAGGAGTCTTGTGCTGCATTCGCAAAACGAAGCATTCTGCAAATAGGGTTAAAGTGACCGTAGTTGGTGCGATGAGTAGGTATGCGAAAAAAAGAGATCGATCTTAGGTTACGTGAGTTAACATTGATGTTGATGAACTCAAGCAACGCCGGACAGTCTATGGTACCTGAGTAGACCATACTTACGCCGGCAAATGTTTCAATGTCCACACAGCTCCACAATGAATGTAAAATCTCCCCTTTGTTCTTTTCTTTAATTTTCTTGTTATGTTTATTTAGTAGCACGCAGTATTGTTCTTCTTCTTAATTAATTTTTGTCTTAATTTTATAAACTTTAGACTTAATTAAACCAAAAGGGCAAAATTTGTTAATTTTGAAAAATAGAAATGAAAATCAACCAAGTCAAAATGGCTGAAGGCCCAAAAAATTAATTGACTTATAAAAGCAAGAGGTGTGACTCGGTTGCTGGTTGACATGTGAATGCCGTGCCGTCGCTATGCGACGAAACACTTTTTAGGCAAATGTAGTAGAATTTTTACTTTAGATTGAATTATTTTAGAGGGCGAACTATCAGTTGCCTATTTTGGAGTTAGGCACTGTTCACACTGAAGTCGTATGAACATTACCGCCCCCCTTGGCGAAATACGCCAAAAAAAATATTACTGAAAATAAAGCAAGTGAAATTTTGTTTAATTGGCAATCTAGTTAATGGGCAATAGGCACAGTTTTACTATGGGGCGGACTATTTCTCCGTTTTGGGTCTTTAATGTTGCAACTCTGACTCGACCATCAGAACCCGGGTGTATATTTATAACACGGCCTAGACGCCATTCGGTGGATGGCAGATTTTCGTTTTTAATGACGACCAAATCATCAACTTTAATGTTGGTTGGAGGTGTTTTCCATTTGTGTCGTTGATGTAGTTCCTTGAGGTATTCATCCTTCCATCTGTGGCAGAACTGTTGTTGGAGGCATTTTACTTTTTCCCACCGATTGATTAGCGATAAATTTGCATCGGCCAGATTCGGTTCCGGAAAAGATAAAAGCGGACCGCCGCGTAAAAAATGCCCCGGCGTCAATGCCAACAGATCAGAAGGATCTGTGGACATGGACGATATTGGACGCGAGTTCAAACATGCTTCGATACGTGCTAAAACCGTTGCAAATTCTTCGAACGTAAATTTGGCCTTGGTCCCCAGCCCTCTTAAATGGCTTTTGAAACTTTTAACGCCGGCTTCCCATAGACCTCCCATGTGAGGTGCCCCGGGTGGAATAAAATTCCATTTCAAACCCTGAACGCCATACTTAAGACTCGTTTCTTTAGGAATGGTGCCTACAAACTTCTTAAATTCCTTGCGTAAAATTGCATCGGCACCTGTAAAGTTCGTTCCATTGTCGGAGAACACTTCTTTAGGTAAACCTCGTCTAGAGGTGAATCTGGCAAAGGCCGCGAGGAACGCTTCAGATGACAAATCACTTGCCGCTTCAAGGTGAATTGCCTTGGTGGAAAAGCAGACAAACACACATGCATACCCTTTGGTCATACGACAATTCCGTGCATTGAAACTCTTGATTGTGAAGGGACCCGCGAAGTCTATTCCAGTAAATGTGAACGGTGGAGAAAAGGTAACTCTTTCGGGCGGTAGGGCAGCCATCATCTGCTTGCTTAAGTCTCTTTTGTTGGTCGCGCATATGGTGCAACGACGGATGCAAGACTTAACCAGAATTTGGAGTCTTGGTACCCAGAAACTTTGTCGTGTTAGTCGCACCATTAAAGAGTTGCCACCGTGCATAGAAATCTCATGAATGAATTGAATCAGGAGGCAAACAAAACGGGATTCAAAGGGTAGTATTATAGGGTGACGTTCATTGTACGAAATGTCTGAGTTCGTTAGTCGCCCATTGACTCTAAGAAGCTTGTTTGAATCCAAAAATGGATTAAAGGACAAAATAGAACTTTTCGTTGACACTGGCTTGCCAGCTGCAAGCAGAGAATATTCTGTCGAAAAGTGAGCTTCTTGAGCCAATCGGATTAGACGAATTTTCACAAACTCCATTTCTGGTTGCGAGATGTCACGAGACTTGTATTTGCTGGGCTGTTGCTTTGAGACAGACCCGAAGAAGCGAAAAACATAGCACAATACGCGCATAGCGCGGGATAACGTCGAAAAACGGTCAAGAAAGTCTTCTGGTTCTTGTTGAACTACCAATGAGTTGGTGTTTTGCTCAGAAACGTCGAGAGAAATGCCAGAAACTTTGTCGTTTGGCTGGACCACTAACGAGGAAACCTCTTTCTGTTCTAGATCTTCAGTACGTGGAGCGTCTGGTAATGCCACCGGCCATTGAGAGGCTGGTTCACAGAGCCATGCTGGGCCCTGCCACCACATACGATTCTGCTTCAGATCGGAGGGCATTACACCTCGAGTGGCCAAGTCCGCGGGATTTTCGGCAGATCTGACGTGCTTCCACACTGCGTTGCCGACATTGTCCTGGATTTCACTGGTACGGTTTGCAACAAAGGTTTTCCAAACGCACGGAGGTTTTTTGAGCCAAGCCAAAACTATGGATGAGTCTGTCCATAAAAAGATTTGATATGTCTGGACTGGAAAATTGGGTAAGTAAAATTTTATCATTTTGGAAAGCAAAAGTGCTCCACACAGCTCAAGACGCGGTAAAGAGACCGTCTTTAGAGGGGCGACTTTGGACTTCGCACACATCAAGTAGGCGGATGCTTCTCCATTAGGGTGACTTGCGCGTATATAAAGCGCTGCCGCATATGCTTTCTCGGAAGAGTCACAGAAGCCATGAAACTGAATCTCCACAGTGGGCGAGTATTCAACCCAACGTGGGATTTCTATAACCTGTATTTCAGGTAATGACTCTGCAAACTCTTTCCAAGTGGCAAATGATTCAGGGCTGATACGCTCGTCCCACTCAGTGTGCTCAGCCCAAATGCGTTGCATCAATGTTTTGGCGATTATCACTACGGGGGCCAACCACCCCGCAGGATCGAAAAGACGAGCAATTTGAGAGAAGACCTCTCTTTTGGTCGGATTTGTCGACAGTGGAATGCGTTGCGTGGTGAAGTAAAAATTGTCTCCTTTGGCATTTCATCGTACCCCTAGTGTTTTTGTGGTGCTGTCAGCATCGAGCTTCAAGAAACTTTCGTTCAGCACATGTTCTGGTGGCAAATGGTTAAGTAAGCTAGACGAATTTGCGGTCCACTTACGTAGTGGAAACCCAGCTGAGTTAAGCAACGCTATAAGTTCGATTTGTGCCTGTTTAGCCGAACTGAGAGAGTGACCACCAGATAGAACATCGTCGACATAGAACTCCGATTGAATGATTCTAGACGCTAGGGGATACACGGTTCTGCCTTCTTTTGCCAGTTGCAAGAGGGTGCGGATGGCCAGATAAGGAGCACAATTGACACCAAAAGTGACGGTTTGAAGTTCAAAGTCTTCGATTTCGGACTCTGGCGAACTGCGAAAGAGGATTCGTTGAAATGGAGTATCTCTAGGGTCGACCAAGATTTGGCGGTACATTTTCTCAATGTCCGCATTAAAGACAAATTTATAAAATCTCCAGCGGAGAATGAGAGATGGTAAATCTTGCTGCAATATGGGCCCTGGATACAACAAATCGTTTAAACTTACCCCATTCGACGACGATTGAGACGCATTAAAAACAACCCTCACTTTGGTGGTCGTGCTTTCAGGCTTTATGACCGCATGATGTGGCAGATAGAACGAGTTTACTTGACCTCTGGAAATCTTTTCGACCGGAGGCGCTTTCCGCATATGGCCGAGGGCGAGGTATTCCGAAATTTTTTTTTTTTTTTTTTTTTTTTTTTTTTTTTTATAATAAACGCGCACATCAAGGGGTTATGACTACCCTTATAATGTTGTTAAACACAGTGCGAGCATTTAGGAAAATAGGAGAGGATTTGAAAGGAGACATCGATGCACGTTGCTTTTGAACTTTTGTGAATCGTAATGTTGGGGAAATACAGAGCCAGGTAAAGCATTCCACATTCGGGTGGTGCGGCTGAAATACGAATCTCTATACTTGACTGTACGTCCGAAGTTGGGCTGAAGGTAAAACTGATGAACATTCCTAGCGAGGCGGGTATTGCGGCTAAATTGTTTCAGGGGAGGAATGCAACTGGCTACTTCACTAGAGCACTGTTTGTGAAAAAAGCGATAAAAAAGAGAGAGACAGGTGACGTTTTGACGATGTTCCAGAGAATCAATCGATTCTACGATTGAACTATCACCTATCAATTTTAAAGCTCTATTTTGTACCCTATCAAGTAGGCGCAAAGATGTTTGAGAAGCACCTGACCAGATATGGGAGTTATACTCCAGTTTTGGGCGGATGAAGGCCTTATAAATGGTAGCCAGATCAGATGGGGTAAAGAACTTCCTGCATCGTCTCAAGAAACCTAAGCATTTAGCAGCGTTTTTGGCGACTTCAAATATGTGGTCATTCCAACGAAGATCATCGTTTACACACATACCAAGTACTGACAGCTCTTCGGTTTCTTGGATGCAGGTACCATTCATGGATAATGGTAGAGGAGGAATGTTTAGCTTTAACGACAAGTGACAACATTGAGTTTTCGAAGCATTGAATTCTACTCGGTTCTTAAGACCTCAAGTAACAATGCTATCAAGGTCAGAATTCAAGGAGCTCATCATACGCAGCCGTTCCAGTTCCACATCCAAAGAGCAGGGACGTGAACTTGGAAACGAATATGAAAAGCTGAGGGTCGAGTCGTCAGTTTCAGACAAGAGATCATTTATGAAAATGAGGAAGAGAGTCGGAGACAAAACGGAGCCCTGGGGCACACCAGCATTAACGCTTGAATATTGAGACTTAAGCTCCGCCTTCATGGCTAAAGATCTTTCGACTCTAGAGAACTGCCTTAGTGCGATGTGTCTAGAGAACCCTAATTTGCCCTTTGACGATTGTGCCTTGAACGGCAAACGAACAACATACCTCCCATCCGAACGTCTCGAAGTTGTGTTTTTATAAAGTTCGTCACAGTAGCAGTCTTCTGTTGACCGAATGACTGTGGACGGCAGTTCCTCGAGCTCCCAAAATTTTCGTAGTTGAGTATCCAAATTGGAAGTACTCGAACTGTTGGTCACTACGAATGTATTGAACGATTGAAACGACTCCGGAACTGGTCCAGACAGTACCCAGCCGAACATTGTATTCTGAGCCACGAGGGAATCTGCGATGAGTTGGAGACCGTTCCTTATGATCGATGGGTATAAATCCGCACCGATCAGCAGATCGACCTGGGACGATTTATTAAACGTGGGATCAGCCAGTTTGAGGCCGCCACAAAGGTTAGGATCGATGATACTAAACGATGAACTTGGCAGATTGTTCGTCAATGATCGAAGCACAATTGCCTGGGCAGAAATGGTGATCTGGGCTTCATCTAAGCACGTGATTGCAAACGCACAGAGTTTTTTCGACGTTATGGCGAGATTACCACTGATTCCGGAAATGGTTGTATTCTTATCCGTTACGGGCAAGTTCAAACGCTTTTGTACTGCCTCTGAGATGAAGGATATTTCGGAACCAGGGTCGATAAAAGCGCGAACTATGTTTTTGGATTCTTTGCCAACAATGCAAACTAGTGCCGTTGCAAGCAATATTTTCTTGGGAGCGCCGACATGAAAGTTTTGAAACGACGCTTGAGGCACGAATGGAAGTGACGACGCCGATATTTGAGGAGCTGTTGTTGCACTAGGGAGATTAGTGGACTGTATTTTATTTCCGTTTTCGTTAGCGTTGAGGTGCAACAGTGAGTGATGCCGTTTTTTGCAGTGGCTACAAGAATATTTGCTCGTACAAGCGCTTAAACAGTTGTTGCACAGTTTGTGCTGCCGTACCGTTTGGATTCTCGTTGGGATCGACATTGCCGAAAATTTGGCACACTCATAAATGGAGTGCGCAGCCGCACAGATTTTGCATTTCCCCCCCCCCCCCCCCCCCCCCCTGTTTTGGCAAGGTATGTGTTGACTCTATTATTGTTTCGAACATTCGTCTCCTTTTTGGGGAGTCTATTAAGCCCTGTGCCTTTTGTCGACGTGGTGTCCGAAATGGACTCCAGCACCTGAAAGCGAGACGTTAAGAACACGTCTAATTGCTGCCAGGTTGGAACTTTCGTCGGGTCTTCCAGGGATTGTTCCCATAGAGTCAGTGTAGTTTTGGGCAGTCTACTTGAACACGCAAAGACGAGAATCGGATCCCAGTCTCGCGTCATAACCTTATGAGCCTGCAACGTTGATACCGAATCATTTACAGTACTCTGAAGAGCTCGGATCAATTTGGCCGATTCCTCATGTACTGTTGGCAAGTTAAAGATATTTTTTACCTGATTGTTGACCAAGATTCGAGTATTTTCATACGTAGCCCGCAACGCTTCCCAGGCTAGATAAAAGCTGGCATTGGTTAGCGGAAATTGGCTGACAATCCGATAAGCCTCGTCCTTGGTTTTGGCTCTAAGGTGGAAGAGTTTTTCTACTTCACCCAACTGGGGGTGTTTAATGTAGACTGCCTCAAACATATCTCGGAAAACCGGCCAGGAGATATAATCCCCCTTGAAGACCTCCGTCTCACATGGAGGTAATTTGAGGTGACGAGGAGCGAATGTTGGTTCAGCTATCGATTTTTTGCCAGTCCCCTCCGGTTTCAGTCGTGCTTCGTGATCTAGGAAAAGTGCTGAGCATGCCACATAACTTTCGTTGCACAGTTTATACTTGGTTTCTATGGCTTCAAGGTCTACTGCTGCTTCTCTTGTCTTTGGGCCGCCTTTTATGTGTAGGGCATAGGTTTCTTTGACTTCGAGCCACAGTTCTCTTAACTCTGACTTTCTGACTTCGAGAGCGGATAGTGTGTGCCCGTGATCCGGCACCTCTTTCGCCGCTTGGTGAAACTTGACCAATTGATCAGTCGAGAAAATGAAGTCTTCCATCAAAGCCATCACAAAGTGCGTTAAAATTGTATAAATGACAAGGAAGCGACACGAAACCAAGAATTTTAAAACTCGTGGCTTAAAGCTCTCACAAAACAAAACGAGACTCTCAAAAAGTCAAAAATTTAAATTTAAAAATTTCAAAAAACAAAATTTGGAAGCACAAGAATCTTCAAAAGGCTTGAAAGATTCTACTGGGGGCCAACCACCCCGGCTTGAATACACCGATACGAACGGTGTATATGGCACGAACGAAAGGCAAAAATTTCCAAAGAAGCCAAAATTTAAAAACGTACGAATCTTCAAAAGGCTTGAAAGATTCTAAAAATTTCAAAAAAAAATTAAAATTTTAAAGCTCAAGAATCTTCAACAGGCTTGAATGATTCTACTGGGGGCAACCACCCCGGCTTGGATACACCGTTACGAACGGTGTGTGCGGCACGAACGAGAGAGAGGGAAAAAAAATCCCAAAGAGCCAAAAATTAAAAAACGCACGAATCTTCAAAAGGCTTGAAAGATTCTAAAAATTTCAAAAAAAATTAAAATTTTAAAGCTCAAGAATCTTCAACAGGCTTGAAAGATTCTACTGGGGGCCAACCACCCCGGCTTGGATACACCGTTACGAACGATGTGTGCTGCACGAACGAGAGAGAGGGAAAAAAAATCCCAAAGAGCCAAAAATTAAAAAACGCACGAATCTCCAAAAGGCTTGAAAGATTCTAAAATTTCAAAAAAAATTAAAATTTTAAAGCTCAAGAATCTTCAACAGGCTTGAAAGATTCTACTGGGGGCCAACCACCCCGGCTTGAATACACCGTTACGAACGGTGTGTGCTGCACGAACGAGAGAGAGGGAAAAAAAATCCCAAAGAGCCAAAAATTAAAAAACGCACGAATCTTCAAAAGGCTTGAAAGATTCTAAAAATTTCAAAAAAAAATTAAAATTTTAAAGCTCAAGAATCTTCAACAGGCTTGAAAGATTCTACTGGGGGCCAACCACCCCGGCTTGGATACACCGTTACGAACGATGTGTGCTGCACGAACGAGAGAGAGAGAAAAAAAATCCCAAAGAGCCAAAAATTAAAAAACGCACGAATCTCCAAAAGGCTTGAAGGATTCTAAAATTTCAAAAAAAATTAAAATTTTAAAGCTCAAGAATCTTCAACAGGCTTGAAAGATTCTACTGGGGGCCAACCACCCCAAATTTTTAAAGCTCAAGAATCTTCAACAGGCTTGAAAGATTCTACTGGGGGCCAACCACCCCGGCTTGGATACACCGTTACGAACGATGTGTGCTGCACGAACGAGAGAGAGAGAAAAAAATCCCAAAGAGCCAAAAATTAAAAAACGCACGAATCTCCAAAAGGCTTGAAAGATTCTAAAATTTCAAAAAAAATTAAAATTTTAAAGCTCAAGAATCTTCAACAGGCTTGAAAGATTCTACTGGGGGCCAAACCACCCCGGCTTGGATACACCGTTACGAACGGTGTGTGCGGCACGAACGAGAAAAAAAAGTATGAATCTTCAAAGGCTTGAAGGATTCTAAAAATTTCAAAAAAAATTAAAATTTTAAAGCTCAAGAATCTTCAACAGGCTTGAAAGATTCTACTGGGGGCCAACCACCCCGGCTTGGATGCACCATTAAGAACGATGTGTGCTGCACGAATGAAAGAAAAAATGAACACGCGATAAAAAACGCAGACTCCTTCAAAAAGGAAGACAGTCTATTAAAATTTCCTATAAAACCAACAAAAAAAGCTGGGGAACACAACCAAACACGTTTATCGAAGTTGCTTAAAATTTCACAAAATGAATGAAAGTCAAACTACTGAGTTGGAAAGATGAACATCCCAAGACCCGCCTCAACCAACACGAAACATGTATATACCGATATATATATATAAAAAAAAAACGGAATGACGCGTTTGACGGTCAAAGCGCAACACAGAGACCGAAATGTATATTTTTAAAAAATTGCCAATTAATCAAAATTTCACTTACCCTTTACACGGTGTTGAATAAGAAAAATGCCAAAAAAAAAACAGGAAAACTCCGCTCTGGTCCCACGTTGACGATGGGCACACTTCCGCGTGGCTAGGATGGTCAAAGCAGCGTGATGTCGAGCGCTGGTCAGCGCAACGTGGAGCGCAAGCAGCGTGGTGTGGCGCGCTATGCAGTGTGATGTGGCGCGCTATGCAGCGTGGTGTGGCTTGCCAAGCAGCGTGGTGTGCAATGTGGAGCGCAATGTGGAGCGCAATGCGGAGCGCTAAGCAGCTTGGTGTGGCGCGCTATGCAGCGTGGTGTGGCTCGCCAAGCAGTGGGGCGCAATGTGGAGCGCAAATGCAGCGTGGTGTGGCGCGCTATGCAGCGTGATGTGGCTTGCCAAGCAGCGTGGTGTGCCTCGTAAAGCAGTGGAGCAATGTGTGACGCACTATGCAGCGTGGTGTGGCGCCCTATGCAGCGTGGTGTGGCGCGTTATGCAGCGTGGTGTGGCTCGCCAAGCAGTGGGGCGCAATGTGGAGCGCAAATGCAGCGTGGTGTGGCGCGCTATGCAGCGTGATGTGGCTTGCCAAGCAGCGTGGTGTGCCTCGTAAAGCAGTGGAGCAATGTGTGACGCACTATGCAGCGTGGTGTGGCGCGCTATGCCGCGTGGTGTGGCGCGCTATGCAGCGTGGTGTGGCGCGTTATGCAGCGTGGTGTGGTTCGCAATTATCCGGCTCGAAGGACCAATGAGTAGACCATACTTACGCCGGCAAATGTTTCAATGTCCACACAGCTCCACAATGAATGTAAAAACTCCCCTTTGTTCTTTTCTTTAATTTTCTTGTTATGTTTATTTAGTAGCACGCAGTATTGTTCTTCTTCTTAATTAATTTTTGTCTTAATTTTATAAACTTTAGACTTAATTAAACCAAAAGGGCAAAATTTGTTAATTTTGAAAAATAGAAATGAAAATCAACCAAGTCAAAATGGCTGAAGGCCCAAAAAATTAATTGACTTATAAAAGCAAGAGGTGTGACTCGGTTGCTGGTTGACATGTGAATGCCGTGCCGTCGCTATGCGACGAAACACTTTTTAGGCAAATGTAGTAGAATTTTTACTTTAGATTGAATTATTTTAGAGGGCGAACTATCAGTTGCCTATTTTGGAGTTAGGCACTGTTCACACTGGAGTTGTATGAACAGTACCAGTAATAAGCTGGTGGACGAATATAATGTCAGCAACGCGGCGACGTTGAGAAAGGGTATGTAAGTCGATTAGGAGCAATCGATCTTCATAAGGGGCTAAAATGACGGGGTTGGACCAAGGTAGATTACGCAGCGCAAATCTGAGAAATCTCCGTTGTACAGCTTCAATTCTAAGGGACTGGGTGATTTGGTAAGGAGACCATACTTGACAGGCGTATTCTAGGATAGGCCCAACGTATGTTATGAATAATGATTTGGTAACATAGGGATTAGAAAATTCTTTAGACCACCGTTTGATGAAACCTAGGGAAGAGTTTGCTTTCGCAATAATACGATCAATATGTGAGTGGAAATTAAGTTCCTTATCACAAATTACTCCAAGATCACAAATAGAGGAAACAATAGGTATAGGTACATTACTGAAATTATAGATTCGAGGATAAGATGGTAAGCGTTTACGGGAAAATGTAATTGATTGACATTTGCTAACGTTAAGGTCCAGAAAGTTTTTACTACACCAGGTTACAAAAGAATCAAGGTCATGTTGAAGGAGTGAAGAATCTTGGGAAGACGAGATTATTTTAATTATTTTAATGTCGTCGGCATATATAGAGAGGTTTGAAAATGCAATGATATTAGCCACATCATTAATGGCAAGCACAAATAGGAGTGGACCGAGATGGCTGCCTTGGGGGACACCAGAAGATGCATAAATTGGATCAGAGACTGCGTTTCTGAAAGCAACTCTATATGTACGGTTGTCAAGGTATGACTTGACCCAGTCGATAATGAGAGGAGGAAAACCAAAGGCATTGAGTTTGATGGAGATAATTTGATGACTTATCTTATCAAAGGCCTTACTGAAATCAGTAGTAATAACATCTACATCATGACCTTGTTCGAGTGCCTTGAGTGTTAATGAGACAAATTGAGTAAGGTTTGTCGTAGTAGACCTTCCCTTTAAGAAACCATGTTGAAACGGAGAAACTATTGATTTACAGTGGAAGTAAAGGGAGTCATATACTATACTTTCGAAGAGCTTTGGGATGACTGAGAGCTTAGCAATCGGCCGATAGTTTGTGATTTGGTTTTTACAACCCTTTTTAAAAATGGGGAAAATAAAAGATTCTTTCCAAAGAGAAGGGAAAGTTGCCTGAGAAAGGGAGAGTTGAAAAAGTTTGGTTAGGGGGTCATAGAGCGCGTTAGCACATTTTTTAAGAAAAGTTGCTGGGAGACCATCAGGACCAGGTGAGAAGCTATCAGCCAGTAAGTTTAACTTATCACGGACTGTAAGAGAGCTAACATTGAGACAAACTAAAGATGTTTGTGGACAATTCGAAAGAAAACTATGGTATGAAAGGTCAGGTTCATTAGGAGTATTAATGTAGGATTGACTAAAAAAGGAAGCAAAGAGGTTAACAATGACTTTAGCGTCAGAGGAAGACGTGCCAAGGAACTCGAATGTTGAAGGAAGGCCATCAGATTTTCTCTTCACGTTTATAAATTGGTAGAAACGTTTAGGTTCAGTGATAAGACTCATTTGCATTTTATTAAGATATGTTTGATAGAGGGATTGGCATAAAGTCGAAAAATTAGAGGATGCTTGTTGATATTGAAAATAGTTAAAAAGCGTTTGGGATTTTAGGTAGGCTTTCCATAACTTGTTTCTAATGTTTCTAAAATTTCGCAACTCTTTTGTGTACCACGGGGGAGATGAAACACATGTTTTTTGGACCATATAGGGAACACTTTGAACAAGACAAGCAAAAATGGATGTGTAAAAAAAGGAAAGGGCTATATCGATGGGAGTAGTGATGTTAATGAAATGGGTAAAGTTAATACTGTTAAGAAGGTTATTAAGCTTAATGAAATCATGAAATAATGATTAATGTGTAGTTTCAATTGTTTTGCTTCAAGTTGGCAGAACCATATACTAAAATCAGCACTAACCTGAAGGCAGTGAGACAGAGATACTATCTTTCTTTTTATTATTATTGATAAGGCGCTAAATGATGAAGAGAGATGACTGTTGATGAAATCAATTTACAGGAACCACTTGTTCACATTAAATGTCAATATGAATTACACATAAAAATTAAGTATGTTTATAAGGCAAATTATTCATCAAAACCAAAGAATAAGCTTGTGCGATGTATTGTCAATCGAGAAAGGGTGTTTTAATTTATCACCACAAAGACTATAAAGGATTGATAGAAAGATTTACTTTATTAAATAGATAAAAATAAAAACTTTTTGTGGACACTCGGATAAAAAGTAAGGTTTCGCGCGCCAGCGTTGCCAGATCTATGATGATTGATATCGCTTGATTGCTTGGCGACAACATAAGTCAGTAGAATTGCTGTAATGGTACAAATTTTTAATGAAATAAAATGTTGGTTTAACATCAGAACTTCTTTCTTAAGATATATCTTACCGAAAACTAGGCACGTGTAGTCGCGCATTGTTAACGAGTTAATAGGTGTGTTTTTTTGCACGCGTATATACATACGCTTGTTCAAATTTTTGCATGTTAAAAACAACAACAAAATAAGCGAATAGCGAGGATAAACATCTACGTTTATTTCTGAAGCGAATATAAACTGCAAGTGCTACCAAGATGTGGAAGATGAATTTTTGGAAATGTCAAAAAATTCATTCAAAATTCATTCGTTTGACAAAGCAAATAAAAACAAATTCCGATTTTTTTTTCTCATTTGTGAATTCAGGTCAATTCCTTTTTACAATAAACTCTATTATATGGTATTTATTTTCATAAAATCACATAAAAATCACATTATTGCAACAAAAGCAACATTTTTTTAGAATTATGTTTTTCCAGCTGCACGCTCGCCAAAACTGGAGCTATAGCTTCACAACGCCACCCAGAACCAGCCTGAGTCCGGGTCAAAATTTCTTGAGGAACTCTTTAATATAGAATAATTCCTCTTTGAACGCAAGCACTCCCAGCAGCAAGGTCTTTCATGTCTCCCTGAATGAAGTACACTCGCGATTAAATTCTCCCCGTTGCAAAAGGACTCCAACAAAAGGTAAGCTTCAATGTTGTGAATTCTTAGATTATTCATAAGATAGAACCTTTTCCACAGAGAAATGACCAAGCAAGAGGATTTCGGAGTGGCGGAATCACACGACGTGAAAAGTTCCTTCAACCCGGGCTCAATGCATTCGTTCTGGAACAACTGAAGCAACGGCAATACTACCGTAAATTTGTTAAAGACGTCTATTTTTTTTAGACCTACAGGAATTGGAAAAACGCTGCCGAAACGACTGCCCTAAAAATCTTTGCCGATCTCATTGACTACATTAACCAAAAAGTAAAGTTAATTGTTTTCTCTTTTTTTTCTAACTATTTTCGCTGAAAAGTGTTGTTCATAAGAAATTCCTGTAGGAATTCAGAAATGAAAGAACACACTTAAATTAATAAATGGATTTTATTATTTTTTTTTTTTATATAAATGTTTTTTTCTTGCAAACATTGAAACAAAATTTGGCGTCGATCAATTGGACCATCAAAGCTTTCCAAAACTGAACTTTCGTTGCTGGTTTCAAATGCTTGATGTGGTACATACGCTAAAAAAGATAGAAAATCAACAGCTATTGTCCAACAAATACTTATGTACCTACTAGTAGTATTCAGATCATACATATATCCTTTAGTTTTTGGTGAATGAATACTTTCCTTTAAGATTAGCATGAACCAAAAATAATTTCGAACGAAAAAATAAAAAAGTCCTTTCAAAGGTTTAATATGTGAGAAAATACAAAAAGCCAATAAAAAAATACATACATTGAACATACATATATAAATCAAAAAACAAAATCAACAGCAGTTATCCAACAAATATGGGCTCGAGAGCTCCCAGCCCGACTGCGACAACGCCCTCGTTTGCCGTGGAAAGTTTTGTTCGAAGCATATGGCCGGCTTGGTAGTTTGAGTTGATAGACTTCGAATCACCGATAATAACACCAAAAATTCCAAGCTCTGAAACTAGGTCTACTAACGGTGGTTGCACAGGTCCATCTGGTCGGATCATATATCCTTTAGTTGTAAGTGCATGAAACCTTCAATCCATCAATATCCACGCTGAGGTTTCCCCGAACTCATAGCCTTTGAAATTAAGTTTATTCGCTACGAGAGGGAAAAACCTTTCTGGATCCTTCGGCGCCATCTCATAAGAAGCATTTCCAGCTTCATTGTTGTCCAATGAGTAAGGCCCTGTGAATATATTGCCAATCGCTTTCACCTTTGCAAAAAGAACGTTAATTGAAATGAATTCTTGGTTTTATTTTTGGTAAAACATTTCGAAAACTTTTCTTTCAAGCATTCCCAGGTGTAGCCAGAGCTTGTTGAACTTTCTTGGTGCCAGCTAGTTGAGAATGCTCGCGTTCTTCGCAACTTCGAAATTTTCGAGACTACTACTGTCAGTCAAGAACGCTATTTAAGCTCTGTGTCAGATGTAAAATGGTACTGTGATTAACCTCTCGGTTCTACATAGTTAGTAGTAAAAGTAATTGGAAAACATACTAATTTTCCCAGTTTGAAATTAAGGAATTCGATTTCCAAGTATTTGTGTAAGGTAGTATGCAAATTAAATTCACTTCAATCAACTTTGATAAAAAAAATTAAAATCATATGCCCTCAAAAATATTTTTTTGTTGCTGATAAATTCACTTTGAATATCAATTTATAAAATAGAATATCCGAAAATCAATATAAAATCAATTTCAATTCAACAAGCAAGCCAAAACTAGTATGTTTGAAAATCTGAATGTCATCTGAATTGTCTGAATCTGAAAATCTGAATCTTTTTACAAGGGAAAAGTGACAGAATCTTAAGTTAAGATTTTCGAAGATAGGTGCCAAAAACGCGAGCAATGTATTGAAGGCGATTAAAACTTGTCATTTATGTCAAATTGCAGTGATGCCAAATATTTGAATAATTTAGGGAAGACGTTTTTTTGGGCGAAGTTTATATCCGCGTGCAAAAAAACACGCCTAAATGTGTTCTTATTTCGTAGGTTTTTCCTTTTTATACTGTGAGACTATAACTGCCTTTTAAATTCCCATTTCCAAGCGTCTTCCTCCTTTTTTTAGAGTTTGCACCTTTTTCCAGCGCAGCTTCCAGTCGAACTAGGTCGTGGTATATGAGTATGTGTTGGATACAGAGCCCCCTTCGTCTTATGTGTTGAAACGGTTATGGTTATGAATAACTTTTGAAAGAGTGAATTTGTCGAAAAATGATAAAACACCTTTTTTGTAGAACAAATAATTTTCTATAAAAATATGTGTCATAAGCGAATGATTTTATGATTTTAAGTGATACATTTTAACATTTTGTCAGATATCAAGAAAACAAAATATTTGTTCAAACTTTAACCCTGTATAACTTTTGAAGGAGTGAATTTGTTGAAAAATTATAAGAAACCTTTTTAGTAGAACAACAAATTTTCTATAAGAATATGTATCGCTCATCTCGGCACTTTGCTTCTAGACCGAAATATAAAATTCCAAAAATTATATGTTTTTTTTCCCATACAATTTGTATGGGAAATGGAAATCTGCGATGAGCGACCTCTAAATATTAATTTTTCGAGCTCAAATTTTAACAGGCTTGTTTTTACACCTACTCGAACTTAAAAATCGATGTGCATCGAGAAAAAGAAAAAAGTCACTTTTTTGAACCGGTCTAATATATATATATATATATACATGTCGGTAGTGCCTAGAGGAAACTTGATTTTTTTTATTGTTTTGAATAGATTTTCCACATTATAGAAACGTCGCGTCGCGTCGGTTGAAGTGAGAAAGAGCATTTCCAGTTCCCAGATCCTCATTATTCTATGGACCACGAAGCACGAACTATTGAACAAGTCAACTACCGAAGCTATATTCTGTTAAATTCTTAGCCTCTACATGACTCCCCAAGTTTTGATTTTTTGTTTAAAGATCGACGACCGTTACGTTTCATGGCACTTATCTAATGCAAGGAGAACACACATTTAAATTTAGAGTGAATTTTCTTCTTTCCGGTTCCAATTCTGATTTCTCCTTTTTTCAATTGAGTGCCTATATGAACGTAAGTAAGTTGTGTGCTCCCAAACACAAACAATAGTAGATTCGGGCGGGGTGGTAGATTGGAAAATATGCCATCGTATAGATAATGGAAAATTTTATAAGATGCCAGAAATGTAGAGATTCGACTTTAAGCGCAAGTTAAAAATATAGGTAGGTACCTGACTTGTTGAAAGATTGAATAAAGCTATTGCACGTTGTTGAGCACTTGTCGATTCCGATTGTTGCTCCTTCTATTAGGTAAGGAGGTGCACAAAAATTGAACACTATCAACGACGCGACGCAGTAGTAATATATTCCTACCTACCTACAGCGAAAATATTGCTTTCAAAACCTCAGTGGTTACAATTTCAGAGTATTTTCTGAGCACAAAGTCCTGGAAGTAGATACTTATAGGTGCATTTTCAAGTAAAAACACGTTTTCTCATTTATTGTCATTTTATTGCCGTGAACGCGAAGAGGAGTCATTTAACATATAATTAACCAGTCGCTGGTGGTCCTGGTGGGCCCGGTGGTCCTGCCGCACCCGGTGCACCTGTCGCTCCAGGAGGACCTGGAGGGCCCGGATTCCCTCCTGCACCACCTTCACCGGTTGTTCCCGGTGATCCCGTTGGACCAGCTGGACCCGTTGGTCCGTCTTTTCCAGATGCTCCGGCTGGTCCAGGTTGTCCCATCGGTCCTTGATCACCAGCAACTCCAAGCATTCCAGCATCTCCAGGCTGTCCAGGTGCTCCAGGTGATCCAGGAGGCCCAGCAGGTCCAACCATCATCCTCATTTGTCTATGGTTGATTTCTTTTCTATCATGATTATTGTTATCGCTTGGTTGCTTGGCGGCAACGTAAGCCAATAAAATTGCTACAATGGCGCAAAATTAGAGAAATTAAAAAAAAAATGTTATGTATTTTTTGAAGATATTTCTTACCAAAAACTAGACACGTATACCCGTGCATTCTTGACCAATTTGTGTATTCTGATTTCAATTTCTGCCTTTTTATACTGGAAAAATGAAACTGCAATTCAATCGACATTTCCAAGCATCTTCCTCTTTTTTGACAGAGTTTCCATTTTTTTCCTGCATTTCCAGTCGAACAAGATAGTCTTGTGTGCACCCATTACATTGAATGGAGGCGGGGCCATCTGTAGAATTTTCCCCCAAATATGTTTAGGTTCTTATGAAGTAGATAATGTTGAATCAATACATACTGAATACACACATTTACGAAGCTACACTTACACATGCAACGCGATATTCTACTAAGGAGGAAAATCTTCCATACGAAAAATTAGACCATGAACTTTTTCTTATCATTTTGTCATCCTCAGGTTTTTATGTTGCGAAAGAAGACCAAATGATTATTTAACACAATCTTCGCCGTTTAGAGTCGCCATAAGATTGTAGGTCCTTGAAATGCATTAAACTCTAAGGTTTCGATAACTGTGCTGATCTACTCTGTTTATTTATTTAAATATTAAACTAAGCGGTGGTTGTATTAACCATATCGATCCAGCGAAACTAGTTTTGTATCATTGTAGCGTTACAAAATACAAATTTTTACAGCAGTGTAGCTATAATTTGAAAAGGGATGCGTTCACCATTTAGACTAGAATATTACAATTTTATAATCTTGCTTCTTCTTGTTCCATTACAAATCCATAGGTACATAAGCTGAGTGAGATGAAGCAGTAGTTGGTCGCTCAAAGTTGTCATTGAACTTTTCAACAGTCAAATAATAATTATTATTTAGCTTTTCCGAGCATTGGTCTAATAAATTGTTCTAAAAACAGCTTTAAAGTGTAAGTTTTGATGTCCGTGTCATTGGAATCGCTCATAAAAGCACAATCTTCTTCTTCTTCTTTTTCATTTCCGGCGTTACGAGTAGTGATCTTGAAGCGATCACAACTCTCCCACTTTTCCGCTTCACACTAGTGATCCGCCTGTGGGGTACGCCGCGTTGACCTCAGAAAGCGTCGGCAAGCCTCCCGGTTTTGGATTGTTCCATGTCTGAGGCCAACCAAACGCTGCTGTTTTTGCATTTGCTTGTACCAGGAGTGTTTTGGACTGCCTTTTCTTTTTCGTCACGAGTTTGTTGAAACGTTGTACGATATTGCCTTTTTGACGGGGTTCTGCGGATTTCTCCTTTGAACATGACAATACCAACTGAGCCGGTCGTGCTGAATTTTGTCCAAGATGGTACTTTTGACATGAAGGCTTCCACGGATCTTAGTACTTCTAATTCGATCAAGCTTTGTTACTCCTGCTGTCATCCGAAGCATCTTCATTTCGGCTGCCGTCAATTTGCTCTCATACTTTTTGTACATTGTCCAACATTGTGAACCGTATGTCAGAGCTGGACGGACAACTTCTGTGTAGAGTCTTCCCTTCAACTTAGGGGGCATTTTTCGATCACAGAAGATAGCAGAGTTTTCTCGCCACTTCATCCACCCTACGCTTACTCGATGATTGATGTCGTCATCACAAGTTGCTTCACTATTGATCATAGATCCCAGATATTTAAACTTTTCACACTTGCACATTTCCATTCAAATAAATGTCTGGAATAGGCTTGTCTGGATCAGAAAAAGGGCAGCACAGGTATTCAGTCTTTTTAGCGCTAATACGGTACCCATTTCCTTCCAGAACATCAATCCAAACGTCAAGTGCTCGTTGCAGGGATGTAGGATCCTCGCCTATGATGGCTCCATCGTCAGCAAAGAATAATTGTTGTACTTTATTGTCCGTTACTTTTCCTTCGAGCAAATAATCCAGAACAGCAATAAAGAGCAGTGGACTCAAGACACTTCCCTGATGTACACCTACTGTTATTTGGAATTCTTCGGTGACTCCAGCTGGGCATCTCACTTTTGTAACTGCTCCCTCGTACATGTCCATAATTATTCGCACATAGGCTTCAGGAACCCCTCGGTGTCTGAGGGCCACCCATATCAGATCTCGTGGTTGTCGATCGAATGCCTTTTCGAAGTCAGCCAACACAATATGCAAATCCTCTAAGGCATCTCGGTGTTTTTCCATAATGATCCTTATGCTTTGGATTGCGTCTGTAGTTGACTTACCCGCGACAAACCCGCATTGGTCATCAGACAGCCTTATTATTTTCCGCAGTCGGCTATCCAAAACCCGCTCAACGATCTTCATAGTGTGGGACATCAACTTGATTGAACGATAGTTGTCACAGCTTCTGGTATCTCCCTTCCCCTCCTCCTTTCCCTTGTACATTGGAAAACTTTCCCTCCATTGATTAGGCAAACTGTCACCTCTTACAAGTTTGGAGATGAGAATCGTGAGCCATCTTAACCCGATGTCTCCCATATTTTTCCAAAACTCATATGGTACCTCGTCTGGCCCAATCGCTTTGCCTTTTTTGGAGTTCTTAACTGCCTCCCTAACTTCTTCGACTGTGACGTCGGATACTTCCGTAAAGTTAGGTGCAGCTGTTGGAAAGTGGCGCCGAGGAAACTGTTCATTCAAAAAATCATCACAATACTGTCGCCACCTGTGAAGAATTTTATCGTCATCCACAAGTAGCACTCCTTGAGCATCATTGATGAACTTCGGCGAACGAATCTCCTGCGCATTTCTCCTTCTCTGAGCGGCTATTTTGAAAATGGTTGCTCTTATTCAAGTTGCTTTGTCTTAGCTCTTGGATTGCCTGATTTGCTTCAGCAGCTGGGGCAGAAATCTCTTCCAGCTCTCGATACAGGCCCTCCGTGCTTTTTGCTTGAAGTTGGGCGCACTTTTTCTTCGCTTCTTTTCTGCAGCTCTTGTATTCCGTTTTGAAACGCGCTTTTTCATTTGTATTTCTTGAGGGGCACTTCGACCAAGCTTGGAAAGCTGCTTTCTTCTTTCTAATCACTGCTTTAGCTTCATCATCCCACCACCAGGTTTCTTTAGCTTGTTGGTGGTGTCCTTTTGAGACTCCTAACAGTGATTTGGCTCTCTCTAAGCAGGTTCGTTGTAGGCGATCCCACATATTTTGTGCCGTGATTGCATTTGAAACTGCGTCGATGGTATTACACAGCTGACTTTGCATATACGAAATGAATTGCTGTCCTTTGGTTTTCTCCAGATTATAACACTTGATTCTCCTAGGAGCCTTTGTTTGTTTGACTTCCTTCACCGCATCCGTAAAAAATTCTGTTAAAAGAAGACGGTGTTGTTGAGCGGCAGCTTCTCCTAGTATCACTTTTCAGTCTTTCACCCGAGATTTCATGTAATTGGTTACCAAATGGTAATCAATCTGGGTTTCATTTCCTCCACTGCTGTAAGTGATAAGGTGTCGGTCTTGTTTGATGAACATGGTATTTAGTACGATTAGACCGTATGACTTGCACATACTTAGAATATCTTCACCAGGAGTGTTCCTGGTGCCGAATCCCAAACCTCCATGGCAGTCTTCATAATCCTCGTTTGTCTTCCCGACATGTCCATTCAAATCTCCTCCAACAAACAAATACTCTTCTTTTGGGATGTTCTTAAGTAGGTTATGAAAATCAAGCCAGAATGCATCTTTTTCCTCCTGCATGCATAGCAATGGAACTGCCTGGCGGGGTAGTGCTTCTTATGTTCGCAAGTACTTCCATAATGCTCAAAATTTTTCAAAAATTTTCCTTTCATCCTTTTCGACACATGCATGCTCCATTTAATGTGTTTGATTTCCCTTTTACTACACCGGTGATCTCCAGTCGTGTAAACCCCGGGATCTGCATGCATACTTGGGGAGAGTTTTTAGGTGGTATGTGTGTCGCTAGACTCACTTTGATGTTAGTTGTCTAGATATGATTGTTCCTTTAGTCGCCTTTTACGACAAGCGGGGAGGCGCTGCAGTGCTATTCTAACCCGACACTGCACGGGTGTCATAAAAGCACAATACGACATGTTTACATGCGATAAACTTCATCCGATCCGAAAATTTGCCAAGTCCTTCGTTCCTCTTTGTGGTTTTCGTTATTCAAAATGGCAAACGATTTTCTTCTTGTCTTGACCCAACCTCGGCTTTTGGCACATTTTAAGCAAAACACCCCATATAGATCTTGAGTTCCGCCGTCGATCAGTCATCAGCTGGAGCTGATTAGCAACAGTTGTCAACCATAGAGCTCAATGATACAATAGATCATCGGTCGTGCCTATATGCACCAAACACGAGCTTACACGAAAAAGCGGTGTAATGCGTATCCCTTCGTTCAACATGACTTTTTGGAGTTGTTTGAGATGAAAAAATAATGTCGTGTCATGTCGTGTCGGTTCGTTTAAAACGAAACTACTCAGTCATTTCTGATTCAAAAGATTGTTCCGTTTCCTATTGGTCCATTGAAAACGAACTTTTTACAGTCATTTAAGTTGAAAAGCTCATGGCCATCTAGCGTTCTTAAAAAACACAAGATTTTGAAAATTATCGAATCACACAATTTGTTTTCAACCCTCAAATGATTTGACTGCGGTCGTGTTACACATCACTTCTTAATTCTTCAGTCATCAGCCGGAGCTGAATAGTTGAAAAGGTGCCAAGCTAAGAGGTCAGCAAACAAACTGATCGGTATAGTAGACAAATCATTAATCCATAACTTCCCCGACTCAAACATTTGACATAGTATTTCCTCCGCGGCCGCACCGCCGTGCATAAGCACGATAATAACCCAGAATTGTTGCCTTCTGTTTCGCGGTGATCTTAAGTTAACCTGTACTTCTCTAATCGCTCTTTAAGGTATTACATCTTACATGCGATAAGCCATAAGGATAACTTAAGATAACAGCAATGCGTTCTGTTTTTGATATCGATGGTAGGTACGCGATGTAACATCTTTCGATATTCGTCGCTCCTAAATGCAAAAAAGTTATACAAAATGTAACATCGATGTCGTTTCTTAATGCAATGTTGAGCTCGAATTTCGATGTTAACCTGTCAAAAACTTCTAAAACTTTTTTTGTTCAGATTTATTTTGGTTGTTTTTTCACTTATATATTTCAAAACTCTCTGAATAGCTACTGATTTTCTATCTCATTCATTGCTGAGCCTTTTTTTCTTCAAAACGAGTTTACTATAGATGGGTTTATATTTCAATTTATTCTTATTTTTGACATACCTACCAACAAAGTCCTAAAGGTAATAATTGTTTTATAGCATAGTCAATCCAGTTAACCAGACAAAACCTCCGAAAACGGACTGAGGCTAATCGATTTTGCTGCGGGGCTAAATCTTGTTGTAAGTAGTAGGTACACGCTTCCCGCATCTCGAAATTCATAAAGGTACATGGCTATCTCCAGATCAATTAAACGTCAACCAAATTGACCATGTTGCGATCGACGCAAGGCACTCTTCCAGTGTGTTAGATGTCCGACCTTTCTAAAGGACCAACTTTGGCTCGGAGCACTACCTTGTTGTAGACAAGGTACGAATGAGGATATCTTGTTCAAGAGATATGACGTCGGAAAGCTTCAATCGCAAGAGATTGCCAATGCCTTTTCCAATCAAGTGTCCCTTCAATTATCCTTGAATCCCATGCCGTCAGCATTATGCATTGAAGACCAGTGGCAGCAATGCCAAGGAGTCATCAGAACCGCTGCCTCTGAGGTTCTGGGTTTCACTCGGCTACCAAAACGAAACCCATGGTTCGATGAAGAATGAAGGCAGGCAAATTAAGCCAAACAAAAAGCACGACAAATGCTGATGCAAAAACGAACGAGGGCTGCTAACGATCAGTATAACGAGATTTACAACGAGAAAAGAAGGGAAGAACACCGAATTCTCAAAAAGAAAAAGAAGCAGCATGAGAAGCGCTCGTTTGAGGAAATACAAAGGTGCCATGACAGGAACGAGATTCGGAATTTTTACCAAAAGGTAAAATGATCCTGCCAGGGTGACAAACCCCGAACTCAAGCCTGTAAAGACCAGCAGGGAAACATAGTTTGTATAGTCACAGTCGCTTCTGAGGATCTGGAAAGATCATTTCTGCAGGCTGCTTAACGGCGATGAGGACACAAATTCCGCTGTCCTCCCGACCTAGAGGAAGTTAAGCTTGCCATATGCAAACTTAAATCAAATAAGACTGCAGGGGCCCTACTCTGTATTTCGTTTCGAATCGTATGTCTATTCGAAAGTGATTTTCAATCCGATTATGAATTCGCACTCTTTATTTCGTTTTCGAATCGAAAAAAAAGTACTTAATAATATTTTCATTAACGGAATAGATTGGCGAAATCTTGAAACATTTCTCAAGATATCTGTCAAATCAAGCAAAAAAATAATATCAAAGCAAATTACAAACAAGTAAAAATGTAAATAAATGAAATAAAAAAATCGTTTTCGGATTTGCCGTTCCGAAAGTGGCAGATTCGAATCCGATTTAGAAATAAAGAGTACAAAATATTCGTTTTCGGAAATTTTTGCTTTCGAAACGAATTACAGAGTAGGGCCCCAGGTGCAGATGGCCTTGATGCCGAACTCTTCAAGGCAGCTGGAGACCAGTTGGAAAGGAGCATGTAACAGCTGATCTGCATGATATGGTCGAAAGAAAGCATGCCCGATGAATGGAACCTCAGTTTCGTATGCCCGATCCTAAAGAAAGGAGACCCTCACAACTGCGCCAATTATAGAGGGATAAGCCTCCTTAACGTCGCTTATAAGATTTTGTCTGCTGTAATATGTGAACGTCTGAAACCCCACGTCAACAACTTGATAGGTCCTTATCAATGTGGTTTTAGACCAGAGAAGTCCACAATACACCAAATTTTCACATTACGGCAGATCTTGGAAAAAACCCGAGAACATAATATCGATATTCACCATCTCTTTATCGATTTCAAGGCCGCGTATGACAGTATCTACAGAGACGAGCTGTACAGAGCCATGTCTAGTTTCGGCATCCCTGCAAAACTCGTACGACTATGCAGGATGACTTTGGAGAATTCACGCTGCTCCGTCAAAGTCGGTAAAGAACTCACCGAGACCTTTGATGTCGAAAAAGGCTTTAGGCAAGGCGACAAACTGTCATGCGATTTCTTCAACATCATACTTGAAAGGTTTGTAAGAAACTCAAACGTCGACACCAGAGGAACAGTCTCTCAAAAGTCTGTACAATTACTCGCCTACCCAGACGATATTGACGTAATGGGAAGAAAAAAGCGTGATGTCATAGGTGCTTTTGCAAGTATTGAAACAGGAGCGGCAAAAATGGATTTGATGGTTAATGAGGGCAAAACGAAGTATATGTTGTCATCAAACAAGGGCACAGAACATCGACGAAGTGGACAAAACGTTACAATAGACAGACATAACTTCGAGGTAGTACAGGACTTCGTCTACCTAGGATCCGCTATAGACACGAAACCAACCGTTGCTTCTTTGGGTTAAGAAGGCAATTGAGAAACAAATCAAGAAAGACCAAGGTAGCCTTGTATAAGACCTTGATCATCCCAGTCCTGCTTTACGGCGCGCAAGCATGGCCTTATCGAAAGCGGATGAGGAAACTCTTGGTCGCTTCGAAAGAAAAATTCTCCGAATGATCTTTGGTCCCGTATGCGAATACAATGTGTGGAGAAGAAGATACAACAACGAGCTGTATGAGCTGTACCGCAATATGGGCATATCCAGAAAAGTACGCACCGCGAGGTTGGGCCATGTAGAGCGGATGGACCCAAACGCTCCGGCTCGTCGGGTGTTCGAAAGCACATTGCAGGGAAATCGCAGAGGGGGAAGACCTCGTCTTAGGTGGCGCAATCAAGTGGATGAAGACCTCAACCGACTTGGAGTGCAAAACTGGAGAGAGCTCGCCCGAAATCGAAGTCGTTATAGAAGAATGTTGGTTGAGGCCCAGTTTCACCGCGAACTGTAATGCCCACCTAAGTAAGTAAGTAAACATAACAACAACTAAGATTTTCACACTGCAGCCTTGCGTAACATCGCAATTAAAAAAGAACGCATTTTAGATGACCGAAGACAAGTGACTGATGATAGATGACAGATGACAAATGACAAATGACAAATGACAGAAAATGGATGAAAGAAGACAGGTAACTGATGAAATATTTACTTTGTCACGTATCGTCCCTTATTCAACTCCTTCTTTGATAGAACATTAAAGGCAAAGCACGCCATTCCAAACTGTTATCTGTCATAATTTTCTGTTTTATTTTCTACTTCCTTTGAACACGTTTCAGGAGCTTAAAAATTTTGTATTCAAAAGTTCATTGCCTTTTTGGATAAACTTTGTCTTGCCGACGCGACTTTACTATTCAATAACAATCGAGAATACTCAGTCTGGTATTTTAACGAAGAAGTCAAAAACGTAAATGAAAAAGATTTCATGAACATATAATACTCACATACATTCGTCATCGGCTGCACTTCTATAGGTCGAGTATAATCTCTTACTTTTCAAAAGAAGGTTTGTATATTTTCCAACAGTTATAGTCAAAAGCGTTTTAACTGTTGAAAAGTTTATTTATTAGATAAAAATAAAAATCTCAACTATAAAACTCTCTAACTCTAGTTGTGCTGTTATTTTTAAAGTCATACACACATTAATGTATCAGCAAACGTCGAATTTTAGAAACTTTCAATGGCAATGTCTTCCAGGATTGAATGAACCTGTCGGTGGAAGATATGGTAACAGTAAAAATGCCATAAATCAAGCTCATTTATGCGGTCAAGCGGCAGCTACATGTTGAATTATGTAGTTAATCAGGCAATATTTCAATTGGTGGAACAGTTTAGTTGGTCGATTGCGATTTTTGCCGCTCCTAAATATGTACATATACATAGTTCGTTTATTTCAAAAACCAATGTAGCATCCAAAATTATTTCTGGATCTTGGCTTTGTGTTAGTTAGTGAAACTCATAAAAAATATTCACTGAGCAGAATTTTCTCTTTGACATTTGAGTAAGATATGTTGGTGCTTTTTGAGTCCTTAATTAACTTCACGATAATCGATGACTTTAAACCAATTCTTGGGTTTAAAAGTGCTTATGGAAGCTTTTTTCGTCCAATCATCAAATGGAAAAAAAACTTAGTACCTAGGTTACTTTTCAACAGTTATTAACCTTTAGGGTAGGAAACGTTCTGAAACAAAAAGCCTTTAAATAGATCCATATTCAAGTAAAACACATGCTTTTTCATTAAGTTCGTCTTTATTGCAATTTCAATGTCGCTAATGGGAAGAAAGTCATTTAACATAATTAACCAGTGGCTGGCGGTCCTGGAGGACCCCTCGGTCCTACTGGCCCCTGTGGACCTGCTGGTCCTACAGCCCCTGTTCCGCCCGAATATCCTGTCGCACCTGCTGCACCCGCGTCTCCTGGAGGTCCGGCTGGACCTGTTGGACCCATTACTCCGTCTTTTCCAGGCGGTCCGGTTGATCCCATCGGTCCAGCTGATCCTGTATCGCCAGAAGCTCCTAAAGGACCACTGTCGCCTTGTGGTCCAGGTGATCCTGGTTGACCAGGCGGTCCAGGAGGTCCCATCATAGTGTTCCTCATTTGTCTATGGTTGATTTCTTTTCTATCATAATTTTTAGTATCGCTTGGCTCTTTCGCGACAGCATAAGTCAGTAAAATTACTGCAATGGCAAAAAACAAAACAAATTTAAAAGGAATGCCTTAACGCATTTTTTGAAGATATTTCTTACCAAATACTAAGCACGCGTATCCGCGCATTGTGGATCAATTTGTGTATTCCCGTTTAGTCAGTTTCTCCCTTTTTATACTAAAAAAGAACTTCAACTGCATTTTATTTTACATTTCTCAGCGGCTTCTTCCTTTTGAGAGTTTCTATGTATATTTTTCCAGCGTTTTCCAGTCTATCCATTTATACATACACTTTAAATGCATAGATCGTGGAATGGGGGCGGAGCTTTGATAGAATGATTCCTCAAATACTTTTAGGTATTACGTGCCTACGTATATAGGTAACGCGATGTTTTACAGCATGAATGTGACATATGCAGCACTATCATGCCAAAAACATAGACTTCTGAAAGAGGTCAAACTATTGGTACCTATAATTTATTGTGAATGGGTTAGGTACTTGAGCGGGTAACAATGCTACTTCATGAATAAAGTAGTACATATAAGTTGCGATCTTGAACGACCTGCAAATGCGTCATGCGCAGCGCAGCATTGAAATTGATATAAAAAAGGTATAAGTCGTATATTGATAGTCGTGGTCTTCAAGCCTGTGCCGAATTCCAGTTGAAAAAGAAAACGTATAGGTACATTTATTACGAGAATTATTAGAGAAGTATGTTATTCGACAGAGCTTGAAAGAAAAAACTATTTCTAACCAAATAGGTGCCTGTGTTAATTTAATGTTAGTCTTAATTCTTTTCTTTCATCGAGCATCCACTCATCTAACCACAGTATAAAATGTCCGCCTCAAAAGCTGGGAAACTGGAGTTTTCCCATTGCATAATGAATAATAATATCGATGTCACATAAAACCTTGAACAGTCGGGATCTCCCCGCAGTGGGATTTAAGAAGTATGAGTATTATCTCTCTAATGTCAATTCTGTCATCTTCCTACGAAACTATACTACCTAGTTTTAAATGTAATACAAAAAACCCATTAAGGATGCGGGTTCCTCTCGTAAACATGTTGATTTTACGAGCTAAGATTTTCTTTAAGATATCGGGTGGAGGAACTGAATTTCTGGTGGGGCAGTGATAAGTTCCCTGGTGTATGGACGTGTTGTGTAGGTTTATGGAGCATAGGCCGCTATCAAATAATTTTCTTTATTCTCATTCAAATTGGATTCTAGTTGGAATGTTTTACGATTTTTTTTTATTTTTCAAACACATGAGAAGGAAAATTAAAGTGTAAATTGGTTTTAATGGAAAGAAATGTGAGTTGTCTGAGGAAGGAGTTAAATAAATAAAGGGTTTTAAAACTAACCTCATTGGGGATCTAAGAAATCATGTTTTAAATATAAATATAATCTATAAAAATTGATTTCTAGCTTTTCCACATCAAAAGCAAAAAAAGGTTACAAAAAAAAAAAAAGATATTGTTCGGCTCAAACTTGTTCTACTTTGTAAAGAAACAAGTAAAAATGGGCAAGACTGGGTCGCCCGAACCTGCGATTGTGTTCTAAATACGATATCAAAATCTTAAGGCAGAGTTAAATGTTTTGATATTCACTCTTCATAATATACAGGGCTGCCAATTACACATTAATTATGAACATTGAATTAAATCCCGCAAAATAATGAAAAAAAGGTTTTAAGCAAAAATCGCCATTCTTTTGCAATTGGTAATAAATATGAATAATGAAATTTTAATCAAAATCGTTGGACCAGTTTTTTTCCAAAAACGGTTTTTTATTTTTCACTTTTTTTGTTAAACTGTTTCTTAAAACTCACGTATGCAAAGTCTTAGATCTTGCTAAAAGTTGTTTTCACAAAAAATTTGAAAAAAATCAAAGTTATAGTTTTGAAGTAATTTCTAAAAATCAAAATTTTTTTTTTTTAAATTTATAAAAATTTCCAAAACTAAGTTTTTATAAATATTGATATGTAGACTTTTTTAAAAAGCTTACGACTTTTTAAATCTAAAATTTCGTCAAAATCGTGTCTGCAGTTAAGGAGAAAGTCGGCTTTGAAAAAATCGGTACTATGGGAGGTACCGTTTTTAACCTTTTTCCAAAATTTCTTTATAAATCATAGGAAAAACAATCCAAAATTAATTCTTCACACAAAATTTTATCGAAAGCGTTGAATCCGTTTTCGAAAAAAAAGTATTATCATATCGGATGTATGGCAGGTACCTTTATTTCAAGACCTAGAGACTCAATTCCAAAAAAAAACATCTGTAGGCTGCTCCACAGATTCTTACCGTAAATTCTGAAGAAAATAGGTCTATTGGTTCAGTCTGTAGATCCATATACAGACAGAATTGCAGGATCCACTTTTTTCGTATTTTCCATCATCGTATTGTCATGTTTGATTGTTATCTCAAAACTTTTTTTTTTGTATGACTGCAAAACTTCCCTTATAGTACCTATAATCGCAAGTAAAAATTTATATGATGGTTTGTATTGAAGGTTGTATAGGTACCTACTTTTTATCTAAATTTATTAATAATGTACCCGCATTCGTATAAAGGCGCTTTTAGCATGCTTGGTGAACAGTACCTAAATAAAAACAGATGAAAAGTTAGTTTGGAAATTGGGCTGGCATGGCTACATACTATTTTATATCGTCGGCAATACTTTTTAGTGGTTTTGGCCTTTTTGACAGATGTCAATGGTTTCCCATTTCATCGAAGAAAAATTTAAGCCGCTCAACCACTGGGCGAATTGTTACTAAATTTTGAGCTCTTAACTTTTGAGTTACATCCAAAACCGATCGTTTGAGAGAGCATGAGCTCTGTTTGCTGCTTCTTAGGCTATCAATACCGAAAGAAGAAGCTAACAAATTGAAATGGGCTTTCTTTGAAACGCGTCGGAAGTACTAAAATCTCATCAAAATCAGCTCTGTATTTTGTTTCTATATTTTATTCGATTTAATTTAATTAAATTTTTCTTCTCTTGCTCTTATTCCATTTCATTCTTTTCAATTCTATTCAATTCTTTTCAATTCTATGCAATTCAATTCAATTCTTTTCAATTCTATGATTTTCTATTCTATTTTGTTCAATTCTATTCAATTTTATACAATTCCATCTAGATGGACTGAGAGTAACAACTGCCTTGCAACCAAAAAAGTTTGGCCGTGTGTAGACTCAAAACGCTCGAAGAGTTTGTTGGCCCTGAACCGTCTGTATCTAGGTTCTACCATAGGTGTTCTTACGGGACACTGTCTAATAGGGAGACACGCCAAAAGACTTGGTGTGTTTTCCAATGATTTCTGCAGAAGCTGCATGGACGAGGAGGAGGAAGAAATCGTTCAACACCTTCTTTGCTCATGCCCTGCACTACTTCATAGGAGGAAAACTCATCTCGGTGAATTCTTCTTCGATGATACTAGCTACCTAGCTTACATAGACCTTAAAAGTCTTTCAAAATATATTAAAAGTTCCACATGGTTCGACTAGCAGGTGATTAACCGGCTAGTCCCGTAATGGAAGATTAATAAGTGATCAACTTGTTAATCTTACATCGGGTTTCTGAGATCAGTAGGTGATTAACTTGCTGATCTCTGTGGTATCACAATGGGCCCTTGCGGGCTAAGTGTGTCAGGCAATGTACTCATTGACTGACAGTCACTTCCACCTAACCTAACCTATACAATTCCATTCAATTATGTTCTATTCTATTCTATTCTATTCTATTCTATTCTATTCTATTCTATTCTATTCTATTCTATTCTATTCTATTCTATCCTATCCTATTCTATTATATTCTATTCTATTCTATTCTATTCTATTCTATTTTATTGTAACGTGCGCTTAGATCGAATAATAAAACTTCACTTTTCAATTTATTTCAACCACTTTTATTCAGTATCTATACTTTATTCGATCTCAACTCGACTTTTGGACTATCACTTGTAGACATTTTACTCTTCACTTTATCACCCTATAATCAAAAGTGCCCTCTGGTTGCCTCGGGCGGGCTATTTATATCGAATTACATTTCATCTAGAACTCTCCAGTAACTTCCACATGGTCTGCAACTCTCCACTGTTTTGGCTGTCAAACATTTTCTCTCCTAGAATTTCTACACTTACACTAGTGCTCCCAGATATGTTTTTCGGTTGAACGTTTTCGATTAGGAAATTGGTATTAAATGTTGGGTTCATGTTACACTATTTTACTATATTCAATTGTATTGTATATTGTATTCTATTCTATTCTATTCAGTTCTGTTTTATTTTATTCTAATCTGGAATGTAATCTCAGAGTGTTTAGAAGACACACCGGACGCGTGGGTTAAAATTCCTCTCTGCGAATCTACGTTTTTTTCAGCCTCCCAGTTTTCATTTGTTGCACAACAAAAAAAGGGAAGAGTACTACCCAGGTAGAACAATAGACGGGCAATTTGATCTGAGTGCTCCAGATCTCCTCTTTTTTTAAAATCGTGATTTTGTGAGATGAAATGTAAGACAGCCACTGTAGTTCCTAATGGTCGACCATTTTGATTCTAATGAGTATCAGATGTCTACTCGTGGCTTACTTAGCATGTTTTTAAGCTCCTATTACTACGTTTTAACTCACGACCAACCTGCTTCGTCCAATTTGTTGCATTGATTTATTAGCCAACGTCATAAAATCCATAAAAATTTGACCCGAGCATTTCTGCACCTCTTCGAAAAAGTACCAAACGTAGCAACGAAAGCTGGTAAAGAAGTTTTGATTGTCTACTCGTGTATAGACATTTCTAGGAAAACTGTTTAAACTTTTTAAGCTTTAAGTAAAGAGTAACCAGATTTGTCCTAGTGCTTTTTTTTACAATAATAACTTAACCTAAACTTTTCTTTCAACCCTATTTTGTTTTTGACTCGGCCTGAATTTGATCAAAGTGGCCCAGTTTTCCTTTTTTAACCGACCAACGAACGCGACGAATGCCTGTGAAGGAGGTAGGAGGTACTAGGTTAAAAAACACAAGTTCTCAGTTGTGCTAGGTATGTGCTAAGTTGTGCTCCTTTCCGTTTTTTTATATTTTCAAAACTACCTGGAGAAAAATTTCAAAATTCGGTGTGAAGCTGGCCGAACGGTGCTGTGTTGAGTGTTGTGCTGAGTTTGACCTGTTTTTTTTTTTTTTTTTTGTTAAAAATTTATTTTCAATTAAGAACTTCGTTCAAACAAACCAATAATTGTAAGGAAAACACCAAAGCTCCAAAGTAAGATAAATCTTTTACAAAGCACAGTAGAAGGAGTTTTTTTTTTTTTTTGAGGGCTGAAAATGTGTTATGACTTTTGTCTCCAGCCGAACGAAAAAAAAAAAATTAACTATTTTCTTCGCATCCCATTTCATTTCTCTATTGGGTCGAAAATTCTTTTGCAAACTGTGCGGCCCTTATCGCTTTTGATCTTGGTTCATTTCTTGAAGATGAATGTTTCAACTGAGATTAAGTAGCAGAATAACACACTATAGTCATCTTCACAAAGGTGTCTATGATGTTTTAACCCACAAACTGATAATTGAACAAGAGAACCCATTAAATTCAAGAGTTGCACATCAATCAGTTGGTCAACTAACTGAAAAGTACTTAGCGAGTTCTAGGAAATCGGTTTTTATAGCTTTGGTGGCAACTACAGACCAAAGACTTTAACTTGCGTATAAAAACCATTAGCAACATCTTCTACTAGACAGACGATATTCAGAATGCGCACTGAGCTAGCAATTGGTGAGTTCAGCTTAACCTAGAGCATAGTTAAAAAAAATATTAATTTATTTTATTTTCATAGGTATCTTCCTTGTGGTCCTGGTTTCGGGAGCAAAAATCCCTCCACGAAAAAAACAACAACTGGGAGAAGTTCGAAGCTTGAGTGACAGCCCAGAGAAGGTACAGGTCTTCTCACGGAACGACTTTTCATCAAGAGAAGAACACCAAATCCGCGAAGACACAAACGAAGATGACGATGAAGATGAAACCAAATCCATAAAGAATGAGGAGGAAACAGATGATGATTCAGCGGTTGCTTTTTCAAGTCCAAGGCCCTACATTGAGAAGCTCCCAACTATGAAAAATAACAATCTAAACCGACTAAATAAATATATTCCAATGATGGGTGGTAATCAGGGAGGCAATTATCCGATCCCGACATTTCCGATTCCAGCCTATTCCACGGGGCAAAATGTCCCTCAGATTCCTATGCCATATCCAATTTTGCCCCCATGGGCCTTGACTAACTTATTACAGGGATGCGGTGGAAACATGGCCTCTTTTTTGTCATCTTTGATGAATTCGCAGTCAGGTGTATGGAGCCTTCCACATTATCCAGGATTGAATGTAGGAATGAGTAACTTAGGAAATGGAAATCCGCATTTGTGCTCTGGAGGATGTACCTCTCAGCCTGGGCCCCCGGGTCCACCTGGTCCAATGGGCTTGACTGGAAGACCTGGACGCCCTGGGCCCCAAGGTCCTCCTGGGCCACCAGGACCACCGGGAGTTATGGGTATTTCATCGACAATCAATCCCATTGCTCAGCAACAGTATTGGTACGCTCACAACAAACATATCCCCAAGGCGGATAAAACTGAGGAAGCCGCTACATAGGTCGGAAATTTCTGCATATTAATAAAACCAAAATGAAAAATTAAAAATAAAGCTTTGTGTTTTCTAAAGTAGCCGTGAAAACGCTTTGTTAAACTTCATATTTCTGTAATATGCGAGCATTAATGTGAAATCGTAAGCCCTTAAATTTTTTGTAGTCTCCCATATGAACTCACAATATGGAAACGAAAAAGCATTATGTCTCGACATTTCGAATTGATCTCTTTTACAGGATCAAGGTTGAAAAGTCTTTCAAAAAGAGTAACATAAAACCGCTTTTTAATATTAACAGCTCTTCTTAAACTGGCTTTTGTTTTGGCTCGTACTTTCTATTTTTATTACCAGGGGGAGTGAACGCAAATCATCAAAGACATACTTAAGCTTGAGACTCTTAAAAATGGCAAAATACCGACATTTAGATTGAGTATACCAACGTACTCATAGAATCTTACAGAAAAAATTCAATTGCAATTAGTTTCAATTAAACAGCCATACTCATGGGGCAAACTAAAACATGTGTTAAAAGATTAGTTTATCATTTTTAATTCTTTTCCTTTAACAGCCGCTGGGTACATCACGTTGACCTCAGTTTGTCGTTGTGTTTCCTCGCGGTTGTGATGGAACGTTGAATAAATTTTGCTTTTTTGGCGGGACTCTCTATAGATCTCTCCTTATTTAAACATGACACTACCAACAGGTCGAGCTCTATTTTTCGTGAGATGGTTTTTCTGATGTGAAGGCTTCTATGGATCTTGGTACTTCTACGATCAAACTTTGTTACTCCTATTATATAATAACCCTCTGGAAATCCTCGTTGTCGAGGGCCGCCCATATTATATCTCGTCGTTGCCGATCATTCTTTTACGAAGTCAACTAAAATACCATACAAATCCACTAAGCACAAAGAAAACACGATATTCTCACATAAGAATCTTTATAGTTAGAAGGTAACTTTCCATTTATTGCGAAGGCTTTCAAATTTGAAGATGAGAACCGTGATTTGTGAGTCTCCTACGCCCGATGTCTCACGCCGCATCACCGCTGTAAGCCTTATGTCCACTGTCTCAAAAAGATTTCCCTCATTTAGCCATTCGGATTTGGGGAAAAAATTACTTTTCCGAAGTAAGGCTCTGAAGCTCCTCGAGCTTCATTGTGCTAAATAGGTTTGTTTTATTTTTTTTATACTGAAATCGCCGATAACGCACCAAAATGCCCGGGTTTATTAAAATCTAGCTCTCTGGTCTGACTACAAATTTTAAAGGCTACAAACGTCCCAAACTAGAGTAGAGTTACTATGTATGGGTTGGTAATTTTTTAACATTGGGTTCAAAATTTGAGGCCGTAACCCCAAATCCATAGAACTGAGATACTTGCGATAAAAGGTATAAAAAGAAAACTAAAGCATTCTTTTGTTTCTCTAAAAAGACAAAAAAGCGTATTTTCATCAAAAATTGAGTCATGTTTTACAATTCAGTATTAAATTAGCATAAAAGATTTTCCCTTGGTTGCGTTCTGTAGGATGAACTTTGCCCTTGATAACCCTAAAAAAAGTCCTTGGGTTTTCGGTTCTCAGTAATCGTTAGAACACGAAATCCTTAAAAAAAATTATTTAGTCATTTTCTATTTGTTTGTTTGGCTCGAATGTCAACAGAAAAACAAAAAATGTTTTTCCCGTGTTTCACCTTTCGCTATTATGTAATTGGTAAATCCACCGTTAGTAAATTCATTGCCATTAAAATAGCTTTCATGATTAGCCGTTCGGAACCGGCAAAAAAATGTTAGGTCCCCCCCATTCCCTCACAAGTCACAGGCCATGCTTGTAAGAAACACCCTAGTCCTGGGGCTCACCGCTCTGTTGATCCACTTTATGTTTGTATGTATGCTAGGAAAATTCCGAATCAACAATTCTGCGGCGCACTTCAACGACGAATGGCTTTAAATTTTCGTTCTTAACACGACACTCACTAAAAGAGCACTCGCAGATTTGCTTGTGTTTGTACTCTATGTGCTTGCACCCTTGCACTCTTACACTTGCACTCTAACATGTATCTAAAGGAAGAAATTATGGTTGGTCTTTTCGTTCAGGTAAAATATCACTTATTTTTGTTGATGGTATGGCAAGAGACCCGAAATTGAAAAGTTGCGAGCTACTTCTGCTCTCAAGGCCTCAGTTGATAGCTGACCGTTCAATTGTACGACCAATGAATTCTAATTGATTCTCTTTGACTCTATCTTTTTTATCGTTATTTTATTTTATGAATGCAAGCTGCATTCTTCTCCTTAGACGCTTTAACCCATCACCCGTCTCGCTAGGAATGCGATTCAATTCATTCTTCAGTCCAATTTTGGCCGTATATTTATCTTAGCCGCTATATTATGATTTGGAGTGCTTTATCCAACTAAGCATTACAATTCACAGAACTTCAAAATCAATGTGCACCGGCATCTTCTTTCTCATCCTTTCCTTCTTTTCTGACACCCGTACTGACTTTTCCAACATAAGTGTTGTTACAGCCATTGGAAACAAGCGTGAATTTTCCAAAATGGAAATAAAACCCACCGTTTACAATCGGGTATCCACGGGTATCGCCTTTCGCGAGGAATTGGCAAGTCCTCTGTTAGTAAATTCATTGCCATGAAAAGTGCATTCTCAATTAGCCGTTCGGAACCGGCGAAAAATTGTAGGTCCCCTCCATTCCCTCACAAGGCATGGTTGTGAGAAATGCGCTAGGCCCAGGGGCTCCTCGCTCTGTTGCGCCACACTATTTATTTTTATTTATGTTTACAATCGGGTAAAGAGTTCAGGGCATTAAATCCAATGGGACTGTAGCAGTAGACAACAATGCGGAAATCCGTCAAACTACCTTCGAGACCTCTATAATGAAATCTTACAAACTATTAAAATAAATATGTACATTAAAAGCGGTATTACACTATCATATAAATATGACAAGTTGACAAAAAAAATATGGCACAACATCGTCATACATATATGTGATAGTCATATATATATGGCAGTATTTGTATGTACCATATACACATATTGCAATGATTTTAGAGCCATATATATATGGTGTAGTGTAATACAAAATCATAATTGTCACCATATAAGTATGCTCGTCTTCTGTCAAGTCGTGTAGAAATAAAGGCATATTTCTTCTTTTTTATTATTATAATCTACATTTGTACGAGTATAGAAATATAGAAATAACTACAAATAGAGAAATAAAAATAAAAAAACATAGGAATAGGATGCCGATTGTATGACAAGCGCAAATCATATATTCATTTCCATTATATTCATCCTTGTCATACTTATATGGCAAAGGCTAGGCTGCCATATAAGTGTGATGGCGATACTTTTCTTTGTCATATAATAACTGTTTGCCAAACAAATTGTCCATATATAATATGGCATAGTGTAATATCACTTGCAATATTTACAGAAAATGTACCATACATTATATGACAACTTTGTTCATATACATATTATATATATATGACAGTGTAATACCGCTTTAGGACTTCTATCTAGAAATCTATGAAACTACTTATTTTTCACCTATAACACAAAGTCTCAACTGTTAATTAGAAACGTAAAATGTCATTCAATCGAAACAGGCCTATGACATATACATATACATATCACCAATTTGACTTACAGTTATTAGTTTGAAATTTTAGTTCTTATTGAATTGACCAGACCCACAGTTTACTTTTTTTTTGGAATGTTTACACACAGAGTCTATTCTTATAACGAAGTATAGGTTAAGGACGTCATTTCATGCATTTAAAGCTGCCCTTCTTCTGCTGTAATCTTTTTCGAGGAGCTGGGTGACATATCATCTGAACCACATTCAGAACTGCAAATGCTTCAGAGATTCATCTTAATCATACATATCCTAACCTTCTTCCCTCTTTCGTTCGTTTTACTCTCATCAACCCCTTGCACAGTTTGAAATTTTCTCTATCAGAGTCGAAAATTCTTTGAGACCGGATTGAGATATTGATTTCTTTAATTACACGTTTGACCTAAATTCAACCTTAGTGCCCTTGGAGTCATTTAGCAGAGATGGAATGAGCTCTGGAACTGCGTTATTAGTTAATTCTTTTATTATTACAGGAGTAGCTATGCATTAAAAGCGTGTACCTTTTACCGCTAAGTGATTTGAGTGTCAAGTATTCAAAGCGGTTGACGAATTTCTCTAACAATTACAGTTCAAAGTGTATTAATTGATTTCTTACAGGTGGTGTCACAAATTTTGATATTATCTCCTTCAACTCCTTACCCCTTAATACTAAGTCCTAACATCTTTTTTACCATCTTCCTCTTAGTACGTCTTTTGAGCGCATCATGTTCAGAATAATTAATTCTACTTTTTTAAGAGCGTTTAAGAAATTGAATGTGGTACCTGTGGTGTGATGGATAGCATGTCCGCCTGTTAATCCAGAGTTTCGAGTTCGAATCCCAACAGAGGCAAAAATGTTTTTTCCACGGGTATCGCCTTTCGCGAGGAATTGGCAAGTCCTCCGTTAGTATTCATTGCCATGAAAAGCGCTTTCTCAATAAGCCGTTCGGAACCGGCAGAAAATTGTAGGTCCCTTTCCATTCCCTCCCAATGAATGAATGAATGAATGAATATTGGGGTTTTGTATTGTACCTCGACCTGTTTAGTGGTATTCCTTAATTAAAGTACTTCATCTTTATCTGGGTTTAGCTCCCTCTCCTCTACATAGTAGGATCCTAGGTACTTCTTTCTTTGGTGTATTAGAGCTTCGCAGTCACCTAAGAGGTGGTCAGGAGACTCATCCTGTTCGTTGCAATATCTGCATTGGTCGTCGCTCTCTATGCCTAGTACTTTTAGGTGTTTTCTTAGTCTGCAGTGTCCGGTTAAAAACACGGCTAGCATTCTTACGTTGTTTCTATTAAGTTTTATTACGTCTTTGTAACGTTTTTTGTTAAAAGTGCCAAGTAGAAGTTTGGCTTGGCGCATCTTGGGGATGTCATTCCAGTTTTTAGCTCTGCTGTCTTCCTCCGACTTTTTGATTTCTTTCTTAATGTGGCTTTCTGTTATTCCACAGAAAGGTTCCGGTCCAATGAGTGGTGATCCGGCTCCTGTCTTTGCCAGTTTGTCTGCCTGTTCATTGACTATGATTCCTACATGTTCTGGTACCCAGTAGATTGTAACCTTGTTGTTACTGCCCAGTTTGTTCAATTTGTCAATGCATTCGCTGACAAGGTTTGAGGTAATTGTGTATCAATGTTTACTTCCGCGCATTTGCCTATTGCATAGACTTCTGCTTGGATTATGCTTGACATTCTTCCCATAGGTACTGAAATTTTTGTTCTTGGCTCAAAAATTCCTGCTCCAGTTCCCTCAGTTGCTCCCTCCCAAGGAATGGTTGTGAGAAATGCGCTAGGCCCAGGGGCTCCTCGCTCTGTTGCGCCACCCTATTTATTTTTTTTTTTTAAGAAATCAAATAGCTTCTAGTGTAGGTTTATTTCTCTAAGGTCTAATTTCAAACTGGATGTTAGCTATGAAAGAGAAAATGGGAAGTATGAGCATTTGCTGGCAGGCTTTCCACTATACAGTAGGTACTATAGTGACACCTGCTCTTTGATTGTTTATTATCCAAAAGGTTTTTGTTTTGAACTGTGGTCACTTTATTTTATCCAATCAACTCGTTGCTAGAGTCTTCAGAAACGATCTATATTTGCAGACGAGGCAATTTGTTGAACAAATGATATCTACGGACTTAGAGCATTTAAAAAAAAACTTGCTCTTTGTACTCCCACAGAGATGTATATAGTATATATGCAAATAAACCGAAGCTGCGTCTTGGTACGAGTATCTTTACTCAAAATGAAAAATCAGAACTCGATCCGATTTCTTGCAGAGAGCAAAATTGATTGAATCTTGCTTTTTTTCTCTACAAGCAAAAATCAAAACTATTTGACCAAATGTCACTCATGCCTCATGCGTCAACAAGTGCTTAGGCCATTTGAACTATGCTTTCTTTAAAAACCATTGACAAGGCTAAGAAATCTATATAAAATTCAAATAAAGAAAACAAAAATAAATGATATGAATTGCAATACAAAGTTATTAGAGCAACGTATTGCCATCTTGTGTGTAGAAATACTCGTATAAGGCGTACCTCACATGTTGCTTTCAGATAAAAAATAAACCGTCAACAATATGCTTTGATGTTTACTCACACACCTTACGGCCAAAAATTAAACAAATTTCTACCCAGCTGATTCTGTTGAAGGTGCTTATACTTTCCCCACGCACAGGCTCTATTACTTCACTAATCTTTAATTTGATCGTCGTCGCGTCGGTCGCGTCGTCGCTGTCGGTTAGAAACGAAAAACCAAAATATCATTATCCGATTCCTCTAATCATTGACACCGACTCCATGGGTCTTAAAAAGTCTAACTTATTTATTCCATAGAATATATTATTCGATTTCCAACGGTATCTGCCGCTTTCATTTCCCCCTAACACACTATACTCATTATTATAATCAAGCTCTTAAGATTCCCGTGTGTCATTAACCTTTTGGGTCAATGTGTTCCTACAATCATAATAAGTTCCTTCAGCCCATGGACCCAAATTTCGATGCTGGTTTTTTGGTCATAAAAATATAATAAAACACGATTCAACGATCCCACCTAAACTTACAAAAAAACCTTCGTAGTTGTAACAAAATTCATGCATATCATTATTGTCTTTACTTTATTCAGATCAGTTGTTAGAGAAGAGTTCTTGAATCATCAATATAAGGTTTTGAGTATGTTAATTCGTTTTATTTAAATTTGGGGGACAGTTTTTCGTTTTATTGTGGAGTCTGTAACTTAGTTATGTGTGTATCTACCAATTCCCTGTTGTGTTGTCGATCTTAATAACCCATCGAGAACAATCTTGAATTTTTATATTTTTACATTGGTTTTATATTCCAGAACTTGTTCTACTAAGTTGATATCTCCGCAAAGGAAAGAAGGTGTCCCATTCCGTTGTTTCTTGTGTTGTATCGTAATAACGCGTCTATCTTTTTACAAAATCTTTGAATTAAAAAAAGTGTCTAAATTGCTTCAGAAAGATTTGAATGCTCCAAGATTCAGGTTGGATGATCGTCTCTCTGTTTCTCGAGGATTACCTGGCAGAGGACAGATTGCAAATACTTTATAAATATTGTGAGTTCAGAATGAACAAGTGGCTTGAAATAAGGGCACATTGTTTCAAATTTAAATAATAAAAAAAAACTGTTTAACTATCCTATTAGACACTCAGAAGTAATCGGTACCGAGTAGGAGTAGTGTGGGATTTTTACTACAACAAAACTACCGGAATAGGTCAGGACCAATCGACAAAAGATTTTTCTTTCTTCATTTAAAATTCACATTATAGGAAGTTTATGGTTACATTACATTCTCATTCTTATAGGTTTAAGAATTTAGACCATCACCACATGATTCTTGTTTCTTCTCAATCTCATTTTCTAGGTCTTCATTTCGTTTTTGGTTTGACTTTGCAGTGCCTCGCAGCGTGCATTTTATTCACTTCTGATACCATTTCAATTTTAGAGTTCCGATGTAGATTGCTATTTCTTAAATTTTTCGAATGATTTTCCTATGGATGGGCTCAGCTTTCGTTTTCAGTAGTTACTTTATTTATATAGAAACTTTGTTCTGGATATACTGGTCAGAATTCTTTCTTATGGTACAATTTTCTGTGATTAAAGTTCTTCTTATTTCTTTTTGATGTGCTCATTCCATTTAAATTTTGCATCCTTGGTCATTACATTCGGCAGTTTTGGAGAAAGGTACGACTGCATTGTTTATATAAAAATTGGAACATTGCTTTTACTTTGCTTATGAGTTTATTTTGATTCGTTTATTCCATTTTCGTATCCAATCACTAATTTTATCGACTGTTTTTTTTTTAAATTTTTGGGGATAGTTGGTAGTTGATTTACTACTAGCAGCAATGTTGCAGTATCATCAGCAAAGGTGGCCATGATACAAACGGGTTGGGGTCAGAATTCTGCCGGGGTCATAATTCTTTTTTCAAAATTCTGCTTTCAAGATTCTGCTTTTCAAAATTCTGCTTTTCAAAATTCTGCTTTTCAAAATTCTGCTTTCAAAATTCTGCTTTTCGAAATTCTGCTTTTCAAAATTCTGCTTTTCAAAATTCTGCTTATCAATATTCTGCCAATTATAAAGAAAATGAAAGTTTGGAAAATGTTAAAAAGCGCGCGCTTTTTAACATTTTCCAAACTTTCATTTTCTTTATAATTGGCAGAATATTGATAATAATTGTTCTTACTCTCTCCTAGTTATTTACTTTCTTAAATTCTTGCTTATTAAAGAATTAAAAAGTAGAGAAGTAGTTTTGTAATTTCCTCAGTGTCGCTCTCTTACTAAAAAAAAAAAATCAGCAGAATTTTTTCCTTTTAAGTAGGCAGAATTTTGAAAAGCAGAATTTTGGAAAGCTGAATTTTGTCAGCCAGAATGAAAAAAAAGCAGAATTTTGAAAAGCAGAATTTTCATTTTAAAAGCAGCGCGCTTTTTAACATTTTCCAAACTTTCATTTTCTTTATAATTGGCAGAATATTGATAATAATTGTTCTTACTCTCTCCTAGTTATTTACTTTCTTAAATTCTTGCTTATTAAAGAATTAAAAAGTAGAGAAGTAGTTTTGTAATTTCCTCAGTGTCGCTCTCTTACTAAAAAAAAAAAATCAGCAGAATTTTTTCCTTTTAAGTAGGCAGAATTTTGAAAAGCAGAATTTTGGAAAGCTGAATTTTGTCAGCCAGAATGAAAAAAAAGCAGAATTTTGAAAAGCAGAATTTTCATTTTAAAAGCAGAATTATGAAAAGCAGTATTTTGTAGCCAGAATTTTGACCCGCTCCCGATACGGGTTGGGGTCAGAATTCTGCCGGGGTCATAATTCTTTTTTCAAAATTCTGCTTTCAAGATTCTGCTTTTCAAAATTCTGCTTTTCAAAATTCTGCTTTTCAAAATTCTGCTTTCAAAATTCTGCTTTTCGAAATTCTGCTTTTCAAAATTCTGCTTTTCAAAATTCTGCTTATCAATATTCTGCCAATTATAAAGAAAATGAAAGTTTGGAAAATGTTAAAAAGCGCGCGCTTTTTAACATTTTCCAAACTTTCATTTTCTTTATAATTGGCAGAATATTGATAATAATTGTTCTTACTCTCTCCTAGTTATTTACTTTCTTAAATTCTTGCTTATTAAAGAATTAAAAAGTAGAGAAGTAGTTTTGTAATTTCCTCAGTGTCGCTCTCTTACTAAAAAAAAAAAATCAGCAGAATTTTTTCCTTTTAAGTAGGCAGAATTTTGAAAAGCAGAATTTTGGAAAGCTGAATTTTGTCAGCCAGAATGAAAAAAAAGCAGAATTTTGAAAAGCAGAATTTTCATTTTAAAAGCAGAATTATGAAAAGCAGTATTTTGTAGCCAGAATTTTGACCCGCTCCCGATACAAACATAAGGTTGCGCAACAGAGCGAGCAGCCCCGAGATAATGCTCATTTCTCATAACCATATGCCTTGTGAGGGAATGAAGGTGATCTACAGACTATACAAGAGCTAGTCGAGAAAGCGCTTTTCACGGCAATGAATATACCATCGGAGGATGGTACCTTATTCCTCGCCAAAGGCGATACCCACCGAAAAACCTTTTTTGTTTTCTCTTTGGATCACTTTTATATTCCTCATATAAAACAGGTATATAGCTGGCCCTAGCTCACTTTCCTGTGGTACTTACTTTCTTTATTTTGAAAAAAATTTTGGTCGAACCGTCCTCTAAGGCTCACATTGTTTAGGTATAACAATGACTTCTGTAATTTTTCAAGGGTGTGGTACATACTAAGCTCAAGCGTATTTGAAGTTTTTCAAAAGCTATTAAAAGCATTTACTTGATCGCACTTTGGTGAATTTATTTGTTAAACTTATGGCGCACGTTTCTTACTTCCGTGAGCAAGACGAAAGAAAAATCAGGCGCCGAACTAATAAGTTTGTGAGTGTGTATGAAAGTTTAACGAAGTACAATCATGCCATTTTCCGAAGAGCAAACGAGCTTAGAAAGAGAGGTTTTTTGCATCGTGTCTTTACCAGACGTGGCAGAGTTTTCATTAGGCAAAACAAAGAACTATACCCCGTGAGCGTAAAAAGTCTGAATTCTCTGGAAATTTTTAATGTTGCTGGAGCTGGTGAGGTTGATGTTGCTGCTGATGTTGCTGGTGATGATTATGTTGCTGATGTGAATACTGCCGTAGATGAGTTGCTGTCGATTTCGATGCTGATGCTATTGCTACTATGCTACTGAAGATGATGTTTAATAGTAAAAATAAATAAATAGGGTAGCGCAACAGAGCGAGGAGCCCCTGGGCCTAGCGCATTTCTCACAACCATGCCTTGTGGGGGAATGGAGGGGAGCGACAATTTTCTGCCTATTCCGAACGGCTAATTGAGAAAGCGCTTTTCATGGCAATGAATTTACTAACAGAGGACCTACCAATTCCTCGCGAAAGGCGATGTCCGTGGAAAAACATTTTTGCCTCCGCTGGGATTCGAACCTTGAACGTCTGGGTTAGCAGGTGGACATGCTAAACATCACGCCACGGGTACATGTTTAATAGTAATTCATGAAATTTATATATGTTTCCTGCACTTTTTTTTTAAAAAATATTTCCATTTTTCTGAATAGTAGAAAATATATAATTGTAATGTTTTTGAATTTATTTTCTTCCAACTCCTTCCTCTTAATAGAATTGTACTTTGTTGATTATTAATTTCCAAAATGATAATTTCTTAAAAAATGTTTTCAAAACTGTTTTTTAATCTCTACTTAATTATAACTTCTCACATTTTCTTTACTCTTCCTTACATATATGACTCTACGCGCTTCAATCTATCCTTAAATAACCTTTTTTCTATTAAATACTTATTGTAAACCTATGTCTTTGATTTTTTTTTTCAAATTGTTTGTCTAAACATCTTCCAGCATTGTCATTTATTTTATTTTTTGAAAAATCAGTTTTTTAAAAAGTTAAAAATATAAAACACATTTTTAAGAAACCTGCTCTAAAGGTTTTCATTAAATTTTCAACGTTTATACGTATTTGAAACTACTTAAAAAATGGCATTCTTCGATTTCCGCTAGAATCCTCTGAAATATTTAATTTAATTTCTTTCAGTATTTTTTGCGATTATATTCAGTTTACATAATTAATTTGTAATTGGCAATCCTGTGCCACCAAGTATATTATGAAGATCGTGAAACCATGTACTCAGCCTCAAGACTTTCATATTTTACTTAGCACACAATCGCAAGTTCTTGCAACTCAGTCGTCCCCATATTTCAAATATCTTTGATATCTAATCATTGAAAAGTGTGAATTAAGACCATTTGTACTATAACTCTATAATAGGTGGCGCAAGCTGTGTAAGTGTCCTCATAAGACTGCTTCAATTAGTCTTTCGTTAATGACGCTTTTAAAGATACCTGTAAAAATAAATGAAAATTAAATCTAAGCATTTCATTTAAAAATTATGAAGTTTGAAAATTTTTATTCTTTTGGACAGAAGGTTAACCTCCAGTCAACCTCTGTCGTATATAGCTGTTGTTAAAATATCTTGCTCTGCAACTAAGCTTGCTTTTCGAATACTAACTCACCGAGATAGACAAGTTGAATGAAAAATATAAACAAACACAATTCTTGGCCTAAACTAAACAAGCTAATTACGTAATTCCCAGTAAGAACTTCATGTAAACTTTGTTTGCACAGTAACTTAGAAACCTTAAATCAGCAGCAAATCCAAATAGAGATTTGATCATTTCTAGACGTTTTATTTATGTCGACCGTTGGAGTACGTAGCAGAAATCAACTGAACTTTCTTTTGTTAGACAATTTCATTTATAATTTCATAAACACCTTACAGCTTTTCATTGCCAACCCACCTCCGACCAACGACAACCGTTGAGTGAAATGTTTCACTTAAGCAGACCATAGTCACAACGAAGCTCTTACTTCTTTAGCCAATCGGTTAAACAGCACTAAATTGTCACGTCACAGCATCTTGTACCACTGTTACGATCGTGAATCCAATTTCTCTCGTTGAATTCTCCTCATCCATCCAATTGAATAACCAACTCAAACAGCATCAAAAAAATCCCCAAAATGAACTACTGAATTAAAAAAAAAAAACCAAAATATTAAAAACAGTTTCACTTTCGCTGGCTCGGAATGAGATTTAACTGGCCCGCCATAACAACAAAGGTTATGACAAACACAAAAATCAAGTGCCTGAAGCACTGAAACCTACGTAAGGTACACAACCACACAAGCCAAGCCGAAGAAAGTTTATTTTGTTTCATAAATCAATATTTGTTGTAGGATTTGCATTAGCGTGGCCAGCTGGAAGTCATAAGACTTGGCGTGGCGCCACCTCAACATGAAGGAGAAGTAAACTTTGTTTTTGTTTTGAACTGTGAATTTTGTAAAGATTCTTGCAAAATCCCCACCACTTTCCCTTTCCCCCAAATAATGAATATGTAGTAATGAATTTTTCAAATCCAAAACCGCATTCACTTGAACGATTGGAGAAAAAAAAAACTTAATTAACCCGAAGATATTTCTCCTCCGATAAAAGAATTCAATTTCTCGTTATCGATGAGTTTTCACTTTCTTCTGGTTGGTTTTTTGCAGCCGTATAGCAATCAGTGATATAAAAGCCACATAAGTTGAACTCTGTCAGTATGACATTCAACAAAATGCGCTCCCCAATCGTTTGGATTACTTTGGGTATGGTGCACCTATCCGGGGACTTTCCATTGGATTACTAATTTATTTAATTTTTTGCAGCACTTTGCGTGGTTTTGTGTGCTATAGCAGTGAATTGTGGACCAGTTGACAATCGACAGGATCAGGGCCTGTCGTTGAGAAATGTTGCTAGATCTGCCAGAGATGAGCCGTACGATGACGAGGATGGCGAAGATGATGGCGACGAGGATGGTGACGAAGAAGGCGATGGTGGTGACGAGGGCGATGATGATGGCGATGATGGTGATGATGATGGAGATGGTGATGGTGATGACGATGGTGTTGATGACGAAGAAGATGGGAGAAGTCTCAAACGTAAAGTAAGAGATGCTGAACAAAGACCACTTGCAGTTGATCTATCTGATGAAGACAGTGTTATTCCATTTACTGATGCACCAGTTCTAGAAGTCACCACAAAAAAGCCATCGGTTCTTTTACTACTAAGCAATGCATTGGACAAGGCTATTGCCGCTACTACAAAACTTCCCACACAACAAATGGCCAGTGACGCTGCTGGTATTTTTGTGCTTCTCGGACAAGTTTTCAGTGAGGCAATAGACAAAGTAATTGGCGAAGATGGCCCAGAGGATACTTCTGAAGCCAATGCTAACATTACACCGGAAGGTACTGAAATTCCACAAGAAGAGCTCACACTGCTCCCGATTAGTAATTTGCCAGCAAAAGTTGAAAAACAACAAGAGTTTAGTCAAAATGATAAGGTCATTTTTAGTACATGACAAACAAGTACACATAGTAGGTTAATAAATTAAATTATTTATTTATTTATTATTTTTTTGAAAACATTCCTGCTGTTTTATTTCGATAGTGGATCGGTGATAGAAATAACTCTGAAGGTTAAACTTTGGTATAAGAAATAGCTTCTTAAAAGAAAATTGTATTTTCTGGTTATATGGTTTTTAAGTCACAAGACGAAATCAGGGGAATTATTTATTTGTATGATATTTTTTTAATCATTTTCGACAAATCTAGTTTCGAAGTTTTGAATAGGCTAACTTTTTGCCAACGTTGTTAGCCTGTCTAGCGGTGCCTGTAGCTTAGGGGTTAGCATGTCTGTCACGTGCAAGTCCGATGTTTGAGTTCCATAAAGTTGGTTTTCACGAGTACCAACTTTCGCGAGGAATTAGAAAGTACTCCGAGAGTAACAACACTGCCAATGAAAAGCGCTTTCTAACTTAGCGGTTCAAAATCGGTATACAACCTTAGATCCTTTAAATTAATTAGGGCTCGCGATTTCCATCAGAGCTAATTTATTTTTTTGTTTTATAAGCTGATCTGCCACTTCTTGCATTGGCTTTGTTTTTTCATGTCATGGGTTCATCTCTCGATTGACGTGAAATCAAATGGTTCGTAGTACTATTGATCTGAAGATACTAACATTCTGCTTTTTGACCGTTGCTACAGCTGATTGAAGCTACGTGACGACACATTTAGGTTTCGTCACATACTCACTTTTTTAACACTACCACATGTCATCACTTGAAGTTTTCGATTACAATAAAAAAATATACAAGTGTTAGATTTCTTAACCGTTGTTGTTTTTTCTTCTGATAGGTCCCTTCCATTCTCTCACAAGGTATGGCTGCGAGAAATGCGCTAGGCCGTAGGGCTTTTCGCTATGTTGTGCCACCCTATTTATTTCAATTTTTTAGGTAGGACACCTTCAAGGAACGAAGATCCTTGTCAAACCTCTTGAGAAACACAAAAAAAGTCGTTAGTATTTCATGTGCCACTTTCAAATGGGTTTACCTATGCTAGTGTTTATAAGAAGGATGAGAAGGAAGTTGTTCTCTTTGGAAATCAGATCTGTATTGCAAGCCAATTTTGGTTTTTGAAAATTTTTTATCAGACTTCAGTTTAAGTCAAAATTTTCAAAAACATTTAAAAATATTTTAATAAGTCATGGTGGAATTGGCATAATGGTTGGCATACCTGCCTCTTACGTAAGAGGTCTGTGGCTCAAATCTTAACAGAAACTAACAAAAAAATTGTTTTTCACGGGTTTCGCCTTTCGCTAGGAGTTGGTAAGGCCTCCGATAGTAAATTCATTGCCATGAAACGCGATTTCTTGATTTGCAGTTAGGAACCGGCTAAAAATTGTAGGTCCCTTCCATTCCCTCACAAAGCATGGTTGTTAGAATCGCGCTAAGCTCCGGGCCTCACCGCTCTGTTGCGCCATGTATGGTCGCTCAGAAAAAAGTCTGTCCAACTAATTGTACACTAGGAACTGCCCTATAAGGATCTTCGTTGCAAAAATGTTGATATATTGACATCAAATTCGAAAATCAGGATTATGTGACCGCTTTCAAATGGGATATATTTCTTTTTTGGCGCACATGAGAGATTTTTCAAGAAGTCGGACTCTGCTGTTCGTCTTAAAATCTATGTGCAGCCGGAGTATACTGTTTGTCTTGAGTTCCAAAGTTCAAATATTTTATAAAGTTGCGTGTTCTCGTGTTGTGTTTGGATTTTTTTTTGTATATATAATTTACGCGCACTTCAAGGGGTTATACAGGGTGATTTGCATAAGGTGTGACAAAAAGATAGGGTGTGTAGGTTGGACTTAGACAAGCCAAAAATCGTATGGGAGGGGAGGGTCCATTTTCCCCCGTTAAGGCGGGAGGGGCAACTAAAGAAAATAAATCACTTAAAACGGAAAAAAAATATTTCAAAATAACGGTAGTACTTACAGAATCCTGCTATAGCATTTTGAAAGCCAAAAACCTATACATTAATTTAAATTTTAAAATAAGTTGTTGAAATGAAAAGTTTTTCTAATATTAATTTTCAAATTCAAAATTTTGAAAAAAATGTTTTAAAAAAAAATTATGTTTTTTTCTCAAAATTTTGACTGAAAAAAAAATCACCTTGTATAAGTTAACGTTTGTTAATCGAATTCCCAAACAGATACTTTTTGCTGACCGAAGTTCCCAGTTATCATTCAACATACAGCGCTAGATACTTTTTTGCTGATCGATGTTCCCATTCAACATGCAGCGCGTGCAGACAAATTTCGGGGAAATGGTTCTGCTCCAAATAGTTTTCCTAAGAATTAAATTAATGAAATGTAATCGCTGAGGTCAACAAAATATCAGTATTTAAGAAATCGAATTATAATCATGTTCGTCATAAGTTGTCCATTCATATCCAGACGCGGAAACGCTGTCCAAGTGTAATTAAGTAAATAATAAAAATATAAAAAGAAAAGAAAACAAAATTGTTTTTTTTTATGAAAAATCTAGAATAGTGAAATTAACTGGCGCCCGAGCAGGGACTGCTTTTAACATCATGATAATTGTTATACAGTGTTACAAGTGCGCGATAAAGTAAATACCCATTTGCTAAAAAGTGTTACAAGTTAATTCTGTGCGTGACAAAGTAAATACCCATTTACTCAAAAACAATTGTGAAAGTGCGAAGGAATCTTAAAAAAGAAGCCCCCAGTAAGTCCTGTAAAAAAGGGACCAAAAAGGAATCAACAATCAACACAGTTGTAGTTGGAAGCCGCCTTGCCGCTGATGAGAGCAGTCCCGACACCCTGGACACAAAAAATGAAAGCTGCAACTATCATCATAGTGTAAGATATTTTAAGATTAAACAACCAATTTTATAAAGAAACATATTTAAAGGAAAATTATTTGTTACAATTACAACAAAGAAAACTAAAGTGATAAGATTAAGGAACTTAGAAATTAAAATTTGAAATTAACATACTAGAAAATTAAGATTTAAGAAAGAATATTCATTTAACTATACCAAATTAAAGGAATTAAAATTTTTTTTTTTGTGACCATATAAATATTTATTTAATCATGTCGAATCCACAAAACCTTATTAGACCTCCCGTTATTCCTCAACAAAATCAACCTCCTCCTACCCCTTCACATAGTAATTTAACACTTGTTGAATTACAAAACTTAGTCTCTTCTATGGTAAATCAGACTCTTAGGACAGATGGTAGACGAATTGTTCAGGCAATAATAAACCCTAACTCCGATCAATTTGCAGGAATTGATCAGACAATTAATCCGGATCAAGAAACCAATATTTCTGAACTCGAAAAAATTCCAGACATCGTCAAGAGCTTAAGAGAATTTTCTGGACAACCAGGAGAATTCAGCTCCTGGCGAAAAAGTGTAGAAAGGGTACTTAGGATTTATAACAACATTAGGGGATCCCCAAAATACTTTGGCATAATAAATGTTATTAGGAACAAAATAGTTGGTCAAGCCGACCATGTTCTTGAATCATATAATACACCCCTAAACTGGGATAATATTACCAGATGTCTTACTCTGCATTACGCAGACAAAAGAGATTTGGGAACATTAGAATACCAGCTAACATCACTGGTACAAGGTAATTCTTCCGTACAAGAATTCTATCAACAAGTTTATTCTCATTTAACGCTAATACTTAATAAAATTTCATCTATGGAGATGGGTACAGAAGCATTAAATATGCTTATGCACGGGTACAGAGATAAAGCTTTAGACACCTTTATAAGGGGTCTTAAGGGAGATTTACCTAGGCTTCTCGGTATTCGAGAACCGGTAGACTTGCCACAAGCGCTCCACCTTTGCCTTAAACTAGAAAACCAGGATTATCGCGCTCAATACGCAATCGCGACAAACAACAATACTAAGAAATTTATTAACCCAATGCCTCCGCAACTCCCTCCAAAAAGATTCCAGACAAATACCTCACCAAGGTATCAAGTTCCATTCTATCCACATCTTGCGCATTTTGCACAAAATCCTCATCCAAATCCTCATCCAAACCCATTCAATAACAATAACCCCAAACAATATCCTACTGGTTTTCGCTATCAACCTCAGAATCAAGGATATCAACAACAACCAAATGTCTTCAGACCACCACCACGTCCACAACCACGAGGTGTTCCTATGGAAACATCAACGATTAGGACTGCTAACGTAAATTATGCTAATAGACCACAACAGGAACAACAGAGATGGCCTCCAGCACCTAAAAGAGCAAGCCAAATTCCACAACAACCAAATTATCCCAACAAATTACAACGAAATTTTCATATCGAAACATCTTCTCAGGAAGAACTAAAACCTTCACTACAAGATGATTCAATCCAACCTTATCCAGCAGCTCAAGACCCAGAGTTACAAGAATACCTTTCCACTCCATATAACTACGATGAACAATATGATCAAAGTTTTAGTAACTATATCGAGCCACTTTCCCACATTGATGATAACATTGCCGAAATAACATCCGAACTTAATAATATTCATTTTTTAGACTAGCCAGCTCTTCACTGCCATATATAGAAGTCAAAACAGACAGTGGAGAAGCGCTGAAAATATTAATAGACACTGGTTCTAATAAGAACTATATACAGTCCTCCCTTGTAAAAAATCCTAAACCCAATAACGAAAAATTTTACGCCAATTCAATTGGAGGTAAAATAAGTATCACACACCACACATTTGCAAATTTATTTGGACTTAGAGACACGAAAATTAAATTCTTTTTGATGCCAGACCTAACAACTTTTCATGGCATACTAGGAAATGACAGTTTAAAAGACTTAGGAGCCGTAATTTACACAAATCATAATTATATGACCATTAGGGACACTATAAAAATACAAATTAAGCAATTTACCGCACAAGCTGTAAATAATTTGACCCTTCGAACTGAGCATATGACAGAAGAGCAGAAAAATCAAATTGAAGACATGTCATCAAGATATCCGAGATTATTTGATGAACCGGATGAGAAACTTACGTATACGACTGTTGTAAAAGGCGAAATTCGAACAACTTCGGATTCACCTGTTTACACGAAGTGCTATCCATATCCAATGGCCCTTAAAGACGAGGTGGAAAGCCAAATCCATAAACTCCTAAATGATGGCATTATTCGACCCTCCAGGTCACCTTATAATTCACCAGTCTGGATTGTCCCAAAAAAAGCGGACTCTTCTGGTGAAAAGAAATTTCGGTTAGTGATTGACTACCGAAAACTTAATAGTATAACAATCCCCGACAGGTACCCCATACCTGAAATTAACGGAGTGCTTTCACAATTAAAAAATAACAAATTTTTCACTGTTATTGATCTTAAAAGTGGTTCTCACCAAATTTTACTCAAGGAAAAAGACATCGAAAAAACCGCCTTTTCGGTGAACAATGGGAAATATGAGTTCACTCGCCTACCTTTTGGGCTGAAAAACGCCCCCTCCATATTTCAAAGGGCACTAGACGATATTCTTAGAGAATATATTGGAAAGATATGTTTTGTCTATATAGACGACATCATTATCTTTAGCGAAGACGAACACACACACTTACAAAATATTGAAACAATATTTAGAATCTTACAAGCTGCTAACATGAAAGTTCAACTTGACAAGTGTGATTTCTTTAAAAAGGAAGTCGAATTCCTTGGTTTTATAGTTTCCTCAGAAGGAATTAAAACCAATCCGGAAAAAGTAAATGCAATTCTTGATTTCCCATACCCTAAAACATTAAAAGATTTAAGATCGTTTTTAGGACTATCAGGTTTCTATCGTCGTTTTGTCAAAGATTATGCCAAATTGGCAAAACCCCTGACAAACCTCTTAAGAGGGGAAGACGGGCGATTACCAAAAAATCTTTCAAGCAAAAAATTAATTTCCTTAAATGAAGATCAAATAGAAGCATTCAAAAAATTAAAGAATTCAGTAGCTTCAAGCGATACTGTTCTTTCGTACCCAGACTATAGGAAAGAATTCGAACTTACTACTGACGCGTCAAATTACGCTTTAGGCGCTGTCCTTTCGCAAGAAAGAAAGCCAATAATGTTCATCTCAAGAACACTTACAAAAACTGAAGAATCATACGCAACAAACGAAAAGGAAATGCTAGCCATAATATGGGCTCTGCAATCACTGAGGAACTATCTTTATGGCTCAGCAAAGGTAATAATTCTAACCGACCATCAACCGTTAACTTTTGCCTTAAGTACTAAAAATCAAAACTCAAAAATGAAACGTTGGAAGGCAGCATTGGAGGAATATAACTACGAGTTAAGATACAAGCCAGGTAAGGCGAACGTAGTTGCTGATGCACTTTCAAGACCACCACTTGAATCCCAGGTAAATTCCATGACAGCCTCACAACACAGTGATGAAAGTTCGTCACATGAACTTATCCCAGCAGTAGAAACACCCATTAATGCCTTCCGAAACCAACTCATATTGCTTATAGAAAATGAAACCTCTTATCAACTTCAATATCCTTTCCCAAATTTCCGCAGACACATCTTTAAACAACCTCATTACACAAAAGAAAATATTATTTCCATATTCAAAAGATTTTTAATCCCCACAATAGTAAACGGTTTATTGACTAACGAAGGTACTATGGGAATCATACAAAATTTATATAAACTCTATTTTAGAAACTACAAAATACGTTTTACTCAAACCCAAGTAACTGACCTAACTACAGACACCGAACAACAAGAACAAATACTTAAAGTTCATAATAGAGCTCATCGTAACGCACGCGAAAATAAAAGCCAAATAATAGAAAACTTCTTTTTTCCTCAAATGAATTCCAAGGTAAACAAAATAGTAAAACAATGTAAAATCTGCCATGAATATAAATACGATCGACATCCACAAAAACCCGAGTTAAAACCATCTCCAATTCCCCAATATCCAGGACAAATCATACACTTAGATATCTACTCAACCGAAAAAAATCTAGTTCTGACAGCATTGGACAAATTCTCGAAATATGCGCAAACAAGAATTATTAAATCTAGAGCAGTTCAAGACATACTTGAACCTCTAAGACAAATACTTTTCGCCTTCGGTGTACCGAAGATAGTTGTCTTTGACAACGAAAAATCCTTTAACTCAGCTTCAATCTTATTCCTCTTACGAGACCAATTGAATATAGAAATCTACAAAACTCCCCCACACTCCAGTACGGTCAACGGTCAAGTGGAACGATTCCACTCGACACTTTCAGAGATAATGCGTTGTCTCAAAACCGATAAAGTTCACAGGTCCTTCATTGAGTTATTAGACAGATCAGTTTATGAATACAACTGTTCCATCCACTCCACAATAGGTAAAAAACCAATCGAGGTCTTCTTCGGAAGAAATGTTAGTACTAATCCTGAGCAGTTCGAAATAGCAAGAAAAGAAAATATTACGAAATTATTTAAGAAACAAGAAAAAGATTTGGAATATCATAATAAAAAAAAGAATCCAATAAAAAGCTATTCCCCTGGTGATATCATCTATGCAAAAATTAACAAAAGGCTAGGTTCCAAACTAACACCACGCTATAAACAGAAAATTGTTAAAGAAAACAAAAGCAAAACTATAGTTACAGAATCTGGTAGGGTAATACATAAAGCGAATATTAAAAGCTAAACTTATCTTTATAGGTACCTTATATCCATGGTCAACGCATACGTTGACATCCATGATTACTCCAACTCAGAGGTAATCATCTTTAAAAAAGGAGCCGCCAAAATCCAAAACGGTAACATCAAATTCATACACTCCATAGAACTATCCCCCTATGAAGACTTTATCCTCAAAACTACATCCATCCTCTACCAACAAATCCCGAACCAAAATTCATTTTTTCCCATCCTCGAACATGAGTTAAAACAGGTTAAGAACCTGATAAACAATATAAAAATTCAAAGCCAAGTCCCCAGATCGAAAAGATCTATAATTTTATCGGCACAGCATTTAAATGGGTCGCGGGAACCCCCGACCACGATGACCATGAAATAATGGTTAACAAAATCAATAATATACTAGAAAACAACAATAATCAAGTTCTTATTAACAAAGCATACATTGATCGAATAAATAAGTTAACAAACATTACAAACGATGTTCTAAGTGAAATTAAAAAAGATAGAAGTTTTTCAAATGAGTTAGTTTTAAGTTTACTTTATAAAACAAAGTTGATAAAAGAAGAAGTAACAAACGCAATCTATGCGATAGAATTAAGTAGAATGAACATTGTAAGTTCCAATATACTCTCAAAACCTGAAATCAATCTTATAATGAACAGATTAAATAAAGATAAATTAAATATCCCTTTTTATAACATTGAAGAAGCACTAGAATTTACAGACATTAAAGTCGCAATGAATCCATCAACTGTTATTTACATTTTAAGTGTTCCAAGAACAGAAGATGTTCTTTATGAAAATCTAATTGTAAAACCATTAATAAGAAATAAAAATCTAGTAAGTAAAATTGAAAATCAAAATATTTTAAAAACGAACAATAAAGTTTATGGTATAATAACAAATTGTAAAACAAATCAAAAATTATCAATATGTAAGCAATCGAATATTGTCGACCTCAGCAACGATAAATGCCTCTTTAATTTGTTACAAGGAAGAAATGCAACCTGCAAGCAGACAAATAGTCAACATATCCCACACATCGAAGAGTTAGCATCAGGAACAATATTACTCAACAACTTTAGTGGAAAAATTTGCATCGACAATAAAACCCAACAATTAAACGGAACATATCTAGTTAAATTCTCCAACACAACGATCAGCATAGCGGACCAATTATATGTTTCAGAAGAAATACCAGAAATCTTAGAGATGCCACCACTACTTCACCTAGTTTCCAAAGAAGATGAAATAGAGGAAATCCTTTCCCTACAACTTATGAAGGAACTTCACATAAACAACACCAAGCATATCAATGAAATCCAGATCGAAAAGGAAATATATCAATACATAAATTACTCCTTTTTCGCGATCTTACTACTCATCATAATTGCGTTAGCAATTACACGGCGGAAAACAGAAAAAGCTACAGAAAAAGATCTAACACCTATGTTCGTTCCTTGTGAAGCAAAACCGACGAACTCTACGAATTCCACCCTAGAACAGCCTATGATCTTCAACCTTTCTTACTCCTAACAACGAGGACGTTTCAACTTAAGAGGGGAAGGGTTAACGTTTGTTAATCGAATTCCCAAACAGATACTTTTTGCTGACCGAAGTTCCCAGTTATCATTCAACATATAGCGCTAGATACTTTTTTGCTGATCGATGTTCCCATTCAACATGCAGCGCGTGCAGACAAATTTCGGGGAAATGGTTCTGCTCCAAATAGTTTTCCTAAGAATTAAATTAATGAAATGTAATCGCTGAGGTCAACAAAATATCAGTATTTAAGAAATCGAATTATAATCATGTTCGTCATAAGTTGTCCATTCATATCCAGACGCGGAAACGCTGTCCAAGTGTAATTAAGTAAATAATAAAAATATAAAAAGAAAAGAAAACAAAATTGTTTTTTTTTATGAAAAATCTAGAATAGTGAAATTAACTTATATCCTTATACTGTTGAGAACAAAGTGCGGGTGTTAAGAAATAAGGAAAGGATAAGAAAAGAGATGCCGATGCACTCCACTCTTGAATTTCTGTACATTATATTGCGTGGGGAAAATTGAGTTGGGTAAAGCATTCAACAACCGGGTGTAGCTGCTAAAATATGAATCTCTATACTTTAAAAACGTCTTGTCGATCGCGATCTGAGATCACCCTACTGAACCGGAGGAGCTCTTCAAACTCTCCACCTACTGCGGCAACGTATCGGCTGTAGAGGAGCCATCGTTCTACGGACTTACGGCAGACGTGGTAGATTAGCGGAACCGCCAACCTATCCCGAATCAAACCTTTCATGTCAAAATAGAGGAAAGCCTCCGGTGGGACAAATTCACTGAAACGTGTTCTCTCCATATATTCTATGTTGGGGTAGTAAGCCCCAAATATCAGGCCATTGTTCGAAGTCATCGCTCTTGCAGTGTGACCCCGAGTCAGTTTTATCATGAAGTTGTCGATTCTGTTTATTTGAGCCCCGATGTAAAGGACCCCATTAGGATAATATTTTCTTTACTCCGACTCTGGTTTTCTGTGCAATCCAGTTCTTTCTCGTATCCCATGAGGCCCAAGCCAGCGTGGTTCTAAACACAATTGTTTCCGATTTCTGAAAGATGATTTTCAACTTCCAGTCATCGCAATATTGCTGAATCTTATCGAAGTCACGCTGCAAGAGAGTTCTGATGTCTTCGATCTTCGGACCTGTTCTGTACACAATGAGGTCATCGGCGTTCGCTATAGCATGGTGAAGGGAACCAAATAGATCGCCAGTGAAAATGCTAAATAAAATAGGCGAATTCACCGCTCCTTGTTGCAGACCAATTCGTAGTTTAAAAGTTGTAGAAGAAGTTATATTGCAACTTTTCACAACAAACGTTCTACCATTACTCATGCCATACCTGATCAACTCATAGAAAAGACCGAGCTTTTTAGCTTTGTTCCATTGAATATCAGATACTAGTTTAGAAGCGAAATGTATGGTATCATGACCCGCAAAAACAGCATACCTGGATGGCAAGTGTCATTCAAAAAATGCGACCACACTATGCCGAACGATACCAATTGGCACATGTCGATCTCCAATACAGAATTAGTGTGGACGTCTCGATCAGCCATCCTAATTACCGCTATTTGACCCAAATCGGAACCGAATGAAATAGATCCGATTACCGCCCAGCATAGTGTGGACGCACCCAAAGAAAAAAGAGATGTTTTATGATTTTTAAAATTAAACTCAATCTTTATTCTGCCTAATTACAGAATAATGTTCAGTACATAACAAACGATAGGTACCCTCTTAGGAATGTTGGAGACTTTCGCCTTCCACTGTATAGAAGAGCAAACACGCTGAGTGATCTGATCTACAAAGGGCTTCAGCTATTCCACACACTACCCAACGATATTAAAAATTTAACAAATTTAAATGTAATAAAATTCCGTCTAAACTTATTACTATTAACTTATTAAAAAACAATGTGATATAAATTAAATGTAATATAATCACGTCAAATTTTTTGTATTGTAAAATAATTTGATATAAACGAAATGTATTTTTTATTGAAACTAACAAATACACTTAAAAAAAAATTGGCTTTTCTGACGCTCTAAATTGTACGATATTGATCTGTAATTATTCAACTTTGTATCTTTACGCTGAGGAGACATTTCAACCAGTCATTTCAGCTACATATGTATGTGCTTCAATTTTAACTATTTTTATATGTATTTCTATCTTATTTTGATTATGTAAGTCGTTAATATAAGCTTTTTATTGTGCATGGAAGCTTCTGGTGTTAGCCTTTATAACTATTTTACACCGCAATAAAGCATTAACGACATAATTTTTTTAACTCGTTTTCATTATATGAGAGAGATTCATCTTACCATTACACCAATTAACATCTAGAAGTGCTGCCAATTAATCACACTCTCAAAACATGCTGAGAGTTTTATGGTTATAACTGCTCAGAAATGAAATGAAAATTTCTACTTTTACTTTCTCTTGACTCTTCTGACCGATGCTTATGCACAAATCAGTAGTTGTTTTTGGGAATTTGTTTAATGTTTATGTTTGGAATAAAAGAAGGGGTGATACTAATTAAACAGTTGCATTACATGAAGTTAATTCATGGCATGAGAGAGGTATAAAAACATTTGTCACCTTTAGTCCCTTGCTACACTTCGAGATGTATTTAGCTGTGGGAATAGTTGGTAATTAAGAACTTTTTTGTTGAGCTTTTGAAATTAGTTTGTATTTGATAATTTCAAAAAATCCTTTTTATTTTAGGGATCATAGTGAATTTGGTGGTAGCAGCAGAATCAGCAAGTATTGGTGGCAAGCCTAGATTTTTTTCTGGGGTTTTCTTGGAAGCAGTTGCTGACGATGGTTTACTGAGAGAAACACCCCGAGGGGAGATTACGTCCTGGGATGGTGTGGATTATAATGGAAATGGCTACAGTACGAAATTTGTTGAGTACAAGCGTCGCAAATCTAAAAATTATAATCAAAGATCGAGCAAAAAACTTTCAGTTGATAATGAAACGCCGTTAAAGGTTTCACTGCGCAGTAGACAATCACAGGAAAGTGAAGAAGACGACGATGATGGGTATGATGACGATGGTGAAGGATATAATAATGATGATAATGATGATGAATACGATAATGATGGTGAAGAAGATGACGACGAAGATCAAAATAGAATAGTAATCAAGAGAAGGAAAGTGAAACAGCATAATTCTGAAGAAGACGATGATGGCTATGGAGACGGCGATGGATTCGAAGAGGATGATGACGAAAATTTAAGTGAAGAGGAAAGCGAAAACGAAGATGATGAGGAAGATGATAATGATAAAGAAGATGAAAATGAAATTGACGACAGCAATGAAAATGTTTCAGGCGGTGGAAATAGAACCAAAAGAAAAAAGGTTAAAGTTGATGATCAGGAACCAGATGAGGAGGGAAATGTATTCATAGAAATCAAGGATGAAGATGAACCGCCAATCAATTACAAAAAGAAAAAAAGAGTTAATAAGAAGAAAATCGTTAAAGAAGAAGACAGCGAGGAGGAAGATGAAGATGAGGACGTAATTTACGAAAATGTGAAAGAATCTGAAAGTGAAGAAGATGACGAAGCTAGTTTTGAAGAAAGAAGTGATGTGCAAGGATAAAGGCAGTAAAATAACTTAAGAAAACGTAGTATAAGTATGTACTCAACGTTGTGAGATCATTTGTAGTTTATTAATTTATTTATTTATGGAAGAGCATAACTAAATTTGTTTGCGTTTATGTAACAAATTATATGAAAACGCTTTTTAAATAAGTACTGGCTCTTTGTTTATAATTCTTATCTTTGTACTGAAAGTTTTTCTCACTGCACTTCTCTGAGGAGACTTGTGCGTTGGAATTTCTTTTTTTCTCTGGGGTGTGGGTATGCTATGCTTGTCGAGTGACCCAGGACTTTGATCTTGAAAGTTCTATTCTTTAATTTAATTAAAAATTAGTACAATATATATATTACACAATATTTACCGGTTCAATATGCATAAGCATATGTAATTGTATACTAATTGCTCCAACGCTGGTGAGTCTACAGTAAAGTACTAGGTTCAACAGCTCAATTGCTGACAAATCAAATTCTGCACTAGTTTAAAAAATCAACAGTCAAATACTGTCAAGAAATTACCCAAAAGTTTGGATGATTTACACCTCATGTTCGAATAAAAACTGTGAACCTCTTGGGTACACTCAGTATTCCTGAGTTTTCCTGTAGTGGGAGTAGCCGGTACACTAGACTGGTACTCATTCAACTCGAGCTGACTCTACTTCCTCTATTTTTGAGTGTAAAATTATCTGTTCTTCGAATTGTTGTTAAGGTGGAATTTTGTTTTTTTACTGGTACTTGTTGTAGGTTACGGATTTGCTACTTCGTAATAGTTTGTCAACGTAAAGGTATAATTAAAAAGTTGTTTGGAACACTGTCTGATTCAAATTAATTTCTCTTTCTTTACCTGGTTGTGAGGTACTTTTTGTCGACATTGTTTTTGGAAAGACAAATTAAGAATAAATGGTTATGAGTCTTTGCTTATAGATTGTAGTTGGTTGCAACACACTGAAATTTTAACGATTAGGAAGCTGAAAAATGACGCCATTATGTGGTGTCAATCAATAAGAAACTGGTCACCATTAGACAGTCGAATTGACATTCCAAAGTGTTTCATAATAGCCGGACTAACACTTCTCATTGTAGAATGCCATCGATTGTTGTTTCTTTGAGCAACCGCAGCTTTAATAAATGTCAGTTTTTATGGGATATTTTTTGTACATAGGGTGACCAGATGAATTCCTCAGCAAAAGGATGACATCAGTAGAAAACATGACATGAGCAAAGAAACAAAAAAGCTTTTTCTTCAGGTGTCGATTTTAGAAGAAACAAACGAAGTAACTCTAAAAATCAAAGCTAAGCCCGAAAAAGCGCAACAGGTGTCGTTATATGTTCATTCGGAAAATTGAAAAAATGAAATGTTCAAACAAAACGGACAAACTGACTTATTTTGAAAAAAGCAAAAGTTAACGAACATAGCGCAAAAAGATCTCATTAAAGAGGACGTATAGTCCTTTATTGTGTAAGTCTAAGATGAGGACCTAGTTAGTTAAGGAATTTCTCAATACGCAGTCAAGAGGCAGCATAGAAGGTCAAAGACATCACTTTGGATTGGCCAACTGGCAGTTCAAATGCTAGCAAAATAAATATTTTGCTCTTTTGAAGCTCATTCGTATGTATGGATGTATCTACTCTAACCGATTGTTGCTGTGTCATGAGAAATAGCTCTTGAATAATATTCGTACAAACAACAAACTAAAACTCATTTAGGAAAATGAAGTATGATTAAATAGGAGATACCGATACAGTTGCTTTTGAGAATAGTAATACAGAAGAAAAACTAAGTCTGGTGAAGCATTCCACATGCGGGTAGTGCGATTTGAACCAAAAGACAACATATGTGAAAAATTGGCCCCCAAAAATTATACAACAATTATTCGTTTAACGAAAGTCCACAAACTGGCAAATATTTAGCATTCGCTTTATGAAGATTGATGGCACCAGCTATATCATTTTGTCTGAAAATCATTCTTTCGTCCATGTGAATTTCACTAAGATATTCCTAAACGGCTGAACCGCTTTCCATTAATTCTTTTTTGTGTATCTTGAAAGCTTGCTGAATAGTTTGAGAATACAATTGGATCCGGGTGGCAAGTCACCAACTTTTACTTGCTGTACACTCTTTATTGCCTAGCTGAAGAGAGAAAAAAAAAACTGCAAGTCAGCCGCACTTGCTTAGGGTAACAGTTTGGTGTGGCATCTACGACTTCAGTCGTTGAAAGTATTGAGCTACTTGAAATTTCTAATCTCACTGACACTTGCACGGATTCGATTCGTTGGCAATTACGGACTAAAACTTTCTGCCCTTCATTGTCATGCTATTAAAATCTCACACAAATCCAGATGCATCATATAATATAAAGAATAACAATTGTCTTACGAATTTGCATGCTTAATAAACAAAAGAGCTGAGATAAGAACTTTGAATTTAATGCTCACGGTATCTACTTCAATTGAAAGTTAATAGTCACGTTTCCTTGGCGAATACTCTGCTGTAAAGTGCAGTAGCGAATACACCATTCGCAGTAAACCTACTCCAGAACAAAACAGAGCAGTAGAATCCTACTACTGATTAATAAGCTCTTGCTGACACTTCGCGTAAGTAGTAAGTTTTCCCAAAAACCCTAAGTAATGTGTAGCTGGAGTCATTTTTCTATCTTAACAAAACAGTGAATAGACGACATACGCTATTTTCTCGGTGCAAGAACGTAAACATATTCCGCTAGAAGTAAAAAAATTTACGCATAATTGCAATAAATGAGTCAGTCGGCCTAAACATCAGCCAAACGTTGATTCATGCAAGAATACAACAACTTCTAGCCAATGAACCAAATGTTGTACTCGTTCAAAGCGCATATTGCAGTGGAGGTAACTTTTTCTTTGATTTTCAATCGAACACTCCGCTTATATAATAAAATTTGTTTTTATATTTTTTTTTTCTCTATCGCACCCTTTTTACGCAGAATGCGCCAAAATAGAAAAGTGAAGGCCTTTGTCGCTAAAATTAAACAAATCTGACTAAGTCATTTATTTTATTCTCAAGGTGCCAGCTCCTAGTTCTAATATTTTAGTTTTTTCATAGTAAAACATTTCTCTTTGAATATGGGGAATGTGTGTGTATTCCAAATTCTATTGCATAGTTTCCAAATTTGAAGCGCTTTACTCTAATAAAAAATAATACTTGCAGCTAAATAACTGAGCTAGCAATGGAACAAACACATTTTAAGCACTTGTCTTCCCAATTCAAAAATTATTGGTTTTTCAATGTTTAGTGATTTTCATTAAGCATCCAGGTTCAATGTTAAGAACCATCTTAAAAGGCCATCATAAACACGGTGCCCACTCATTTAATCAGATTTCATACCTAAGGTAGGTAGTAATCCGATATCGTTATTCCTTATTTTCTTCTTTTCCTTTACGATAACCATAAAACAACAGGAGACTCGATTCATGGTGAAAGATTTATGATATAACCTAAGCCCACCTGAATGTGATCTCCAAAAATATAAAAAGAAAGTTCAATGACACTATGGTCAAAGTAGTTTTCTTTGAAGTTCTAGAAAAACAAGTATATATCTACAGTCTTGTCTATTCCTGGTTTTCCTTCCATTCTTTTCCCCATTCATTTTCCCATAGCAATGCACAAATATAAATAGGTGGGAATAGAACTACGTTCTTCAAATGAATTTAAAATGCGTTCATCTGTTGGTTGGCTCTATTTTGGTAAACAAAATCTTTGTTCTTATTTCATTTTTCTTTTTCAACAACGAATTCTTACTTTTAATTCAATAATCTAATTGCAGGAATTGTGGTGCTGGGTGTGATCAGTGTCGACTCGAACTACCAGAACAACTACCAGGTAGTTCCAGGAAGTAGCTATCCAGCTATCGTGCCGACTTATACCTATCTGAGCTATGTCCCCCAAGGTGCTGTCAGGGGTGTAGTACAACAGAACACTTACGGTGGTGATGATCATGCTGTCGACGAAGATAGTGATGAAGACGATTATGAATATCGTGATAATTTGCGTACCGCTGTGTTTAATGGAAGGGCAGGCGGAAAAGATGATGAAGAAGACATTAAGCCACAAGCTTACGTAAACTATGGTCAAAATCCTTATGCGCAAGCCTTGAGCTATTACTATCCCAGCGATGTTCAAAGCCCGAATCAAGTTCTCTACAGATTGGTCTCTAATCAACAATATCAGGATTTACCAACACAAAGAGTTACAGAACTGACGAAGTCTGAAGAACAAGAAGCATCATTCGTAGCAACTCCAGTGGCTGATTTAATTTTAAAATTGTCGATTTCCTTAGCACGACCATCCGAAAACCAAAACAGCACTTTAAGGAGCATCAGTGTTCCAATTCGATTGACGGAATTGAACTCCAACGTTGATGAGCACAATACAACAGAACAATTATCACCCATAGGTACCAATGACGTTGAGACAGTTAAGCAACCCTCAGAACTGACAACGGTAACGGAATCAAATGAAAATTCAACGACTGAAGATGTTAAGGAAAGCGAAGCCAAGGATCTTATTTCAAACTAACCCGAGACTGATTATTATCAAAGCAATAAACAAAAAAACTGTGGAAAACTAAAGGGAATTGTAAAAGTCTTTTTTCTTGAGAATCTTTGTTTACTATTTTCTTTTTTCATAAAGACACACTTTTGATCTTTAAGGGTCTCTACCAACTCTTATTGAAGTGCTATAAAAAAAGAACTTTTTTCTGTAAAAGGACAACGAAAGCTTGAAAACATTTTTAAGTAGGACAAATCTAAAACGAGTCCCCATCTTTGCTAGTGAAGTGTTGACTTTACATTGAAAGCACTAAAAAAAGTGTCCACAACGCATGGTTGCCTAAAGCTGTATTTGGTCTTTTCCTTTTTCCTTTTTATGGTGGTGGCGGCCCGTGTGTCGTTATTTCAAAGGTATCACAATTCACAACTCACTCATTTATCTGCTTTACACTAGTCATTTGTATGTAACAGTAGGGTGTCTGTCGTGTCTGTATCATCATGCAAACTAAGCCATACATACAAATAGTGACGCAACAGAGCAGGGGCCTAGCGCATTTCTCACAACCATGCCTTGTGTTGTGAGGGAATGGAGGGGACCTACAAATTCGATACCGAACGCTTAATCGAGAAAGCGCTTTTCATGAAAAATTACATATCGAACGGCTTTCGAATTCCTCGTAAGAGGTGATATCCGTGGAAAAACATTTATAGTTTTTCAGTTGTAACTCGAGCCACGAACCTCCCGCGTAACAGGCAGAAATGCTTACATTTGAGCCACGAGCCACTAAGCTGGTCGTCGGCCTCTATTTTTCTTTTTTTTTTTCATAAATTTCTTCTTTGACGTGAAATCTTCCACTTGAAACACGATCCAGCTGTGCTACACCTGGCCCCAGATTCCGTAACTTTTTTGACGATTATCGTTCAACCGTCAATTGTATTGTCAAAAGATGGTGTAAATTAATTTCACTTTTAGAGGCTGATGGAAAGCTACTTTACATCTGTCTTGCAAATTTTGGTAGCTTTTAATTGCGTCAATATCTTCTGCGTAAGCGAGTAAATGTACAGACTTTTGAAAAATCATTCCTCATTCCAACACAATGGCGTTTGAGTTTTGTTCAAACTTTTCAGGTATAAAAGTTAAAGAAATCACACGACAGTTTGTGGCCTTGTCGAAAGACTCGGTGAGATCTTTGCCGACCTTGACGGAGCACTGTGAATTCTCCAAAGTCATCCTGCAGAGTCGTACGATTTTTCTAGGAATTCCGAAACTAGACTGGCTCTGTAAATACTGCCATACCCCGCCTAGAAATCAATAAAGGGTTGATGTATATCGACATTATAATCCCGGTTTTTTTTTAAATCTGCCGTTAAGTGAAAGTTTTGTCTTTTTTTGAGTTTTCTGGTCTAAAACCAAATACATCAAGATCTTTTTGACTTTTGGTGAAACTTCTCTGGATCTCATTGTATCTCTCAATTTCCTCAATCGAGCGTCTATCATGGCGCTTCTTTTTCTTTTTGGGAATTTAGTGTTCTTCCTTTCTTTTCAACTTGTAAATTTCCTTATACGGGTCGAAAGGTCGTGGTTTTGTTTGGTTGCATTTAGCTCCCTGCATTCTTCATCTAACCATGCGGCATAGCATTCAACTATAGTTGGAAGGACACTCGATTGGGGAAAGCACTCTTTCTTTACAGCGTAGCCGGTAACCTTCCTACGTCATATCTCTTCACAGCGTTGGTTCGCGGAAGTCGTGAAAGAGATATCCTCACCTCATAGGTGCCTTGGTTACAACAAGGTAAGCAGTCCGAGTCAAAGTTGGCCCCTCGGAAAGTTCGGATATCTAACACAGTGGAAGAGTACCTTGCGTCGATCGCCACATAGTCAATTTCGTTGACGGTAAGTGGGATTGCCATGTATTATTATAAATTTTGAGATGGGAATGTGCGTCTAGCAAGACTTAGCCCCCCCAGCAAAATCGATTACCATGAGTTCGTTTTCGTAGGTTTTATCATGCTTACCGAGAGTATTTAAAAAGGTTTCTATTTTTCGTTAAAATTACCATGTTTAGAGAACTGCTCATATGTTTCTTAGAGGAGGTCATAGAAACAATCTTTGGAATTCACGTCTTTCTCTTCTGTGGGGGCCTGGGCGCATTATTGGCTAATGCTGGCGAATTTAGCCCTGATGTGGATGGTAATTATTCGCTCATTTATCGGATTTTGGCTGAAAATCTTATCTCTGAGTCTACTTTTAACGATTAATCCGAACGCAAGTAAGTGTTTTTTCTATTGTCTGTAGCAATCACCATAATATGTGTCTCAGTTTTTCATCTTCTTTATTATGCCCGGCTCATTCCATCTTACTCTTGGATGGCGGCTAGGTCTGCTTTACTAGTATTGGAAGACCTTGAAAAACCATTAAACCAGGTATATCGGAGTAGCTCATTCAGTGGTTTGTGATTTGTTGACTGCTGAACTCCACCGTTGATTCTGTTAGTCAAATTCATCCGTTGTCACATTCCCAATATGCTCTCGTTGACCGGCGCTATTTGGGCAGTCAGTCATTACTCACAGAGCATTATTTCAATTTATTTCAATTTATTTATTTAACATATGGTTTGTACATTAAGACATGGTCTTTTATAGTACATGGTGTTTTCATATCAGTTATAATAATTTCAAATACTTAAATCTAATAACAATATTTATCTAAATCTAAGGAGTGAGAGATAGGATAGAGGAAAGAAAGGTAGTATAGTATGTTCTTCTTCGTTCTTTTGTAAACACTCGCGATCAGTCCCCAGTGACTATCGTCTCGGGGCTTGGGTATAGTAAACACAATTATTTTATGCTATAAGTTCCAACATCTGAGTGCCACCAAGTTGACACCAATAAGAGCCTTCCCGAACAGTGCACAATATACCACTATTCAACTTAAAGGGCATTTTTCTTCTCTTAATTTTATAATAGTTTGTCATTGTTCAGTTGCTGTAAGCAGGATAAAGCATATTTTTAACTTGGAGCTCATTTCTTTGAAAGGTTCAAATTTAACCAACATACTAAACACAGTCTTCGCAAGGCAAACGGTGCCCTAGCTCTCCTTCGTCCTGTTATGAGAGTAAGAGGTGGTCTCCACACACGCACGAAACTTCTCCTTTACAAGCAACTTATTCGTCCCATACTATCTTATTGCTTTCCTATATGGTACACAATAAATCCGACATATAGAAAACCCAATTCAGTCCGCTACTACAGCAATGAAAGACCCTACGAAACAACTAAAATTGTTCCTATAGACAAATACTTACACAGCCTCAGCACCAAAATGCTGAGGAAACTGCCATTCCATCCCAGCCCTCTTATTAATATAATTGCAGCTAACCCACCCCCCGACGACCGCATTTTTCCTTAAAAATGCTGTTTTTGTGTGTTTAAGGAAGATACCCGCTTTATAAATGCTAATCTGCCCACGGCTCTATTTTGTAGCCATTCTCTCATTTTGTTAAATCTTCTTGAGCCACAACTTTGACGTCAGTACTATTAATATTTTTTCAATCCTCATGCACCCTGGAAAATTTTTTATAGTTTTGTTCATATCTCCCATGCACTCTGCAAACCCTTTCGAGGCAATAAGGACTGGATTGGTGAGTTTTTGTCGTCAATTGGCTGAGCGAGTAGAGACTGCATTTAGGTTCTTATTCAATTCTTTCCAACGAGGAATAGGCAAATCTATGTTATTTTAACACAAGATACATCATCGGTTAAAAATTCCCCTACCACCGCTTTTCCTCGCAAATACTTAGTTTTTCTTTACTCGCGGTTTAGACTATTCCTTAACCCAAAACACCTATCAAAGAGTCAATTAAATGCTATTCTGACGGTCAAATTGCTGAAGTCAAAAACCACAGCAGTGAAGAATAAAGGAATTTTTTAAAGTTCATGCAAACCATTTAATGACGCAATTATCAGTGGATACTTCTTCTCCTTCCTCATGACAGCCTGGTAAAACGCTGCAATCGTTATCTGTTTAAAAATTAATCATTTTGATTAATTATAATTTGAAGCCCTGTTTTTACAAATTACAATTGGTGTAATTACTCAATTAGTTATATGTAATCAAAGTCAACTAAGAAGACAGTAGGTATTACAAGTGTCTTTAGCTCAAGCCTAAAATATGAAACGGAATCTTTATCTGACAATTTAATTTGTAGTGTCGGTGGCTTGATTGTAGCATGTGTTCCTGTTACATGGGAGTTTGTGGTTCGAATCTTTGAAACATACAAAATTTGTTCCATCTGAATTGAGAATAACATGCATAGGGCCTTATCACTTGGCCTTTCGTATTTGACAAAAAAAGGTTCCCTATATTTCTCTCTATTTAAAGAAATCACACGACAGTTTGTCGCCTCTATTTGCTCACAAGGCATGGTTGTGAGAAATGCGCTAGGCCCTGGGGCTCCTCGCTCAGTTGCGCCACCCTATTTATTTTATTTTTATTTCATATTTCTTTCAAGTTGATCATGGGGGTCGCCTTTTGCGAGGAATGGGCAAGTCTTATATGAGAATCAACAATGCCACGAAAACCGCTTTCTCACTTAGCCGTTCCAATTTGACAAAAATGGTGCAAATGTGTAGGTCTCCTCCATTCCCCACAAGTTACATTTAATAGAAATGCGATCTCTGAGCTACTTTGTCCCAAGTTATTTAATTTTTTTTTTTTTTGTCTTAGATAAATTTTCAAATTACCTGTTTTTTACTGTATTTATCCCTTCAAATGACACTGTAGTATATTCCGAATTAATTCAATTAAAAAATGGTTAGATTTGTGTGCCTAGAGAAGCAAGAATTATAATAATTTTACCTTATTAGTTATTACTAAAGCAAACTCGACACGTCTTCCATATCTGTTTAGGGGTGTATTTCTATCTTAAACGAAAGCTGCCATAATAGAGTACCATCAGTTGTTTAAGTAAGAGCCCAGTTATGGCCACTGTTAGAGCTCAATCATATAATTTGGAGTATTTTTTAAAGTATCCGAATATAGCTCTTCGGATGTCTTTATTAAAACCTTTCCAGCTGCCAGACCAAGCAACTGATTCATCTTTCATATCATTGCTAATTATGTTGATTGGGCCAGTGATTCAGTGTTATCAATTCATTGGAATGACGATTCCAATATTCTCAAATGAATTGAATACCATTCCTTTGATTCTAAGGGTGTCAGAAAGCTTAGCTATTCCATGTCTGGCTACAGTCGGGCTAAGCAAAATGATAACCCTGCTTCGGTATCGCGAATCTATCACAGCTTTAATAAAAGAACTCGAAATGTTTTTCCCAGGAGTGTTAAAAGTTCAACGCTGTTGTATGAAAAGTCAATACAGATTGAAATATTTTGCAGAAAATGCGGAAAATCTAATGCGGATAACTTCAATCTTCTTTACTTTTTCATTTATTTTGTTCAATTCATTGCCAATCGCATTGTCCGTTTTTGAATGGTTGATCCTTGGTCAGCCATATGAGTATCATTTTCAATCGAATTGTTGGTTCCCATGGGAAAGCAATACTCCTTTGAGGTTTTTTATCAATTATTTCATTCAAATGTATGCTGTATTCAATTCATTGGTGGCAACTTTGGCTTCGGAGTTTTTGTTCTGCTTCTTTTTGACCCAAATGCGTATACATTTTGACTATTTGGCCACAACGCTGGAGACATTGGATGCCGTCAAAGCAGAAGCCGATCCCGAATTCTTGCCGTTTTTAATCAACTATCATATTACAATGATCAGGTGAGATTTTGTGTGAATGAATATACGGCAATGACGTTGTTTTTTTTTTTCAGAATATCAAAGGACATCAATGATATCTTCAATGTTCCGTTTGTGGCAAACTTTGCAACATCAGCGATTGCAATTTGTCTTATGGGATATTCTATAGTAATGGGCATAAGCCTTTTTGCCGTGGCAAAATATTCTTTGGGGCTTCTAACCTTTCTTATTTATACATTTTTTATTTGTTATATCGGAACCCAATTCACCGATACGGTGAGTATGAGCAACGCCCATAGCAATACTTCCCTTAACTGCAGTCTTTCTTTTTGTAGTCTAAGGAACTGCATTCGGCAGCATTTTATCATAATTGGTATGATGCAAAACCGGCTTACAGGAAGAAAATCCTTATAATCATAACAAACACATTGAAGCCGCAAGTACTGCATGCATATAAATTCGCCCCTGTATCAATTGCGATGTTTATGAGTGTAAGTGAAATTGAAATTGTCATGTGAGAGAATGGAATTAATTATTTTTTTCCAGATCGTAAAGTTTTCGTACCAACTTTTTACGTGTATACGTGCTATATAAATTTATTTCTACTTATTGGCATATTGTTTAACAATTGATATTCATACACTCACCACATACCGTTTCAGAGAAAATTTTAAATAAAAACCACACACTCTTCTGGTAGATGGCTTACAACTTTGTTTTCTTTTTAATTTGAACAAGTTTTTGTTCAACTTTAGTTACTAAATAAATAAATAAATAAATAAATGGAAACGCAAAATAGATCTCATGCATCCCCGGGTCCTAGTGCACTTCTGCCAGCCTTGGTTGATGGGTGGAGTGGACCTGAATAGATTCCGAACAGCTATGTGAGAAACCCTTTTTGATGTCAGTCTAATTGCTCTTGCTTGTTCCTCGGGAAAGGTTCGTGAAAAAACAATTATTGGATGTTTCTGGGATTCGTATCTCGAACTCCCAGGTTACATACTAACAACACCACACAGTTACTGGATATCCCGAAACTCAACATCAAATCTGAAAAATTTTGAACTCTGCTGCGGGGGTTTGCCACTTTAGGAAAAAGTTATACGAACTACGAGGGAAGTACCTCTTTGCTTCAAACTTCAACAGAACTCCGGTTTCCTAAGAATTGTAAGTAAACAACATGAATTGGAATTGAAAAGTTGGGAATACTGACTTCGGCTTTACCATTATAAGTATCAAAAGCAAACTGCTTTTACGAATGAGTTAACAAAAAAACACGGATATTGAAAACTGAGCATTTGCCCATCAATACGGTGGTGATCGCGTGAACATTAAATTTTTAGGAAAAGCGGGTGAAAGCAGAAGATAATCAAGAAGCACATTTTTCAGAGGAAGTCGTTTGTTTTGGGATTGACGCTCACTTCTTCCCATTGCGCCATTATCGTCTACATAAGCGCGTAACTGTACCATAAAGACTATACCTCTGCTGTTGACGTTAGAGCTTCGCACAATGTTTTCAAATATGGATTTAGGGAAGTCACATGATAGTGTAGCGCCATATCGAAATCCCTTTTCGATATCAAAAGTTTCCGTGAGTTAATTGCCAAACTCGGCAGAGCAGCTTGCATAATCGTACAAGCTCTGCAGGGATGCCACAATTAGACATGGTTTTGTACAGAGTACAGCTAGTCTCTGCAAATTCTGCCATACGTGGCCTTGAAATCGATAAACGGATGGTGTATATCGGTATTATAATCACGAGTTTTTTCCCATGATCTTCCTAAATGAGAGAATTTCGTCGATTTTTATCGAATATGAATTCGTTGGTCCCGAGGGAAGTCAATGAGTGGTAACTCGTTCGATATTATACTCTTTTTCGCTAGATTTCAGGACACATTCAGTCTCTTTGGCAAATCTAGCTTTCGTTGCACTTGAGATGCTTCTTATTACCAGGTTACATTACACTGGATGGAGTAACCATAGTACCCACAACAGAGGTTAAGTATCTAGGCGTGATTCTAGATAGTAAACTCCTGTGGAAAAAACAAGTTGAAGCAGCTACTGAAAATGCTAAGAAAACCTTAATGATATGCAAAAGTATAGCAGGAAGATCATGGGGTTGTAAACCGAGCATTATTCGGTGGATGTACCTAATGATGGTAAGACCTATCCTTACCTATGGAGCGGTAGTCTGGAACAAGAGAACGGACCAGGTGACCACTAGAAAAACATTAGAAAAAGTACAAAGACTTGCGTGCATATGCATATCAGGAGCAATGAGAAGCTGTCCAACTGCGGCTTTGGAAGTATTGCTAAACCTGACACCTTTGCACCTGGTAATAAGAAGCATCTCAAATGCAACGATAGCTAGATTTGCCAAAGAGACTGAGTGTTTCCTGAAATCTAGCGAAAAGAGCATAATATCGAAAGAGTTAGCACTCATTGACTTTCCTCGGGATAGCAAGACCAAGGAATTCAAATTCGATAAACTCTTCAGCGTTGAGCTAAATAACAAAAAGGCATGGCAAGGTGAGAAAGAGACCTACTCAATGAAGACCCATGCAATAAAATGGTATACTGATGGCTCAAGAACAACTGAGGGAACTGGAGCAGGAATTTTTGGGCCAAGAGCAAAAATTTCAGTACCTATGGGAAGAATATCAAGCATATTCCAAGCAGAAGTCTATGCAATAGGCAAATGCGCGGAAGTAAACATTGACAGGAAATATAATAACAAACATATTGCAATAATGACGGACAGTCAAGCTGCAATTAAGGCCCTACGATCCTACACAATCTCCTCAAAACTTGTCAGCGAATGCATTAACAAATTGAACAAACTGGGCAGTAATAACAAGGTTACAATCTATTGGGTACCAGGACATGTAGGAATCATAGGCAATGAACAGGCAGACGAACTGGCAAAGACAGGAGCCGGATTACCACTCACTGGACCGGAACCTTTTTGTGGAATAACAGAAAGCCACATTAAGAATGAAATCAAAAAGTTGGAGGAAGACAACAGAGCTAAACACTGGAATGACCTCCCCAAGATGCGCCAAGCCAAACTTCTACTTGGCACTTTCAACAAAAAACGTTACAAAGACGTAAAAAAACTTAATAGAAACAATGTAAGAATGCTAGCCGTGTTTTTAACCGGACACTGCAGACTAAGAAAACATCTAAAAGTACTAGGCATAGAGAGCGACGACCAATGCAGATATTGCAACGAACAGGAAGAATCTCCTGACCACCTCCTAGGTGACTGCGAAGCTCTAATACACCAAAGAAAGAAGTACCTAGGATCCTACTATGTAGAGGAGAGGGAGCTAAAACTCTTAAGCGTAACCCAGATAAAGATGAAGTACTTTAATTAAGGAATACCACTTAAGAAGTAGGGGGTACAATAGATCTAAACAGGTCGAGGTACAATACAAAACCCCAGTTTTCATTCATTCATTCATTATTACCAGGTGCAAAGGTGTCAGGCCTAACAATACTTCCAAAGCCGCAGTTGGACAGCTTCTCATTGCTCCTGATATGCATATGCACGCAAGTCTTTGTACTTTTTCTTATGCTTTTCTAGTGGTCACCTGGTCAGTTCTCTTGTTCCAGACTACCGCTCCATAGGTAAGGGTCGATCTTACTATCATTAGGTATATCGACCGAATAATGCTCGGTGTACAAACCCATGATCTCCCAGCTATACTTTTGCATATCATTAGGGTGTTCTTAACCTTTTCAGTTGCTCCTATTTGCTTTTCCCACAGGAGTTTACTATCTAGAATTACGCCTAGATACTTAACCTCTGTTATGGGTACTATGGTTACTCCATCCTCTTTACTCCATGTCTTTCATAAGTGGTAGGAGTTTTCTTCTGGTAAATGCTATAATTCTAGTTCTTGTGGGGTTGATGTTCAGTCCTATACAGATGTACACCACTTTTTTGTGATTACCAAGCCCCTCTGTATTATATCGCTTAGCGTTTCTATATATTTCCCTCAGGCTAATAATGTGATGTCATCAGCATAGCCAATGCATCTAATGAATTGCATGATTAATGTTTCTAACAGTTCATCTACTACTAGGCTCCAAAGTAAAGGCGAGGTTGAAAATAATGCCCCAGGCTTATTGACTCCGTCAGTCCTGTTGTACCACAATATTTATTTATTTTTTCAAGTGACTTAAAAAACTAATTCAGCTATGAAAGAAAAGGAAAATAAAAGAGCGAAGAAACGCAACTTATTTTCTTTTATTTAATGACTAAATGACTACAGTAGTTGTAGTTGTGCATCAAAGTTTTATGAACAAGCTCCATGCGAGCAACTCCGTGCGCAGTGCAATTGATTATCTTCTGGACTTTACATTGCCCGGAAAAATGTAAAAAGTTTGTAAGAAAATTTGAGGATCTGTAAGTCGAGAAAGATTTTTTTTGTTATCAGATTTTTTAAGGACTCATATACATACATCCGTAAAGGTGTCCATTGAAACTTTTGAAAACTTGTACGCCTGCAACACCGACGGCTTTGCTGCTCTCATCATAATTATTTGAATCGTCTTTCTGTAAGTAGGGCTAGCGTCGTACCAATTGTGATAGAACGCTGCTGAGTGCAATTTTGCACTCTGAAAAGCAAAATACATTAAAAGCACTTTTGCAAGCCTATTTTTTGAATATCAATTTACCGTTTGAGTGAATTTGCTTCCGTTGTAACAAATGAAAAAAGTGAACACAAGAAATGACAGCAAACCAATCGAGTAACGCACAGCGCTTATCAAACTGATACCCATGACCATGGAACATCCCATGAGGCAGATAGCAACTGAAGATGTTGCAAAGTTTACACAAAACGAGATGTTGAAGATTTGATTGATTTCCTTAGTGAATCTAGAAATGGGCACAATATAAGAGCTTGGAACTTCATAATACTTACTGAACTGCAACCTTATCAGTGTGGTGTGGTATTTGATTAGAAACCTCAAACATCCTGGATCAGCCTCAGCTTTGACAGCATCCAATGTCTCCAAAGTTGTGGCCAAAAAGTCATAATGCATTCTCATCTGGGTAAGAAAAAAACACAGCATAAATTCACCAGCCATTATAAAAGCAACTCCCATAAGTGACGAACACAACTGGCAGATGTAGCTCAATCCGAATCTTAAGATGGTATTCCCATACCACGGATAATAGGTGTTCGATTGGTAACGGTACTGAAAACTTTGTCCCAGAATCAAAAACTCAATCAGAGATTGTCCAATCGGAATGAGATTGTACACCAGGAATGCAAACATGAAGAAAATGGTTGTAATTTTCATTATTCTTCGGGAAAACTGAACATAATACTCGACTTTGTAATGATTAGCGTTACATAAACTTTGTATTTTAAGAACTCCTGGAAAGAAAGCTTCGAATTCGTTCATTAGTGTCGAAATGTCATTGCGGTACCAAAAGAGAATAATCATCTTGCAAAAAGCAACCATTGTCAACCCGAGAATAGATCCAGTTTCAGATATTTGTAGAACTATGTTAATCGACTCGCTTTTAATGAATATCATGGCGATTAGCATTCCAAAATTTTGATATATTAAGTTGGCTGCCCCAATGACAAAGAAAAACCGGGCTTCAAGAGATGGCTTGGCTTCTTTTGGACGTCGAAATGGTTTGATCAGCGCTAGCTTGAAGGCCAGGTTAGGAAATTCCATAAAATCTTCAAAGGTATACCGGCCTTCTGACATCTTAAGTAGTGTTGTTTGAGAGGACCGTTAAGCAAATACTAGAAGTTTTACTGAGAAATGAAGTTATTATAGGCTCAGGAGGTATGAAAGCAAAAGCAATCCTTAGCTAACAATATGCAAGAAAGGCAATTACCTGTACGACGAAGAATATGGTGTTGTAAGAGAATTTTTAATGTCAGCTACTTGATGACACTTAAGTATGCATAATGAGGCAGCACAAAGGAATCGAATGCAAATTAACGATGAAGATGACCTAGGACATTTAGCAATTCGTAGAAAAAATTTGATGATTTCATGTAATTCCTTGTGGGAGACCATTTACTTGTTGCAACAGATGCGACGTGCGTCTAGTCGTTTTACTTAGGTGGACATTTTAATAAAATCGTTTACTTAGCCAATTATGACATCTAAAAACATCTTGTTTGCGATCATAAAACATTCATCGCAGGGGTATTAAATATTAGCAATTCCTTTTGAGAGTGGTACAAGTAGCGTGATGGATGGTTAGCATGTCTGTCTGTTAACCCAGAGGTTTGTGGTTTGAATCCCAACAGAGGTAAAATTGTTTTTCCACGTGTATCAGTTTTTGCGAGGAACTGGCAAGTCCTCAGTTAGAAAATTCATTGCCATGGAAAGCGCTTTCTCGATTAGCCGTTCGGAACCGGCAGAAAATTGAAGGTCCCCTCCATTCTTTCACAAAGGCAATGGTTGGGAGAACTGCGCTAGGCCCCGGGGCGTCTTGCTATGCTGCCTGACCCTATTTGCTTTATATTAGTTCCTTTTATGGGCGCCCGTTAAATTGTATGTTATAGTTGGACTACTTTTCAAATGGTTGCGCATATTGATTTCCTGTTTTGTTTGTTATACGTGTGTTGTCTAACTGCGATGAATGATGAAACTTAAGCAAGTGGTTTTACAAACTCCTGCAAGGGTTTTTGGATGACACAATCAAACTTCCGAGGGGTAGCAGTATCTTTCTTTTCGCTATTAACAGCACTAATAGCACTTTGATCTCAGAGGGATGACAGCTTCACTGTCAGATTAGGAATCTGTCTGTGTGAACGCCTGCCGCGTTGATATCCGAACACACAAACAAGCACTGAGACCTTTTAAATATACAGAAAAAAATAGTCGAAATTCGAGCGAATTCCAATACAATTTGGGCGTTCACGGGACCTATCTTAAGATTCTGTCACTTTTCCCTTGTAAAAAGTTTCAGATTTTTAGATGACAATTCAGATGACATTTAGATTTTCAGATTTTCGAACATAGATTTTCAGATGGAAAAATTTGGCTGAAAATCTGAACTTAAGATTTTACTTGTCAAAACAATGAAAACAACACATATGACAATCGAACTTTACTCGGTATTCTTGGGCTAGTTTTTTGTTCTACAAGTTTTCGCTTATTTGTTGAATTGAAATTAATAATTATTGGTATTCCGTTTTGTAAATTAATTTCAATAGTTAGTTACTCAAAAAAAAAAAATACATTTTTGAAGGCACACGATTTTCATTTTTTTTTTTTTTTTGTCAAAATTAAGTAAAATGAATGTAATTTTAGAACTGCTCAACTTGGAAATACTTGGAAGTCAAAGTTTTGAACTTTAAACTGAAAGATCTGTGTTTTTACAATTGATTTTACTACTAACTATGTAGAATTGAGAGGTGAATCACAGTACCACTTTTGACAAAAAAAAAAGTTCAGATAGTCGTTCATGGACTGACAGATCTCTTCGAACTTTCGAAATTTGTCTTGAGCCCGGCCATTTTCAGATGGAAAAATTTGGCTGAATATCTGAACTTAAAATTTTACATGTCAAAACAATGAAAACAACACATATGACAGTCGAACTTTTTCTCGGTATTCTTGGGCTAGTTTTTTGTTCTACAAGTTTTCGCTTATTTGTTGAATTGAAATTGGGGTATTTTAATATTTTGTTTTGTAAATTAATTTCAATATGTAGTTAGTTTATCAACAAAGAAAATACATTTTTGAAGGCACACGGTTTTTATTTTTTTTTATCAAAATTAACATTCATTTTAAATGTAATTTTAAAACTGCTCAATTTAGAAATACTTGGAAGTCAATTTGTTGAATTTCAAACTGAAAAAACTAGTGTTTTACAATTAATTTTACTACCAACTATGTAGAATCGAGAGGTGAATCACAGTACCACTTTAAGAACAAAAAAAAGTTAAGATAGTCGTTCATGGACTGACAAGTCTCTTCGAACTTTCGAAATTTGTCTTGAACCCGGCCAATTCCTACCCAATGCTTTACGTCACTTTGACATTATTAGAATGGCATCCCCCCAGCCTAAGCTTTAATTATTAAAAGGTGGGAGGGAACCTCAAAATTCTTCCCTTCATCCCCCAAATCTATGAGCTAAGTAAGATTGCAACAAGTTTCAAGGAAAATTTAGAGAAATTGAATTGATTCTTAAGTTTGCTACTTACAGTAGCACAAGAAAAGTGGCAGTAGCACAATTGAAGTTTCGTTGTCCCTGTCTACTGCGTGCCTTAGGGGCCAGTTATAGCGATAAGGAAAACGAATCAGAAAAAATTTTCAAGTAAAATAGAATCTAGTTTTTTTTTCGAATTGAAAGACAATTGTTAGATCAAATCAATCAAAGAATTTTTTACGGCCAGAAAATGTATAAGTAATTGAACAAATATTTTCTGTCAAACTTGCATTTTTCTAATTTCCTGATGCAATTTCATTTTTCGTTGCAGCTGATTGAAATTTCAGCCAAAATGGAACAAATCGTTCCAATTGTTTGGATTCCATTTTCAATGTATTCCACTGACAGACTCACAGTAGATTTTTTACTTGCGATTATAGGTACTATAAGGCAAGCCTTGGAATCGTGCAGAAAAAAAAATTTGAGATAACAACTAAATATGACATTACGATGATAGAGAATACGATAAAAGTGGGTCCTACAATTCTGTCTGGCTGTCTGTGTGTCTGTCTGTCTGTCTGTCTGTCTGTCCGTATATGGATCTACAGCCTGAACCGCTTGAACGATTTTTTTCAAAATTTGCAGTCATGGTCTCTGGAGTAGCCTACAGAGGAGTTTTTGGAATTGGGTTTCTAGGTCTTGAAATAACGGTACCTGCCATACAACTGATATGTAAATACCTATTTTTCTCGAAAACGGCTCAAACGATTTTGATAAAATGAGATATCATTTTTTAAAAACTGTTCTAATGCGTAAAAATTTTTTTTTTTTTTTTGAGAAAGTTTAAAAACGGTACCCCCTCATAGTACCGTTTTTTTTTTAAACCAACTTTCTCGGTAATGGCTAACACGACTTAGACGAAATTTCATGTTTAAGAAGTCCTAAGTTGTTTAAGAAAGATTGCATATCTGCATTTGAAAAATTTAGTTTTTTCGAATTTTCAATAATTTTTTTAAAAAAATTTTGTTTTTTCGAATATTTTTTAAACGGTTTCTTTAATTTATTTAAAATTTTTTGTCAATACATCTTTTAGGATGATCTTAAGACTTGTGTACATGAATTTTCAAAACCTCATTTTTTAAAAACATTAAAAATAAAAAACCGATTTTTTAAAAAATGGCTCTAACGATTTTGATTAAATTTTAATGGTTTATATGTATAAGCAATTGCAAAAAATGAGGTTTTTAGATTTTTGCTTGAAACTTTTGGAATATTTAATTAAATTTTTTCAACACTTTTCGTGATTTAATTCAATTTTCATAATTAGTGTGTAGTTAGCAACCCTGTACCACCAAATATATTAAGAAAGAATAATAAAATCTTTTATTTAGTCTTAAGATTTTGGTATTTTACTTAGCAAACGATCGCAAGTTCGTGCGACCCAGTCGTGCAAATTTTTTTTCGTGTGCATTGCATAAGGAAAAGCAGTGGTTGGTTTGTGGCTGCGATGGGTTGAGAGCATGGCAACTGACATATTTTTCCTGTTCGCTTTAAACGCTCATCAGGAAAAAATTCATGTTTCCATTTGTTTCAACTTTTCCTGATGGTTTTTCCTTATCGCTATAATTGGCCCCTTAAAGCAGGGGTCACACATGGCTGGTTGCCAGCGGCGAATGGAGCAGCCACTGCTGCTAGCGGCGGCGACGGTGCCCGGTGCATATAAACTACTACACTACACTTTCGATATTTTGTAGTTTAATTTGGAGATCCCTTAATTCGCTTGTGCAAGATGCTATGGTTTAATTGCATCTGCATCAAGTGGTTCTTTATCAAAGAGAAAGGTCATACATCAAAGAGGCAGCTTCGCTAGTCGTTTTCTGTGCTACTTCAATTTTGTGACTCTGTTGCTTTTAAGCTCGGCAAATTTGTTTTCCATTTTCTTGGCTTCTTTCACTTCTTTCAGTAATTTTCGATGAAACGAAGGTAAGAATTTGTTTTCTCTGGTTTTTAAGCACAAAATCCATTTTTTCAGGTACACAGTCTCATCGAATGCCATTTTCTTGGGGGTAGGAAATGCTGTGCTGAACTGTTCCTGAAAGCCCAATTGAACTCAAAAAAAGATCAGAAAAGAGCAGAAAAAATCCTCATTTAACACCAGAAAGCTGGGTTCGAGTTACCGCATCAGTGATCGAGTGAGTTTGTACTAATTTTCTTTCATAATTCGCTTTATATCATACAAGATCAGTCTACTGCTCATTTATCGACTTCAATTCGTTCAAATACTGATGAAAGAATGTCAAGTTGTGGTACTTAAGTCCTCGATAACGCGAGAAGTAGTGCCAAAACTACCAATATTCAGTCACGTATTACTCGATCACGTGTGCGGTAATTCGGTCCTTGATCTTATCTGTTTGAAACAGTTTAGAACAGGAAAGCTATTGGGCTTTCAAAAAAACGCATTTGTATAGCTTTTCGTTGTTATTTAAGTTTTAAACATTTTGCAGAGGCACAAGTCCATTTCTATACCAAAAAGCTATCAGAAAGTATCCAAGAATTCTTCTTCTTATCAGATTCGCCCAATGTTCAATACGGCCCTTGAACTTTATTCAAATACTTTCTAGACGAAAGTTAAGAAAACAAAATATGTAGTCAAGTAAGAGGTCAATGCACTTTGCCTTTTCATTTGGATTGTTGGACCGTAACCATAAAAGTGCAGACAAAGTAAACCTCGCCTTCAAACCACTATTTCTCTTTCAAACCATCTTTTCAATTAACAAAACATAAAAAATAGAACCAAAAAGGTTTGCTGCATTGCTTTCAGATCTGCCATCATCATGAATATATGTTAAACATATTCTAAAGCAGATGTGAGAGCTTATGGTCGTATATGTACTTTATGATTCTGTAATATAATTAATTCAACCTAGAGACCTAATTTAGTTCAAAGATCTTTATAAATCTCGCCAAAAAATAAAGAAATCGCATTTTGACTTTCTGTGGAACGGCTAAAAGATTGGGGCGGCTCTCACCGAGTAAGGTGAATGGATAGTTCCTCATCCGACTGTGTTATAAAAGACAGATAGAAGTTGTTGTGTGTCACAGATCTACACAGAATGCAGTCAATTTGGTTCGCACTTTTAGGTTTGTTATAGTATTTCGTTAAGCTTGAAAAAGATTTAAACTTGTTAACTTCCAGGTCTTGGTTTAATTTCGGGGCTTGGTAGTTCATTACCACTCAATGATGTTGATCAGCCGAACAATGACTCTGAAACCCGACTAATTGTACCCCCGGAAATGAAGTTTAACTATTTCGAACTCTTAAAGAACAAGTCTGAAAGTCTGTCCAATTCTACGAAAGCGGAAAAAGCAGACACTCCAATAAATTTCCTCCGTTCATCTGAAGATGAGAAAAAAAATGTGGTAAGTACATAATTCTTGCTGAATAACTCACTACATTATTGGACTGATTTGTCGTATTTTTCCTCAGAGTGCAGTGGTCAAAGAACAGCCAGCCCTCGTTGCTTTTGAAGGTAGCAAACAAACTCCAATTTTCATTACGATTCCGATTATTATAACGACAGACAGTCAAGGATCGTCAGTTGTTGCCCCGATAGTTGATCAATCTAGAGCAATATCAAGGATTCCTCATATTTTAGTTCAGAGGTCAGTTAAATCTGAAGAAAATTCTCAAACACTTAACGAACACGAACAGGCATCAGAGAGTAAAAATAAAGACTTAAAAGGAAGACATTTTAGAATTAAAGGAAGGTACCTATCTACCTCTAAAGTGATTTGATCGAATAAATCGGACCGAAGCAAAGAGAGGGTTTCATTATGACAAAAACAACGTTTACAATATAGCACTAAGTTCGTGTCGTGTTATACGAGCGTAATCGAATAATTCAAGAGGATAGATCCATTTTGTTCATTTATAGTAACACGTTTCAAATTTTATTTACTTACTGCAGATGTGAGCGATCGGTAGACCTGGGCCTAACAAAAAAAAATCAGCAAAAGTTTGGGTTCATGGCGAGCTTTCTTGCTCTGTTCTTTCGAACACCGTTCGGGCTGAATCGTTGGTTTCCCCCATCTATTCTGCGCCATGTTAGTCTCGAGGTAACGGTAAGTAGATACTCCCCTGGGTATGCGAATATCACGGTAATGAAAAAACGTTTCGATGTTAAACCATCTTCTGCATACATCGACTTTTACAACGGGGCCAAATTTTACTCTGGGCATTTTTCTTTCAAAACGACCAAGAGTTTCCTCACCTGCTTTAGATAAGTAGTTCTGGGATGATCAGGGTCTGTAATAATGGGCTAATTTGGTTTTTCTAGAGTTGGCTCTATTTATCACTTGCATTCTCAATCCCGATTAGCAACGATTGGCAAGAGTAGTTCTCTAACTTACCTATTTCTGCACTTCGTACATTACTTTCAGTGTTTTTAGCGCATCCTAGTGAGGCGAAGTCATGAAGGTCCGTTTCTACAATAAAAGTGTTTAGATACCCATTCCTACTCTGTAATTTTAAAGGACGTACCTACCTATTGGTAGATGGGAGACTTGAACGAAACTCGATAGTTTATGTCGGAAAAAGTTGGAAATTCAGAGAAATTAAATAGGGTAGCGCCAGCTCTAACGCAAGGCTATGGAAACTTCTGTATGTACGCGTTTCAACGACAAAGAAACTTATGCCCATTCGTAGCAGATAAGTTAGGAAGCGCTTTTCATGGCAGCGTGTTTTAACTCTCAGAACACTTACCAATTCTGTCCAAAGGCGCTACCCGTGAAAAACTTTTTATTCGATGTTTCTTGGATTTGAATCACAAACCACAAAGTTGCTCAGATTTGTTTTGGTTTTTTTTTTTTTTTTTCATTAATCTTTCAAAATTCTGTAAGCAGTTATTGATTTTCAATCTTGTTCATTTCAGAATTCTTTTTTCTTCATCAAGAACGAGTTTCTTTTAGCCGGTTTTATATTTTAAGAAATACTTTATTCTTATTTTTGACAGAACAACAAAGTGTAACATCGAGTCGTTCCTAAATGCAATCATAATTTTGTAACAAAGTCAACCATACACAACAACAGCGATGATTTTGACACTACTGCATCGCGTAACATCGAAGCCATTTAGGAACGCACCACTGTTGTTTTTTGTCTAGTTTTCTGTCTCTATCGAAATCAAAAATATTGGTGATTTTTTATTGATGACCTCTACGGAGCATCGTAATTAAATAGATGTCTGTGCAATCACCAATCAGCGTCTGAAAACATGCAGTAGTGTTATTGTTATATCAACATGTATCTGCACTTGCCTAAAGTGCAGAAGAATTATACACAAGATAAAGGTATATATTGGGCGCGTTCAAGAACCTATCGGATAGCCTATCTCGGATAGCCGTATCTTAGATATCTTTTTGAACGATTCAGATATCTTTTTCCAGATAGCTGCAGACAACAGCTGTGAAATATTAAAATTCGACTTTTGAATACAGAAAAACATTCAAATTATCTTCGCTAGACGATTATAATTGATTTTTTTCGATTTCCCATGCGTTTTACAAGACGATTATGCTGAAATTAATGCAAACCAAAACAAAAAATCAACACGAAAGAAATAAAAATAAAATTTCTATCAGTTGATCACTTGAATAGAAGGGTATACCAAAAATACTCGGATACCTTTAGATAGGTTTTTAGTAGAAGTGGGTTTGTGACTCTCCTAAACGTTTAAACACGTAAACAACAGCAAAAAGCTATCCGGATACGATTCTTGAACGCCCCCAATTGTTCTTGTTCTTTAATTCCTCTAAGGATTCCACTTAGAATTGAATCACACTTCAATTCGAATTAGTGGCAGTGTATACCTAGATCGAATTGAAATAGGATTACCCGATCCGATACAGCTCTTGTAGCTGGATTGATTCGAAAAAAAAGTATACCTAGATCGAGTAATCGCTGAATCAAGTGTGTTGGTGTGTGTGTTTTATTTTTTTTATTTAAGCGAACCAATGGAAATCGCGCACACACACACTTACATATGTCTACACACTTCGATTCCATTTACATTCGATTTTTTGATTCGGTGAGGTAAATAGATACCTGGCATCGAAATCTGAATCATAATCCGATACGATTACTCGATCTTACGGCTCGCGTACACTGAATCCGAATTATCGGCCGATATCGGATCGGAGCTGTTCGGACGACAATCTCGAAAGTTCGTCTGCATATACTACTGCCGTTCTCTGACGATAACTGACAGACATCCTGTTATTGAATTTATTTCAATTGAAACTTCTTTCCATAGATTTTTAGTGACATCTGTATTATTTATATGCCTTTGAAAAGTTATTCCACAGTGTGTGTCCTACTAAAAACGAAACTTATTAACTTTTCACTATCCATTGCTTGTATTCTTGTGTACTTCTCCTGGCAAACTGACGTACGACGTACGATAAATCCAAACAAGTTCGGATTTATCGGTTGATCGGTTGTAGTCGGACGACATCGGACGACATCTGACGTTGTCGGACGGAGTGTTGTACGTGCTCTCTTTGTTTAACACATATGTTTGGATCGTGCGTCAGAGTTTGGCCGAAAACGGCCGATTATTATTCGGACGATGTCTGATTGAGTACGCGAGCCGTTATGCTATGTCCGCACCTGAAGTTAAACTGGGTCTGATTCCAGTGCCCCTGTTCTGTAACTATCGCCTCGGTGATAAACGGTGGAAAATGGAACGAAATTCTATCCGCCGTATTAATAAACGCGGAATAGCTGGGTTAAGTCTTATTACATGGATTAAGTGGAAAATTGTATAGCATTCTCCACTTAATCCATGGAATAAGGCTTAACCCAGCTATTCCGCGTTTATTAATACGGCGGTATGAATTTAGTAGAATTTCGTTCCATTTTCCATCGTTTATCGCCTGCTTTTATCGAGGCGATAGTTACAGAACAGGGGCACCGCACAGGATGGTTTGAGTTAACCAAGTAGCGTCCGCATATGCAAAAATGTTTTGAGTTTATCTTTTTGTCTTAAGTTAAAAAGAGATAGACATAGAGAGTGAGCAGAACATCAACGACATATGAGATAATTCATTCTCTCTCCACTCACTTCCACTCTCTTAAATGTCAAATTCAATGGAATATTGGAAATAGTAGGGCTGTTTTTTTGGGAGGCTGTCCGGTACCTTGTATTGTAAATCCAAAAAACGGTTCGCGTTTTTATGTTTGATGGTTGGTGTCCGTGACGAAATAGCCGTGTTCACAAAAGTATGCAAGTATTTTCTTGTGGTTTTTTTTCTCTGTTTACACGCTTAGGTTCAGTTCACTTGAGAGTGAATGAGAACAAGTGCGAAAAACTTTTAAATGTCGGTAATTCGCTAAAACACATTACGTAGAAGTTTAAAAGTTCAATACTTATATTTTAAAAGTGTCTTAAGAAATAAGACACAAGCGGATACTTATCTGTATAAGAATCAACTTCCGCTTTATGGTATATATGTAGCAAATAACGAGTTTACTATTCCTTAATGGTTATTAATTGTAGATTAAATAAGTCTGGAACAGATGGCGCTTTTGTTGTTATTAATCATAGATTGCATCAAACTGGAACAGATGGCGCCTTAAGCGAATTTCTTTACAGAGAACTGTAAAACATTGTCCCTTGCACCTCACAGATGGCGACCTACAGCAACGCGTGGCCGTCTGCTAGTAATCAATAAATAAATCTATTTTAAGATAAGACGTAGTAAATACTATTGGAAAAAATGTCAACATTCACCGAAAAATGTGTTAAGGAACTATGCAAAAAAGAACAAAAAAATAGTTTAACATAGCTTTTTTCGTTTCTTTTACGATATATTATTATATACCTATGAACCTGCAAATTAAATAATCAAAATCAATAAATTTCTACAATTCAAAAATCGTTACCAAAATTCTTTTCTATTCTATTCTATTCTTGTACAAAATTCATTTCCATTCACTTGTGAACGACCCCTTTTTCTGTTGTTCGAGATACATGAAAGTCTCTAGTCGCACCAACATTTAAAAATGAAACATCGAAAAACTCATTCGAACTCGAATAATCTATCCCTTGTAAGTTTTACTCATCCTTTTATCCCCTGTATCTTTTGTTGTTGTTGCTTTACATGTATTTACAATACAAGGTACCGGACAGCCTCCCAAAAAAACAGGCCTAGTGCATTCAGCGCACTTTGTTTCGAGTAGGTTATCACAAAACCCAGTGACTAAAAAGGTTTCATTTTGTATGGCATTGGTTTTACTCGGAGAACCACTCATTTGAAAAACCAAAGGAACACCTAAAATTATTGCTGTTCAGTTTTGACAGATTGTCTTTGTGTCAGTGATACACCTATGGCTAATAAAAAATATTCCTTGCAGAAAATTTTGATTTTGACATTCGAGTAACATGTATTTTCATTTCAAATCGAAAAGCGGCTGTCAATCCTCAGAATCATGAGAAGCGATCTTTTTGCACCAATAGAACGGTTTGAGAACGCTCCTGAACGGTTCCTTTCGTCCAATGGAAAGTGACATAAGGCTTGTCCAACTCCTTAGACACGGTCTAGCTGGACAGCTGTTAAGGATGTTCCTAGCAAATTTTTATAAGTACGATTCAGTAAGTTTTACACTCATAGCGAGTTTAGGTTTCTCAAAAAACACTCTCAGTCGTATTTATAATCCCATTCCAAAGTATGTCTAACTTTGGATAGCTCTTAGAACAGTGTCCAACTCCAAATCGTATTTATAAACACTTTCATCGCTGTCTAAGAAATGTCTGACCTTAGACACCGAAATTGGTTGTCCAAACTATGGCTAAAGTGACCAGAGATACAGCAAAAAACAATTTTGTTGAACATGTTATAAAACATTGTTGAGAGTGATAAGATCGAAAAAAATAAGTAGATTGAGGTGCAAAAATAATACTTTCAACAATTCCATTTATAAATTGCACAAATTTGATCATTTTATGAGACTTGGAAAAGCTGTAACACAAGGTCAAGTCAGCTGTTTTTTTGGTCTAGTTCAAGTCCTACGCCACTCTCTTTCAGAACCTTATAGTTGTGTTACTCGTATACCAAAACACAGACAATGGTACGGCAGGGATACATCATGAACGTTACCATTTAGTTTTTCTTTCGAAGTTGACAGTTTGAAGGGTTGTTTAGACAACTGTTGGAATGCATTTATAAATACAAAATTGGCTAAGGCTAGTCCAACTCCTTAGGCACCGTCTAGCTGGACAACTGTCTAAGGATGTTCCAAGGAAAATTTATAAATACGACTGTTTATGTCGACCACAGAGCAACAACCGGTCTTCAACGAACGAACCTTTTATTTTCATTTTTGCTTATTTGTTCAGTTCACTCACGTGAGAACAACAACCGGGCTTCAACAAACGAACCTTTTATTTTCGTTTTTGTTTATTTGTTAAGTTCACCCATGAATGAAAGAAGACAAGATTACGACCACAGAATAAGGAATATACAGAAGGTCATCTTCATCCAAAAAGTTCATTTCGCCTACAAGCTAAAACTTAGCGGAAGCCCCCGGGCCGGAAGCCCCCGGGCAGGAAACTGAGGTCAGTGGAAAAAGACGGTTGAGGTGAGATCAATTCCGAAAATTTAACGTTTTTTATTTAGTTGCAAAAAAGTCGGTATTTCTTAGCTTTCTTACAGTCTAGAATGTAGAAAAACTCATTTAAGTATCAGATATAAACTTTATTTTCATTTTTTCCCATATTTAACTAAGAAATTGAAAAAATTAACAAAAATTGCAAACTGATGCAGACACTTCTTAAATCAAACAGTGCACACCACAGAATAGGGAATATACAGAAGGTCATCTTCCACCATCTCCACCCGCAAAACCCGCAAATTTCACAAAAATGAACTTGAGTGAACAGGAAATAGTTCATTTGAAAAGTTCATTGCTGAGGTGAAACTCTCAGAAAAAAAAATAAGAGTTTGACATTTGACAGACAGCAAAAAGTAAATAAATTTACTGAGGACATCGCAAGAACCAAAAGGCAAGTCTTTTTTATTCGTTGTTAGAATGCTTATAATATCTTACTTAATTGTAATTTATAATTTAATAAACAGCTTTTTCAGGTGCTGCTTTGAATAGTTTCATTTTGTCAAGAAGGATTTCGTGGACTGTACAAAAAGGTTACACCTAGCCTAAGCCGATATCAATCTCGAAGTCAAACAGGATTTTTATGCCAACGCGTTCAGTTAAGGGGATGCCTATTGTAAGAACCAGCAAGTTGCCTAAAATAATTCCAACGAAGATAGCTAAAAAAAACTACCTCAACGACTCCGAAGAACAATGTAATAGTTATTGACACGGTTCCAAGCATGCCACAGACTTTGCCAAAAGATATATACAAGGATTTAACAACCGAAGTAATATGATCACTGAAGACACCCCGGTGGACATTATTACAACTCCGATCATTGTGGACGTTGACAGTATAGGCCCTCAGTCTCTCAAGCCCACAGAAACAATTGACCTGACCAAATGAACTGAAATTCCAGATACACCACCAAAAGTAGACAAACTCTCGGAGCAAAAGAGATTCACAACAATCGCATTCGGAATGCCAATATGACGATGACGAGGATCAAACTATTGAAGTTGGTGAAGAGCAGTGAAGGTGATGTTATTCAATACGATGAATCATATGGTAAGTTTATCATAACTCTGTAATTGTACAAGCATACAATTTTTTTTTTTTTCACAGAATCCGCAAACATTTTCATTAAATTGAATAGAGGAGCAGGAAAGCTTTGAGGAAAAAATCGAACTGACGGACGTCGAGAAATCAAAAGGATACTATGAAGTGCAACAGCAGCATTGTCCTGATAACAATCAGCCCCAACCACGCAGCCGACCCAACGGAATCCAGTGAAAATAAATCCCAAGCATTGACCGATTGCATGGTTTCTGTAGAAGAAATTTCTTCTACAACACAACAAATTATCTATTTTTCTTTTAATAATTTCACTGCCTCAGTAATAATTTATTTATAAAATAAAATTCAATTGAAAAAATTGCTCAAGACGGCTCCTCTTTTCCCCAAAATGTTTCAAACTTTAGGTTTACGAAAACAAAGTCAAAAGTGATTTTTACTATGCTACCTTATTATATGGCAAGTGAAATCACTTTTGACTGTGAATTTTTTCAAATTTTGGTTTGATTGAAAATGTAATGATGCAGCTTTGTTGTAAATGCAATTACTAATCAGTAAATAATATAACATAGCTGTATGTCTGTTCATATAGAAGTGACTCCACTAAATACACCAAGAATTTTTCAGTTTTTGATTTTGTAAGAAATTCTTATCACATTTATTGGTGTCACTTCTACAAAAATAGACATACAGCTACAAAATATATATTTTCTGATCAGTCATTGTATTGACAACAAACCTGCATCATTAGATTTTGAATAAAAAAAAAACTTCAAAAAAATCCCAATCAAAAGTATTTTTCACTAGGGTACCTGATAAAATGGCAAAACACGAAAACGCAATTACTTTCAAATTCATTTTTATCTAATTTATTAAAGTATCAAAAATGCTACCAGTAAGTAGACTCAACGTTAATATTTTTGACAAAAGCTATACAATGATAGAAGTTATCTTCGTCCATTATTTCTTATCAGCAAAAAATAGTATCCGCCTCAACATGGTGGTTGTACAAGGAATTTGTTTTTGCTGGTGCATTATTGGCAAGTCTGGAGTGCATGATTCGAAATCAAATGCCACTCGCTTGCAAACAAAGGTAAGTCAAGTCAAGATATCGTAGGTTTTGCTATTGTCGTCAAGTTCCTTGCGTAACGATTGCATGAACCAAGATTCTTTAGTAGTGTTGCGCCAAGAATAGAAAACCTAATAAAAATTTATATATTAAAACTATTGAAATGAATTGTTTGTAATGTTTTTACCTGGAATTGTTGAATAGGCAATCAAAAAGTCAGCTTGTACTGGAATTATGTAGCTCATCGATGATTCCCCCTCTGTCTTTGTCTTTTCAAGTGTAAAACCCGAGTCAAGCCGGTCCCCTTGACAAGTTTGAATGAAGAACAGCTTGGGCTTCCCGGCAAGAGTTCTGCAGTTTTGTGCAGTAAAGCAATGTGCAACTGAGTCCAATTTATGTTGAGCATAGCATAGCAGTATAGCAATTAGAATGCAATCACACTCCGTATGTAAATTTTCTGAGGTCTCTGGAGTAGTAGCGAAAGATGCACCCATGCGTAGGTACTTCTACTTTCGGTGGTACTAAGTTGCCAAAGAATTCTGCTAGACTATTGCTTGTTGGTGGCGATTTATTGCCGTTGGCAGCAGCTCCCATTTATTGCCGTTGGCAGCAGCTCCCATCGACGCTGAGTAGGCAAAAGATGCAAGGCATTTATATTATTTGAGGAGACAGTGGAAGCTTTGGGAAACCTCTATCTGAAGTTGGCGTTCTGCAAGACATAAAACTTGCAAAAACAAAATTCAATAATAAAAATTAAGAAAAACACTCACCTTCGCATTTTATAGAAACAGCTCGGCCAATTCAATCCTCCTTCATAATAAACAAATGCAGTTGATATTTTCCAGTAAGTAAAGTTGGAGCAGCAAAGGCAAGAAGCATGGAAAAATATTATTTTAACTTCGGCAACGAAATAGGCTATTTGTTTATCTGCGAAATGTCATTTTCTTACTTCACCACAGTTTTTTTTCGAGTGGTGAGTTTAAGGCCATGTGTGCACCACAGAATAAGGAATATACAGAAGGTCATCTTCATCCAAAAAGTTCATTTCGCCTACAAGCTAAAACTTAGCGGAAGCCCCCGGGCCGGAAGCCCCCGGGCAGGAAACTGAGGTCAGTGGAAAAAGACGGTTGAGGTGAGATCAATTCCGAAAATTTAACGTTTTTTATTTAGTTGCAAAAAAGTCGGTATTTCTTAGCTTTCTTACAGTCTAGAATGTAGAAAAACTCATTTAAGTATCAGATATAAACTTTATTTTCATTTTTTCCCATATTTAACTAAGAAATTGAAAAAATTAACAAAAATTGCAAACTGATGCAGACACTTCTTAAATCAAACAGTGCACACATGGCCTTAAACTCACCACTCGAAAAAAAACTGTGGTGAAGTAAGAAAATGACATTTCGCAGATAAACAAATAGCCTATTTCGTTGCCGAAGTTAAAATAATATTTTTCCATGCTTCTTGCCTTTGCTGCTCCAACTTTACTTACTGGAAAATATCAACTGCATTTGTTTATTATGAAGGAGGATTGAATTGGCCGAGCTGTTTCTATAAAATGCGAAGGTGAGTGTTTTTCTTAATTTTTATTATTGAATTTTGTTTTTGCAAGTTTTATGTCTTGCAGAACGCCAACTTCAGATAGAGGTTTCCCAAAGCTTCCACTGTCTCCTCAAATAATATAAATGCCTTGCATCTTTTGCCTACTCAGCGTCGATGGGAGCTGCTGCCAACGGCAATAAATGGGAGCTGCTGCCAACGGCAATAAATCGCCACCAACAAGCAATAGTCTAGCAGAATTCTTTGGCAACTTAGTACCACCGAAAGTAGAAGTACCTACGCATGGGTGCATCTTTCGCTACTACTCCAGAGACCTCAGAAAATTTACATACGGAGTGTGATTGCATTCTAATTGCTATACTGCTATGCTATGCTCAACATAAATTGGACTCAGTTGCACATTGCTTTACTGCACAAAACTGCAGAACTCTTGCCGGGAAGCCCAAGCTGTTCTTCATTCAAACTTGTCAAGGGGACCGGCTTGACTCGGGTTTTACACTTGAAAAGACAAAGACAGAGGGGGAATCATCGATGAGCTACATAATTCCAGTACAAGCTGACTTTTTGATTGCCTATTCAACAATTCCAGGTAAAAACATTACAAACAATTCATTTCAATAGTTTTAATATATAAATTTTTATTAGGTTTTCTATTCTTGGCGCAACACTACTAAAGAATCTTGGTTCATGCAATCGTTACGCAAGGAACTTGACGACAATAGCAAAACCTACGATATCTTGACTTGACTTACCTTTGTTTGCAAGCGAGTGGCATTTGATTTCGAATCATGCACTCCAGACTTGCCAATAATGCACCAGCAAAAACAAATTCCTTGTACAACCACCATGTTGAGGCGGATACTATTTTTTGCTGATAAGAAATAATGGACGAAGATAACTTCTATCATTGTATAGCTTTTGTCAAAAATATTAACGTTGAGTCTACTTACTGGTAGCATTTTTGATACTTTAATAAATTAGATAAAAATGAATTTGAAAGTAATTGCGTTTTCGTGTTTTGCCATTTTATCAGGTACCCTAGTGAAAAATACTTTTGATTGGGATTTTTTTGAAGTTTTTTTTTTATTCAAAATCTAATGATGCAGATTTGTTGTCAATACAATGACTGATCAGAAAATATATATTTTGTAGCTGTATGTCTATTTTTGTAGAAGTGACACCAATAAATGTGATAAGAATTTCTTACAAAATCAAAAACTGAAAAATTCTTGGTGTATTTAGTGGAGTCACTTCTATATGAACAGACATACAGCTATGTTATATTATTTACTGATTAGTAATTGCATTTACAACAAAGCTGCATCATTACATTTTCAATCAAACCAAAATTTGAAAAAATTCACAGTCAAAAGTGATTTCACTTGCCATATAATAAGGTAGCATAGTAAAAATCACTTTTGACTTTGTTTTCGTAAACCTAAAGTTTGAAACATTTTGGGGAAAAGAGGAGCCGTCTTGAGCAATTTTTTCAATTGAATTTTATTTTATAAATAAATTATTACTGAGGCAGTGAAATTATTAAAAGAAAAATAGATAATTTGTTGTGTTGTAGAAGAAATTTCTTCTACAGAAACCATGCAATCGGTCAATGCTTGGGATTTATTTTCACTGGATTCCGTTGGGTCGGCTGCGTGGTTGGGGCTGATTGTTATCAGGACAATGCTGCTGTTGCACTTCATAGTATCCTTTTGATTTCTCGACGTCCGTCAGTTCGATTTTTTCCTCAAAGCTTTCCTGCTCCTCTATTCAATTTAATGAAAATGTTTGCGGATTCTGTGAAAAAAAAAAAAATTGTATGCTTGTACAATTACAGAGTTATGATAAACTTACCATATGATTCATCGTATTGAATAACATCACCTTCACTGCTCTTCACCAACTTCAATAGTTTGATCCTCGTCATCGTCATATTGGCATTCCGAATGCGATTGTTGTGAATCTCTTTTGCTCCGAGAGTTTGTCTACTTTTGGTGGTGTATCTGGAATTTCAGTTCATTTGGTCAGGTCAATTGTTTCTGTGGGCTTGAGAGACTGAGGGCCTATACTGTCAACGTCCACAATGATCGGAGTTGTAATAATGTCCACCGGGGTGTCTTCAGTGATCATATTACTTCGGTTGTTAAATCCTTGTATATATCTTTTGGCAAAGTCTGTGGCATGCTTGGAACCGTGTCAATAACTATTACATTGTTCTTCGGAGTCGTTGAGGTAGTTTTTTTTAGCTATCTTCGTTGGAATTATTTTAGGCAACTTGCTGGTTCTTACAATAGGCATCCCCTTAACTGAACGCGTTGGCATAAAAATCCTGTTTGACTTCGAGATTGATATCGGCTTAGGCTAGGTGTAACCTTTTTGTACAGTCCACGAAATCCTTCTTGACAAAATGAAACTATTCAAAGCAGCACCTGAAAAAGCTGTTTATTAAATTATAAATTACAATTAAGTAAGATATTATAAGCATTCTAACAACGAATAAAAAAGACTTGCCTTTTGGTTCTTGCGATGTCCTCAGTAAATTTATTTACTTTTTGCTGTCTGTCAAATGTCAAACTCTTATTTTTTTTTCTGAGAGTTTCACCTCAGCAATGAACTTTTCAAATGAACTATTTCCTGTTCACTCAAGTTCATTTTTGTGAAATTTGCGGGTTTTGCGGGTGGAGATGGTGGAAGATGACCTTCTGTATATTCCCTATTCTGTGATTACGACAGTTCGTGTTTCATTTTTGATTTTACTGCGCACATACGTCACAGGAGACATTTATTTGTTTATTTTGTTATTTTTGTAGAGTGGTCTTGTTGAGTGGACTTCTGTAAAAAATAAAATAGAGAATAATAACGATAAATCGGATTAAATACTTGCTTTACTTTGTTATTTGTGTGTTTATGTTGTTATTTTAACTAACCTCCTTTTTTGTGGTTTTGAGTTTTCGATTATTTCCCGGTTTAGTATGCGTATACGAAAGAATATTCGTGCTCGGAAAAAAGTGAAAAGTGAAGTGAAAAACTTCGCTAAGGATGGCAAAAAAATTCTTGGAGCTGCCCTAAACTACATGTAAGAACTGAAGTCGACTCTTACTGGCTGAACACAATGCAGACGGAGCTGCAACTGGAACTGGAACTGGAACAACTGTCAAATTATTGAATACACACAAATTCAATAGCGCGAAAACAATGCGACGGAGCTGCATACGGAACTGGAATCGGAACTGGACAAGTTGACGAACTTTTAACTTTTGCTGTACAGCAAATTTGACGTTTATGATTTTGAAGGAAAAAAAAAACATTTTGTGTGTAAATTATTGTGTGACAGCCAAGTGTTACTTTAGTTTTTTGTTTTTTGGTTTTTACTTTTAATTTATAACAATTTTGTGGTGAGTGATAATTAATGAAATGTTTGAGTGGTTGGTGTACTAAATTTTTTTTGATGATATAATTGGAACAAGCAACACAATATCATTTATTTCCTCATCCATAGTAACAATATCAAATTTATTTTGTTTATAAAATACTCAAACCGACTTTAGAAAATACAAAATATGTGTTAAATGATGGAAATGTCTAAAGCTGTACAGCTGCATTGTGGGCCGATTAAAATCGAAACGTACAGCAATTTTGACAGCTCATCCAGTTCCTATTTTGCAGTCCAGCTCCGTTTTTGCATTGTGTTCAGCCAGTTAATATCTACTTGTATAGAAACAAAACCGATCTATTTAAAGGGACATTGTGCGTGCTCGTGGGGTGTCAGTGCAAAAGTACCTTTGCTATTCTTAAAGCCGACTTCCTCTTACTTAGAAGAGGTACAATATATTGTTGTAAGTAAAGAAGATAATCATGTAGTTTTTTTTAAAGTTTGCCTGCATCAATAGATTCCAAAAGTCTTCACAAAGGTTGCTCACGAAGTTGAGCTGGGATTCATTATTAAGAAAACATGTAAGAACGTTTCGAAGGAAGATACTATGAACTATGTGGGTGGGTACTGCTTGGCACTGGATTTGACTGCACAGTACGAATTGGTAAGAAGATTTCCATTTCATTGAACACACAATTCAAATCAAACCAAATCTGAATAGAGAAATGCTCGTCAAAATGGCCATCCATGGACCCTCGGCAAGGGATTCGACACATCCACTCCAGTTTCACCTCTAATTCCTGTGTCTTCAGTCAAAGATCCTCATATATGACTTAAAATTGTGGCTTAAAGTGAACGGCGAAATGCGTCAAAATGGAAACACCAAAGATCTGATATTTAAAATTCCCGAATTAATCGAACATGCATCGAAATACATGACGCTAGAGGCAAACGATCTGGTGTTAACTGGAACACCAGATGGTTCGACAATATAGGTCGATGGAGATATTGTTGAATCTGGATTAGGTGAACTAGTCAAACTAAAGTTTAAGGTTGTCGATGAGTGACGATAGATAAATTAATAAACAAACATGGTTTACCTACTTTAAAAATTTTTTTGATTTGTTGTTTTTTTTATTTAACTTTTAGCAAAGTAGATTTTTATTCTTTTAACATTTTTATATGCCCCATTATGTTGTTCATTTTGTGTTGGATGTTGGCAGCTTCAATAATGAGTTCCAGTGAGTTTTGGAATTTCTCTTTAGTCACTTGTAAGGGTCGTGGAACCAGTACTCCGAACCATCGAATTGGATCGATAAATCCAGCTTCTTTGTCAACGGGATATCGTTTAAGTTGGAATTCATTGTCAGAGCAGACACTTTCTGATTTCACTTTTTCAACTCGAGCTAGAGGATGGTATTCTGGAGTTTCTTCTGTGGGTAGTTGTGAAATTACAACAGTATTTGGTCCTTGTACGTAGCGAGCTTTAGCACAATTGATTTTGCCATCGTTAGTAACTTTTTCAATTGTTACTTTGCATTGCACTAGCTGTTCGACTAAGCTGAGGAGTTCCAAATACAAATCATCCAGTAGATCGTGGATTTCTTCTAGTTCAAGTTCTTTGGAATTATCTTTTATTAGTTTTTGTGACATTTTCGCATGTTTAAAGACTTGTTTAATTCAATTTTTGAATTTAAAGTTTTGAATAACAAATATTGCCCGTATTTCCTATTGAATTCCCGCGTTTTTTGTCTCCTCATACGTCACAGCTAAATGTAAAAAAAGCAAGACATGCGCGTGTCCACAGCACAGAATAAGGAATATACAGAAGGTCATCTCCCACCACAGAATAAGGAATATACAGAAGGTCATCTCCCACCATCTCCACCCGCAAACCCGCAAATTTCCCAAAAATGAACTTGAGTGAACAGGAAATAGTTCATTTGAAAAGTTCATTGCTGAGGTGAAATTCACACAAAAAAAAAATAAGAGTTTGACATCTGACAGACAGCAAAAAGTAAATAAATTTATTGAGGAAATCGCAAGAACCAAAAGGCAAGTCTTTTTTATTCGTCATTAGAACACTTATAAATATCTTACTTCATTATATTTAATATTTTCATAAATAGCTTTTTCAGGTGCTGCTTTAGCTTTAGTAAGTTTCATTCGTCTAGCAACTGAAGCGAAAGACCATGTAAGGAGAATTGCAAGGGACAGTCAACAGTGACAACAAAATGGGATCTCGTCTCTGTTTGCAGTATGAAAGTGCTGCTAACACACCGAAAGCAGATGCATATCGTGACATGGTTCATGCTCTGGGACAGATCTACAAACAAGGTTTTCAGAGCAAATATTCCTTCGCCATACTTGTCATATTTTTGTGCCAACGGAATGAAAACCAAAGAACTGAACAAATCATCGCGATAGCTTGCCGCTTGAAAATGATCAACAAACACCTTATCGAATTCAAAGTATCTGTGCAGGATTCATAAAAACTCGTTAAATATTCTTTTAGAAGTGATTTTATTAATGACTTTAAAAATAATGAGTCAGGTCTAATAAATGTGATGAGATATATAAGCTGTCAGTGTTTTTATTTGAAATGATTCCTTTTCCAATAAGCTCGTAAACAGGAGTGTTACCCGTAAAACATCACCTTCACCAGACATTAAAGCTGGATACACGTTTCTGCGATCGATTGCATCTTTCAAGCGCAGAACAATCGACGACGTTTTCAGTGAGTTTATAAATCGCAATAATGCGTTAGATTCCAGGAATTTTTTCAAATGCTTTCTCAGGAACTCTGAATTTTTCAAAATTAGTATTTATTACTATTATTATTAGCCAAGACAGAGCATGAACACGTTGTTAGCAATGTTGATTGGGAAAACTATTCAACTGTGTGGGGTTGTGAAAACCAAGCTCCCAGCACTGAACTTACTTCAAAGCCGTTTGAGCCACTGGAAATTGCACAGAGCAGAGCTAATGCATGTTGTCTTATAAAAAACAGGAACCACCCCTTTCATAAACAACATGATGAAAATGCCATTCTAACATGTAATGGATCGCAGGCAGAAATTCCTTGTACAGAACGTTGTCCGGTAAAAGTACCATCAGGGAACGGAGGACTCGCAACGATTCAATTTTAACAGTTATTCAATTGTTCTTAATGTTTTCTTGATTGAACAGATAGTTTTGAAGACGATCGACTTTGTTCATTTAGAGATGTTTTAAAACAAACGACAGACTCTGGCAAAGAACTCGGCAAAGTTTAACAACAAGATGCTGTGGATAGTTACAGAATCGAGGAGTTGACACTGTTGTATCAACAATCTGAAGACCTATAACAAAGTTTTTGAACAAGCGATTCATTAGGTCCTTCGATTTGAATATTTGCATACCTCAATCCTTATTTGTTCGTGCGATTCGAATAAAAATTTTGAGGCAGGATTTGACCGTGCTGTTATCTATATATTATCTATATATTCTTTGAATTATGTTTGATATTAGTAGACATTTAATCAAATCCGTTTCAGCAAGTTGAAAATCCGTCATTGATGCTTTACTCTCCTCTTCGTTTTCATCCACACTCGCCCGAACTGATGAATTTACTTTCAATCTTAGCATTGAGCGACTTCATCTCTTGTTTCTGGTTTTCTTTTGACAAGAAATGGTAACAGTTCGGGACCCACTGACTATCATATCAGTGAGATTAGAGTAGTTAGGAGCAAATATTCGAATGCTTTGTGAATGTTACCTGTAATCAAAATAAGAATAGAGTTGGCGGAAGTTTTCTAGTTGTCAAGGACACTCGTTGAACTTACAACATCTTTAGTTTCAAAACGGTGGGCTACAATACGGATGAGTTTGTATGTAAACGATGTGTACAGGTTGTCCATGGAAGTCGTCGTAAGTCTGCAACAAACACAATAATTATATTTTATATATTTTATATTTTATATTTTATTGTTTTATCAAGTATGTAAGAATGTAAGAATAAAAATGCTTTTTTTAATTAAGTTACTCCCACCTTTAATAAAAGTCATGTTCCTCAATAAGGAATTGATGTTTTTTTTACACAACTATGCAAATTTATAAGTGATTTTGATATTATAGGTACTATCTTTTCAATTTCGTTGTGGTTACTGTGCCTATATATTTTATTCTGCTATCGTTCAGAAGACAAGATGGAAAAATGGTAGGTACCTTTTAAATGGAAATGCCGAAAATGAATGCACAATTTTCACTTCTGATTCAATTTGCTTTGAAATAAAAACAATTGGCTGCGCAAATCATTCTGTCAGTTGGGCTACCACACCAGGTGCTATCCAGTGGTGAGTTTAAGGCTATGTGCGCACTAGTATGCACTGTGAAATCTAATAGAGTGTCTGCATCAGTATGCAATTTTTGTTATTTTTTTCCATTTTTGAGTGAAATATTGGAAAAAATTGAAAGAAGAGTTTATATCTGATACTTAAATGAGTTTTTCTACATTCTCATCTGTAAGGAAGCGAAAAAATACCGACTTTTTTGCAACAAAATAAAAAACGTTAAATTTTCGGAGTTGATCTCACCTCAACCGTCTTTTTCCACTGACCTCAGTTTCCTGCCCGGGGGCTTCCGGCCCGGGGGCTTCCGCTAAGTTTTAGCTTGTAGGCAAAATGAACTTTTTGGATGAAGATGACCTTCTGTATATTCCTTATTCTGTGTCTCCCACCATCTCCACCCGCAAACCCGCAAATTTCCCAAAAATGAACTTGAGTGAACAGGAAATAGTTCATTTGAAAAGTTCATTGCTGAGGTGAAATTCACACAAAAAAAAAATAAGAGTTTGACATCTGACAGACAGCAAAAAGTAAATAAATTTATTGAGGAAATCGCAAGAACCAAAAGGCAAGTCTTTTTTATTCGTCATTAGAACACTTATAAATATCTTACTTCATTATATTTAATATTTTCATAAATAGCTTTTTCAGGTGCTGCTTTAGCTTTAGTAAGTTTCATTCGTCTAGCAACTGAAGCGAAAGACCATGTAAGGAGAATTGCAAGGGACAGTCAACAGTGACAACAAAATGGGATCTCGTCTCTGTTTGCAGTATGAAAGTGCTGCTAACACACCGAAAGCAGATGCATATCGTGACATGGTTCATGCTCTGGGACAGATCTACAAACAAGGTTTTCAGAGCAAATATTCCTTCGCCACACTTGTCATATTTTTGTGCCAACGGAATGAAAACCAAAGAACTGAACAAATCATCGCGATAGCTTGCCGCTTGAAAATGATCAACAAACACCTTATCGAATTCAAAGTATCTGTGCAGGATTCATAAAAACTCGTTAAATATTCTTTTAGAAGTGATTTTATTAATGACTTTAAAAATAATGAGTCAGGTCTAATAAATGTGATGAGATATATAAGCTGTCAGTGTTTTTATTTGAAATGATTCCTTTTCCAATAAGCTCGTAAACAGGAGTGTTACCCGTAAAACATCACCTTCACCAGACATTAATGCTGGATACACGTTTCTGCGATCGATTGCATCTTTCAAGCGCAGAACAATCGACGACGTTTTCAGTGAGTTTATAAATCGCAATAATGCGTTAGATTCCAGGAATTTTTTCAAATGCTTTCTCAGGAACTCTGAATTTTTCAAAATTAGTATTTATTACTATTATTATTAGCCAAGACAGAGCATGAACACGTTGTTAGCAATGTTGATTGGGAAAACTATTCAACTGTGTGGGGTTGTGAAAACCAAGCTCCCAGCACTGAACTTACTTCAAAGCCGTTTGAGCCACTGGAAATTGCACAGAGCAGAGCTAATGCATGTTGTCTTATAAAAAACAGGAACCACCCCTTTCATAAACAACATGATGAAAATGCCATTCTAACATGTAATGGATCGCAGGCAGAAATTCCTTGTACAGAACGTTGTCCGGTAAAAGTACCATCAGGGAACGGAGGACTCGCAACGATTCAATTTTAACAGTTATTCAATTGTTCTTAATGTTTTCTTGATTGAACAGATAGTTTTGAAGACGATCGACTTTGTTCATTTAGAGATGTTTTAAAACAAACGACAGACTCTGGCAAAGAACTCGGCAAAGTTTAACAACAAGATGCTGTGGATAGTTACAGAATCGAGGAGTTGACACTGTTGTATCAACAATCTGAAGACCTATAACAAAGTTTTTGAACAAGCGATTCATTAGGTCCTTCGATTTGAATATTTGCATACCTCAATCCTTATTTGTTCGTGCGATTCGAATAAAAATTTTGAGGCAGGATTTGACCGTGCTGTTATCTATATATTATCTATATATTCTTTGAATTATGTTTGATATTAGTAGACATTTAATCAAATCCGTTTCAGCAAGTTGAAAATCCGTCATTGATGCTTTACTCTCCTCTTCGTTTTCATCCACACTCGCCCGAACTGATGAATTTACTTTCAATCTTAGCATTGAGCGACTTCATCTCTTGTTTCTGGTTTTCTTTTGACAAGAAATGGTAACAGTTCGGGACCCACTGACTATCATATCAGTGAGATTAGAGTAGTTAGGAGCAAATATTCGAATGCTTTGTGAATGTTACCTGTAATCAAAATAAGAATAGAGTTGGCGGAAGTTTTCTAGTTGTCAAGGACACTCGTTGAACTTACAACATCTTTAGTTTCAAAACGGTGGGCTACAATACGGATGAGTTTGTATGTAAACGATGTGTACAGGTTGTCCATGGAAGTCGTCGTAAGTCTGCAACAAACACAATAATTATATTTTATATATTTTATATTTTATATTTTATTGTTTTATCAAGTATGTAAGAATGTAAGAATAAAAATGCTTTTTTTAATTAAGTTACTCCCACCTTTAATAAAAGTCATGTTCCTCAATAAGGAATTGATGTTTTTTTTACACAACTATGCAAATTTATAAGTGATTTTGATATTATAGGTACTATCTTTTCAATTTCGTTGTGGTTACTGTGCCTATATATTTTATTCTGCTATCGTTCAGAAGACAAGATGGAAAAATGGTAGGTACCTTTTAAATGGAAATGCCGAAAATGAATGCACAATTTTCACTTCTGATTCAATTTGCTTTGAAATAAAAACAATTGGCTGCGCAAATCATTCTGTCAGTTGGGCTACCACACCAGGTGCTATCCAGTGGTGAGTTTAAGGCTATGTGCGCACTAGTATGCACTGTGAAATCTAATAGAGTGTCTGCATCAGTATGCAATTTTTGTTATTTTTTTCCATTTTTGAGTGAAATATTGGAAAAAATTGAAAGAAGAGTTTATATCTGATACTTAAATGAGTTTTTCTACATTCTCATCTGTAAGGAAGCGAAAAAATACCGACTTTTTTGCAACAAAATAAAAAACGTTAAATTTTCGGAGTTGATCTCACCTCAACCGTCTTTTTCCACTGACCTCAGTTTCCTGCCCGGGGGCTTCCGGCCCGGGGGCTTCCGCTAAGTTTTAGCTTGTAGGCAAAATGAACTTTTTGGATGAAGATGACCTTCTGTATATTCCTTATGCTAGGTTTCCACTTGCCATTTTTTAAATGATGAATGACCTAATTTTCTGTCATCGCGAAAAATGACAAGTGGAAATTGCAAAAATTGACAGTCAGTGAACTGACGAACAGCGTCGGTCATTTTTTGGCAGTAAATTTCAATGACAAGTGGAAATTGTCTGATTGACAAACGAAATGTCACTCCATCATTCACTGACATCGATATTTTTTTTGGCATCGTGTTGAATCTTTTGTCAATGAAGTGACGAGACGAGATCTAAATAAACTAAATACTATTTTTTTGCCTCCTTGCTTGATTGATTTTTTTGGATATCAAGCATGTGTCTGGTGTTTGTGAAACTCCCCCGAGTACAAATATTATTCAAGATAAAATACCCGAGCGTCTGCATGGGGGTAACGCACTTGATAGAATGTAAAGAATGAGCGAATACTCTTCTTGTGATCAATGCCACTTGGTTTTTGTTTGTTTAAGATCACATTTGTATTTCGATTGCGATAACCTTTGACTCGTTATCTAAAAACAAAACATCATTACAATTCAGTGCCCAGTACCCATTTACCCATTGGGATTATTTAAATGCATAACATTCCAATTCACTTCGTGAAACAACTATCCAAAATGAACTTTCAACACCTTTATTACTATGCAGGACAACAAAAAACAACAGGACAGATATTTTAACCTTTCTTTTATTCAAGAACAAACAAAAAACCATCACCATTTACATCGAAACTCTCCTTATATGTATGCAGGCTTAAAGCGGTGCGAGGAATTAAATTTTTTTGATTTTTTTTTTTTTGTAGCAGGGAGCAGCGCTTTTATTTTAAACTAACCAAATCGATTATTAATTTATGATATTGTAACGTGCGCTTAGTTCGCAAAAATAAAAACTCTACCTTTCAATTTAATTCTACCACTTTATTCAGTATCTACTTTCGATATACACTTTATTTGAACTCAACTCGACTTTTGGACTATCACTTGTATTTACTCTTAACTTTATCACTCTATAAACAAGACTGCCCTCTGGTTGCCTCGGGCGGGCTATTTATATCGAATGACATGCCATCTAGAACTCTCCAGTAACTTCTACATTGTCTCCACATTTGCTGTCTACTCTCTGTCTGTCTGTCTCTCTATACACTCACACACACTGGCTTACAAGCAACGCCTGTCATTTATACCATTCCATTAAAGTGTTGCCAGTTGTGTTTTCGGTTGAACGTTTTTCGATTAGGAAATTGGTATAAAATGTTGGGTTCACGTTACACTGCCCCCTCCTTAGGATTGTTCGTCCCGAATAATTCCATCTGCAGCCTCGCCACTATATCGATGCAGCCTGTCACAATGAACTACTTTTAACTTGCCTCTTAGTCCTCTTTGGATGCGGTAAACCACGTCGTTAATCCTCGTGACTACAGTATAAGGACCTTCCCAGTTTTGCTGAAGTTTCGGTGACAATCCCTTTTGACGATGAGGATTATAAAGCCACACACGATCTCCTGCTTGGAATCCTGACGTTGTCGCTTTTGTGTCGTACCGTGTCTTCATCCGGTCGCTGTAGGCTTTCATCCGTTCCCTTGTTCTTTTATGGATGTCAGCGAGTCTCTCCTTGAGGTCGTCCACATACTCGTTTGTGTCCTGTGGCTCCTCTGTGGGGCATCCAAATTTAAGTTCGCTGGGCAGCCGCATGGTTTTCCCGAACAGGATGTCAGATGGTGTTTGTCCTGTCGAGCTATGTACTGCACTTCTATAGGCCATCAGGAATAGTGGTACGTGCCTATCCCAGTCTCTTTGGTAGTCGCCTACGACCTTGGTGAGGTGTTCTTTCAAGGTCCGGTTGAATCTTTCAACCATCCCATCAGATTGTGGATGAAGTGGTGTGGTTCGCGTCTTCTTAATGCCAAGTAGTCCGCACACTCCTTGGAAGATGTTTGACTCAAAGTTCCTCCCTTGGTCGGAATGGAGTTCCATAGGCACGCCAAACCTACTAACCCAGTTAAACACAATCTGGTCGACCACCGTTTTGGCTTCTTGATTTGGGATGGCATACGCCTCAGGCCACTTGCTAAAATAGTCCATTACAACCAGAATGTATTTGTTTCCAGCGTTGGTCTCTGGAAAAGGCCCAGCCACATCTACTGCAATCCTCTCAAAAGGCGATCCAACGTTGTACTGATGCATCTTACCTTGAATCTTCCTACCAGGTCCTTTGGTTGCAGCACACTTGTCACATGTTCGGCACCACTTCTCCACGTCATCTCTAGCATGTAACCAGTAGAACCGATGTCGCACCTTCTCCAGTGTTTTGTTTACCCCCAGGTGGCCTCCAGAAGGTCCGTCGTGCATCTCCTGAAGAACTTCACTGACTTTCGATTGTGGTACGATCAGCTGCATCACATATGACTTACCGTCAGCGGATTCCCATCTTCGCCTGAGGACACCTTCTTGCACATATAGTGAGTCCCACTGTGCCCAATAGGCTTTGAGAACTGGACTCCTGTCAGAAATGTCTCCCCATTCCGGTTTCTCTTCATTTTCTTTCCATGCGAGAATGGGTTCGATATCTGGATCTTCCTGTTGAGCAGTCCTCACTTCCTCATTGCTCCATCCGCTTATGGGGTCAGCTCTTAGTCGCTGAGCGGTAATGATTTCTTTGTCTTCTTGCCGCTTGCAATGCTTGCAATCCACTTTGCAAGGTCTTCGTGATAATGCATCGGCGTTTGAGTGCAGCTTTCCTCTGCGGTGTTGGATCTGGTAGTCATAGGTCTGCAATCTTTCTATCCACCTTGCGACTTGACCTTCTGGATTTTTGAAGTTCAACAGCCAGCTCAGAGCACCGTGGTCTGTCCGCAGAAGGAATTTCTGTCCATAGATGTACTTATGGAAGTGCTTTGTTGCCAAGATAAGAGCTAGCAGTTCCCTTCTGGTCACGCAGTAGTTCCTTTCGGGTTTCGATAGGACCTTGCTGTAGTATGCCACCACTTTCTCTTCGCCATCATGCACTTGAGATAGTACCGCCCCGATTCCAACGTTGCTTGCATCTGCGTCGACGATGAATGTTTTGCCAGGTGTTGGATGTGCCAGCACTGGAGCGTTACAGAGGCGGTATTTGAGTTCCTGGAAAGATTTCTCACACTCACCTGACCATTTAAACTGCTTCCCCTTTTCGGTGAGCTGATGCAAACTCTTTGCAACTCCAGCGAAGTTCTTAACGAAACGTCGGTAATATGTGGCAAGTCCCAGAAAGCTTCGGAGTTGATGTTTGTCCTGTGGTGTTGGCCAATTTTTGACGGAGTCAACTTTTTCAGGATCAGTCTTTACTCCTTGGGATGAGATGATGTGTCCCAAATACTTGACTTCGGTTTTGAAAAGTGCACATTTTTCTGGATTCAGTTTAAGGTTAGCCTCTCGAAGTCTCTGAAACACGGCTTTAAGGTTCTTACAATGTTGGTCAAATGTTTTCCCGTAAACAATGACATCGTCCAAGTAGACTAGGCAAGCTTTCCACGTCAGTCCTTGAAGAACGCACTCCATCAAACGCTCGAATGTTGCCGGAGCGTTACATAACCCAAACGGCATAACTTTAAACTGCCAGAGCCCATTACCTGTAGAAAACGCCGTCTTTTCCCGATCATCAGGGTGGATGTCAACTTGCCAATATCCGCTCTTCAAGTCCAGCGTCGAGAACCACTGCGCTCCCTCCATGGCATCCAGGGTATCACTGATTCTGGGCAGGGGATAGCTGTCCTTCTTAGTTACATCATTCAGCCTTCGGTAGTCCACACAAAAACGAGTGCTTCCGTCTTTCTTTTTCACTAGCACCACTGGTGACGCCCAAGGACTTTTGGAATTTTCGATAAGACCGTCCTTTTTCATTGCTGTTATCATTTCCTCAACCTCACCTTGTTTGGCCAGTGGAAGACGTCTTGCAGGTTGACGAATCGGTCTTGCATCTCCTGTGTTGATGCGATGCTGCACCAACTGTGTCCTACCATATTGCCCCTTTTGCGATGCGAAGATATCAGTGTACTCTTGTAGGAGACTTTCAGCCATCCTTGTTTGTTGGTGATCAAGGTTGGATGAATTCAGTATTTTAGCTCTGATGGTTTCGAGCTCCTCCGGAGTTATAGGTTTTCTCGGAGCTTCGTCTGTGATCTTCGTAATTGCTGCAACCGATTCGCAACGTCCAACGACTTCTCCTTTCTTCAACCTTACATCGTACGGTCTGGTGTTTAGTAATCGTACGGGGACCATTTTGTTCTTAGGTGCTACCAGTGTTTTCCCAATGATGACGCTTTGGGAGGAACACTCTGGGTCTGGTTCCACCATGAGGTGTCGAAGGCTTCCAAACTCACCTTCCAGTTTTGTCCAAACGAACACTTCAGAAGAAGGAGGCAGAATAAGATCTTCCCTGATGACAGTTCTCAGTGTCGACGTACTTTCGTTCGAATAAGTCATTGGAAGTTCCTTATTTTGGTACTTCAAAACCTGATTACCGATGTCCAAAATAACTCCGTGCTGTTTCATAAAGTCGATTCCAATGATGCACTCGTCACATATATCTGCCACCAGGAATTGATGAGTAAACACTAGGTCGGCCAGTCGGATCTTAAGACACACTTCTCCATATACTCTTGCTGCTTCTCCCGTTGCGGTTCTTAGACGGTAGCTATTGGTGTTATGAAGCCACGTCGTCTTTACCAGGTCTCGACGTACTATGGAGGCTGTGGCACCGGTGTCGATGGTAGCCACATGTTTGTTCCCGTTAATAGTAGTCTCCACAGTCAGACTTTTGTTGTCTCGTTTGGTCTGAGAGACCTGGATGGTGGTTCTGGGGCCATCGATACAAGAAACCAGCCTCTGCCCCTCGAAGTTGGTTCTTACTCGTTTCCCTGATGGGAAACGGGCTGATAGGCAACGCTGGTGTTGTTGTTACCTTGCTCTGGGCTGGATCTCTTGCTTCCACAATGTTGACAACCTGCTTTGTTTGGTGGTAGTCGGCATTGACGCTGTAAGTGCCCGGTCTTGTTGCAGTTCCAACATCTTGCTAGTCCGCTCCGGTTCTTTTGTATTTCAGCTCTTTGGCACGAGCATTCTTCGACTATGGCCTCTCTAAGTCGATGTACTCCCTGAGAAGCCTGTTCTGCTGCTTCAATTGTCAATGCGAATGCTAAAGTTTCGGAAAGAGTACGTGTTCTAGCAGTTCGCACAGACCTCTGAAGATGTATATCGGAAATGGCACGAACGAAGGACTCAACAGCGAGCTGGTTGATGATTTCTTCTCCAGCATCCGGGTATGCCAGGTGAACCAGCCTTTCGACGTCTGCTTGGAGCTGCTGTAGACTTTCACCCCTTTTCTGGACTCTGTTATTGAGTTGGACTCGGAAGACTTCTTTCAAGTGGCTATCTCCAAAGCGTTTATCTATAGCTGCCACGAGAGAACTGAAATCGCCGCTCTTACCAGCTGGAACTGTTTGAAGTAATTCAGCTGCTGGTCCTCTAAGAGCAAGAGTCAGTGCAATGTACTTGTCTTCGTCATCCCAGCCATTTGTTGTCGCGGCTGCCTCAAATTGTCTCTTATAGACTGGCCAAGAAGACTGTCCATCAAATGTTGGGGGTTTCATCTCCTTTTTCCTTGCAAACTCCCCAGCAGACTCTCGAATTTTGATTTTCCGGATCTGGTCCAATTCCTTAGTCAGAACAGAGAACTGTTTATCACATCGGGTTTCTACGATTTCGAAACGATTCTCTACAACAGAAAGCTGTTTCTCCACACCTTCAACGCGTTCGTCTAGGGCACATACATTTTTCTCAATGTTACCCAATTTACCTTCTAGAATGTTTTTCTGACCTTCCAAAACATTCTGTTGCGCCTCAAGTCTTTCGAGAATATTCTGTTGTTCTTTCTTTTGTTCGTTTCGTTGTGCTTCCAGTTGTTCGAGAACATTCTGCTGTTCCTTCTTTTGCTCGTTTCGTTGCTCTTCAATCAGCTTCTTTTGTTCATTTCGTTGTGCTTCAAGTTGTTCGAGAACATTCTGCTGTTCCTTCTTTTGATCGTTTCGTTGTTCTTCCAGACGTCCGAGAATATTCTGCTGTTGCTCTTCAATCAGCTTCTTTTGTTGTACTTCGAGTCTTTCGAGAACATTCTGCTGTTCCTTCTTTTGCTCGTTTCGCTGTTCTAACAAAAGTTTCATCATGCTAGAAAAATCTACACTTTCCCTTACTTCCTCTTCTTCCACTTCTATTTCAAAAACAAAAGTGTTTACGTCTTCCCCTTGCTGTTCCAAATAGTTACGCAAGCGCAGGACGAGCTCATTTTTCGATCCCGCTCTAGAAAGATTTCGCTTACCTAACTCACCTTTAAGCTCAATGCAGTTGAGCTCTTCTAACAACTTACCCATTTTCACTGTATATAATTATTATTTTCTTTTTACTTTTTTTTACACTTTACTAGTCAAATAAGTTTTATTTACACTTCTGACACCAATGTAACGTGCGCTTAGTTCGCAAAAATAAAAACTCTACCTTTCAATTTAATTCTACCACTTTATTCAGTATCTACTTTCGATATACACTTTATTTGAACTCAACTCGACTTTTGGACTATCACTTGTATTTACTCTTAACTTTATCACTCTATAAACAAGACTGCCCTCTGGTTGCCTCGGGCGGGCTATTTATATCGAATGACATGCCATCTAGAACTCTCCAGTAACTTCTACATTGTCTCCACATTTGCTGTCTACTCTCTGTCTGTCTGTCTCTCTATACACTCACACACACTGGCTTACAAGCAACGCCTGTCATTTATACCATTCCATTAAAGTGTTGCCAGTTGTGTTTTCGGTTGAACGTTTTTCGATTAGGAAATTGGTATAAAATGTTGGGTTCACGTTACAATATGATATGATTCTTCATTTAATAACAATTTTGCATGAAAACTTTGCAACACAAACAAAAACAAAAATTCACTTGCAAGGCGGCAAATAATTTTCAGTGACAATCCACTGGCAGTTCAGAAATGACAGCACAAGTGGAAATAGTGTTCATTGAGTTGACAAAACATTTTGTCAAAATTTTTTTATCAATGAAATGACAACCAAATTTTTGACAGTAAATGACACAAGTGGAAATGAACTGGCAATTGTATCAATTACTGACAAGACTTTGATCTGTCAAACTATGTCATTTCAGTGACATGTGGAAACCCAGCATTATTCTGTGGTCCACAGAATAGGGAATATACAGAAGGTCATCTTCCACCATCTCCACCCGCAAAACCCGCAAATTTCCCAAAAATGAACTTGAGTGAACAGGAAATAGTTCATTTGGAAAGTTCATTGCTGAGGTGAAACTCTCAGAAAAAAAAAAATAAGAGTTTGACATTTGACAGACAGCAAAAAGTAAATAAATTTACTGAGGACATCGCAAGAACCAAAAGGCAAGTCTTTTTTATTCGTCATTAGAATGCTTATAATATCTTACTTAATTGTGATTTATAATTTAATAAACAGCTTTTTCAGGTGCTGCTCTCTCACCAGTATGGACTGCGTTAAGCACAGAGTCAGGAAAAAGTCCTGTATTTTTGTACATGAGGATGGAAATATTTGGCGACAATCTCAAGCAAACCACGCTCAAGAGTCTTGGTATAACTGGAGGAAGAATTATGTTACGGCTGGTTGACAAGGACCCGGAAGAAATTAAATCGTACTTAGAGCATTATGTCAAATTAAATGTTTTTTGAAAAATTTGTTTATTTTCTAGCCAAGCCGGCGTATACATTCCACCAGTAGTGAAAGAAGAATCAAAACCATTGCAGAGTGACGAAATCAAAACTGCAACTAAGCAACCAAACAAAGGATTTTCTATAACTTCTGAGCTGGTTCAGTCTCTGAAAAACAAAGAACCTCAGATTGAGAAACCAGCCGAAGAGGAAAAAGTTATGGATACTTTGAAAGCAGCAAAGGAAATTGACCAGCCTAAGGTTCAATATGATTGGCGCTCAGGCTCTGGAAGAAGTATGATTTCCGCTCAAACGACAGATCATAAAGATGAAATAGAAGCCAATGAAATGGAAGTAGAACCAGAAGTCAATGTGGTTAGTATTGAGAAATACTCGTTTTCATTCGTATTTCATCATTTTTTCATTAGATAGGAGAGAGAAATGCAGTGATTTACTCACTAGACTCCACGCAAAAACAGATGTAAGATCTGCCAGATTCGTTCTTTGACTTGACAGTCATCAGTCAATGACTTGAAGTTAGTACTGAGGGATTTGAAAAAGGTAGCAGAGGGCAATGATGACGCACCTCTTCTAACAGCTAAGCTTCGTGAGATTGAAGAAAGCAATTCCATGCTTCGAAAAATTGCGCAATATCAAAAGTGCATAATTCGAATACAATTCCCCGATAGGCATGTTTTGCAGGGAATATTCAAAGCAACCGAAACAGTGAATGATGTATTGGATTTTGTCCGTGGATTTATAACAAATGAAGATATGAATTTTCATTTGTGTATGTGTTATTTTGTCTGCCGAAATTGCAGCTTTTCATTTTTGATTACTTTCAGTCACTATTCCTCCAAAAACTATGTTGCCTGCTGATAAGACTCTACTAGAAGTAAACTGTGTGCTCACCGCTCTGTTCTTCACTTTGGTGTCAATGAAAGCAATGCTTTGCCATCAATATTGTCACATTTGAAGAAAAATTTTCTTCTGCAAATTACTTCGCCTGAAGGTGCATTTTATCTCGCCTCTAAGTCCCGGTAAAATTTAATCTCGTTTTTAAAACTCCATTTTTATATGTTTCATTTGAATTTGATTATTGCAGCTTAATTCGAAGCGCAGAAAATAACAACAACAATTCTGCCTCCAATAATCCTGGTCCATGGACTGGTGCCATACCAAAGCGACCAAGAAAGGACCAATTTCGGCAAATCCAGTGCATCCGATCGAACTACTAGTGACGTTCCCAAATGGTTTAAATCAACAAATCACTGATGCATTGTTAGGGGTCACGTTACAGGGTCTATAGTCTATACATGTACGCTTTTGTGGTTTCTAACAAATATTTAAAAATAAATGGCAGACACTTCTATTAAGGAGTTATCCAGAGACATATCAACGGATAATCTGCAATACTTAAGGCAAAGATGATGAGAAGGAAAACCTGCTTGCTGAATTCTTTCAATACATCAAGGACAACAAAGTCGTTGTGCTAGAGGAATTGGCTACCCACTTCAAATTGAAAACGTAACAAGCTATCGATAGAATATATGATTTGCAAGCCGATAATTCAATAACCGGTGTTATTGACGATCGAGGCAAATTTATTTACACCTCCGAAGAAGAACTACTTGGGCAGCCAAATTCATCAAACAACACGGCCGGGTGTCTATTGCTGAGTTAGCTGAGTCCAGCAAAAACCTGATTAACTTGACTCCAGTCAGTAATTAAGGAGAGACGAGACTATTTTCCTGTTTTTAGTCTAATTTTATTTAGTTTTATTTTTATTTTTTGAACACGATGTATAAATCATACCAATGTATAAATTATATGTATATATATAAAAAAGTAACTTTCAGTTTTAGTCTTCTATTCCATGCCATCAGTGTCATCACCAGCATCACTGTCATCCATGTCTACATCATTTTCTTCTTCGCTAGTCTCGTTTGGGTCGCTGGCTTGCGACTTGCGAGTGACATTTCGGGCATTCACACAGGAAAGATGTATCTGCAACATTTTTAATTTGTAATTTGGTTTATTACAGTCAACTAAGGAAGACTTACAGCTTGTCGTGAATGTTGGCTCCTCTCAAGTTGGCAGTCTTCAAGGTAGGAAATGCATTATCTCATCTCCAGGTTTTATTGGACTGATTGCTTTTAGGACAAAAATGTCTTTCGAGTTGGGGAAACTTGATTGTGCGTTGGGTATAGGTGCAGCTGCGATGGATTTTACTCTGAACTGTGTACAAACCAGATCCTTCGTTATTTAGGAACTATCACCAGCAACTATAAAATAAATTAAACTAATAGTTAGGTGTGGCAAAAACATGGGTCAGATATCGTGTGGCATAGCTAAACCATTGTATGTAGATTCTACAGAGTGCAAACATTAATAGCAAAGTCCTGTTCATTGGGAAGTGGAGAAATTAAAGAAAGCAACAGTTTGTCGTACTCAGATTCATTGTACAGATCCTCCGACATTCTATTAGCACTTTAGAGGTCCACTTTTTGAGCCGTCCATCGTCATCCAAGTCGTCTGTTTTGTCTGGATACTCATTAAGAAAATACTGTCGCTCATATTCATCCAAATATCGTGTGTAAATGCTTTTTATTGCTACCGCGGCATTGACGCACCGCTGCGCTGCTGGAAACCCAAACATTGAACTAACTCGTCACTTTCATTGCGAATGTTAACCTTCAACCTTCAACTGCGGTTGATGACCTCGTTGTATAGAAGATGTAGGTCAACTTCCCTGCCATTTATTTTTGGAAGACGGGTTTTCTGGTGTGCTAAAACAACAATATATGGCAATTTAAAGTGAGTGAAATGAAAACAAAGCCTTTTACTTACTTTCGAGATTCATGGAACCCTTGGAGAGCACAGTAAAATGTCTCACGAACTTGTTCGATTTCTGTGCGCGAGGGTCTTTTCAGTCCCACAGCTTTACAATTGGACGCACTATCGTCACTTTGTGCAGGTAGGGGCACAGCCGATTGAATTAATTCTGTTGCAGACATTACTGCAACAATTAATTTCTTTTATAATTTATACTATGCAGTAGTTATTTTGAAGGAACTCTAGTTGGAGGAGCAAATAAGCAAAGGCAAGGATGGAAAAATATTACTTTATCTTAACTTTCGCAAACCCAAACGAAATAGGTTATTTATTTATCACCGAAATGACATTTTCTTACCTCACCCCAGTTTTTTCGAGTGGTGAGTTTAAGGCCATGTGTGCACTGTTAAATTTAAGAAGTGTCTGCATCAGTGTGCAATTTTTGTTAGTTTCTTCAATTTTTTAGCAAAATATTGGAAAAAATTGAAAACAAAGCTTATATCTGATACTTAAAAAAGTTTTTCTACATTCTAGACTGTAAAGAAGTTAGAAAATGCCAACTTTTTTGCAACAAAATAAAAAACGTTAAATTTTCGGAATTGATCTCACCTCAACCGTCTTTTTCCACTGACCTCAGTTTCCTGCCCGGGGGCTTCCGGCCCGGGGGCTTCCGCTAAGTTTTAGCTTGTAGGCAAAATGAACTTTTTGGATGAAGATGACCTTCTGTATATTCCTTATTCTGTGCGCGTGTCGTAATCTTATTATTCTTTCATTCATGAAGTTCACCCACGTGAGAGCAACAACCGGTCATCAGCGAACGAACCTTTTATTTTCATTTTTGTTTATTAGTTCAGTTCACTCACGTGAGAGCAACAACCGGGCTTCAACGAACGAACCTTTTATTTTCATTTTTGTTTATTTGTTCAGTTCACTGCTTCACTCACGTTGTTGTATGTTGTCATAACTTAAAATTCGAACCGAAAAAAATGTCAATAAATTTGGAAATAAATCCTAAACAATTGTTGGAGAAATTGGAAATGCAATTTTTGCCTGCTGAAATTGATGACGACGGAGAAGCCAAAGTCGAGGAATACTTTAACAACTACACAGTTAAGGAGAATGGCCACCTTACAAATGCACTGCGCGGGTTCCCGCTCGATGGAATAGAATTTGTTGTTCCTAACAACTTGGTGGGAGTTGTCTTTCAAGAGCCTAAAAGCACATTAGATGAAACATCTGATAGACTTCTTAGAGTTACGGGAACGTTTGACAAATTCACATATTGGAATTATGACAAAGTTCCCTCAGCTGATGACGGCTTACGGCGTGCATTGCAAGTGTTGAGCGTTGCAGATGAACTTTCGCATCAACCAGTTTCGGAAGAAGAAATACTAAAGGAAATGGAGAAGCTGGCGAATTAAGTGAGATTGTTTATTGTTCCGTTACAGATTTTATAAAGCTTTTTAAAAATTGATATGTATTTTATTCATAATGTGAAAGATCGAGGTCCTAATAAATGTGGATTCCTAATTGTTTTTTTTTCGGCTATCGTGTTTCTTGAGCAGTTGTCAAATCCTACGGGAATGATCCTACCATAAAAACCGTTCCCTTTTGTTACTGCACCAAAATTCTGAAAAGCATCAAGTCCTTAAGTCTCCTTTTCAGCAAAAAAAAAAAAATCTGTCTCCTTCAATCACAATTCAACTGTTCTTTTCGAGTAGGTTACTCCTGTTTATCTATCACCCCTATCCAAAGACCAGTCGTAACAACTTCGGAAAACGAATGCCAAGACTGTTCCGAGGTAGTCTACGATGCTTCCATTTCGGCATTTGTAGTCCGAAAGTGTTACGATAGGCCTTGTGACAGGCACGAATATCTCAACGTTAATTAGAGACAGTTTGTGATTTTTAATGCTTCGACAACATCGATATATTTATTTCTGTTTGTACATTACTTTAAGTTATTACAAGGAAAAGGCTGAGTATAAAATCGTTGAGATTAAAAAAATAACAATGACATTTTATGGCATCCAATGAACACGCGAGTACGAAAAATAGCTACACTATTATCACTTATTAGTTACAAGAAAAGAAAACAAGATGATTAGATTTCAGGCCAGAAGTGTAGAGCCACCAATGGAATAGACACTCCAGTGACAATACTCGAGATTAGATTTACGCTATGGTTGTCTAGTATTCTTAGTCCACTGATATGTCGGACGTTCGGACCAGGTGCGTCGACTATTTTTCCATCTTCGTCGATGCCAGAAAACTGTAACGTTGCCCCCAACCACGAATCGACAAGTGAACCAAAAAATCCAGCTAAGCCACCATACAAAATTATGGGCCATTGTGACGGACTTTGTTGGAGGGATTTTGCGTCCACGGTATAAAGAAGTGTGATATAGTATGTAAGTCCGATTAGTAGCCCTCCCAGAAAACTGACTAGCAATCCCACTATTGAAACTCCTCCATTGGTTCCACGCGGAACCCGCTTCCTGGACGTGACTAAAATGGGTTCACATTTGCTGAGTACACAGCCCAGTTCACTGGCCCATGTGTCACCATTGCAGCATGCTAAGGCACCTTAAAGCAAAAGTTGGATTAGATAAACAAAAAACATATTCGTTTAATATATTTACTTAGTATTGCGATTCCAAGCCAGCTGGATCGGTAATGCTGAGCAAAATCAATTGGACGTTCACTGCTGCCGCAGTCAATGAGGTAGATGATAGCAAGCTGAGTAGGCATTCCACCGTTGCACAAGACCTGAACCCAATTGCGTTGACCCTCGCCTTGAGAAGAGCTTTTTTAGCGCACAGATTTAGTCTGATTGACTGAAACTTACCTTCTTTAAAGTCCTTTTCAATTTTCTTCTTGATGTGGGAACGGAATTTTGTCGCCCGCGACGACGAAAAGAAAAACGTTACTAAACAAGCAAAAAACATGTGACTGGATATGGACAAAACAAAAGCTACAACAATGCCAAGTGCTGCTCCTGATCTGTTTACGGATTTCATTTTCAGGGCCACAACAGCAAAGAGCAAAGGCGCCAATGTGGAGAACAACCATCGAGTGGGGGGAATAACAGCGGTTTCTGCAAAAAGGAAACTGATTAGATACCTAGTTTTTAGCATCATTTTTGATGTCACCTTCATGATCGATGATTTGTGATAATCTTGAAAATGCCACATTTCCCATCCACATGAACATGGAAATGGGTACAGAAAGCCCACAGAAAAGTATGGGATACAAATCTCGGGGATTCATTGCCGCTATTCACTGAAATGCGCTTGTTCAAAGTTTGTGATTTTTGCTGATAAAATTGTGACCCTGCATTTATAAGATGCAACACAGTTATTGCTGATTGATAAGAAATTAAAAGCAAATTACAAAACAAAAAAAAAATAAGAAATTGCAGAACTTTCTTTTTTTCTTGTCACAGGGAAGAATTTGTGGAGGAATGCGCCAATACTCTCTTTTTCTGTTATTTTCTCTTGATTGTCAAAATTTTGAAATCAAAACAAACAAAATAGTGTGGGAAAGTCACAATAGTCTACTTGGACTGGTTCGTAGGTTTGATAAGTCATGTGAATGATTTTCTGTTGGCAACCGCACGAGGCGTTTAAAGCCTTGCGCAAACCAATGCGGTGAGTGCGTGCGATGCGATTGCGATAAGTCAAATCCCTATGTAATCTTATGGACGTTTGACTTAAGGCATAGGGATTTGACTTAACGCAATCGCATCGCACGATCTCACCGCATTGGTTTGGGCAAGCCTTAAAGCCTTGCCCAAACCAATGCGGTGAGCGCGTGCGATGCGATTGCGATAAGTCAAATCCCTATGTATTAAGTCAAACGTCCATAAAATTATATAGGGATTTGACTTATCGCAATCGCATCGCACGCACTCACCGCATTGGTTTGCGCAAGGCTTAATGGCGTACGGCTATGTCAAAAAATCTCTAGATTGAAGCAGATCAGTGGAAGATATAAAACCCTGCGCAAGCCAGCGCCCTTGGTGCATGCGATGCGATTTCTGTCAAAATAAAACACATGTAACCTTATGGAGTTATGGAGTGGCCATTTAACTCAATCGTATCGTACGCACTAACCACCAACCGCGCTGGTTTGCGCTGGACTTTACAATCCATTCAAGAAAAAAAAAAAAAAATAATACATGAGGCGATCTAAAGGCAATGGCGGGCTTTCATGCACTTCTATGAAAACATAACAGTCGTATTTATAAAATTGGCTTTGAACATTCTTAGACAGCTGTCCAGCTAGACGGTGTCTAAAAAGTTGGACAGTCCTTCGTCAACCTCGTTTTTATAATTGCATTCCAACAGTCATCTAAATAAGCCCTCAAGTATAGTCCCCTATTATACGATGTCTCACGAGCCCAGTCTCACATGAGTGCGAAAAAGAAAGGAGATGTGAGGAAATGAGATGCACAAAAAAATTCCCGATGAGTACCGTGCCGATTTTTAGTAGTCTCACCTTGACGTTTCTCTTTACTCTTGTTCGCTTTTGAGTAGTGTTTATTTGATTCAGTTTTTTTACAACAACAAAAGAATAATAAATTGTCAAATTTGAGACGCAGACTTAAGTTCACGTGTAATTGCGATTGTCTCACGGGATGGAAATTTAAAAGGAACGTCAAAAATGAGACATGTCTCGTGAGACATCGTATAATAGGGGACATACTCACAGCCGTACTCTGTCGACTTTTAATAGCCGAGTTTTATTGGGAATTTTTATATTCACTTCACTTAGGCGCTCAATGAAAAGAAAAGGAAGACAAAAAACAGTCGCATATATTCGCACGAAATTTCAACAAATCGACCAATGTGAACTTCGTCAATGAAACTCGGCTAATGAAAATCTAATGCGGCATATACACTGATCAAATGCTTGACCAGCATGTAAGAGTGTATTAGTGAAAAAAACTCACGTATGCATTGTGTGTATGCTGGAAGCAAAATCAAATCGTTTTGATTTTCGTTCAATCAGGCTTCAATCATTGAAGAGTGTATATGCGAGATTGAATGCTTGATCCAGCATACATTTCGTAAGGACACCGCAAAGCGAACATTGTCGTCACAGAGCGCGAAGTTTAATGGGGAAAACAACAACAACACCAACAATGATTGAAGACTCAAGCTTGAAGTGTGTATATCCAAAGTAAAATAGAATTTACCAATACACTCTCACATGCTGTTCAAGCATTTGAACAGTTTATATGCCGCATAAATGGTGGCGTTCATGCAATATCCGTGCAGTACCATTGTTTTTGTTTTGATATACGAGTACAACAACTAAAAGGCTTTGAAAGACTGGAACTAGACCAAGAAAAACAGCTGAACTGACTTTGTGTTAAAACTTTTCCTAGGGTGGTATTCACCAAGAAATCTTAAACTAAGTGCCTCATAAACCTATTCACCGACCACTATTAGTGCAGATTTATGAGCGCTCATAACACTTAAGAGTGGTCGCTACCACTCTTAAGTTATGAGCGGTTGTTGTTTTAAATAACTTCGAAAATTCGAAATTTACTGACAGCGTCATTTGTGGTTGTTATTCAAAAATCATAAATAACTGTTGAAAAAAATAAGTAATTCGAATTATGGTTTGCAATACAGAGAATGAATTAATTTTACGCTCTACCATTTCTTAAATTTCCGATAATTTTTTCTGTTTTTGACTGATTTTGACAATTGACACTGAAATTTTCGAAGTAGTTCGAAAAGTGTGCGTTCAGAGACTCAAAAACCTTATTTTTCGAATATTCGAATTAGCTTAGACTAGACCCTATTATGGCTTGGTGAATAGCACATCCAAATTTAAAACTAAGGCCGTGTGTGAATTGCGTTAAAATTTGCGTTAAAACTTCTACCACGATTAAAATTTGACGTCTTGTTTGAGGTGGGATCAAATTTAGCCATTTGCTGTGTGAATTGCGTTAAAACAATTATTTTAACCAAGATTTCTGCGTAGGTTAAAAAAATTTCCCTCGATAATTTAATAAATTTCCCTGACCAAAAATTGGTTTTCTTTTTCACGGAAAAATAATTTCAATAACAAAACATATTTTTAAGAAAACAGGGTTAATAAAAAGTCTCTGAAACTGAAAAAAAATCTATTTTATTTATTGTTCTCGATTCTTATGTCATATTTTAAAACAACAATGAAAAATATTCAAACAAAATTCCCATTTTGATTAATTGATTTATTCGGTATAGTAACACTGAAAATTAGTTTTCATGGCTGATATCTTTTATACATTTCAGAAGAAACAAAACAATAAATTCGTATTTGGTTTAGAAAAATGACAAATGTAAAGTATTTTGCATTAATTCTTGTTTTTTTCATCCAGACTTATTCTAATTTCAAGTAGTCTTATTTTTTCTTCTTGAGACCCTAGAAAACAAAAGCATTGAATTTATATAAATTAATTGATTTCTAAGTGACATTTAATGTATGGTTTTCCAGCCTGCCTTCGTTTTTTCTTGATTCTTATTTCATTGTTTGAATTGAATGCAAAGCAAGAGCAAATTTCTCTATCACTAGAAACGTCAAATTTTAACACACTTTAACCTGCTCCACAGCTCAATAAATTTTAACCCATTTTATTCACCTCATTAGTGTCAAATTTTAACACGGGTTAAATTTTAACACACATTTTAACGCAATTCACACACGGCCTAAGAGCCTCTTAGCTTTAAGAGCGCTCTTAAGATTGTTTGGTGAATACCACCCCTAGTCTCATAAAATGATCAAATTTGTTAATCAAATTTATAAATGAAATTAGACGTGTTTTGTTGGGAATTTATATTCATTTCAGCAAAACATCGCAAAACCTCGTTCATAGAAAAACAACAACTCTAAAGTGAATATAGCTAAAAAAGTGTTTTATTGAGGCTCGCAAGTGAAGTGAATATAGAAACTCCCAATAAAACACGGCTGTTGTTGAAAATAATATTTTTGCACCCCAAACTACTTATTTTTTCGATTTTTTTTTTTGCGGTTAAAATGCGTGTTTGTAGTCTCGCGGCATCATGTTTTGTAATGTCACAACGACAAAAATGATAACAACAGAGTTTTTTTCTTTTGAAAAACTATCCTTTCCTTTTGACCATTCCCTTTGCTTACCACTCGGGTAACCAGCGCCATTCTCTCACGGTTTATAGAAAAACATAGAAATTACTACTGCACATGGCAGTGCTGCAACTCAACTCATTTCATTCCAAACTGTACTAGAGAGAAAACTGTCAAAAATCACGCTTCCATCGATGAACCGACATAATTTGTGATTTTAGATTTTACAAATCGAAGAAACAACTTTATTTACGTTTCTAGGCAACCTTCGAGAAGTTTTCTTTGGCAAGAAGTGTGAACTAATATCATCAATCGAGATTTAAAAAAAGAATTAACAATGGCTGATGGTGAAAAAATTGAAGTTCGCGACGTTACTCGCATCGAGAGGATTGGCGCTCATTCTCACATTCGTGGACTCGGTCTAGACGATGTTTTGGAAGCTCGAGCAGTGTCTCAGGGTATGGTGGGCCAAAAAGACGCTCGCCGTGCTGCCGGTGTCGTCGTTCAAATGGTTCGAGAAGCTAAAATTGCTGGAAGGTGCATTCTCCTTGCTGGTGAACCAAGTACCGGCAAAACTGCCATTGCTGTTGGAATGGCTCAGGCTTTAGGCACCGAAACTCCATTCACCAGCATGTCTGGCTCTGAAATCTATTCGCTAGAGATGAGTAAGACTGAAGCCTTGTCGCAAGCCTTGCGAAAAAGTATTGGCGTTCGCATCAAAGAGGAAACCGAAATCATTGAAGGAGAAGTGGTGGAAATTCAAATTGATCGTCCTGCAACTGGAACTGGTCAAAAGGTCGGTAAAGTTACTCTGAAAACTACCGAAATGGAGACAAACTACGATTTGGGCAACAAAATTATCGAGTGCTTTATGAAGGAAAAAATTCAAGCGGGCGATGTGATCACAATCGACAAGGCGTCCGGAAAAGTGAGCAAACTTGGTAGGAGTTTCACACGTGCTCGCGACTACGATGCCACCGGAGCACAAACACGGTTCGTTCAGTGTCCAGAAGGTGAATTACAGAAACGCAAAGAAGTTGTACACACTGTCACCCTACACGAAATTGATGTGATCAACAGTCGCACACATGGATTCTTGGCTCTGTTCTCAGGCGACACTGGAGAAATCAAGCAGGAAATTCGAGACCAAATCAACAACAAGGTCATGGAATGGCGTGAGGAGGGCAAAGCCGAGATAAACCCAGGAGTTTTGTTTATCGACGAAGTCCACATGCTGGACATTGAGTGTTTTTCGTATTTGAATCGCGCCCTCGAAAGCGACATGGCTCCAGTGGTGATTATGGCAACGAATCGTGGAATTACCCGCATTCGTGGTACGAACTACCGTAGTCCCCATGGAATACCAATCGATTTGCTCGATCGGATGATCATCATTCGGACTGTGCAGTATTCAGAGAAGGAAATCAAGGAAATTCTAAGGATTCGTTGTGAGGAAGAGGACTGCCTGATGCATCCAGATGCTTTGATGATTCTCACTCGCATCGCAATCGACACTAGTCTGCGGTATGCGATCCAGTTGATTACTACCGCCAATCTGGTGTGTCGACGTCGCAAGGCCACCGAAGTGACCACGGCCGATGTGAAAAAAGTATATTCACTCTTCTTGGATGAACACAGGTCCAGCCAGATCCTGAAGGAGTACCAAGACGAGTATATGTTCAATGAAGTGGTTGAGGAGCCCAAAACCGAGCCGCCCGCTATGACTGGAAACGCACAGCCCATGGATTGCGGAGACTTCTAAAAGCCCCCAATTGGATTCCTTAGTTTTTAGTTTTCCTTTAATAAATAAGATTTTGTGAAATTTATGAAAATGTTTTCCAATCGCTGTTGGTCTGCTTGGGCTTGCTGTGGGGGAAAATTGGTACGACACTAAAACAAAGCACATTTTTGGGTCCCTGGGACCTCAATTTTTATTGTAAATGTGATTTTGTAAATAAATTGTATAACCGCTCCTTGTTTCTTCGACCCTAAATGTGCATGATTCACTTGAATTTTATCACCACGTAAAGTAAAAAGAATACAAACAACACAAAGAGAAACATGTAACACATCTGTTTGGTGCCACCGTGTTTCCCCAGTCGGATAACTCGATTCATCGTTGTCCCCAAGAAACCGCCTGTTCTGTCCATGTCATCGTCGATGCCACGCACCAATTTATCTTGATATCTTACTTCATTGCCAATATCGATTGTCAGAGATTTGAGGGCTCCAATTTTTTGTTTGAGTTCTTCGGCAGCTCGTTCGTTCTCTTCTTCTAGTGAATCTTGATTTAGGCGACTCGGTCCAGGATTCTGTGGAATGGGTTGGTAAGAATAATTCGAACGTCGCATTTTGCTGTTGTGTGAAGCCAGTGTGATGGATGGACTTTACACTATAAAACCAAAGAGATGAGAATTCATTAGTGCTCTGCAAAATTTCGAAATGATTTAGTTGGTTTAAGTGACACGTACCTATTGCTGTGAAATCGTAGCTCTCGCTTGAGGAGCAGTTGGAATAGAATAGCAAGCTTCAAATATCAATGCAGTCGTTACGATTTTGTGCTGCTTTCCATTTCTTATCACAAAACACAAATTAAATTAATCGCAATGAAATTACAAAGAATTTTCATTTGTTTTTAATTTTGTCTTGACAGCTTTGCAATTCGTGTTTATGTGTGCGTTGGCAAACTTCAAGTTAATTTCCAATTCACAATAATCAATTGACAGAAACAAGTCACAATTGAGTATTTGTGGTTTATGTCTCTGATAAACTGATTGGGTGGTGTTCGTTGAGTCTCTGCAATAGCCCAGTTCACACTGTACAATTAGTTGGACAGACTTCATTTGATGGAAGTTGGATGGTCTGATGTAGTTTTCGTTCACACCTATAAAGCTTGTCGTTCAACTTTTATCTCGTTTCCACTTAGAATCAGCGAATCGATTCGGATTATGATTCAGATTTCGATGCAGGTACCTACTCACATCACCGAATCGAGTAATCTAGGTATACAACACATACCTTTCGAATCGATCCAGCTACAAGAGCTGTATCGGATCGGGTAATCCTATTTCAATTCGATGTAGGTATACACTGTCACTAATTGGAATTGAAGTGTGATTTAATTCTAAGTGGAAACGAGGTATTTATGTCACATACCCTTCCACTCCATCCAACTTCTAGATTTTCAAAAATTTTTGAAAACCATCCAACAAATTGGACAAGCGGTCGTATGAAGAGTTCACACTATCAAGCATTGGTTTGTCAAACCTAGGTTTGTCCAACAAATTGTACAGTGTGAACAGGGCTAATAGAGCTAACACTCTTACAGCCGTATTTATTAGATTTCCTTAAATAGCTCTGAACAAACGAATAGTTATGTAGTGAATAGCACTCTATTCTACGTTGCATAAATTCTTATTTATAAACCATTACAGCTATGATGTGCATATCTTACCTATCTATAATCCATAATATAATTTATAGCATTGAGCGGTAATACACAGGTGTACTTCACTATCGAAAACAAATCAGTCTCTGAAAGCCATCTATGTATCCGTCGAAGTACTAACATTTCCTTGTCATTTCACAATAGCGATGACAAAAACCTATTCAATCCCTATACTACCTGAATCGGCGTTCAGCATATTCAACCTCTATGTTACGTTCAAAAAGTTTTATAAATAGGTTTTTCTGTTCAGAGATATTAGGCGTGTTTTTTTGCCCGCGGATATAAATTTCGCCCAAAAAAACGACTTCCCCAAACTATTAAAATATTTGGCAGCACTGCAATTTGACATAATTAATTTTTTTTACTAAACAGCTGTTTGTACTAGACTGTAGACTACGATGGCAGTTGTGGAAAACAGCATGAAGGTGTAATCATAATTTGTACGACGATACCAACAGCCCAGATAGTAAGTGCAGGGGCTCCAATCATTGAAACTGTCCAAATAGCAAATGCGAAACTTCCCAGTTGAGGTACCAGAAGCTCAAATAGTGAATCCAGGAGTCCCAGATAAACTGACTGTTCAGACAACAAATGCTGGTATTTCAAACGTAGCAAGTACCGAGCCAACAAATAATGCATTGCTACAGATTCTACCAGTTCCAAATCAGTTGGAAAATCCTTCTGTCAATGGACAATCACCACAGACTTCATCAGGGAATCCAGAATCTGATAAGCAGTCCGCAAATACCGCATCTACTTTGACTTCAACATCGCATGTCCTAGACTGCATAGATTCTATTAAAACTACAGAATCGATGACCGTGCTAAAAGAAATCGCACCTAACCCTGCAACACCACAAGAACAAACTTAAACAGATGTGAGGGAGTAGGAATTTCACTAATGCTTTTTAGCCTTCAAGCGGACGTCTGTGTCTTTACATAAAAGCGTTTAAATACACCATTGGTCAAGTCCAAACCCCAACGATTGTTTTGACCCCAGCACGTACCTGATCGGTAAGTACTCTGTGAAACAATCTTAAGGATTCAAAGTGATAGTTTCTTGTGTTCTAAGGCCCCGACGAAGAACAGTCACGAAAGATCTCATGTCTCGAGTTTGTGATGCATGCTCCCAACAGCTACTACCATGACAAAACGACACCATTTCCACGCCAGACTCGATGAACTACGACACCAAGCCCGGGCCCGGTGGTAACATCTGGACAAGCATGCGTGAAGTGGAGCGCAAAAACCAGAAGGAAACAGTCGCCGCCGTATTAATAAACGTGGAATAGCTGGGTTCCATGGATTAAGTGGAAAATGGTATAATGGTAACTTTAATTAAATGGAAAATGGTATAATGGTAACTTAATCCATGGAATAAGGCTATTCCGCGTTTATTAATACGGCGGTCGATGTTTAGTTTTTCATTAAATTTATTAGTTTCTACCACAATCTTAAGAAACGACTAAAAATAAACTCGACTTTTAATAGAAATCTTCCTCGGAGTCCTTGGATTTGTGTTGCTGGTTTTTGATTTGGTCTAGGTCTTGGTTGGAGTACTTGCCAGCAACTTGGGATGCAGAGGTGGCATCTTCGGGTGTTTTGTCATCTCGTATCCGAATGGATCGCGGAAAACGCAGTGGGATGCCCTTTTCGGGATCCACAATGCCGATTGTTGCCTTGTGAGCAGAGAGGTCTAAGCGAGAGATCAGCACATTTTATTTCCCGCACTTGAAAGGCGTCAAACCACTCGTCTGGCTCGGTGGGAGATGTCGTAGCGGTAGTATGATTTGGGCGTCTTGATCAAGTGCTTTTTGAAGAACTCAGCATGCGTTTGAAGGTCTTCGTCACTGAAACCTTTAAGGGTGGTTTAGAATTTTGTTGAAATAAAGACACATGGTAATCTTACCTGTTCCAATTTTGTCCTCGTTGTCGGCGTCGTAGCAGGCCAATGGAAAGCCTCCGTAGGTCCCAGTTCGCTTTCCTTTGCCAATTTAGCCGACAATTACCACCACGTCCAGGGAGTCTCCAACACCGCGGAGGTAGTTCTTAAGGTTTCAGCATTTCAGGATTCAGGCATTGACAAATGAGAAAAAAAAACATCGGAATTTGTTTTTATTTGCTTTGTCAAACGGATGAATTTTGAATGAATTTTTTGACATCTATAAAAATTCATCTACACGATCTTGGTAGCACTTGCAGTTTATATTCGCTTCAGAAATAAACGTAGAAGTTTATCCGCGCTATTCGCTTATTTTGTTGTTGTATTTAACATGCAAAAATTTAAGCAAGTGTATATACGCGTGCAAAAAAACGCACCTATTATAAGAGGAACATAGCGCTATTCACTCCCTATTATGGGTTTATAAATAAGGCTGTTAGTCTTATTATTATTCACATCGGCGAAGAAAGGACTTCGTAAACTAAAACTTTTTTGCAGTCGCGATAGCAGCGCTTGCAGTTGCCAAAATAAAGTTATAAGGGGACACATGAAAATACTCACACTGAAGTGACAAAAAACACCCCAAACATTCGTATTGCCGCAAATGCAAGAATGATGGAAAACCCCCAGCGATTTTGCCAGTGCCGCAGTTGCTACTGTTTTAAGAGAAGCTTGAATAAAGACAAGTGATTAAGATCGTTTTGAATATAAACTGCTACCGAAGTCTTAAGAAAATCGTGAAAACACTACAACCTACGCTCAAGTTCAAATGCATTAGTTTTATTTATTTAATTATGGGTGCAATTGAACATGTTCATCTGCACCCATAATCCCTCATCCACAGCCATAATCCTATTCGTCTCTCTTTTCAAATTTTGTGTTTTATAATCTTCATCCGTCCCGCTTTACTTTTCTGCACTTCTGCAGTTGCAGATGCATGTAAGCCCAGCATCACGTTTGCAAGTCGCATAAGAATTGCAAAACTGGCCATATAGATAGTTCCTATAATTGCAAATTGCATTGAGATATAAATCGATTATGACATCGCCACTAAAAAATAGTCGGTATAATGCTAGGTTTCCACTTGCCATTTTTTAAATGATGAATGACCTAGTTTTCTGTCATCGAGAAAAATGACAATTGGAAATTGCAAAAATTGACAGTCATCCAACTGACGAACCGCGTCGGTCTTTTTTGGCAGTAAATTTGAATGCAAGTGGAAATTGGCTAATTGACATACGAAATGTCACTCCATCATTCACTGACATAGATATTTTTTTTTGGCATCATGTTGAATCTTTTGTCAATGAAGTGACGAGTAATAACACGAGAAAACATAAATAAATAAAACTATGGTATGGAAAAAATTCAAAAGGAAAAAAAATCGTAGGCAGAGAAAATCAACGACGGAGTGGAGTGTTGAATCTTGCATCAAAATTGTAAGCAACGTGGATTGAAAATCTTTGGAACTCCAACAGCAAGTCCTTTAAGAACCGGGACATAAATAATAATTCATGGGAAAGCATTTCTCTAGCTGCTGGATTTATAAAAACAAAAAAACAAAACATTTTGTCAAAATTTCTTTATCAATGAAATGACAACCAATTTTTTGACAGTAAATGACACAAGTGGAAATGAACTGGCAATTGTATCAATAACTGACAAATTTTGACCTGTCAAACTATGTAATTTTAGTGACACGTGGAAACACAGCACAAAGCCTTGGCCAAACCAACGCGGTGAGATCGTACGATGCGATTGCGATAAGTCAAATCCCTATGCATTAAGTCAAACGTCGCCTTGCGCAAACCAATGCGGTGAGATCGTACGATGCGATTGCGATAAGTCGAATCCCTATACATTAATGTCGTTTTCCATTGGTCGTTCGGAAGCCTTCTGAACGCTTCTCAAATCATTCCATTGGCATCAAATGACAGTTCCTCTCCTCGAAAGAAGAGAAATTTGATTCTTGATTTGAAGAAGGAAGCGAAACCAGAAGCACTCACACACTGAAACACTGTTGACGTCAAAATTGACAAATGTGATTTGCCACCTCTAAAAATTGAAAAAAAGTGACCTGAAAACAATTATTAATTAACTAATTTTGTGAGATGAGTTCTAAAAACATTTTAAGTGAATCATGAAAAAAATGAAAAAGTGAATGAAAAAAAAATAGCGCTCGACGTTGTTGCGGGCTTTGGATTAGGATGAGGAAATGGAAATAGGGTAGTATAAGAGGAAACGGAAGGTAGGTAAAGGATGTGAATAGGTTGCGGATGTGAAAAAAAAAATCGACAGCTGGGAGACAATGGAAAGGAAACAGGAATTATAGAAAACAGGGAATGGAAAAATAGGAAGGAGAACAGAAAGAACGAGTAAGATAAGGAAGTGAAAAAAAAGAGAAAGAAAAGTAGAAAAAAAGGAAGTAAGAATGTGGGAAAAGGAAACAGGAAACCGGAAAGAGGAAAGAGGAATGTCTACGCGGAAGGATTGGCATGCTAGCGAAGCGCGGCTAAGCTCGCCGGATGTGGGGGGGGGGGGGGGGTCTTTCCTTCCAACGCAGACTACCAACAACAAATAACATAAAACATGCCAAAAAAAACTCACTTTCATACCCCTCCACCGATGTTCAATCCACCACACGCTGGGGCTGCCGATAGTACGCAGCGCGGCCTGTCTGCACCCACCCTGCCGTGAAATTCAGCGGCCGATTCTTGCTGAATTTCCCTTATTCCGATCACCTGAAAAGAGAACTAAACCCCTTCACCGAAAGCCAATTTCAGCCTCCATCTTCCACCCCCTCGGTATCTTCTCAGCACGCCATGCAGCTTCTTTCAAGCCAGCAACAACGTTTCACACCGATACACAATACAAGCAACGAAACTTCAAAGCAAATAAAAGTGTTACTTTGGCATCCCGGATCGGAGAGTTTTTCCGGATTACCAATGGAAAACGACATAAGTCAAACGTTTATGGACGTTTGACTTGCAAAGGGATTCGACTTATCGCAATCGCATCGTACGATCTCACCGCGTTGGTTTGGCCAAGGCTTAAGCCTTGCTCACCGCATTGGTTTGCGCAAGGCTTTAAGTTACTAGTTCAGTCGATATAATTTATGAGGTTTTTCTTTAGTAAAAAAATCAAATTTTTTCATCCAAATCTGTCAGAATGGTAATTTTGGCACTATTTGCGAGTCATTGGCAAAAGACAATTGATTAACCTTCAATTTTGGATCAGTTTGGCAGATTCCGATTTTTAAAAGGGCCTATACCTCTTAGGACACCAAGACTTACAAAACGATCAAAAGAAGTTTTCTCCTTATCGTGTTATTGGCAACGAAAAAAAATTCTTTTAAAGAATTCCATATTTACCAGTGGAAAGCCCCATTTATGCTTAAAGATTATTTCATGCAAAGGTTTGCCGTACCTGCGCTTCAACTAGTCCAATTTTGGCATAGCTTTTCTAACATTTCATAGTGTGTCTCGCGAATAAATGCTTCATGTTGGCTTCAAGTGCTTTAATTGAGGCGGGCTTATCGCTATACACACGAGTCTTAACATAGCTCCACAAAATCTCTTGTCTTACATTTCATTGGGAAATGTCCAATATTAAGTGAAGTGAGTCGTCAGGTATTTGGAAAAGACAACCTTTCGGACGAAGAGAGTATAACGGAGTTAAGCGAGCTGGATGTGGAAAAACTTTTTAATTTTGCCAAAAATGCGCTAACTTATAGGAATAAAATTAGGAGTGGAAACTTTTGAAAATTTACTTATTGTAATTTTTAAATGATCGGGCAGACGGCATAATGCCATGCATATATGTTTTTATATTATTTTAAAGTATTGAGAAATGAATTTGAATAAATAAAAACTATCTAATCTAATCTAAAAAAAAAAAACATAGCTCCACAAAATATAAATTAGCACAAAAAGCAAACTCTGTAGGTCGCTCAAACTAACCATAAAATAGGAGAAGCCTGCGTTGACTTTTTTAACAGATAACGTAGTTTCATTGAAAATTTCAATAATTTCCAAGTTTTGTTCGCTGAAGCCCTGAGGTGGCCCAGTCGTCATCATAATGCGTTTTTTGAAAAACCTAAACTTTCCTGACTGTAAAACTGAGTGTTTTTTTCCGTGAGCTTGCCCTGGGTCTGCCCAAAACTCGCCCTAAGTTTTTACTGGAACGAGCTTAGGTGATCAACAGGGCTGCCAAATCGCATGTACTTTTGTTCAAATGACAGAAATATGTGGTGATTTCGTGGTTTGGTGTTTTTTGACTATTAGAAAACCCAGGGTTTTTTGACAACTACTTAAAGGGTTGTCAAGGAAATATGGGTCAACCCCGGGCAAAGTTCAACGAACGAATCTCTTATCACTCATACATATAACAGACATCTACACTATAAACGGATAATTTCAATTTAGTACCTAATTTCTTTTGTAATTCTTTAGATTAATGTCAAAACGACACCACTATCAAGCCAAAGAAACAATTCGATGAAATGATAAAAGCGGCTTTGTGATTTACACAAGAAATATTACAAAACAACTAGCCATCTTAAAAATAGCTGTTCGAAAACGGAGAAATGCTCGATATCCGTTCGCGGAAGTTCATTAACGATACTCGTGGACAGCTTCATATGGATGACGAATTGACGATCATTGGAGAGAGCGCCTTCTAGAAGCTGAAGCTTACTTACCAGAGATCAGTGCTGCCAACTTTATTTTAAGAACATCACAGCACAGAAGCAGTGAGAAACGTAGAACAAGCAAGCTTTTCAAAAAAAGCAAAAACAAAGACGAAAGAAAACAACGACCAATTTTTCTTTTTCTGATATCAACTTAATTTAGCGTATTTTCGTCACGAATAAGTAATTTTATTTTCAGCAGTAGGTGAGGTGTTATTTTCCTGATTTTTTAAATTTTTTTTTAACTTTTCACAACAAATTAAAATTACATTGCGCTAAGAGAACTACGAGCTTTTGATAGTTTTTGCCAAACTTGATCTTGCTCAAAAGGAGATGCAGAAAACGCAATACTAAGCTGTTCTAGAACATCTCATTGGACACTCTTTAAAGACAACAACTACCTATCTGTATATAATTTGAAAATAAAACAACAACAGCGTTATTGTTATTAAGAAGTACTTATTTTTGTTACTCCAAAAAAGGAGAACAATAAGTATGGGGCCAGTTATAGCGATCAGGAAAACGAATCAGGAAAAATTTTCAAATGGAATAATAACTATGTTTTCATTAGAATTGAATAACAAATGTTTTACCAATCGCAAATCATTCAAAGTATTTTTTGTGCCCAAAAAGATATAATAGAACAAATACATACTTTCTGTTTAATTGGTATTTTTCTATTTTCCTGTTTCAATTCCATCAGGAAAATAAAGAAATACAATTTTACGGCAAAGTATTTGTTCAATTGAACATTTTCTCGGCAAAAAAAATCTCTGGGCTGTTTACTATTGATTGGGTATAACATTTGTTATTCCATTGTAACAAAAATATAGTGATTATCCCTTCTGAAAATTTTTCCGGATTCGTTTTCCTGATTGCTATAACTGGCACTTAAGTAATTAGATAATATTTCACATAAGCCGTGATTTATTCGGAATTTCTATATTTACTTATATTCACTTAACTTGAGAGTATCAATGAAACGCTTTATATGGCTATATTCATTTACCAAGTTCACTTTCACAAACTCTATGGTTGGTAACCATCCCTGTTGTTCACTTAGGTAAGTGAGTTATTTTTGTTCAGTTACGCTATTCACTTAGGGGTTGTTGTTTTTCCATGAGCGATGTTTTGCGATGTTTTGCTTAAGTGAATATAAGTGAATATAGATTCCCAATGAAACTCGGCTATAGCAAACAATAGCGAACTACATATACGTTTTACTGAACTGATTGATTCAGTAAGTGAATAATTAAAACCTCTTCAATTCAAATCAACTTTAAAACAGTGTACAAATAAAGTTCATAGTTCATTCAAGAAAATATAAAACAATTTTTGGGGAATCTCCGAAATCCCGATAAGATTGAGTTCGGTGTTACCTACACAACGAAGAGGAGTAAGAAAAACTGATAATAAATGTTATTAAGTTTCTTTATTTTGTGCTACTTCAAAGGTTAGATCAACAATAAAAAAAACTAGTGGCTAAACGCGAAGCTGGCCACTAACTTAAATAATCTAATCCGCTAAAAGATCCACCAGCCACTAAACCAAATATTTCAAGCTGAAATGCTCCAGATCCTAGACCAGATCTAGTGGAAATTCTACTAAGTTGGTAACACTACCAGAGATAGACGAACTCCAAAAAAAGCAACTTTGCTGGGCCAGACGAAATGGAAAAGCCTCAAGATGGGTAACATCGGTTTAAGTGGCTCAAGATCCTCATCTCAAATTTATGGTAGATGATAGTGTAACGTGCGCTTAGTTCGCAAAAATAAAACTCTACCTTTCAATTTAATTCTACCACTTTATTCAGTATCTACTTTCGATATACACTTTATTCGAACTCAACTCGACTTTTGGACTATCACTTGTATTTACTCTTAACTTTATCACTCTATAAACAAGACTGCCCTCTGGTTGCCTCGGGCGGGCTATTTATATCGAATGACATTTCCTCTAGAACTCTCCAGTAACTTCCACATGGTGTGCAACTCTCCACTGTCTTGGCTGTCAAACATTTTCTCTCCTTCAAAATTTCTACACTAACACCAGTGCTCCCAGATATCTTTTTCGGTTGAACGTTTTCGATTAGGAAATTTGGTATTCAATGTTGGGTTCACGTTACAATAGTATCGCAAACTAATGCTAGTTTTTGGCAATGAACAAAGGGAAAAGGGAAATCGAGTAACTCGTGACGGAATTATGTGAATTTTGGTAGAAGGGCTCACATTATCGCATAATCTAGTACCACAATTTGACACTCTCTCATCACTGCGTGAACACAATGCATACGCATACGCATACGGAGCCGGAGCCGCAAGAGTTAAAATCAAGTTAACTTGTCCAGCTCCGTCTTGCGTTGTTGTTGTTTCGCTTGTATTTAATGATTTGACATCTCTTGCGGCTCCGTCTCTGCAGCCATTGTGTTCACGCAGTCAGTAATCGAACGCAGTATCATTTGACGCATGAAGTGCTCACAGATTATTCTTAAAATAAAAATATAAGAAGATCCAAAAAAAAGCTCCCATCCATCCGTTCAAACCGATCACTTTCGTTGTCCATGTACATATCCGCCGAAAGGCGATCAAAACCGGATATTAATTCACAATATTTCTCTTAAGAACACCATGCGAGTTAATTTAATATTTTAACTTTCGGAAATTCTCACTAAAAGTTTTTTCTTTTTTAAAAAAAGCAATAGGTATAAGAAAATGAATTTAGTCTAAGCTCTAAAGAGACATCAGCGTCATCTGTGAATTATTAGAGACTCAAAGTTTACTAGTGGATATTCGATGTTACTAGTATAATTTCAAATAGCTATACGATGCGTGATACAACTGTTATTGTTATCCTAGTATGGTTGCTTACGTGAGCTGTCTTAACATGCTGTTTGGCCTCAGACGTACATAGATCTATTCAAACCAGGATGGCTTGTCGACGTTTTCTGAGGTCAAGCATGCACGTGAAATGAAAGATTTTTGATCTATTCGAGATCGTAATGCTCGTAACGCCGAAAGGAAGTAGAAGAAAAGTAAGCACTTAAGGACTTGTTTTGATGTATAATATATATAATATATATATATATATGTATATAGTATAGTCTTAGAAATCAATCTACGATTTCTTGAAGACAGGCTAGGGGTACATGGCAACGCAATAAAATAAGGATGAATAAGGTGATTGTAAAAGAATTATGTAGATTTAGGGATTAACAATTTATAAAAGAGATCAGCGTTTGATTTTCTTGAATTTCATTAATCTCAACAAGCTAATTTTAATTAAACAAAGAAACGTCAACACCGAAAGGATAATCAATTTAATCAGCACAAAAACTCAAACCATTTATATTTCAATTATTTTCCTCAGTAGGTACCTACCTACCAACATACCAATTTTGTACGAATCTCTATAGCCCCAGTCGTTACCATTCCAATTAGTCGCTCTTGTTGTTTTTCCAATCAATTATTTTCAAAACCTCCAAATCTTAATCTCAACAAACCGTTCCAATTCAATTTCAATTTGCATTCCAACCAGGTAGATACGATGGCGCGTCGCGACGTAGATACAATACCTTCCTATTTCAATTAGGTGAGCTCGATATGAAAAAGCATCACCAAAGTCCTTAATAACTCACTTCTTATCCAATTATTCCACTCTTAGGAGTGAAAAGGCTGATAAATTAAATTCGACCAATTATTGCCACAGAAATTTCACTCAACCCACAACAAGATGGCACCGTTCTCTTTTCTATCATTGAAATTATCCTAAAAGTCTGGGTTTGGCTTTTCGTAACGTCGCCGTCGTCACTGTCGCGTCGGTCGCGTCGCGTCCCTGTTAAGATATACGAAAGGCCATTAAAGAGCGGGCCACAAGCTGCAACAAGAACAAAACGATAAATTTTCCCACAGAAGGTGCTTCCGGTAACGGTAGATAGGTATGTAGCGGTTGAAGGTACAAGTCAACTTTTAATTACTAGACCGGGGACAAGCGGCACGAAAGGCGGATGGTGTTGCAAAAGTAAAATGGATTTTTGGGTGCGTGTGATGAGAAATTTGTGGAACTCCTAATTTCTAATTCAATTCATCAGGTAATTTGAATTTCGAGAGGAGCAAAAAGGAATCCTGATAGCCTAAGTTTTATGACCCAAAAACATTATTTCAAAAATAGCCCAGTCACTTGAGAAACACCCCTAATTGCCTACCCGAAGTTGGCCATCGCACTTTATCATCGTCTTCATGTTGGTTGTTTTTCTGTAACCTTTTTTGAGAAAAGGACGATTAACAAAAAATAAAAGTGCCTACCAAGTGCAATAATTCAAATATAACATTATTTTGTTTGTAACGAACCTGGCCACCGTTTCATGACTGGCGGTTTTTTTTTATTGGATCTACTCGTACTTTGATGAACTCAAAGGTGGAATTTTTAAACTTAAAAAAAAAAAAAACGCAGAAATGTGGTGTTATTAAATTTCTTGAACAGTGGATCGATGTAGAAAGGAGGGAATGAAACAGAGAGAAGTAATATGTTCTTATGCGCTCTAAAGGACTGAATGATGGAAATCACAATTTCGTTAAATTTTCGATAAGTTTTCTTACTGACGGTAACCTGCACTGGAGAGTGCATGTTGTAAGGACAAAAGTTTGAAAACCATCAGACAACTCTGGGCTCGTCAAACGAAAAATAGTTTTTAGATCCTCCACATACAGAAGACACACACTCCATTATCCGAAAACCTAACAGATAATCTTCGTCGACTTATGCATATTAAAATATACGAAAATGGAATTTTAATTTCTAATGTTCGTCTTGCAATGGTGTGCGTTTATTGGAACATTTCAAAATTGTTTCTCCAAAAGCAGAAGGACACGACTGTCCCAAAGTTGTTTGAATATTTACTTGATTAAAGTTCTTCATCGTCGATGGCGACGTCTCCTTCCATATCTACTACTCTTTCGTCTTCTTATTCAATGTAAAGTTGATTAAGAAACTTTATGCAGTGGACTGGACTGCAAGCTAAATTTTCTTCATTTCTTCAAACGAAAAAAACAAGCGAAGAAGAAGAAATAAATAAATAGAAATACCTCTTTTCAAGAAAACTTAAACAGATGTAGAAAGTGAATCGAAATAAATGAAGTTGCAAGAGTTTTGCGAATGCAGCTGACTGTAAATATTACTTTTTTGCTGTTGAATACAGTTAAGCGGTCTGATTTTCTTAGTTGAGAATAAAGAAGGGAATTTAAACAGATTGCCAGGATGTCAAAACGTTTGTGAATTGATAAATACAATTAAAACTTTTGTTGTTTTTGTTGGTTTGCAAGAAGATTGACTTGTGCGATATACAAAGAGCAGTTACATAAAGTTAATTGAAAATGGAGAGCAATGTCGTTGGCGGACATAGTTTAAGGCTAAGATGTCACTTTTGTATAATTTAAACGTGGTACGACAATATTACTTGAGGGATTGAAGTCATTAAGAGAAAACTTGTGAGTAGCTGAGTAGGGTAGCAAGATATTTCATAATTTTGGTTTTGTTTAACCAAGGTTATTGCTTAAGGCTGTCCAAAAGTTGGATGTACGAGGTTGTATCTTAGAACATTTTCGTTAGGTCGACCGGAAATATCGGGAAGCATATTGCAAGGACTTGGCAATGATTATTTTTGTTGGTTGAACTTTACCTAAGGTTGACCCAGGTTTAATTGACAACGCTGAGAGTTGTAAAAATGCCGTGGCTTTTCAGTTCTGAAGAATGACATGAATGTCATTTGAAGGGGAAAAAAATCTAATGCCATTTGACAGCTCTATTCGCTACCTGAACTCGCCATAAAACATCTAGCGCTATGTAAGGCGTGTTTAGAAAATCAGGACTAGAAAATACTCAGCTTTACATACAAGATGAGCTATGATTTTCCATAAAAAGTAAGTATAATTTTCAAGACAAAGAATTCGTTAGACTTTGAGCAAGAATTAAAACAAGAGACACGCACACATTCATGTTCAAAAAAGGTCAAATCGTTTCCAAACGAAAAATTATGGTACCCGTGCACAGTTGTTCCACTCTCGAACAAAGGCGGCCATAATTACTTACTCACTTGATAACATCTACGGACTATTCATTCTTTAATGATTTGGGCTCTCTGATTACGAATCTGCCATCAGTTTTGATGTATCTCTTAGGTGTCTTGAGATAAAGGCGGTAAAAGGGTTCAAGATCGGTTTGCTTTAGTTTAGCTATTGTGATTGGAAAAAATCCAGTAAATGGTATGTTTTTTTGCTCTTTTACTTTGAATTTTTTTAATTAACGAAAAAAAAAAATGCGATATATTGCAAACATGTTTCTAAAAGAAAATTTAATGTTCTACAAAAAAAGTATTTTGATATTTTTCAATAAAGTGCTTCCTTCAGAAGTTATTCTCGATTAAAGTTGAAAAAATAATAAATTTCTTAGTTCGCTTAAAAATTAATTAAAAATCAATCCGCAAATTTCCGCAGCTGATAGAACGTGTGCTAAATAGAATATTTAATGACCTTTTTGGCAATATATAACACTTTGGGGGCAGTGCGGGGCATAACAGTTAAAAGTTTAAGGCAAAAAACATTAAGATTTTCCATTTTTTTTATGTTTTTCTATCGAAGCCCAGTTTGTAAACGTTTATATTTAGTCTAACACTGATTTTAAAAAAAAAATTGTGGAGGTTTAACCTTTTTATAATATATCCACATCGAAGAAACGCTCCACAAATAGATCAGAGAACGTCAAGAGCATAGTCCGCCACCAAAAACATCAGAGCAGGTGTCGCTCAGGGATCAAAACTAGGACCATTCCTCTTCAACATTATGACATCGGACCGACTAACCCCAAGGGACTGCAAAAACCTGCGTTACGGCGATGGCTCTCTGAATATAGCACATCCATATCACCAACCATAGCTGCCCGGAGAGTGGAAACTCAGATCTACAAACTATATTCTTATTATTGTAAGTGAGGTATCCGGATCAACTCAGCTAAGTCAGAGCTGATGGAACCAGACTCGCTGCCCAAAAAAACGCGAAGTATCAAGCAATCAACTGAGGTGCTCACGCACTGTACTGAAGGCAAACTTCGCTTTCCACCGAGACTGTACCCCTGCTGAGGAGAAGGACAGGACTAGGTCAGCCACCAAAACTACTGATGTACAAGCAGCTGCCGAGACCCGTCATCAATTACGGAAACCCAGTTTGGTTCACCATCTCGAAAACCGCGATAAAGGATCTCCTAATTTTCGAAAGGAAGTTTCTGAGACTCTACACCGGCCTCACTTTCAACCAATAGCGTCAGAGACATTAAAGTTTTTTTTATTTTTTTAGTTTATTTTAGTTTATTGAACATTGTTAAATGAAGCATTCCTATAAATATTATAAGATATGTACTTGTTACTTGACAAACAAAATTCATTATGACATGGCTTCTGCCGTCTGCCAGATTGACAATTTTTATATACTGTTACATATAACTAACCGAAAATATAAACTTTTTAAACAACTATTCCTTTTGACAGATAATAATTAATATTAAAATTGACCTAGTATAATTCTTTCACGATAATTTAATGCAATTTGCAGAACTGAAACAATTTAGAAACATTACAGTAACCAGCACCTGTCCGAGAAAGCCAAGATGACGCCCTTGGACCAATACGTCCTATCGACTATATTGAAAACGGCTGCAAATATCAGCAACCACCCTAATCCCCTGGTGAGAAGGATGACCACTGAGGACCGACACCCTGAGCCAAGATTCCTAAGCGTAATGAACCTAGTACCTAGTATAAGTATCAATTATATATACATATCGCTCAAAAAACATAAACAAACAACTAAACCAGAGATTCGTGGTTCGAATTCCAACTGAGGTTTTTCCCGTGTACCGCGAGGGCCAATTCCTCGTTTGTTTTGAGAAATGAGTTAGGCCCTGATGCTCCTCTCTTTGTTGCGCCTCCCTATTTATTTTTTATTTTATTTTTTAGTTGACACTGAAAAAATAAAAAAAAAAATTCCTTATTCACAATGCAGCGTAAGTGTGCAGTAGTTTTTCAAAATATTTCACGGCTCACGCGAGAGTATGAAGTAATGCGTAATTTGCCAACTCTTATTCATTTCACTTGAAGCACAGTCATTGGGGGTGTTCGTGGCAATTCAGATTTTAATATTAACTGAAACATTCATTCAGTGTTGCATTGGACGGTTATCTAACAAGATATGTCAGGTGCTACGGTTTTGATTTGCATATCTGAAAAAAATTGATTAACTTGTTGACTTTATTGCGATAAACATTTCATAAGGGTAAAAAACAATTAGTAATGGAGTTATAATTTTAACTAATTGTATTTTTTCAATAAAAATCACGCACAAAAATTATACTTGGCAAGTATAATCTTTTGATGTGACTTATCGCATCTGACACCTTAATAAACTGAATCTAGATTTTCAGCCATCTTTTCCTGACTGAAAAACTGGAATGTGCAAAAACTAACAGCTGATGGATTGTCAATTGAAAAACTTAACGTCTGGCCAATCAGAGGCGGAGAAAAGTTAGTTAATCTGAAAATCTAACTTGTGATGAACGCGCCCATTAAGAATTTTCCACAATGACAATAACGACAATGCTCGCATTCAACGCACAAGATCTTCGAAAACTACTGTCAGTTTTCGTCGCTCTGATTGGTCCAAAAAGTCAGAAGTTTCAGCTGACATTTAGCTGACAGTTAGATTTTCAGATTTTTTCCAGATTTTCGAACATAGATTTTCAGATGGAAAAAGCAGTCTGAAACTTCTTAAAAAAAGTTCTAGTTGTCAAAACAAGGAAAACAACGTATATGACAATCGGACTTTACTCGGTCTTCTTGGGTTAGTTTTTTGTTTTACTAGTTTTTGCTTAATTGTTGAATTGAAATTGATTATTATTGATGTTCGGATATTCTCTTTTGTAAATTGATATTGAAAGTGAAATTATCAGCAACGAAAATATATTTTTGAGGGCACATGATTTTAATTTTTTTTATCAAAATTGATTGAAATGAATTTAATTTGCATTCTACCTTACACAAAAACGTGGAAATCGAATTCCTTAATTTCAAAGTGCGAAAATCTGTATGTTTTCCAATTGCTTTTACCACAAGCTATGTAGAACTGAAAGGTGAATCGCAGTACAATTTTATATATAACACAGAGCTTAAATTGCATTCAATAACTACATATGTAGGCTTGCAGTGGAAGTAGAACCCCTCACCTTGGGTGCAACAGTCAAGTGGAAGAGGACATCAATTGACTTAAAGTGAAAAGCTGGGGAGATTTCGTTCGAGATCAAAATTGTTGGCGAAGATAAAAAACATATTGAAGAAGTCGAGGTTTGAGCCCCAGAAACTTCCGATTTACTTATCAACAAATATCGATGATATTGCGGGAATTGTTAGTGTTCAGATAGTACACCTGTTGCTATTGCGATGAAAATCACTTTCTCACTTAATAACTCGAAAAAAACAAAGTTTCTAGGTCCCTTCCATGCCTCACAAGAAACTATTGAGAGAAATGCGTTATGCCCCGAAGCTCATCGGGCCAACCGACCCCCAAATTTTCTGAAAAATGTACAAAATTTACCAACATATATAAATTATTTTTCAAACAAAAGGAATCTGGAGGCCTCAATACCCTCGAATGTCGAGGCTTCATATCAACCTAAGCAAATTTGAATTCAGCTTCATAAAGTTAACATGGCTGGATCACCTTAGGCTGGGTCTCATTAAAACCTTAATTAAAGCCTTTGTGTTATTACTACATAAGCCATTCACAGTTTGAAACCAAAATAAATGACAATATAAACAAGTTTGTGAAATGTAATATTTATGATTTCATAATAAACGCTTTAGGACAAAGCTGCCTTTTTAATAATCGCAAATTGTAAAATAATTGCAGGCATAAGTTAAAAATCCAACATATTTCATTAAAACCTACATAATTCTCTGTCGTAATTGATTTTGCAGAGTATACTTTCATCTTTGTCGCGAGAAAATTAAAAATAGCGGTTGGATAATTAAGAATAAAATGAAACTCCTCTGGTGAGCTTTTAATTACATTTCAATATCCGCTCACTGAATGCTAGTAAATGACACCCATCCCTTATGTGAAGCCCCACAGCACTTCTGTCACTAATTAAATATAAAAAAAAAACGAACCAAAAAAAAAAAAAACAAAAAAAAAACAAGAAAGTCCTCTAAAAAGGACTTTATTCATTGTCACATAGCCGAGGGCCAACCTCAACCTCAACAATGAAATGAACATAATGTAAACACCCATAACGAGTATGACTGAACAATGAACATACTCTGGGACATACAAATGTGATCGCCTTGTTCTCCGTTTCAAATAAAATTACACTGAATTGAATAAAATAATAAAAAAATGGGACATGAAAACTGCCTTCGCCTTAACCAGTAACAAGCGTAAATAATTTTAAATTTTCTCAACATGACATTCTAATTCCATGCACCATCCCTTGCCATTTGGCATTCATATTTAAGCTCTCAGATGGATGCGAGTGGTTATGACGGCCTGCCGCATGCATTCCATATTTAACCATCTAGCCCAGATTATGATGCCGTTGATAATGATGATGTTCGTAATGAAGAAAAAGTGGCAGAGCAGCAGTTCTTGTGGTGTTGATGCTATTCTACCATTGGAAAGCCATAAGGTGAATATTCACAGTGCTGTAGTTGCAAGTAATTTTATTTAAGCCTTTGATCTTGTTAATAGTTTGCAAATGTTCTAAACAGACTGCAAAATAGTTATATCCCCAATAAATTTAAGTCAGTCATTCCAGGGTAGCTTATTTTCGGCTATATGATTAGTTTGACATAATAACGAAGCAAGCTATCGGCCAGGTGGATAGATAATGGTAAGAGTATCAGTGGTACGAAAGTTTCATCGTTGATCTAATTCACTGCTCTAACGAACGATTGTGTCGACCATAAAATGGATCTAGTGTACAACGCGAAAATAGTAATGTTTTTACAAATAAACATGCGTTAGTTGTTCGAAACTTAGTCAATTCGTGATGGTTTGGAAAGTCGGAATCGCCAAATGCAAAATAAAAATCGCCAAAAAATCGCATTAAAAAAAACATTTTATATTATCCATTGATGAAAAAATACAAGTTATTTGGCTAGAAAAGTAATTTTTAATAAACACAATTATCTATTATCATATCATTATTTATACATAAAAATGAACTGCTGTTCGTTAGTCTGGCTAAAACTCGTTTGTCGCAATAACAATACGACAAAAAACCTCAACAATATTTTATCCCCATATTCACACGAGGACGGGACAGGAAAAGAAAACATGGGCTAACTTGGAGAGTTCTGAGCCGATTACAATAATTCTTTCACTGTTAGAGTGCTTCATTGTCCCTGAGTAATATAGACTATATTGCATCACCATTTTCTCACAGGAACGGGAACGGGAACGAGAATGGGAATTCAAAAACCACTGTTCTGATTTCAATACGGTTTGCACTATAAAATACGGTGTTATTCTCAGGTTACATAGACTATATTTCATCCCCATACGAGAACCGAATGGGGACTGGAACAAATCAAGAAACTTGGAAAATACTGGAACAATTTCAAAAATTCTGTCATCGCGTTAGAGTGCTCAAATGCCCTTGAGTAAGATAGACTTTATTTGAGCTCCACTCTGCCACTATAATGGAATCTTGGGCCTGAGCTACGCCGGGCGGGTCAGCTAGTTTTATTAAAAATCAAGAAAAGTAAAACTACAACAATCGTTCCTTACTTTACAATAAATATGACTTCAAACGACAAAAAAGAATAGGAATAAAATATAATTATAAGTAAAAAAATGTGGAAAACTTTAGAAAAGTTATAACATCAGTTACCAAAAAAGGCAACAGCAGAAACCAAAAGCTAAACAACTACCATTTCTCTGTTCACAAAAAAGTGATTTCAATTTCAGCAAAAATTACTATTTATCTGATTTTTGATCTTTTTCGATTAATTAAAATAACATTGCGTTGAGAAAACAACGTATCAAGAATTTACAACTGCTTTCGAGAGTTTTCACCCAACTTCTTGATCAAAAGATATGCAGAATACGGTGTGAATTGCTGATCAAAAGGGAATAGAAAATTTCTCATTGAACATCAAAAAGCTGATCTTTTTTACCTGAATCTGTTGAAAAGCTCATTGAACACTGCTATAGTAAAAAATGAATTTCGACAAAAATCATTAACAAAAACACAAAATCTAACTACGGAATGGTTTACATTCTCAGTTATGTCTGACTAACTTGCTTGATTAATATTTGAAGGGTTGGGTTGAAGCCATTGTCATCAAACAAGGACACAGAACATCGACGAATTGGACAAAACGTCACAATAGATAGACATAACTTCGATGTAGTACAGAAATGCGTCTACCTAAGACACGGACAACAACATCAGCGCGGAGATCCAAACGCTCCGACTCGTCGGGTTTTCGAAAGCACATTGCAGGGAAATCGCGGAAGGGGAAGACCTCGTCTTAGGTGGCGCAATTAAGTGGAAGAAGACCTCAATCGACTTACAGTTCAAAACTGGAGAGAGCTCGCCCGAAGTCGAAGTCGTTACAGAAGGATGTTGGTTTAGGCCCAGGTTTACTCCGAACTGTAATGCCCACCTAAGTAAGTAAGTAAGTAAGGGTTGAAGCCATTATGCTAGATTTACATGCATCTGCTAGTGCAGAAAAGTAAAGCGAGACGGATATAGATGAAAAGGTACAAAATTTAAAAAGAGAAAATCGATATCGCTTTTTGAAGATGCTATGCATTTTATAAATAAGGAAGTGCAGACGTCTGCACATGGTGTCTTCCTTCTCTATCAGACAATAGCAGGACATTTTTAAGAAGTTTGTCAATTATATTTGATAATGTGAGCCCTGCCTATTACTTGCGATTATAAATAAAATAAATAAATAGGGTGGCGCAACAGAGCGAGGAGCCCCTGGGCCTAGCGCATTTCTCACAACCATGCCTTGTGAGGGAATGGAGGGGACCTACAATTTTTTGCCGGTTCCGAACGGCTAATTGAGAATGCGCTTTTCATGGCAATGAATTTACTAACGGAGGACTTGCCAATTCCTCGCGAAAGGCGATACCCGTGGAAAAACATTTTTGCATTTTGCCTCTGCTGGGATTCGAACCTCGAACCTCTGGGTTAGCAGGTAGACATGCTAACCATTACGCCACGGCACGGGTACCACTTGCGATTATAGGTACTATAATAAAAGTCTTGCAATCGTGCAGGAAAAAAAATTTTGAGATAACAATTAATTATGACATTACGATAATATAGAATACGAAAAAAGTGGGTCCTGCAATTCTGTCTGTCTGTCTGTCTGTCTGTCTGTCTGTATATGGATCTACAGCCTGAACTAATAGACCGATTTTCTTCAAAATTTGCAGTTATGGTCTGTGGAGCAGCCTACAGAGGGGTTTTTGGAATTGAGTCTCTAGGTCTTGAAATAACGGTACCTGCCATACAACCGATATGATAATACTTATTTTTCTCGAAAACGGCTCCAACGATTTCGATAAAATTTTGTGTGAGAGATTAATTTTTAATTGTCTTTCTTATGATTAAAAAAAATTTTTTGGAAAAAGGCTAAAAACGGTACCTCCAATAGTACCGTTTTTTTCAAAACCGACTTTCATGTTAATGGCTTACACCATCTTGACTAAATTTTGGATTTAAGAAGTCGTAAACAGTTAAAGAAAGACTGCATATCAATATTTAAAAAAAATTAGTTTTGGTAATTTTTATAAATTTTTTTAAGAAATTTTGATTTTATTAATTAAAGCGAAAAGTCTGGAAGGATCTGTGATTTTTTGTGTAGTAGATGTATGACTATAGTAGTAGTACCTGAGAGTCAACTCATCGTGCAAGTTTTGAAGTGGATTTACATGCATCTGCTAGTACAGAAGTTAAAAAAAAAATAAAAATTTTTAAAGCATGTTCATCTGCACCTATAAGTAATAATTTTTCATCTGCATCCTATAAGAAAAAAAGAGGTGCCTTACCTCTTTAAGCGGACCTCAGATAGAGGTTGGTGACTCGGAGACAACCAAATAGTTCGATGTTTGAATGCAAGTCTAAGCTATTGGTTTATGGGGTTAACCACTCCTCTCTGGCATTGGTTCCAGGCAGATGGTGTAAGTGGCGAGTTCAGTAATTTTTTTCAAATCTTATTTTACAACAGTCTGCAAGCTTGCGTGGAAGAAGTTCTTAGAGTCTTTAAAACTAACATGGGTTTTACCGTGAGCAATCTTTGATCAACTACTGTGCTGGAGAAATTCACTTTTGTATCAGTGGCTGAATTTCTAGTTTAACGAAGACAAAATGTCGTGCACTGCAGAGCAGATAAGTTTCTTCTTCTCAGCCATGGCGCACAGCTAGTGCAGAAACCTAGGAACTCTTACTTGAGGCTGTTGCATTCCTTTCAACATCGCTGGCTATAATGAAGAACCATAATGGAATTCCTGGATATATGCAGATATAAGCTATTCGTAGGCACATCGGTAAAAATTACTTTGCTCTCCGATGTACCAAAGGCAAGTTTTTTATGTTTCCATTCCATATTTCCGCATTATGAAGCAGCGAACCGAGCATAGCACCACGACTGCTATACAACGAACGCCCGAAGACCCAGGACAAGACTGAAAATGAAAAGAACATTTATTAACACGATAAAAAATTCACGTAATTCGACAAAAAGTTTTATGAAGTTTCATAGTCTATCATCCGGTCTGCATCTTAAACTACAATATGCGCTATTACATTGTAAAATTGTGTTGGTGCGTAGTGAAGGATCTCCAGATGGGCATATTCTATATTCATAGGCAAAATAATTCCCCAGTAGAACTTGAAAATATGGACAAAGTTCGTGGGTCGCTTACAGACATTATAATTATGAAATTGATAGATATCTGTGCAAGACTCCGGCGAGATGTGTGGAGTATGATAAGTGGTTTTGTGCGTTGGCGAATGATATGTTGTTATTAAAATTTATATGAGACATATCCAAAGTAATAGATAATAACAAGAGAGAATAAGAGTTGGTAATTGATTACCTCATGATAAATGAACCATGTGCTGAGCATTGGTGCTGCTATCTTAATGTGCTGGCCAATCGTATACAGGGGTAAAAATATAGCCATACCTATGCAGCTGAGGGTGGTAAAAGATGAATATTTATGATTTAAGCAATAAATTGACATCTAAATGTAAATGTATCAAGACGTTTTATTTTATCTATTTGTATCTGCCAACGATGCATCCAAAAAATTTTGGGACTATATGCCCCGTGGGACACCTTGTGTGTTTTACATTACAAATAAAGAATATTTTTGAGAGTCATTGACAATTCTTTACTTAAGGCCTTGAAGAGTCTAAAAACTTCGACCAATAAATCTCCTTTCATTTTCATTTTCTCTTCATTTTGCCGCTATTTTAAAAATGGCTTCCCGCTTCTTCATATTAAACAAAAGAATAGCCCCAGGGTATACCGCATTTCTCACAACCATGTTAACGAATGGAGGGACCTACAATTTTCTGTTGGTTCCGAACGACTTATCGAGAAAGACCTTTTCGTAGCAATAACTTTACTAACGGAAGAGTTGCCTATTCCTCACGAAAGGCCATACCCGTGCGAAAACATTTTTGCCTCTGTTGAAATTTGAACCATGAACCTTTGGGTTAACAGGCTAACCATTACGCCACAGGTACCACAGCTTCCTCAAACTGCTTCGTCGTACTTCTTGAACACTTTGTTTTGCATCAATATCCAGGCAGTCATTTCTTCCAGTTCCCTATACATGAACTACGGGCTCTGAGTTTGGAGTTGGGAGTAATTCTTTTTCACTAACTTCGACGCCAGCACTTTCTTCCTTATTATTGGATCTGCACTACGACTATGCTAGCAAAGCGGCTTTCTTCCAACTAATCACTGCACTACCCCTGTGGGTGTAAGCTTAAGCATATAATCTATTATGAACTAAAATTATAATGTTATACTTTGTCACATAATCCCTCATTTATCTCTGATCTAAGACTATTCCCTTAGAAGGAAGGCTTGGGGAACCAATGGAAAATCTAGCCATGGCATTGAATGCTTTTTAAGTAGTGCAGATTATTTCCTGAAATTTTGAATCCTAGTCAAACCAAGTTTCGGTTATCCTGATTCGGTGATAAATCGTAGAGAAGTAGCCAGGTGCATTCCTCCACTGAAACTATTTAGCCGCAACACCCGCCTCGCTAGGAATGCTCATCAGTTTCGCCTTGACCCCAACTTCGAGCGTACAGTCATGTATAGAAATTCTTATTTTAGTCGCACCACCCGAATGTGGAATGCGACCAGTCGTGCCCATTTTTTTTGCATAGATTAGTCAAAGTCGGACTTCGAGACTTTTTTCTAAAATTAGAGTGTTATTTTTTATGAAAATAAGTGTCATCATATAGGTTGTATCTTGTATGGTTGGTACCGATATTTCAAGATCTAGAGACCTTGTTCGAAAAACCCTTCTCAAACTGCAAATTTTGAAGAAAAAAAATACGTCAAGCGGTACAGGGCAAAGATCTATAAACGGACAGACAAACATACAAACATACAGAAATACAGACATACAGACATAAAGACAGATTTATAGACAGAGTTGCAGAATCCACTTTTTTTGTATTCTCCATCATGTCATGCTTAATTGTTTCCTCAAATTTTTTTTTCCGCACTAAAGCAGCAAATTTTACATCAAACGCAAGTAAAAAAATCATTCAAACTTGGTTGTCAGACTATCTGACAGTACACAGTCAACAAGTTTCTATTGAATCAATTATACCTAATTCTTTTTCGGTAACAACTAACAACTGGCATTCCACAAGGTAGTCATTTATGCCCAATGCTGTTCCTTATTTTTATTATTGACCGACTTAATGTCCTTACAAACTGGATACCTCTTATATTTGCAAACAATTTGAAGTTCTTACAAAAGTGTACAAAATTTAGCACGTTGTAAGCTTCTCCAAATAATAATATTACCAATCCTATGATATTAGCAATGCTACCAATTGTTGAAATACAAACCTATTCAGCATAAACATTTCGTAAGGTTACAGTTTTTTGCTAACCTTTACCCATTACGATTGTAAAATTCAAAATCACGTTCTTCACAGTGTTTCTCCAGCATCTGGAGTAGTTTTCAAGTACAAGCTTATTTTTTTTCGTGATATAGAGTTCGTGATGAAGAACGCCAACTCCATTTTGGGGAGTACTTCGAGCAACTCATTTGTTCAAGGCACCCTTCGAACCCTCTACTTTGCGTATGTAAAAGCAATCCTACCTTATTGCTGCGTAGTAAGAAATCCTCAGAACAGCGTTTGCAGTTTAATATTGTGTTCTATTGGTTACTTTTAACAAATTCAATTATGTAATGACTGAGTATATAGCTTTACTTTCATAATGCTTCTATTTGCTTTATTTATTTCTTAAGAGTACTCGATATGGTAAATTGTAAATATAAACAACCATCCAAAAGGGACTGCCCATGTCCATCGGCAGCATTTTCATTTTTGTATTATTTAAAAAATCACCAAAAACATCAAATAACTAACATCATTTCAGCTTCAACTGTCATTCGAAAAAATTCATGACATTGTTGAGTTAATGGGCGACGAGTTGCAGATGGAAATATTAAAAATAGTGAGGCTTATACAAAATAATATTGTCAATTGACTTTAATTTTCAAGTGAGCCCTAAAGACAGCAAAATTGTTAATTAATGGGAGCTCTTTTTTTCCAGTTCTTCCAAAATTTATTTGAATTAAACCCGCAGTTTGAAACTAAAAGCATCAAATTTTTCGTTTGAGTTTTTTAAAAGACGCCCTGCAAAAAGATAAATCTACTTGCATATTAAACTCATCGTTAATTATAATTTTCCAACGACTTGTTAGGTACTTTGTCAACCATGTACAAAAGGACTTTAAATAAGACTAACTACCCTCGAAAACAAAACTTTTTATTTCAGTTTTATTGAAGTTCCCCTCAACCATTTACAAACAGTTTAAAATATGCGTATGAGTTCTGATCTTAAAGTACATGAGCTGAATTAAATTCACCTATGAAACAGTAAAGTACATTAGTTCAGAGTGAACACTTTGACACAAGTTTCATATTCCACTCACATCCGGAAGAGTATTCACAATTTAATACTTTAAAAACACCATTAAACTGCCAGCAGAAACTTAAACTTTATTCTCAAGTCTCAACCTAACTAATGTTCATCTACTTGTACATCAATATGCATTGCATTATGTATACTTGTACAGTACATGAAGTTCCTTCCATTCAAAATATTATAGAAACTAGAAATTAGAGATTCTTGAAATTTTGTTTAACGTGCAAATTGCTGCGGATGTAGGTTGTTCAAGGAGGAAGTGCAATCTTGGAAAATTGCAAGAATCATAACATCGAAGAAACAGCATGATTTATACCTTCTCCTACATTCTACCATCTACATATGAGTGTGAGTTGTTCTTTCAGAACAAAAACAACGAAAAAAAAACTGTGTTTTCCTACAAACCACGGAAAACTTTTTTTGATGGGTAGTTGTGGTATGGAAATATGATTTTGACTCATTCCACGGAGAAAATTATGGTTTCGTATCACAAAATAAGTTGTGGTTTGAATCATTGGGATGAAGGAGGAGTTGGAAAGGTATGGAAAACTTGTGCGTCATATACCACCCGTCGATATTTTCGTCAGGGAATCATTTAATGTCTTTTGACAAAATATCATAAATCATTATTTGATGTGGGCGAATAACGATCCCTTATGTAATGGAATTTGAGTTCCAATGCTATCGAAAGGTCAATTTCTGACCTTTGGCCGACACTTAATCTAGTGACGAAATTGGAATGAAAACCAATCACGAGTTATTTTGAAACTTTGATTAACAAAAAGTTTTCTAATAAAATACAAAAACAGGTAGTAGAGACTCTCCAATTTTATGTTTCTTATAAGACAGTTAGAAAAAATTTCACCAATTTGTATCTTGAAATAATGTCAATAATAGGTCGAAACTAAGAAAAAAAAGTGGAATTCCTCATCAGATCACATGCCAGTTATCAATTCTTGCAACATCGGAAAAATTGAAAATGATGAAAACGTGAAACTAAAGCTCAAGCCAAAAATACAATGGATGCTGAATTCGCAAGAATGTCGTGATCTGAAGAGAATTGAGGATTGTATCAAGGCAGCGGCGTCACAATTTCCATGATTTTATTCTAAACAAAAAATAATTCTTTGAAGTCAGGTGTCATTAAGCATAATTCAATAAAATATCAAAAAAATTCAATGCTTTTCTGTACTCAAAAAAAGAGCTCTGATATGAAACGACTTGATTTTGTTGTTGTGACGGTGAAAGTTAACAAATATAAAATTTTAACAGCACTGAATAATATTAGGGTTCATCCTCATTTCAACATTACAAACCTTTTGTTCATAGCAAAACTTTCCCTGTTTTCAACACTACAAACATTTTATCCAAAGTAAAACCATCTCAGTTTTTACTGTGATATGACAGAAAGTAGTCAAGTCATGTTAAGTTAACACGGTCTTGGAGCAATTCAATCGCAACTAGGCGAAAATTGCCGACAACGGCGATTTTTTTTCAAGACCAAGTGCCTCTTGGTCATGGCCGTTGAAATGTTTTTCCATGATACTCTGGCGTATGAGCGCTTTTTTTTATAAATTATGATTCCATCGAGACAAAATGAAAACATGGTGAAAATGAACTTTGGCGGAAATAAATAAATAAGACAATGGCAACGTCTTGACGAAAAATGCAACATTGATTATATCATCAAGGGTCTTGTAGATGGTATTTTCTTGTCGTGTTCGTCTCAATAAGAAATTAAACGTATATGATTCAATGTAATGGCCAAGAATTTAACTTTATCATAAAGACGAGGGTTTGTTTTTAAGTTTCAAAATTAATATACGGGCAAAAGGCAACCGTGGCTGGCTCGAATAAATTTCAACTGAGAGACCCACATTTTTAAGGAATTTTAGGCCGTATGTCAGAAATAACGCGACAAATACTCTCTTCAAAGGTGCCAATCGTTTCAATTTTCGTACCGTGTTTTGATTCGAAATTACATTATGTGTTGATTGTTTTTTTTTTTTATACAAATTATGAGAAATTTTAACCTCTCTGCCGGAAAATGTTTCATTAGTGATACGTAGTACAGAGGCCGAGTTACGGAATACAATATCGAATAACTCGCGTAACACTAGGGTAACACCTTTTTTTTTTTTTAAATACGCTGATAAACCGAAAGTGCAACTCTAAGCAGGGAGGCTGCTGTGCTAACACCACAGGCTAAGCTCAGCTGGGCTGGGTTCACAAGGATAAAACGATAATGTAGCGCGAAAAAAAAGAAGATCGCGAATAAAAACACCGATTAATTAATTTTTAAAAAGAAGAATTAAAAGTATTTTTTAGTATGTACTTTTCTAAGTACACCCTGTACTGAAATACAGAGTGTACTAAGAAAAGTGGGAGCCAGGAATTTTTTTTGGTGAAATTTCCAAACCGTGAACTGGAGTCTGAAATGCGAAGTTTAAGTTCCCAAAAAGGTTTCAAAGCTATTTATTTGTATCACTGTTGGGAGAACCCTACAAAAAAAAACCAAATCTTTTCAACCATAAAATAACAATCGAAGTCGGTTAGAGAAACCCTTTAAAAAATTAAACAAATGAAACGTTAATTGTTAGTTAAAATGAAACTAAAAAGGGTCGTGATCCTCACAATTTTGAGAGATCTAAATTCGAAAGCACAGAACAACCAAAACTTTGACAATACTCACAAAAACTAGAGCACTCTACTTTTTTTTCTTGCTTGTCTTTTCTCCTTTAATGTCCTCAATTTTCGTCCGTTTGACGATTTTTAAAACTCCTCGAATTTCTTCCTTTCACTGACTCTGAGAACTATCTGAAGCTTTTTGACAACTTCAAACACTTTTTTTAAAACAATATTTCCAACTTTCTATCAAGTTTTCAATTTTCTCTTATAAGATTTCAATTAAAAAAAAAAAAAAACCACTTGTCATCGACTAGGTCAAGCAAGAAGTGGTTAATCTTGTTCATTTGTCCTTTCTCGACCCTCAAGTTCACACATTCATACAATCAGATAATCGTGTCTCAAGGTTTTTGGTTATTTTCTCCAGCGCATGCTGCTTCATGGCTGACATGCACCTACGTTGTCGAATTCCAGCGACGCCTTTCACTCGAACAATTCTCCAATAGCACTGAACTGAAAAAGAGATTCGGGGTATACAAATTATCCAGTTGTTGAGTCGATATCAGACCCCTTCCATGAAATATGTCGACAAAAATGAAGCTTCCTGAAAGTTGAAAACAATACATTTTCCAAGTTACTCTACTATATATTCTACTAAGTTAGGGGAAGGATAAGATTCTCTATGTTACGACTTTTCGAGAATTGAAGACGGGAGGAAAAGCCACCAAAACCAAAATGAACTACTTTACCCTATTCGGTGGATGTTTGCTCAGATTTGGGGAAAAATCAAAACTATTAACGGTTCATTCTTATCAATAATTAATAAGCAACTACCCATTTCGAAAAAAGAAGTACTTACCTTCCCATCCGTTCAAACCGATCATTTTCGATGCCTATTTACACATGCATCGGAAAAGATAGCGTGTGCTGTAATTCAATCCCTGTACGTCACGTGAGATCACGTGTGTTGTATTCGTAAAATGGTCACTCACTCACTCGATAACGTAAGCTGTAATTCAGCCATAGATTTTCATTATCACTTAACGATAATTGGTGCACATAAATCAGCTCATCAAACAACGACATTATTTTGAGGCCGATGTCCACATTATCTTATCACTGGAATAAACGGCCTCCGTCCCAAGAGTTTCAGTTTATTTTGTACAATGCAAACGCATTGCTATATAATAGCATAAAGCATATCTTTATATATAAAATAAAGTTTGGTTTTGTGTTCGTTCGCTAACCAGCCAAACCGATTGACCGATTTTCTTAATTTTTTTTTTAAATTAAAGAAGAGTAAGAGTAGAAGGTTTAGGACAAAATAAATTTTTTTTTTTCAAAAAAGGGAAGTGTGTCTAAAAAAATAATTAAGATTCAAATATTTTCCCATGCAAAATTACAATACACACAGCCTAGATGCTCACAATACTTTATATTTATCTTAGAACAGAGTATATCCAATACTCCTAGATGTATTCCTTATTACATTTGGCTGCTTGAAAAGTGTAAACAAATACTGAGGAATGTTATTTTTTGCGTTTATTACTAAATAATGTTCGTGGGCCAACATCTTTTGCAGATTTACGAACAGTTGATGGGTTTTTATGTCCTACATATCGTGAAGCATGCAGGCGTTTAAATTTACTGGAAGATAATAAACATTGGAATAACACCTTAGAAGATGCAGCTCTTACGGCAAATTCACATCAAATGCGTTCATTATTTGCAATTATAATATCTGCGTGCAGTCCGACGAATCCACGTGAGTTATGGAGAAGTCATTGTGATAATTTGTCAGAAGATATTTTGCATACAGTTCGTCGTGCAAGAATGAATCCGCAATTGGATTTTACGCCAGAAATACACAACGAAGCGTTGATCATTATAGAAAATTTGTGTTTAGCAATGTCAAATAAATTGCTATCACAATTAGGAATAATTTCACCTGATCGTTCAATACACGACACTTTCAATTTGGATTTAAATCGTGAACGAGATTATGATGCAAGTTGTTTAAATCAATATGTTCAAAGAAATGTTCCATTATTGAATGAAAAACAAAAAGAAGCTTACTTTCAAATCATGAGCGAAATTAATGCTGGAAATGGTGGATTTTATTTTTTCGATGCTCCTGGCGGCACTGGTAAAACATTTTTACTGTCATTGTTTTTAGCTACTGTACGAACGAATAAAGATATAGCGTTACCTCTTGCACCGTCTGGAATTGCTGCAACTTTATTGGATGGTGGGCGAACTGTTCACTCGGCTTTAAAATTGCCTTTAAACGTTCATATTTTAGAAGCGCCAACATGCAACATTTCAAAAAGATCTGGAATGGCAAAAGTTTTGCAGCAGTGTAAATTAATTATTTGGGACGAATGCACCATGGCACACAAGAAATCTTTAGAAGCATTTAATCGAACCTTACAAGATTTGAGAGGTAATAATCGTCTTTTCGGTGGTGCATTGGTGTTATTTGCTGGTGACTTCTGGCAAACACTTCCGGTTATTCCTCGATCCACTGCTGCTGACGAATTAAATGCTAGCTTGAAATCTTCAACGTTATGGAAACATGTGAAAACGCTTTCTCTCACCGAAAATGTAAGAGTTTTATTACAGAACGATTCAACAGCTGCCGAATTTGCAAAGCAATTATTAAAAATTGGAAATGGAGAAATTCCTCTAGATATTGATGGTAAAAAAACATTGCCAAATAATTTTTGTTCCTTATCAGAATCAACTGCTGCGTTAGTACAGAGCGTGTTTCCCAATATTTTAAGTAATTATCAAAATCATGATTGGTTAAGTCAAAGATGTATATTGGCATGTACGAATAGAGATGTTATTAGTATCAATGTGGAAGTTATGAACAGAATACCAGGTGTAAACGTAGTTTATAAATCTATTGATACCGTTATGAATCCGGATGAAGCTGTGAGCTTTCCGATCGAATTTTTAAATTCATTGGATCTACCAGGTATCCCGCCTCATTATTTACAATTAAAAGTCGGTATTCCAATTATAATGTTAAGAAATTTGAATCATCCAAGATTATGTAATGGCACCAGGTTAGTAAAACGATTAATAAATAATGTTATTGAAGCGACCATTTTAACTGGTAAATTCAAAGGCGAAGATGTCTTAATGGGTCTATGAAATAACTCCCACGAAATAAGTCCCACTTTTAAAAACGAAATAAGTCCCACCAAAAATTGCTTGAAAAAATGAAATAACTCCCACGAAATAAGTCCCACTTTTGAAAACGAAATAAGTCCCACCAAAATTAAATGATTTAAAAATTTACTTGAAATGAAATAACTCCCACTCAAAATGAAATAACTCCCCCTTGAATAATATATTTCTTAAACGAATTAAGTCCCACTTTCATAAACGAAATAAGTCCCACTTTTTCATTGTTTAATGCGATTTCAAATAAGAAGTATTTGGCTCTTCGAAAAAAACACACGTCGAATCAAAGCAGAGAAATAATAAAGAAGTTCGGTACCTATTTGTACACATTTCTTTAAAGTTTTTTTTTATTATAGTAAGTATAAAGTAATTAATAACAAAAAAAAGAGAGCCATGAGAGATAAGGACAAAAAATTATGGTTGTCCCTTTTACGAAATGTCCAATATAAAATTCAAATTCTTGCATCTGTAAAAATGCTACAAATTTGAAAAAAGTAGCCTTCTTTGGAATGCTTTTTCCTATGACGCTATTGTAAGCTTCTATTGCAGACGTAGTGCGGATTTCAGAATCGAAAACTGAAAAGTTATGTGGACCGATCTGTAATAATGAAATCATAACACCTTTTTGTAAATATTATGTAAAAGGGAATATTGTACCTTTTGTACCTTTAGGGGTATGAAATAACTCCCACTTTACAAAACGAATTTATTCCCACTCAAAACGAAATAAGTCCCACTTAAAATAAAAACGCGTAACGAAATAAGTCCCACCAATAGACGAAATAAGTCCCACTTTTAAAAACGAAATAACTCCCACTTTCAAAACAGCAATTTTTGGTGGGAGTTATTTCGTTTTTAAAAGTGGGACTTATTTCGTGGGAGTTATTTCATAGACCCGTCTTAATACGACGTATACCAATGATTCCACCTGATCTACCATTTGAATTTAAGCGTTTGCAGTTGCCTATTCGTATTGCTTTTGGCATGACAATTAATAAATCTCAAGGGCAAACGCTTAAAATCTGTGGTATACATTTGGAGCACCCAGTTTTCAAGCTTTCTCATGGTCAACTTTAAGTTGGTTGTTCACGTGTTGGGAAACCATCTGCTTTATTCATTTATACCGCCAACAATGGAAAAACCAAAAATGTTGTTTATCAAAAAGCATTAGAGTAAAGAATATTCAATAAAACAGATTTAAAACAAAAAAACTAATACAGTGGAGGTCCAGTATAACGAATGCCGATATTATGAACACTTTTTTCAAGTCCATTAGGTATTCTATATAACGAACAAATAACGAATTTCAGAAAATGAAAAAAAAAAAATGACTGTAAGTGTATTAATGTTTCTATTTACATGTATGTTCGTGATAATATTGGAAGAAACATACACACAATTGCACGTTTTATTTATTTAAAGATTTGTATGACAAAAAGGTTTCGACATAACGAATTGGCTCTGGACATTATATCGTTCGTTATACTGGACCACCACTCTATTTTACTTTTTATTTTCGCCCTGCGAAGCGGGCGGGGTCTTGCTAGTAACATATAATTTTGTTTTCATAGCCAACCAATTTTGAATGAAATTAGAAACGCTGCAGAAATGATTTTTTCAAATACGATACTCTCATTGCAAGTCACTTGCAGCAAGTATTGGCCTTAATGACTCCCCAAGGCTTCCAGCTCAGAATTGTACAGTTTAAAGAAATCGAGTTTAAAATCATTGTCTCATGTCTTGAGCAAGTGAAAATTACTATGCCAGGAGCATTAAGCTGCCCTGCCATTGTCATATAAAAAGGCAAAGATTTTATGCTAAAGCGTACCCATATCTCCGAAATCTGTCAAAGACATCTTAGCATTTTTGGGTCCAAATCTAATTACGTGAGAAGCAGCTCTTTAGCAACAAAAAATTAATCGATAGGATTTACATTAGGAGTGGTGTAATTCATAACAAAGAAGAAGTTGCTTACCAATATGAGCTGCTCTTTGAGAGCTTTTAGTTTTCTCCCAATATTTAAAGAAAATAAGACTTGCTTGACCCAGTGATGAGTTTTAATTTGTTGCTATGCCTTACATTGTGGTTTGTGTATTTCCGCACCAATTAGCTGACATCTGACACTACACTGATTTATGGATACTCAAGAAGATTTCGAATTTTGATTGACGACTCTATGACTTACAGCATAACATCCATCTACTTTGGAATCAAGTTTTGGTATTAAAATCACTTGTACCATCTCAAGATTGACAGTAGATCTGTGTGCAAGGATATTAGAAGATTCATTCAAAACGAGTACTCCTCTGTGGGTATGTCAAACTTGCATTGCTGAATCGATACAAACCCCTAGCGTGATTTGCTTGACAGAATTTCTAACAGCAGGCATAGAGAACTTTACATAAAATATGCCAACGAGCACGACTAACGAAGTTAACAGAAAAAAAAACTTAATTACACTTAGCAACGCACACAAAAAAGAAAACAATTAATTATGAATTAGTGCGTGTGGGGTTGTGCCATTATGTCAACCATGCTCGTTAAGGCCATGGTTAAGTATACTACATAATAAATTTTTATGTTACCTATATTTAAGCATTTTGACGCCATTTAAGTGGGCTTGGATGTTGATTGGTAAATAAATAATTTTAACTTGCAATTAGACTGATATGAAAATTGGATGGATTCGTACATTGCAGTGCTGCTGGTTAATGGCAAATGAGAGCCATTTTGCTTGATTGTCATCTAAGTTTTTCTTTGTTTTAAATTTTAAATTGCAGTTGAGGTGTACACAGTACAGCAAGTGGTAATATATCCCCGAATAAAAAAGGATTAATATGAGCTCGTCAAATTGGCCGTAGTTAAACATGAATGGCTTCCTGAGTGATAAGCAGTGCTTCTACAAAAATGTTGTTGTGGGATTCACTCTTGCTGACTAACAAGCTTTTAAACACTGCCAACATGTTTATTTAGATCTAACTTTGCTCTTACTGAGCCAGAGATTTGAAATTTTGTACGTGTGGACTTTAAGGGTAAGTTATATGGTGATATAAGAATCAATCCACCCCTTAAATGTATACTAAAGCTCTGAATCAAGTTGGGATATCAATTGTCGACATAGTCGGTCAGAACTTCGATCTCACTATGGTACAACAACACAGATCATTCTATTTTTGTTTAAAAGGATGTTGTTAGATGCATGAGCATTATAGAGTTAATGTAGAGAGGTTAATGTATAAATATTCATGCTTTGTAGAAATCTTATTGTTTTTTCATATTTAGTTAGTTGCACGTTTTTAACCAACATTACTTGGCCAACAATTTCAATTCCAGGTGAACTTTCTAAAGTTTTGAACTATAAGTTGGTTAAAATTCTCTTCCTCTAGATTTTTCCAAATCTTTTCCATCCCCGACCTCCCCGTAATGGAATTTCGAAAACAATTCGGATCAGGGAGTTGATTTCCATATGGAATATTCTCGGGTTGTTCCAAGGTCTGCCGTAATGTGAAAATATATGTATACATGTGAAATAACTGGTGCAATTGTGGATCAGACAAACGACATTGAGATAGAACTCATCAGGCATGCTCTTTTCCAACTGATTTCTAGCTACGTTGAAAAACTCATCTTCTAAGCTTTAATCTGTCCTTCAACTTAGACATCAACAATATTGGCAATATGCGAAGCTTTGTTACGGCTAGAAGGCAGGAGGTAATTGAATTGACATTATCTAACAGATATTTCAAGGAAATAACAAAGTTCTGCCGGACTTGTCTCTTTCGGACCAATGATTTAATCAATTCTATGTAGCAAAAGTGTGGTCTCCACCCCTTAAGTTATACAAAATCCCAATAAAACTAACATGACACTTTCAATCATGGTAATTTCTTCAAAATTCTACCTTAGTTTCGAACAGCACAGAGGGTGACACAGTTCTAGAAGTAAGTTGTGCCCTTACAAGAAGCTCTGAGCTGGAATGTCCAGCTAGACAAATACCAAGGAGATCTATGGTTCCATGGTAGAACACTGAACTATAGCAGGGAAACCAGGAGTATACTGAACAGGTCCTTCAAAACCAGTCGTCTGGAACCTGTACCGATCTAAACAGAAGGTTTTTAATAAGTTGATTCGAAGATCCAAGAATTTTGGGAAAGTATTGAAAGACTGAGTGAAACTAGCTGACTTGCCAAAGCCTTTAAAAGGTCCAAGATAAACAAACTAGAACACTTTGGAAATCAGACGGTTCTTATACAGAGCAAAGACACTTAGTTTTACGCTGGAGACTAATTTTCCATGTCACCGGGTATCAATCGAACCACAATCCACAACAATCAATGTCCCTTCGATCAGGTGAATCCAATAATGTATCTGGTACACGACATGAAATAATTGTAAACTTTCCTTCGGTTCAGGCCTGGTCCAGTTTAGAATCTAAATCAAGAAAGGATTGCTATCAAATCTTCACAGATGGTTCCTAAACCGATGATGGATCTGGCGCTGCCTCATACTAATTCATCTTTTAAGCGGAGGCGTATGCTATCCAAAAGGCTATAAGCAACGTTACGAACAATGGCTGGATGGGGAGAAATCTGTGTTTGGAGAGACAGCCAAGCTGTGCTTAAGACTTTGCTAAACCCTCTAACTAATAATACGAAGACTGCAACATTTTTGATAGCTCGTATCAGAAAAGAATGTAGAAAGTTTATTGGTGTTGCCACGGGGCACTTCCCTTTTGCCAAACACTTTAACGTGTTAGACTTAAGCGATACCACACTCTGTGAACCATGTAGAGAAGATGAGGACATCGCGAAGCACTTCCTCTAAAAATGTCCTGCTTTTTCTAGCATGAGGTTACAGATACTCGGCGCAGACTAGGAGAGAGCTTGTAACTTGGGCTACGTTTTTCGGCTTTTATAAGCGAACGTCTGGAAAGCTTTAACAAAAAGAAGGTTACTATCTGATAGTGCAATGGATCAATATTTAGGTCTGATTGCATGTATTTTAAAAACCTTCAACAGAATTTAACAAAAAAACCTTGAAATGCTCGGCGTCAAGACCATCTGCCTCTGCAGTCTTATTTGATTTAAGTTTGAATATGGAAAGTCTTCTGGGTCGGGAGGAAGGCACTCTTGATCATGGCATTCTGTATGAGAGAAGAATATGTGTTTTCTTCTCCGTTATGAATTCTGCAGAGAAGGTCTTTCGAGGTTTTCAATAACGACTAGATTACTATGGTTCCCTGCTGGTCTTTACAGAGTTGAGTTCTAGGCCTGCCACCCTGGCATAATCTTTTCACCTTTTGATAGAACTTCCGAATCTCATTCTTATCATTGTATCTCTAAGCTTAATCAAAAGAGCACTTCTTATGCTGCAACTTTTTCTTTTCTTAGAATTAAAATTAAGTAACACAAAGCTACAAGCTTACAAGTCAATAGAAAGCAATTTTCTTACACTTGTCAAAATTCATTTGTATTTCAAGTACTTGTAGTTTTGTCCTACAGGTCCTAGGTTCATTCATTTTTCATTATTCTTTTCTTCTTGTAAATTTCGTTGTACCAAACAAAGGCGGACCTTGTTCTCTTATGGATCAACATTTCTGGTGCTTTTTATTGGCTGCATTCGCCTGACGGTGTTCTTGATCCAACCATGGACTTTTTAGTTCTGATGGATTGGCATTACTGACAAAAGTCTTCAATGCTTAATGCTGGCGGCACGGCATAAGATTCTATGATAGTTGGAAAAACATTCGATTGGGAAAGGCATTGGGTATCTTCTACGATTGAAACTTTCCAATGTAATATCCATTGATCGAGTCAGTTAGTGATTCCAAAGATGTCCTCCTTCGTTAGTTTTGCGTTAACATCGCCACGGACTCTTTCCATATCACGTCTAAGGCATTTCTCAAATATTTTTCAAGCAACTTGTTAAAACAGTCTTTTCTAATTATCGTCTTTCTCTTCGATGGAAACGTGGGTGCGTTTCAGTCTGATGATGATGATCAGCCCTGATTTTGGCTGATAAATTTACGACTTTGTGTTTGTGGCAAGCCGTTTTTTTTACTGATTGCAGCAGTCACCATAGTAGCTTTCGCTGTTTTTCTTTTATGCGTGCCGCATTCCATCGCACTGTTTGGATTGCGGTTATATCTGCTTTGTGGCAACCTAGTACTTCTGCTAATTCTGAAGCTTCACGGAGGTCGTGGAGGCATCAACGTACAGATCTGGAGCTTTTTGTATATTTTGGTTTGGTGAATGCGTCAACGGTTAGGTCGAGAGGTGCTCATCCGCAATCATCTAGATTACAATAGACTGGTAATAATGTTTACAGAACGTGAAAGCCTTTACTCCAAATAGAGCCTTGGACTACCGTACTTGATGTCTCATGAAAATTTTTCTTACGAACGTCCTTACGCTCATATAAAATCCTAAAGTGAACCAATTTGAGAAATGTACGAACACGGGATCGCGAATAAACTCTAATAAAATATAATTGGTTTTGTCTGCGTGTGCTCTTACCAATACTGTTCTTCAGTGCGGGCCATATCTCATAAAGATGTCAGAGCAGTTCGAAGTTCAACTTTGTTGTATTCCGCCCAAAGCAATATTCTAGGAATCTTCAAAGCAGATGGTAAAATTTCCTTAACAATTTCTCTTGTCTTTACCACTTTGCTTAGCTCATCGGCACATTTGCTTTTGCATCCACAGCCCACAAGTACACAATCGAAAGTAGCTTTGGAATAGCTGGCTATTTGCGAAAACTCCCATATGAAGAGATAGGAGTAAAGGTTCCACTTGTATCCTTGGAGATCCATCAATGTCCTTATCGTCTGGGTTTGGAAAGTTAAAGTGGTCAGTAATTTTGTAGTATCATCCTTTTATGATTAGATTTAGATTTATTAGATTATTTATTAGTTTTCAAATAAGCATTAGGTTTGTGTACAATACGAATATTCAATTTGGACATGGCTTTGCCGTCTGCCGATTGACATAATTTCTATTTTATAAATACATACTTCATATTTTATTAAATTGCATATTTATTTAGTTATTGCTTCTATCGATATTTTCATGTTTTTTCTTAAAAGTTTTCATTTATAGTTTTTTCCCGGTAAGCTAGAGCTATTCTACAATAGTTAGTTAATTTCTTCACATCCACTTCATTTGTATGTATGTATGTATGTATGTATGTATTTTTATTTCAAACATAAGTATTTTAAAACAATGTGTCTTTTAAACAATACTTAGAAGCATAATGGTTACATTAATTATTCATTGAAAGAAAAGTAAAAAAAGTTAATAAAAAGTAAATAATAATTTTAAATAACAAATATCTTCCTATATATTTTATATTTTACAAGTTTATTGTTGTTTTGTGATTTAAAGTATTTAGTTTTTAAAAATGAGAAAAATTGGAAAAGACAGAAAAAAGATTTTAAGTTTTGATGAGTTTTTTAATTATTTTATGAATTTGAAATATTTTCAGCGTTTATATAAATTTCTTAGCGAGCTTTCAAATAACTTATAGTTGTCTTGTCCCCTCAGGTTGCTAGGCAGGGAGTTCCAAAGACCAGCAGCATGAACGAAGAACTGTTGTTTAGAAATTCTATATTTAAAAGTTGGTATAATAAGAATGTGGCTTCTTTGTGAAACAGGGAAAATGAGCTTTTCGTAGAGATAATTGGGTGTTTTCTCATAAATAAGTTTAAACAGAAAAGTTAATGTTAGAAAATCAAGATATTTGTCAAACGTCATATTAAAAACACTCATAGCGTGAACAGAAACATGGTCGAAACGTCGCAATCCGTATATGAAACGAACAACGTTGTTAAACGCTACTTGAAGTCTGCGTTTACTGGCGCTATCCATACAGCAAAAAATTGGCCAACCATATAGCAAAATGGGAAAAACAAGAGTTTTGGCAATAGTCATTTTGGTTGATACTGGAAGACAGCTTCCAGACAGATAAAGAAAGCGCAAGGTAGCGTAGATTCGGCCAATAGCACATGTCAAGTGGTTGTCCCATGATAGCGTCTGGTTGAAAACAACCCCTAGATTTTTCACTGTCGGAGCGTAATTTAACAATGTGCCATTTAGTTCTACGAGCGGTAAATTAGTTACATCAAGGACAGTTTTGCTAATGATAATTGCCTGGCATTTATTTGAATTTAGTTTAAGTTGATTTTCTCTAGCCCACACTACTATTCTCATTAGATCTTCATTTATTTCGACCGTTGCATTTTCTATCATACCAAGAGGATAACTCAAGTGAATTTGTACATCGTCAGCGTACATATGAATTTTGCTGTGCTTGAGTATCGATGGTAAGTCATTATTAAATAGAGTAAACAAGAGTGGACCTAATATAGATCCTTGAGGGACGCCTGTATGTGTAGGAAGAAAATTGGAAAGTTTGGAGTTGGCAAACACTGCCTGGCTTCTGTGGCTGAGGTATTGTGCAATTAGCGACAATGCTGACGACTCAAAATGGAAAAAGTTCTTTAGTTTATGCAGAAGTATTTTTTGTGAGACTGTATCGAATGCTTTTGAAAAATCTAGCAAGACCAGCGTTGTAGCATAATTTTTATCTACTTGTTCTCGTATGTCATCGACTATTTTGAGAAGTGCTGTGGTACAACTGTGTTTTGCTCTGAAACCAGATTGCGAAGGAGTAATTAGTTGAATTGTTTCTAAATAAGACGTGATCTGTTGACTTACAAGCTTTTCAAATGCTTTTGAGATAAATGGTAAAATAGATATTGGTCTGTATTCTTTTTGTTGTTTAACTCGAATTGTTTTAATGGGATATGTTTCAAATAGAGAATTTACGCAATTATTGAAAAACTCAACTTGTTCGTCGACATCCGAAAGATGAAAGATGTTTTCGAGATAAGAGCTATGGATACCAGCTAAGAGTGACTGCATGTCGATTGATTTGAAATCTCGAAACGAAATGCTTTCAGTGACAGAAACTGGATGGAGATTGATATTGTAGAAAGCAACGATCAAGTCGTGTTTTGAAAAACCAGGAGCATCGAGTTGGGTGTAAAAGTTCACACAGTCCGGTTGGCTGACTAAGAATACATCAAGTAACGTAGAGCTAGTGGATGTAAAATGTGTTGGATAATCACTGTTTATGGATTGCATATTCAGAGAAAGCAGATTGTCATTGAAATCCTTAACTCTATTATTTTCTCTATCAAGAAGGTCAACGTTTAAGTCTCCTGCAATAATAACATGGTTATAGTTGGGTGTAAAATCTTCTAAAATGTTTATGATGGAAGTAGAATCGAGAATGTTTGGTGGTTTATACAGTACTCCGATCAGACATTTTTCAGCAGCACTTAGTACTTCAATAAATAAATACTGAATACTATCATTCGCATCAGATACCTTAACAATAGTACTTTTGAGGTCTTTTTTTAAGAAAATGGCTACGCCACCTCCTCTGCTGATTACGCGATCAGAACGAAATATTCTATACTTTCCCGTACTTAAAAAAGCATTGTTTACTGATTGGTTCAACCATGTTTCAGACACGCAGATGATGTCCATTGCAGAGTCATCAAACGTGCTTTTGAACTCGTCAATATGTTTCGTAAGGCTTTGAGCATTTATGTGGCAAATGGATAACCCAATATATCTCTTCCGAAAAACATTTAACATCGTCCTAGTTCTGTTCAAATTCGTATATCTGCCGACCTGTGAAACTCCTCTAGTGTCAACTGCGCTCATGAAAATTTAATATTTCTTGTTTGAAACTGCCCCTGAGCATGATAAGACAACAGCTCTGTGAAAATAAACTTAGTTGTGAAAGAAAAAACTGCTGAAAATATTTTCGATTAAAACCAAATATCAAAAGAAATGAATTTAAAAAATAATTTGTAAGAGGAAGAGAACTGGAAAAATTATCAGATATAAATATAAAGAGAAAAAAGTGAAAGATAAAAAAAATTAAAATTATAGCGCAAAAAAAAGTAGTAGTAGAAAAATAAAAAGTACTAAAGTTCTTCCGGTGCCGGCCCTGGTACATCATCGTTGAAACTTGGTGAAACTTCATTTTTGTTGTTTATCCTTCGCCCTTCTTCGTAAAGTGGATTAGTTTTTGTTTTTTGTTTACGATTTTTGGTAATTGACATAAGCATATCCGAGGAGTTGACTGCTATAGGCTTATCATTTATTGTAAATTTAATGTGCACAATACCATTCGTAGTAAAAACAGAAGAAAACTCGCGTGCGCGCTTTAGACGAATTGCTTGACGCAGAATACTTCTATTGTTTTTGGTTAGGCTCTCGTGTATGTAAATAGGAGTGTGCGATTCTTCACCGATATCACTTAGCATTAATTGTCGCGAGTTAATCTTCCGAAAAGCTGCAAATGCCTTAAGTGTGTTGTTTTTATCGTGCGCGGAATGAAATTTTATAATGATAATAGAGTCTTCTCTATGGCTTGCGCGAAAAATTCATTTAACAAAAGAAGAATACATACTTCGTCTAAAAAGTCTTCGCCGAAGTAATATCTTCTCGTCTCTCTTAGTGTTGGGCATTTTCCCAAAAAATGAACAACATCCTCTCGAACTCCTTGGTTACAAATGCTGCATATTACTGGTAGATCCTCCCGGTGTGGTATATAATTGAGTTTGACTAGTTCCACTCTTAGCTTAACCATCATTGAGATTTGTTGGATGCTATATTCATCTCGGAAGTAGTTTGATTCCTTCAAGTTGTGGTTTAGCACACTATACGTTGCTCTGTGAACCAAGCTTGACGCTTCCCTGAGAAAATCATCCCTGCACATCCAGTCCACCTTCTTGATCAGCCCATAGAGAATTGGCTTCCATGAGGTATGTTGTTCGATGTCAAGATTCAACGGGCTACCACGTGCACGTGCCAGATCCATCCATTCACCAAACCATCCGGTTTTGCTCCTGATTGTATTTAGCGCAGCTATCTTGGGTAGTCTTCCGTTAGGCATATTCAGCAACTTTAGGATATAATCCACCTGAAGTTTGAGGGTCTTGATGAAGAGCGGTGATAGTCCAGTTTCGAGCATTATCGCATAATTTGGAGTAGAAACTGGAAGTTGAAAGATCCTTTTCACAAAATATCTTAGCAGTTTCTCTACTGTGTCATACTGTTTGGCACCCCACACTTGCGCCGCATAGAGTAACACAGACTCCGATACAGCTTCAAACACTCGATATTTGCTGCTGTGAGCTACATGCTTGTTTGCGAAGCAGTTATTCCAGGTTGAGCTTATTGCTGATTTGGCGTTCACCAGCTTTTCTTTGAGGTGTCTCTCCATATTGAGGGTTGGCGTGAAGTATACCCCAAGATATTTATATTCCCTGACTACTTCTATAGCTTGATTGTTGAAAGACCAATGTTCATTTCCTGCGTTTCTTCCACAGTTCTTTTTGAAGACCATAGCTTTTGATTTATCCAGGTTTACAGTAAGGTTCCACACAGAGCCGTAGCGAGCCTCTCTGGCCCCCGAGGCAAATTAAAAAATTTGCGCCCCCCCCCCTGGGAAAAAGGTGAAATTACACAAAACTCTATTGTAAAATAAATTATTTCATGAGCAAGTATTTTTTTATTGCAGAATCTACAAATTTTACATATTACATGTATGGAAAAAGCATAATTGCGTAAAAAACAGATTTTTCATTATTATAATTGGATTTTGCGAGATTTTACCGCTGCAAATTCATCGATGACATCATCAAAATTAATTTTACTTGCAACTTCATACTCGATCGATAAAATTTGCTAAACTAGCCAATCTTTCCTGACTCATTGTCGATCTCAGATAGTTTTTGATGAGTTTAAGTTTGCTAAAGCTGCGTTCACACGTAGCTATAGTTACAGGCATTGTCAAAAAAATTCGGAATGCAATATCGACATTAGGGTACGATTCTCTCAAATTATAGTCACGGATCAATTGAAGTAGTTCCAACACCGTCGCGGATTTGACGTCATGCGAGTAAATGGTCGAAACTACATGCTTGAAATCAGAAATCTCATCGACGAACTCAGCCACGTTAATGTCTTTTTTATACTTCAATGCCAAATCAGTTGCTGCTTTTCTCAATTCAGTAGTGGTCATTCTCTGCAAGGACTCACCAGACAAAAATCCAAAATCATCAGAAACCACCATCATTTTCTCATACCTCCAGCTGATTTCAGTAATCAGAATATCGACAGCGTTGTTGACATTGATACGGAGTTTTTGCATTTCTGACAAATTTGGCCCATCGTCTTCTTTTTCGTACAGCTCCAATCGCTTCTTCTTTCTTGATCGTTCACACACACTTTTCAATCCAAGAGTGTCAGCCAGTGTGGATGCGCGTATGAAATTCTCCTCAAATCCCGTATCACGAAGTTCTTGCAGTGAATTCTTCAGTCCAGAAATCAAGTGTGCAGCTTTTTCCACGAATAAACTTTTCGCTTGCAAAGCTGCAGTGACGCGGTCGATTTGACCTAGAATCTGATTCCACGCATCGAGAAAAAAAGAAACTTTCGGTCAATATTTTTTAACAGACTTTCAGCGGATGATTTTGAGTCAGGATTGATTGGATTGGCGATAATATCTTTGAGTACTCCATGTAATTCTGTAATTTGAGAATTCAAAGGCCTTACTGCATTAGCCTTCGAAGACCATCTGACATCGCAGTGCCCTTTCAGTGAAATTTTCAATGCCTTCATGAGGATATTCCATCGACTTGTAGAACGCGAAAAAAACTTGAAAATGCTTTCAATTGTTTCGAAAAATTTCTTCATTTCCGCATTCGATGAAGCAGAATGTACTCCTGCTAGATTTAAGCAATGGCTTGCACACGGTATGTAAACTGCGAGGTCATTCTTCTCCTGGATGTGTGCTTGTACTCCCTTATATCTTCCCGACATATTGGCTCCGTTATCGTATCCTTGGCCCCTTGCATCTTGGATATCAAGTCCATCCTTTTCTAATTTCTTGATTATGTCGGAAGATAATCCCTCGCCAGTTTTTTCTTCAGTACAAATAAAGTCGATGAAACTTTCTTGAATAGATACTTTTCCATCATCAATCTGAACATAACGAATGATTTCTGCCCTCTGTTCATTATGAGAGACATCAGGCCTGCAATCGAAGAGCAAACTGTAGTACTTGGATTTCCGAATTCTAGATAAAATCTCATTGCGAACTGTATGCCCTAATAAGCAAATAAATTCATTCTGAATTTCTGGTGATAAGTAGTTGACTGACCCTTTTTTATGACCCCCAATGAACTCTTCCAAAGTTTTATCATACTTGCCGAGTAACTTGATAACGTCTAAAAACACACCAGCTCCTTTGCTATCGGTTTTTGATCTGAGCCTCGCAATGCTAAATTGTTTTTGGCACAAAACATAATCGAGTCCACAATTGCACGAAGAATATGTCGCCACCGTTCTTTTTCCAAAAGAATGCTTTTCTGCAATTCATTATCAATGCATTGCGAGTTTTTCAGTCGAGCCTCAAAAGTTTTCCACTCGAGGAAGCATTTTCGATGGTCTTGCGATCTTTCATGGTCTTCGATCCGATTGATGTTTTTCCAGTCCGAAAACCCTTGTTGACGATTCGCAATATGAGGTATGTTAGTTGTGCGAAGTTCAAATAGGCAGCAACAGAAGCAAAATACAGCATTCTTATCTTTTGAGAAAATCAACCAGTTTCTATCCACGGATTCACAGTTCGGTAATTTTTTTTGGAACCAATATGGCGAAAATCGACGTCCGTCTTTTGCTTCAATGTTTTTGAAGTCAATATTTTTTCCCTGGTCTGGGCCGTGTAATATGAGATTCGTTCTGATTGCATCCGTAATGTTTGGCCATGCTTGAGGGTTATTGTAATTAATGACATTTATTTGAGCGACAGAAGTAGGGCTAGATTTTTCTGATCGCAAATTTTCGGCACTTCCAATCTCCTCAACCACGTTCAAAAGTGTCACTGTATGCCAGGCTTGTTTTTGTGATTCCACATCAAGATCGTCGATGTTGCCTTCCGAATTATAAGCTAAAAAATCATTAAGGGTATTTTGATGATGCATATATCATAATCGTGAATACTGAATGTCCGTCAAGTTAGCACTACCACTTAAAATTTTTAACAGTTTGTTAATTGGATTAATTGTCGTAAATTTTAAAAAAATAAAAAATTGTCGCTCTTCATTAAAAAAAAAAACCTGTGTAATGCTAACTTGACGGTCAAGATAGCACTACCACCCCCAAATCCATCAAATCGATCTTAAACAGAAAACTAAGTATGCAATTAATTGTAAATTTGTCGTAGACTAATCGTGAAAACTAAATAATTTTAGCTCTTCATTTAAAAATAAAAATCGTGTGTAGTGCTAACCTGACGCGTCAAGTTAGCACTACACACGATTTTAAAAAATTAGTAAAATTATTTAGTTTTCACGATTAGTCTACGACAAATTTACATTTATTTAATTGCATACTTAGTTTTTTGTTTAAGATCGATTTGACGGATTTGGGAGTGGTAGTGCTAACTTGACCATCAAGTCAGCACTACACACGTTTTTTTTTTTTTTTAATGAAGAGGGACAATTTTTTTGTTTTCGCGACAAATTTACGACAGTTAATCCAATTAACAAACTGTGAAAATTTTGAAGTGGTAGTGCTAACTTGACGGACATTAATCGTGACTAACTTGGGAGAGTAAAACATTCCCGTAAATTCCGAAATCTGTAATCATATGCACGTAGAGAATTTTCAGAAATATTCCCAAATTTTACTGATTTTTATCTATCTTGATTGATGTTTACTTTGGTGCCTTGAAAATGTAAAGTAAAATAAAATTCACCAAACGCAACTTTCATGATTTCTGTTTCGACTGATTTTAAATATCAGAAATCTTAAATTAACAAAAACTACCTCCTTTCTTTCCAGAGCCGTTTTTTTCAACGACTTTTCAGTTGAAAACATCGATTTCTTAATTTTGTTGACCTTTTTTTTAGGACAAGTCGCTAAAGTAAACATCAATGTATTTATACGTTTTGTTTCGACTTACCAATATCGTCCAACAATGGTCCAGGCTGACAGTTAAGATCTTGAGCAGGAGGTTTCAAAAGCCACTTATTAAAAGAATTCGCCAATTTCTTATCTTCAACTTTTCTTTTTTTTTCTTCATTGCGATTTTGAGCACCACTTTTTTTCCTTTTCACTGTTTCGGACATGATCTCGCGACTTGGAGCGAACTTGTTAATCACAGAACGACTAAACTTGACAGTTGTATGAGCTTCACTGAGATCAACTAAGAATGAGATTGACCAAGCTTTTTAACATTTATCTGCAGTTAACACAAAACAACATAATATTCTTGAATAACCAAAGGGTTGTTGTATAGTAGCAATGTCTAGACAAAGTAATACGTACAAGATCTCAGATATTCAAGGAACGATTTGCCATATGGCCCATAACCCATAAGCATTCGTTGTCGTCTAGACAGTCGGCTTGCGTTTAACGGGTAATGCAATGTGGTGTAGAAAACCAAATGCAAGCAAAGACACGTTGACAACGTATGATACTATAGATACGATAGAGAATTGTATACATAGGGGTAGGTTTGCTTAATGTGCAATGCAAAGGCAAGCAAAGAGAAATTGATAGTGCATGATCAGTGGGATTGAGTATACACAAAAAGGGTAGGTGTAGATAAGCTTTCAAATGGAAAAGAGAGCAAGTAACAGTGGGTAGTGTATGTGTTTTAGTAATTACGATGAGGAATAAAAACACAGTGCGGACTCGATTAATGCAACTAATAGAAATTCGGACAGTTGCAGTAACCGAGGCTGTTGCACTTACTGGGTCAAAACAGCAGTTCTAAGATGAAAAAATATGGTGTTAAAAAAAAATTTTTTCATGAAAAGTTGACCAAATTTTGGCGCCCCCGCGCGATGGCACCCGAGGCAAGCGCCTCGACCGCCACACCCTCGCTACGGCACTGGTTCCACATGTTGCAGTACTCGACCAGTTTGTTTATCATCATTTGCAATGTTTCAGGTGAATTAGCCATTATGACAATGTCATCCGCAAATAAAAGGGCTTTTATTTTATGACTACCATACTCAATGCCTCCTCGTTAGTAATCTGTAATATCATCGATAAACAATGCAAATAGCAAAGGGCTCAAGGAGCATCCTTGTCTCACACCAAATTTTGTTTGAAATGGCTCTGAAAGATTTTCACCGTTCCAAACTGTTGACCAAGTCTCATCATACATTCTTTCCATTAAAGTGCAGAACTTCCTTGATAACCCTTTCGTATATAATTTGTAGAGAAGTGCTCAGCTATCCACGGTATCGAATGCTGCCTTGAAGTCTACGAAAAATGTATATAGCTTAAGACCTCTTATGTGGTAGGATTCTGCTTTATACTACTTAAGACGAAAATGTTATCCACTGTGGAGTATCCTGATCTGAAGCCCGCTTGGTACTCTTTGATTTTATCATTACGATTTATCCACAATGCCAGTCGATTTCTCCAGATTTCCGTGAAGATTTTGTATGACGCGTTCAGGAATGATATGCCTCTGTAGCTTGCTGGATCTGCTTTATCGCCTTTTTTGAAAATCGGAAAAATAAGTGATTCCTTGAATTCTTTGGGAATGACTCCAGTTTCCACAACCTTATTAAATAAAATTGTAATTTGTTTCATAAGCTCTGTGCTTCCGTATTTGTACAGTTCTGTTGGAATTCTATCTGGCCCAGGTGCTTTTCCATCTTTGAGTATTTTCAAAGAGGTACTGACATCAAGCTCCGTTATTTCACAGTCCAAGAATTCATCAACATCCTTTTATGTATTCGACCAAACCATCGAATAGACATAACAGGCAGTTCCGAAAGGTATAACTTTATAGCTCACACAAGAATGAACCCCCATATCGAATAACTTTTAAGAATGATTGAAATTGTCTACATACTGTGTGGTGTGTGTCCCTTCAAGTGCAAATTCCACTCCCATATATTGCACATTTTTTGAAAATTGTATAAATGAGGTCAATTGGCCATACCTCACAACATTGTAGATCTACAGCTTATATTTGATTTTAAAACAATTCTACTATCTCTTTCTCTCTTTTTTACTCTGCTCATAGCTTATAAACTGTTTGAAGCACACAATTAATATCCTGCAGGCAAAGGACAGGACAATCCAACGAGTAGATCAAAATATTCAATGTAAATTCCTCTGACACCCACATTATCAAATGAATGTGTGTGTTTGTGTGTTTGTCAATGGCTATGGGGTGTAATGTGCATAGTATCCCGCAAGAATTTCTGTCACCTTCGTATCTTTATTATATTTAGTTCAAAATATTCCCATATAACCAAGTCATCATGAATTTGGTACATCTAAACTCGAGTTCTCTTCGTCGGTCGTTTTAATTAAATTTAGTTCAGACTTCAGAGTTTTATATTTCAAATTGTGTCCCTTAGCACTTTGGATTTGGGGACAGTCAAGTTGATAGTTCAGTGCAAAACACTTTACGTAAATTCCAAAGGATATTTGTACAAAGTTTAGTCTCTACTTAGTCTGTCAAGTTATAACACTTCCCATGTAACCCTAATCTCATCACATTCAACTATAATCCTAAGTTTGTTTTGTTTTCAACGTACTTAGGTTAAAAGTGTATTCCAGGACCAACCATAACAAACTAAATGATAACCATGTGGAATCACTTGTTCCACATTGCAATGCATGTCGCCAAAAACTTGAAAGATAAAATAAGCTGACACGGAAAACAGGGGCGAAGAACTGCAAGGATACTAACACAGAATAACACAAAGAGAATTTGAAAATGTTTTTCTTCGAACTCACTTCCTCGTAGTTCAGTTCGTAGTTGTAGAAAAGAGGAAAAGGAAGTATGAAGAGTTTGCTTCACAAAATATTTCAGTTGACATTTGCTTAGTTGGTTCTTTGTGTCATTAGTTTTGATGTGATTACGAATGTCATGGATAGTTGTTTGTAGGGAAAATAATGCACAAACGGCTGCCGTTGTTGGTAGAAGAAGAATTTCTAAAGAATGTCGAGGTATTTTCGGTTGACTGTAATATTAAATGCACAAAGAACAATGCGAGGAAAATTGCACACTTTCAACTCTTTATGTGTCTCTAGTCAATTAATTTTGAATGCGTTCTTGTCTTTGATAAAGTGCAGGATGGCGTTTGGCTTAATTGAATTATTGCAATAGTGTGGTAAGTTGGCACAAAGAGAGTGTCTTTTAACTGTTTTGGTTCATTATAACACTTTGGTGAATTGTCAACTAAAGACTTTTTGATTGGGCTTTTCATTTCGAGTTTTTGAGAGTGCTCTTTTTTTGTTTCAGAGGTAGAACCGCTTTTGAAACAATACGGAGACTTGGATCTTAAATTTGGAAAGCGCAGTTTTGTTCGATTTGTTAGCTCGCATTTTTGTTCTGTTGGAGGTTTTTAAAATACCAGCTGGAGCACTCAGACCTAAAACCGGTTCATTGAACTACCAGTTGGCAACCTTCTATTTGTAATAACTTTCCAGATGTTCGCTTAAAAGCCAAAAGACGCTGCCATGATAAGGAGCCAAGGTTACCAACTCTAACCATGTCTGCGCCGAGTATCTGTAACCTCATGTGGAAAAAGCAGGACATTCACCAGAGGAAGTGCTCTGCGGTATCCTCATCTTCTCCACAAGATTCACAGAGTGTGGTTTCACGTAATCCCAACACGTTTAAATGCTTGGCAAAAGAGATGTGCCCGCTGGCAACGCTAATAAGCTTTCTACAGTCTTTTCTGCTACGAGCTATCAAAAATGTTGCAGTCTTCTTATTTACGTTGGGAAGCATACGTTTGGTCTGTCTGCATCCAATGGGGGCATGCCATCTACGGTTCCGCTCTTCACAGATCCAATCGTTGATTGAAGCCCTCATACTGAGGACGCTGGCAGATTTAGCGAAGGTTCAGGTCCTGAGAAATCTGTTTGAGATCCTTGCCTAGCAAGTTCATCGGCGATCTCATTTCCAGTTATGCCGTGATGGCCTGGAACCCAAATGAGACTCAAGACTTAGTTTCCGATCGCATTCAGAGAGCTCTTCCATTCCTGGATCACTTTCGAAGTGGTTAGAGGGTTGAGAAGGGCCAGTTTGGCTGTCGCTGCAAACACAAATCCTCCATCCATTATTCACAACGTGGTCTAAGGCCATTAAGATAACATACGCCTCCGTATGTCGTCGTTCTCCACAAAAGCACTAGCGCCAGAACCCTAGTCAGTTTTGGAGCCATCTGTGAAGATTCGAAAACAGTTCTTTCCAGGCTCAGATTCTTTAGCGCACCAGTCCTGAACCGAAGGAAAATTGACTGAGTATTTTTGACGCAGTTTTAGCCTTGGGATCATCGTGTCAGACGCTCCAGTGCTAATTGTGCCAGAGACCACATCTCTTTTAACGAGAAATGGTCTTGAAAATACGCCGAGGGGGAGCATGATTAAGCAGTGCGTCGAGAGCAGCTCCCGGTGTGCTGGAGAAGACCCCAGTAGCACCAGGACAAATTGTTCTTTGAAGTTTGGTAAACGAGGCAACAACGTTGGCTAGCATCCAGTTCATTCCAGAATTTTCATGAAGCAATTAATGAGCAAGAAATGAGACGAATTTGCTAGAATGACTATTTTGGCCCAGAAACACATGTAGCCACAGCATCGTCCTAGGCTTGGATTTGAGGTGAGTGTTAAAAAACATGAGCGAGCCATGTTCAATTGATTTGGTCTAACAAGAGCTCAACTTATCCTCAAGAAGTATCATGTGAACTTATACTTTTCCAACACTTTGACTTCACTGAGCGTGGTCCTTGACGATAGACTGCGGTTTGAGCTCCTATTGGAACAAGCCTTTCAGCTTGGATTTCATCTGTTGCTTACAAGTTCTGAAGAATGAGTTTATTTCTTACGCGTAACAGGACTCCTCTGAAGTAAGACTATGTTGACGCTCTATAAGACATTCCATTCCTGCTATACGGAGCAAAATCATGTAATTAATTAAGAGGAGGAGTATCTTATTTGTTTTGAAAGAAAAATTATCCGAGTGATCGATGAGCTGCACCGCGACATGTGGGCAGCTGGAAGAGTACGCCTCAAAGGACAGTGATGGTTGCACATTGCTGCTAAGTCGTATATGGGGAAGACCTCGTCTTAGGTGGCACAAATAAATGAAAGCGAACTTAATTTTAAGCACAAAACTGGAGAAACCGAAATAGTTGTCGAAAGATGCTGGTTTACCCGGAACTGTAATACCACCTTAGTAAATATAAGTTAACTCAAACTCAAAACAATGGTGAACTGTGTAACGTCGCCTTTACCAAAGTCCTCTTGTGTCTTATGAGTAGCTTCTGTTACAGGTTACATCTCAATCATCGGCATAGTGGTGTTCCTCAAATAGTTTCATTGAATTTATTCGCAACCTAACCAAACTAAGACTTAGTTTCGTTACTTCAATTCTTTTCCGTTTACAACAAACTAAAACAGAAAAATTAGAATTGTGGCACAATCAGCTCATCAGGTTCGGACATAATCTAAATCAATTCGTCTCTGTAAGCCCTACAATGTTAGCAATAAAGTAACAGTGCCACACAAACAGTTTACGTGTCTATACTAACCAACCACAGCTGCAGAGTCGAAAATCCTTAAAATCCCTATTGTATGCCAGATTTAAGACTTAACCACATAAACATACAAAATTAATTATTTAAAGACATTGCACAGCTGGAACTAAACAATCTCTCATACTTCTGCCTTCCACCATTCTTGCTGTTGTATATTGAGTGTAATCTTCCCTTGTAAGTCACACATAATCCCGTCAATTCATTTTAACTTCCTTAATTTAACAAAGCATGAATGTTCAAGGTCATGATTACAGTCCCCCCACAGGAACGCCGCACATAATGTCTAATGAAATCCTAAGCTAATTTTAACAGACTTAATAAAAAAAGGAAGTAGAAGAAGCAGTTTTTCGCTGTGGTTGAGTGTTTATCTTATGAAAAGTAAGGATCAATAAATGTCTTTGAAATGTCTTCTCCCATACATAATTTGGCAAAGGAGCACAATGAGGCGAAAAATAATGTATCGTTAGCAGAAATGAAAGATATTGGTCTACAGAGAATCGATGCGAAGTTTTTGTTCGACATTTGAGAATATTACTTTTGAATTGAAATTTTTGGTGGTTTGTCTATAATCCAGCGGTTTTATATATAGAACAGAGTGAAACCTTTGCAAAGTAAGGAAGAAGTTGTGTCTATGCTCTTAGCCTCCATATGGATGTTACGAAGAAGCTGTCAATGGCCCCGATATGGGCGCCACTTAAGGTCTCTTACCACTTTTTACATATCATCAGCATTTTTTTTATGTTCTGTTGCACAATTAGCAATGACTGGTATACAAAATTCACCGAAAATCATACTTGGGTGATTCCGACAGCTATTGATACTAGTAAAATCTACTCTCTCAGATGGGCTTTATATTTCGAGGTGAATTTTGGGCCTTTACCAACATCTTTCGATAACAATTTTGATTTCAGACGAACACTCTCCAGTTTTGCACTCCTATTCGTTTGATGTCTTCTTCCACTCCATTGCGTCACCTATGACGAAGTCTTTCCATTCTGTGATTTTCTTTTAATGTGCTTTCTGAAAACTGTCCAACTAGAGTTTTGGCATATACGCTCTAAAAAAGACCCAGCCATCATAATTTCTCGATTCATATGCTTTTAGCTATGCCCATGTAGCTGTACAGACCATACGGCGCAGGAACATAAGTCCCAACTTTTATTTTTAGGATTTGTTTCCCACTCAAGTGGGACTTGTTCATGTTCATGTCTTAAAATATGGTTAACTATCATCTGCCATCATCAAATAACCGAAAATTTTGAAGCAATAGCACAGACAATGGCCTGCACAGCACATGATACCCGAAACCTATACTATCTACCTTAGGACAACCATTGACCCGTTCTGTAATCATCGTAGATAAATAAATAAATAAATAGGGTGGCGCAACAGAGCGAGTAGCCCCTGGGCCTAGCGCATTTCTCACAACCATGCCTTATGAGGGAATTGAAGGGACCTACAATTTTCTGCCGATTCCGAACGGCTAATCGAGAAAGCGCTTTTCATGGCAATGAATACTAACGGAGGACTTGCCAATTCCTCGCGAAAGGCGATACCCGTGGAAAAAACATTTTTGCCTCTGTTGGGATTTGAACTCGAACCTCTGGATTAACAGGCGGACATGCTATCCATCACACCACGGGTACCACATCATCACAGATAGGCCCCAATTTAAACGGATGAACCAAGAAGCCAGAGTTCGAGTCAGAAGAACCCAGACTTGCACCAGATCCGTTTAAATACTAGAATTGAGCAGTGAAGCCAAGAACTTACCACAAACGCTGTCTTTATTCCCAATATTAAAAATTCCAAGAATAGTCATCACCCCACGTTATGTTGATAAACGCTCTTCAATATTATAACAACAACCAGTTCCAACAAAGCCTGCAGAACATCAAGCCTGGACACGACACAGTCAAATCTATCGTGAAAAATCCAAAGATGCCAGACGTAATAAGCACCGGGCAAGGGGAAGTCGAGAATGAGGCAACCCAGGACAAAGCAGATGCATTAATTTTTTTTTTTAAGGAAAACTTAGTGGAAAAGCCATCCAACGATTCAGGGCTTAAGTAACTCTATAACAACTACAGCAGATACAGACAGATACTCAAGTCACGTTATTCAACGATGATGACCTTGTAAGTGATCCGGTACCTGCGGAAAGTACCACAAATCCAGACGGACGACCGAAAATATCATCCGGTTCTGACATGATCTATAACAACATCATGAGGAGGTTCCCCAAATCTCGATTCTATTTCTTGCAAAATCTTATTCAACAACAGCTTTTTCCCAAAAATGAGCAAGACAATAAAAATAAAAGGAATAACTCTCCGGAGACTAAAGGCATGCAGCGACCATAACAACATCATCTTAAGTATGCAGATTTGCTTGTGGAAGAACTACTCCACCCTTCACAATTTCCTTTTACGAGGAAGCACGAGGCTGCTTACTTTTTAACTGCCATGGCAAAGTCAGCGTTTGACTAATTTGAAGACGGCTTAAAACAAGTCTTTTAAACAATTTAGAAAGTCAAACCTTGAAGTGGACAAAAAACGTTTTACACAGTTGCGGCGTGAATATGATTTTTTAAACAAATCATTTTACAGACAGTACGTAATGAAGATTGAGTCTAAAATAACTAAATATCCAACAGGTTTTATGACATTTTTGAATAGTAAAAAAAAAAGAAAATGTCACTGTCCAAAATATGGAATTTGAAGGTGAAGTTTCTAATAGCATTGATTCAACTTGTGAGCTTTTTTCAAAGTTTTTCAAATCGGTATATGTCGATCACTCTAATGTTCGTTGGTCTCAAAGGGATCTTTTTTGTGAATGTAACTCTTCCTTGGGATCATTATATTTTTCTACTGAATATTTTTTTTTTTTTTTTTTATAATATACGCGCACATCAAGGGGTTATTAATACCCTTATAATGTTATTAACACAGTGCGAGCGGTTAAGAAGGAAGGAAAGGATTAGAAAGGAGGTGCCGATGCACATTATTTTTAAGCTTCTGTGTATTACAATGAGAGGGGAAAACAGAGTCAGGTAAAGCATTCCACATCCGAGTAGTACGGCTAAAGAATGAATCTCTATATTTCACTGTACGACCGAAATTGGGCTGAAGGTAAAACAGATTTGCATTCCTTGTGAGGCGTGTATTGCGGTTAAATTGCTTAAGGGGAGGAATGCAACTGGCTATTTCGTCCGAGCAGGGCATACAATCTTTAAACTCTTGTCAAGGTGCTGGTCCTGATGGAATCCCTTTTGAAGTACTAGGGAACTGCGAATCGTCATTAGCCTTACCATTGCAATTTCTTTATAATTTATCTCTGTCGTCTGGCACGTTCTTGGATGAATAGAAAATGTCATTTTCAGCCCCCATATTTAAAGTTGGATCCAAGCAGAAAGTAAAAAATGGGCACGACTGGGTCGCACGTACTTGCGATTTCGAAATAAGTAAAATATCTTAAGGTTTTTTTTTTCTCTATAAGTATTATTTTTAACATAATGGTCAAGTTAAAAATAATACTTATAGAAAAACAAAAGCATCATCTCTTTATTTTAAAGCCTTTTCCTAGTGACCCATGAGGTAGACTTTACACTCACTAAAGCCTTTTCCTAGTGACCCATGAGGTAGACTTTACACTCACTTTTTTTTTCGAGGTGTCCCCAGTAGGCATAGTCCTCAATAAACTAGTCTAATAATACCAAAGACAAAGACTTAATTATAATTTGAAAAGTAGAGACCTAAGAAAAATATTGAAAGTAAATAAATAAAGAAACTAGTAAATATATAAATAAATAAATAAGTAAGTAAATAAATAAATAAATAAAATAAGTAAGTATGTTAATAAATAATAAAATAAATAATTTAAAAAATTAAATAAATAAATACATAAGTAAGTAAGTAAATAAATAAATGAAAACGATAAAAATATCACTTTTATTTGTAAATTAAAAGATTACTTTTATCTGAAAATACGCAACTAGGAACTAGTATGTACATAATGTCGGCGTAAAACAAAATGTTCAATGCTGGAAGTATATGGGCTTGTGGTATGAAAAAAAACTCTCGTACACTCCACAATCCAGGGAGTCGATGTTGGAGTAAATAACATCGATTTGAGTGTTATTATCTGTGGTTGATTCTGAAATGTTGAGATTTGTCTTTAAGTTCCAAAATTTCATTAATTCATGTAGTTGGCTGTGTTCTTTATTAATTATATTGATATTAAAATCTCCCATCAAGACCAGTTTCATTGCTGCAAGATTCTTTATTGTTTTCATAAATTCTCGTAGATATTGATTAAAAACATCGAATGAAGTTCGAGGTGACTTGTATCCAGAAACAACAATAGTTCCTTGCACGTCAAAAGACACAAGATCAATATGCTGTTGTTCTTCTTTCGTTGCTCCTAACCTGGAGAAAGTCAAATTTTTTATTAACACTTGGTCTCTTCTAAAACACATTATTCCTCTTGGCTTTCTTTCTGTGTAACCGTTGTCAGAACGGTAGAAGCAAGTGAATCCAGTTATGCCAATTGTGTCAGCTGATATGGTGTTAGTCTCGGAGAAAATCAGAATATCACACATGGAATACCATATATCTGTTTGTATAGAATCTATATGTTTATTGAGAGACTGCGCATTGTGGTACCCTACAATCAACTCTTTTTTTTGCTCAAATCTATTAAAAAATAGTTCCATTTTTTTCGTTTTACGCAAACGTTCCAATTCTATCAATATCGAATCCTCTTCTTTCGTTGGGTTGGGTTTTTCAAATTTTCCTAAAATGTACAGGCCTGATAAAGAAGTAACACGGCTTAGAGCAACATACATCATAGATCTTCTAATCCTTTGTTTCTTTCGTAGATCCAAGCAAACCGAGTTATAAGTTTGTCCTTGGCTTTTGTGGATCGTAAGTGCTTCCGCCAACACGAGAGGAAACTGCTTCCGAACAATTTGATAGTGGTTAACGGTGTTGACGTTGATTGGATGGGCTTTTCTAGAAATAGGGACAAATCTTTGGTTGATTTTGTTCACCTCCATAAATTTAGACAGCGCTAATTTGGCCTTAAGTCCAACTGACTGCTCTAATGGGAATTCAATCCAAACTTTGTCGATTTTGTGACTGTCGTTTTTCATTGTCACAAGCCTCAAGATTCCACTGGATCCATTAACAAGGCCATCTTCAACATCTATATTGCTCGTGATCATATATTTTAAGTTTGTCTTAAATTTCACAATATTAGGAAGGCCTCCAAGATCTGAGAGCTTTTTGGTTTGCAATTTATCTAAAGCTCGTTGTTTTATCTCTTCGCTGACTTTTCCAAGAACAACGTCAATGGAAAACGAAACATATTCTTGTCCTGGTGCATGCATAAATTTTTCTTCATTATACTTGTCTACGTCTTGGTTTGTCGAATACAATCGAATGGCGTCGCAGGGCACTGATGAGGGGTTACACTCGCGTGAGCTAATGAGCAATCTGTCGTCATTTGTGAATTTTCCTGTTGCCATATTATTGAGTGCCATAATAAAAGAAGCTTCATTTTTTTGCCGCATAATCTGCTTCAATTCAAAAATTTCAAATGGTTCCCATAGGGAATTCTGGTCGGCAAAAACACCAAGTTCGTTGTTCTTCGGAGCCTTGAACACGAATGAGTCAAAAACCGGTGGTAACTGGTTCATGTCACCTACAGCGATAACTGAAACTCCTCCAAATGGTTCATTCCGTCCCATCACTTGGCGGAGTCTTGTATCGACTCGACTTAGCAATCTGCTTCCAACCATTGAAATCTCGTCTATTATTAATAATTTTATGTCAATCAATTTTTGTCGAACAGTGTTGGCAAGCTCACTCGACAGCTCTGGCATTTGTCCACCAAACTGCGAAACGGGCAAAGCAAAAGCCGTATGCAGTGTAACTCCGCGTATCAAGAAAGCTGCTTTACCAGACGGTGCTGTCAATAAAACTTTTATTGAATCAGTAATAGATCCATGCATGTTGTCAAACAAATAGGTAATCACCTGAAAGACTGCATTAATCAAGGTGGATTTACCGACTCCTGCTGAGCCACTCAAGAAAATACTGAGTGGTATCATTTTATTCGTTTTGAAGCATTTATATACATGCATCAAGAACTGTCTTTGAGCATCATTTAGTTTGTTGACGATTCTTATTATTTCATCTTTTGAAACCTTAGGTGGAATAGTATATCTACTTAACGTCTGGTCTTTGTATACCTCCACTCCACCTTGTTCCAGGATGTCTATTTGTTGATCCTGAGAAACCAAATTTCTATTTGAACTTTCTTCCTCTTGATCGGAATCCTCTTCATTATTTAAGTTTTCTAATGCCTCCTCAAGCTCTTCGTCTCCTGCTATAAAAAATTTCGCACGTTGTTCTTCAATTATCCGAATGTTCTTTTGATAGGTTTCCTTAACATCAATGCATTCCACCTCCTTTCCTTCTTCTCTCCAAGGAACAAACAAAAGAATTTGTTCTCTATAATAATTTGACTCATCTTGAATAAGTTTGTATCTTCTAAATCTAATAATTTTGGGTTTCTGTCTTTTTTTGTACTCAAATGTTTCCTCATCCTCGTTAATTTCTTCGATTTTTTTTTTAGACTTTTCAAAATTTGCGGCAAAGTCAGCCAAACAAACATTTTCAAATTCTGCTGATCTATGGCTGTATTTTAAAAATACGTCGTCCATGAAAATTTCATGAGAATCAGCTTGAAGTGCTTTCAGTTGAGCGTTTCCCTTCAGCATCAGTACTCTCTGATTGCTTGGACTCGTGTTGATGTAAACAGATCCTCTACTACTCTTTGACAATGGCAACGATAAAACATGATATGCAGCTTCCTGTGCTGACATGAGATTGCTGTTCAGGAACACATTAGCAACTTTTCTCAATTTATCGCGCACACACTTGTAACCATTGTTTATGTCTGAAGCCGCCTCCCTCAAAAGTTTCGATAGCCCTGAATCTACTTTTCCAATATAATTCACGATGTAATTTGCAATTCCATACTCTTCAAGGATGTACTGTATATCAATATTGGCCTCAAACAAATTTAAAATGTCTTTATTATACGAGTTAAGAGCATTACTGCTTCGTTTGAGAAACACTTGAGTTTTTTTTATAGATGATCGTATTGCATTAATATAGTCTTCCTCTGTTATCTTTAAAGTTGAGAGTATATCTTCAAATGCAATAGATTCTTTTTCGGGCTTTTGGAAGAATTTTTGGGCTAGATTTTTTATATTTTTTAAGTTGTATTCTTGCAGTTTTATTTGTTCCGGATTATTCAAAGGCTTCAGTATCATAGTCCTTGGCATTGGTGGTATAGGAAAATTAAACCTACATCTTGTTTTGTTCTTTTTTCCTTTGGTACATGTATGGGTATGTTTGTGGCGTAAGTAATTGAGAAACGGATTTTTGTCATCGTGTTTACAAGTAATGAATTCATCGATGAACTCAGTGCATTTAAAAACTTCTGCTGCATCACTTTCGGTGGAGTAAATAGGTGCGTTCTCCAACCACAAAAACATATGTTCGTGTGGAGAGCCTCTCAGTTGGAACTCAACTCTTTCGTAGCTATCTAAAAGATGATACTTTCCAAAGGGTCCATATTCATCTCTTAAGTAATTCATGAACTTACTTACTTTCTGATCAAAATACCTTGCACATGTAACAGGGTCTTTTCGGATAAGATCAGTTTTGTCGTGTTGATTCAAAGAGATAGCTTCTTCAATGGTTAGATGTTTTCCGTAAAGTAATTTCGAAAGCAGCTGTATAAGTTCTGGCCAATTACTTTCAGCTGCTGATAATGTTAAGAAAAAAGTTGGTTTTCCCAATTGGCGTATCATAGCCATAAGTTGTTTTTTTCTTAACTCCCAGTAAGATGGTGATGAAGGAATCCTATTCAAAACACGGTATCCATCATCATGATGAACAAAAGCATCTACGGCAGTTTTCTTCAGAACATTATCGGCTGTAATAGTATTTGAAACTTTACTTTTTCTCAAACATATGTTTATATTACTGAGGCAACCTTTTTCAATTTTCTTTTTAGCCATATAGAGAATATTTGTTGGAATGCAACCCCTTCGGTCATAGCGTCTAGCTATTGACTTCGCCCTATCAGCATAGGAAATTTTATTGGATGTTTCCAAGGAGTGGCCGCAATAAATTTTTGGAAAGCTTAATTCTTCCATATCCGGATGCAAGTGCCATGGCACTGGGGGTTTCCCTTGTCCAGGCGCTATGACTTGAATGCCTTCAGCAGCTTCAGTATTGCGATTTATTAGCAAAACTTCGTCGTTAATTTCTGTGGGTTCTTGGTCTTGATTGTAGAAGCAATGGAATAGTTCTAAGTCTTCATTTAACAGTATTTCAAAATTGTTTTGTGAAATATTTGTTTCCTTGTCTGTTTCTTCAACTACAAAGTCTACATGTTGATCGTACTGTTTTTCATATTGTTGGAAAAATTTTTCTTGGACTTTAATATTGTATTTTAGGTAAAGTGGTGTATTGATAAGATATTTCAGTGCATCACAAACTGCTGCAGGTCTAATCGTTTCAAACATATAATCAGTTGAGTGATCTAAATGCCGCTTCAATTTTAATTGGATAGTTTTCATGTCGTCAAATTGTCGTGGCAATATTTCCAACATATCATTCACTTCAACTTGAATGTTAACAACACTACCTTTCATTGATAACTGCGGATTGAGAGCAAACGGCTTAAGTGCTCTTATTTGCATAAAGTTTATGAACGGTGACACCATTCTTTCTTCTAAAGGTGAAAGTTTTCGAACCTCTTCTGGAATAGGAACAAATTTTAATCCGTTTGAGACTGCCAATCTTGGCACCTCTCCTTTTTGCACGTAATTGTTGCATGTTTTGCAAATCCAACAGGAATTGTATGTTTTGGACATTTCCAGGTGACTTATGATTGCGTTCCCGAAGTGTTTTTTTATTTTATCTAATATAAAGCTGATTACAGAGTGCCGAAAATATATTCCTTCGCAGAAGCAGCAAATAAACTCAGGACAGTTTCCTTTACATTTTATAAATTTAAGCTTAGCAAAACTTTCTTTGTCCTTACGACTTGTTAAATAGTCACGGTACTGTTCTCTAAACTTATAAACCTCATTTTGCCGTTTTTGTTTTCGCTGTAAGGCATCAGATTTTCTCTCATTACGCCGTATATCTATCGCTTTCCGTTTTTCACTTTTATTTAAAGCATCCTTCTTTTGCTCTGTTTTTCTATATTCCGTATTCCTTCGAAGGACAGCTTTTGCCCTGGCGTCTTTTTGTTTTTCCTGGTCCCGGAATTCTGGAATACTTCGAAGTTTTCTAGTATTTTCTAAATTTTGTTCTTTCTCTTTGTTCCGGTATTGTATATTCCTCCGAAGGGTAGCTTTTGCTTTAGCGTCCTTTTGTTTTTCCTGCTCCCGGAATTCTGGAATACTTCGAAGTTTTCTAGTATTTTCTAAATTTTGTTCCTTCTCTTTGTTCCGGTATTGTATATTCTTCCGAAGGGTAGCTTTAGCTTTAGCATCCTTTTGTTTTTCCTGCTCCCGGAATTCTGGAAAACTTCTAAGTTTTCTTGTGTTTTTCAATACTTGTTCCTTTTCTTTCCTCCTGTAATCTGTATTCCTTCGAAGAATAGCTTTAGCCTTTGTGTTATTCTCTTTTTCGTCCTTACGCAATTTTGGATGACAACGAAGTAATCTCTTGGTTTTCAAATCCCTTTCTTTTTCCTTTTTTCGGTACTCCGTGTTGCTGAGAAGATTAGTTATTGCTCCTGCGTCAAATATTTTTAGCTCCATCCTCTGTTCTGGTAAGCTTCTAAGCTTACGTTTAGTAGACTCATTTTGGTCTCTTTCTAGCAGTTCTTTATTGTTTGGATTAAATTGAATCATAGCGTCTTTTTCCGTTTCCTTATCCAATTCACCATGATTACGAATTATTTTCATTCGGAGTCGGTTTTTCATAGCTTCTTTGTTCTTATATTCATGTCTGGATCGAATTATTTTTGAACTTTCTGCCAGTTTTCGTTTCAAAATAAGTTTTTGTTGGGATGGTATTATCAATCTGAGCTCTTTAGACTTTTTAAGAACAGTCGGCGGAGTTATTACAAGCGGATGCCATATAATGTGTAAAGGAGTAACGGAAAAAAATGTCTTTGGGCTAGAATCTATGGTAGATTGGATTACTTCAACCAATTCTGTGACTGTCAGAAAACTGCGAGCAACAGCAACTCCATTTGGAACAAATCCTAAGTTCTGATCCCTACTATGTGGGTCAAACAGCCAAAACGATTGCTTTTCCTTAAAAATCGCTACAGACAAATTTTCAAAGGTTAAAACGCCAAACATTTCCGCAGAAAAGAAGTTTTCTAATTCTTCTTTGAAACAAAATGTACTATCTATGACACCCTGATATGGTTCTAGTAAATATTCTATGGTAAAAACGGTTTCTTCAAGTAGAACCTCATTCATAACTTCATCAGCACAGAGATAGTTTGTTGTTGGAGGATCACGATTAAATCTCAGCCTGTAAGAATCAAGTGATTCCTTGTGTAAGACATTGCCTAAATGTAAAATCTTATCAATAATGTTTTTAGTCCAAGTTTCTGCCTTAACAATTTGAGCCAAACATAGTGCAGCCACACAATTGCTTGTACATTGTGTGTTTCGCAATTCACCAAAAACTTTGTTATCTTGGCAGATCGAACCAAGGCAGATTTTGTTTGCATTTTCGTTCAGTTCCTGATGACTTTGTGTCATATGTACGTTATAAGATGTTATACTTTCAGTCTTACTTGTTTTTCTTTTTAAGAAATTTGGAAGCGCTTTAGTTTGTTTCCTTCCCATTTTATTATGCAAAATATTTAAAATTATTAAGTTTAAAATGCGTAAATAAAAATATAGTCAAAAGGAATATACTTATTATAAAAAATTATAGCAATAAACAATCTATAAGAGAAATATATACAACTAGTGTGCAGTTTTAAAATTGTTCAAGTTAAGCAGGAACTCACTGTACCCACAAATCTAAAAACAATTGAGTCAAGAAAATATTTGCTATCAGATAAAATATATCATGCAACCTTCCCACTTCAATTAACTCAATCATACACACACTCAAGTCAATCAAGATTCCCCACAGAGAACAGAAGAGGAAACAAAAGAAAACACAAATTAAGAGAGAATATGGCAGTTACAACTTGTACCGTTACTTTTTCTCGCTCTCTTGTTTACTCTCTAAAACGTGCTTACTTATGTGTGGTATGAATTTATTTTCATTCACAATTCACAAATCAATAGGTATATATTCAAACTTCTTATTAGTCTATTGATTATGTCGTAAAAAAGGGCATATAAAGGAACTCGACATTGAATGGAATTTTATTGCATGACTCGATTAATGGGTTAATTTTAGAGAAAAAACCAAAAGTGCTATTAAATTAGAGGGTGGGATTCGGAGATATCTGTTCTAAACCATCTTCATTCGTTTTTTCAATATATCTCGAGAACGAAGCAAAATTTTGATGCAATTCCAAGGACGTTTTTTGTAGAAATCAAATTTTCCCATCGAAATATATCTTTTAAATAATTATAAAAAAATATTTTTTATCCAAAATAATAAAATTCCCGACCAAAAAAAGGCAATTTTTTCCAATTTTTGAGTTTTGTCAGTTTTTTTAATGGCATTTCTTTCTGGTTGAAGATAGGTATAGGCAATGCTTCATAAAAAAGAAAGAAAATAAAATTTTCTTCAAAATGCTATATCAGAAAACTTTCTATGTTTAGAATTCACTGAAATATTGTCACTTGAACATAGACATTTATCGTAGTGTTCATACGACATCAGTGTGAACAGTGCCTAACTCCAAAATAGTTCGCCCTCTAAAATAATTCAATCTAAAGTAAAAATTCTACTACATTTTTCCTAAAAGTGTTTCATCGCATAGCGACGGCACAGCATTCACATGTCAACCAGCAACCGAGTCACACCTCTTTTTTTTATAACGTCATAAATTTTTCTTGGGCCTTCAGCCATTTTGACTTGGTTGATTTTCATTTCTATTTTTCAAAATTAACAAATTTTGCCCTTCTGGCCTAAATTACAAAATTAAATAAACAAAAACTGAAACTTTTATATTATAAAAAAAAACCTACGTGCTTATGAAAATAAAAAGAAAAGAAAACCAACAGACCAGGCGTTCCTTTTGTGTTTGTGGAACATTGTTGGAGCTGGGAAGCTGCCACAAGGAGAATTTAAGAGTGGTAATCTTTGTTGGCGATCAGCGTACGACGTAATTGTGGTTCTTTGGTTGGCGCTAAACCTTTGGCTGCGCCGAACATTTGATCTTTGTTGGCGATCAGCGTACGACGTAATTGTGGTTCTTTGGTTGGCGCTAAACCTTTGGCTGCGCCGAACATTTGGTCCTTCGAGCCGGATAACTACGAGCCACACCACGCTGCATTACGAGCCACACCACGCTGTTTGCGCTCCACATTGCGCTCCACATTGCGCCACACATTGCGCTCCACTGTTTTACGAGGCACACCACGCTGCTTGGCAAGCCACACCACGCTGCATAGCGCGCCACACCACGCTGCATAGTGCGCTCCACATTGCGCCCCACTGCTTTGCGAGCCACATCACGCCGTGTAGCGCGCCACGCCAAGCTGCTTAGCGCTCCGCATTGCGCTCCACATTGCGCTCCACATTGCGCTCCACTGCTTTACGAGGCACACCACGCTGCTTGGCAAGTCACACCACGCTGCATAGCGCGCCACATCACGCTGCATAGCGCGCCACACCACGCTGCTTGCTCGACACCACGCTGCTTTGACCATCCGTGCCACGTGGAAGTGTGCCCATCGTCGTCGTGGGACCAGACCGAAGCGGAGTTCCTGTTATTTTTGCAATCTAACTGCTATTGTAAAGGGTAAGTGAGATTTCATTAATTGGCAATTTTAAAGAATTCGATAAAAAAAAAAAATTTGTGTTGCACCCAGACCGCCGAATGCGTCATTTTTTCCTTTTGTTACAAGCAAATATATATATATATATACGAATTATCGGTAGTCTTTTGTGTTGAAGTGGTTTTTTTGAGCATTCGCTTTCCATCGCGGTAGTGGTAGTTTTTTTTGGTAGCTTCGATATTGGCAAGTGGTTTTGTTCCCCGCCTATTTTTTGGTTTTTTGTGATTTTTAATAGACTGTCTTCCTCTTTGAAGAAGTCTGCGTTTTCTTCAACATTTTTTACTTCTGAAAAGCCGGGGTGGTTGGCCCCCAGTAGAATCTGTCAAGCCTGTTGAAGATTCTTGTGCTTCAAAATTTTGATTTTTTTTTGAAATTTTTAAATTTAAAATTTTTTACTTTTGAAATTGTTTCTCTCGTTCGTGCCGCACACACCGTTCGTAACGGTGCATCCAAGCCGGGGTGGTTGGCCCCCAGTAGAATCTTTCAAGCCTGTTGAAGATTCTTGAGCTTTAAAATTTTAATTTTTTTTTTGAAATTTTAGAATCTTTCAAGCCTTTTGAAGATTCTTGCACTTTAAAATTTTCACTTTTGAAATTTTTTCTCTCGGTCGTGCCGCACACACCGTTCGTAACGGTGTATCCAAGCCGGGGTGGTTGGCCCCCAGTAGAATCTTTCAAGCCTGTTGAAGATTCTTGAGCTTTAAAATTTTAATTTTTTTTTTGAAATTTTAGAATCTTTCAAGCCTTTTGAAGATTCTTGCACTTTAAAATTTTCACTTTTGAAATTTTTTCTCTCGGTCGTGCCGCACACACCGTTCGTAACGGTGTATCCAAGCCGGGGTGGTTGGCCCCCAGTAGAATCTTACAAGCCTGTCGAAGATTCTTGAGCTTTAAAATTTTAATTTTTTTTGAAATTTTAGAATCTTTCAAGCCTTTTGAAGATTCGTTCGTTTTTAAATTTTGGCTTCTTTGGAAATTTTTTTTCTCGTTCGTGCACCATATACACCGTTCATAACGGTGCATCCAAGCCGGGGTGGTTGGCCCCCAGTAGAATCTTTCAAGCCTGTTGAAGATTCTCGAGCTTTAAATTTTCAACTTTTTTTTGAAATTTTTAGAATACTTCAAGCCTTTTGAAGATTCTTGCACTTTAAAATTTTAACTTTTTTTTGAAAATTTTAGAATCTTTCAAGTCTGTTGAAGATTCTTGCGCTTTAAAATTTTAACTTTTTTTGAAAATTTTAGAATACTTCAAGCCTGTTGAAGATTCTAGCACTTTAAAATTTTAACTTTTTTTGAAAATTTCAGAATCTATCAAGCCTGTTGAAGATTCTTGCGCTTTAACATTTTAACTTTTTTTTTAAAATTTTAGAATCTTTCAAGTCTGTTGAAGATTCTTGCGCTTTAAAATTTTAACTTTTTTTGAAAATTTTAGAATACTTCAAGCCTGTTGAAGATTCTAGCACTTTAAAATTTTAATTTTTCTTGAAATTTTCGGAATCTCTCAAGCCTTTTGGAGATTCTAGAGCTTTAGAATTTTGATTTTTTTGAAATTTTTAGAATCTGTCAAGCCTTCTGGAGATTCTAGAGCTTTAAGATTTTGATTTTTTTTTGAAATTTTTTGAATCTGTCAAACTTTTTGAAGATTCTAGTGCTTTAAAATTTTGATTTCTTTGAAATTTGATAGACTACCTTCTTCTTCGAAGGAGTCTGCGTTCCATATCGAGTTTTAGTCCTCGTTCATGTCGCACCGTCATGTCGCATGGGTGGTTGGCCCCCCAGTAGAATCTTTCAAGCCTTTTGAAGATTCTGACGCGTTTTTTAGCGCGATTTTGTACCCGTTCGTGCCAAACACACCGTTGGTAACGGTGTATCAAGCCGGGGTGGTTGGCCCCCAGTAGAGTCTTTCAAGCCTTTTGGAGATTCTTGTGCTTTAAATTTTGATTCTTTTTGAAATTTAATCGACTTCCTTCTGCTTCGAAGGAGTCTGCGTTCTTTTAATCGCGTTTTCTTCATCGCGTTTTTCTTTATCGCGCTTTCTTTATCGCGTTTTCTTCATCGCGCTTTCTTTATCGTGTTTTCTTTATCGCGTTTTCTTTATCGCGTTTTCTTTATCTCGTTTTGGCCTCGTTTAGGTCGCATGGGTGCTTGGCCCCCCAGTAGAATCTTTCAAGCCTTTTGAAGATTCGGACGCGTTTTTTATCGCGTTTTTGTACCCGTTCGTGCCAAACACACCGTTGGTAACGGTGTATCAAGCCGGGGTGGTTGGCCCCCAGTAAAGTCTTTCAAACCTTTTGAAGATTCTGTTGCTTTAAATTTTGATTCTTTTTGAAATTTAATCGACTTCCTTCTTCTTCGAAGGAGTCTGCGTTTTTTCTCTATCGCGTTTTCTTTATCGCGTTTTCTTCACCGCGTTTTCTTTATCGCGTTTTGGCCTCGTTTAGGTCGCATGGGTGGTTGGCCCCCCAGTAGAATCTTTCAAGCCTTTTGAAGATTCGGACGCGTTTTTTATCGCGTTTTTGTGCCCGTTCTTGCCAAACAAACCGTTGGTAACGGTGTATCAAGCCGGGGTGGTTGGCCCCAGTAGAGTCTTTCAAGCCTTTTGAAGATTCTCGTGTTTTTAAATTTTGACTTTTTTTGAAATTTAATCGATTACTTTCCATATTCCTTTTCAATTTTCCCTTTTTGAAATTTAAACGACTACCTTCTTCTTCGAAGGAGTCCGCGTTTTCTATCGCGTTTCTTTTTTTTTTTAAACACATATCTTGGCAAATTTTCGGCAATGTCGATCCCAACGAGACTCTATACGGTACGGCGGCACAAACTGTGCAACAACTGTTTAAGCGTGCGTCATGCAAATGTCGCCTGTCCGAGTAAATATTCTTGTAACCACTGCAAAAACGGCATCGCTCACTGTTGCATCTAAACGTTAACGAAGACGGAAATAGTAAAATACAGTCCACTAATCTCCTTAGTGCAACTACAGCTCCTCAAATGTCGTCGTCGTCACAGCCATTCGTGCCTCAAGCGTCGTTTCAAAACTTTCATGTCGGTGCCTGTAAGAAAATATTGCTTGCAACGGCACTAGTTTGCATTGTTGCACATAGTTCGCGCTCTTATCGACCCTGGTTCCGAAATATCCTTTATCTCAGTGGTAAGACAAAAGCGTTTTGAACTTGCCCATAACCAATAAGAATACATCCATTTTCGGAATCAGCGGTAATCTCGTCATACCATCGCGCATTCTCCTCTGGAGATTTATAAATTTGTCTTGTACCGCCAAATCTTGGTCGACCCTAGCGACACTCCATTTCAACGAATCCTATTTCGCAATTGTTCAGAGTCCTCTAGTGGGACTAACAGGCATTTCTCTCGACAACTCCGAACAAAACACCAACTCATTGGTAGTTCAACAAGAACCGGAAGATTTTTTTGATTTTGTTTCGACTCTATCCCGCGCCATGCGCGTATTGTACTTTGTTTTTCGCTTCTTCGGGTCTATCTCAAAGCAACAACCCAGCAAATACAAGTCTCATGACATCTCAGGGTTTGAAATGGAATTTTATTTCACCCGGGGCACCCCACATGGGAGGTCTATGGGAAGCCGGCGTTAAAAGTTTCAAAAGCCATTTAAGAGGGCTGGGGACCAAGGCCAAGTTTACGTTCGAAGAATTTGCAACGGTTTTAGCACGTATCGAAGCATGTTTGAACTCGCGTCCAATATCGTCCATGTCCACAGATCCTTCTGATCTGTTGGCATTGACGCCGGGGCATTTTTTACGCGGCGGTCCGCTTTTATCTTTTCCGGAACCGAATTTAGCCGATGCAAATTTATCGCTTATCAATCGGTGGGAAAAAGTAAAATGCCTCCAACAACAGTTCTGCCACAGATGGAAAGATGAATACCTCAAGGAACTACATCAACGACACAAATGGAAAACACCTCAAACCAACATTAAAGTTGATGATTTGGTCGTCATTAAAAACGAAAATCTGCCATCCACCGAATGGCGTCTAGGCCGCGTTATAAATATACACCCGGGTTCCGATGGTCGAGTCAGAGTTGCAACATTAAAGACCCAAAACGGAGAAATAGTCCGCCCCATAGTAAAACTGTGCCTATTGCCCATTAACTAAATTGCCAATTAAACAAAATTTCACTTGCTTTATTTTCAGTAATATTTTTTTTGGCGTATTTCGCCAAGGGGGGCGGTAATGTTCATACGACATCAGTGTGAACAGTGCCTAACTCCAAAATAGTTCGCCCTCTAAAATAATTCAATCTAAAGTAAAAATTCTACTACATTTTTCCTAAAAGTGTTTCATCGCATAGCGACGGCACAGCATTCACATGTCAACCAGCAACCGAGTCACACCTCTTTTTTTTATAACGTCATAAATTTTTCTTGGGCCTTCAGCCATTTTGACTTGGTTGATTTTCATTTCTATTTTTCAAAATTAACAAATTTTGCCCTTCTGGCCTAAATTACAAAATTAAATAAACAAAAACTGAAACTTTTATATTATAAAAAAAAACCTACGTGCTTATGAAAATAAAAAGAAAAGAAAACCAACAGACCAGGCGTTCCTTTTGTGTTTGTGGAACATTGTTGGAGCTGGGAAGCTGCCACAAGGAGAATTTAAGAGTGGTAATCTTTGTTGGCGATCAGCGTACGACGTAATTGTGGTTCTTTGGTTGGCGCTAAACCTTTGGCTGCGCCGAACATTTGATCTTTGTTGGCGATCAGCGTACGACGTAATTGTGGTTCTTTGGTTGGCGCTAAACCTTTGGCTGCGCCGAACACGTAGTTTTTAATCCCTTTTATACTGACTGCAGTTTCTTTATACCAATGCCAATGTATGTATGTACCAAAGTTGATAGTTGAACCAGACCGAAGCAACTGTAGTTTCCAATATTTTTTCAAATTATCAAAAAGTACAAATTTCTCGCTGGCACAAATACCACCAACACGCGATGCGTTAACTTTTTCCAGGTTAGGGTACTCTATGCGTCATAATACTGTATCTCAAAATACTGTATTTCAAAACACTGTTTGTACAAAATACTGTATGATCAAAGTACTGTAAGTCAAAATACTGTATCTCAAAATTCTATATTTCAAAATGCTGTATGTGCACTTTTAAACATTCTCAAAACATTTTTTAATTTTCGGCATACCTACATCATTAAGAAATACAGAGTTTTGAGATACAGTATTTTGACTTACAGTACAAGGAATTTGTAAGTTCGTTGTGTGTGTTTTTTAGAATCTTTCGTTAGTTTGTTTTTGTTGATAAATTTCTACTTACTATTATTTACTTATCTTTGACTTATTAATGTATTCTGGTTGTACATTTGTTAAGATTTTCAATAAAAGAAAAACACGTTGATCGATTTCTGCTTTATGTTTAATTGAAGTTTAAGAACGGAATTATGCAAAAATACAGTATTTTTACAAACAGATTTTTGAGATACAGTGTTTAGCTCATACAGCATTTTGAGACGAAGAATTTTGAAATACAGAACATTAACCATACAGCATTATGAGCATGCAGTATCATACAGTATAATACAGTATTTTGACCTTACCGTATTTTAAAATACAGCATTTCGACGCGCTTCCTTTTTTTCCACATCCAACAGTGGCACGGAAACCACTTATGTAAATCCTTTGAACTGAGATTGTGGACTGATTCCGATTCGCCCAATTGCACCTCCTGCACCAGAGATATTGCTTATGAAACCATGGAAGCTTTGGTTGCAGAAAACTACAAATCACTAGCTCAATATTTTGTAAGGAATGAATGGGAGTTCATTGCGATAGTGTGCAAGTAGCCGATATTGCAGAAGAGGACATTTTTGAAGATGTATAGATGTTGATGTCGATATACACCTTCAAAATGTTATTGAAGAAGTAGTACCAGAACTATACACTGAAAAACTACGATAAATGTCTATGTTCAAGTGACAATATTTCAGTGAATTCTAAACATAGAAAGTTCTCTGATATATCATTTTGAGGAAAGTTTTATTTTCTTTCTTTTTTATGAAGCATTGCCTATACCTATCTTCAACCAGAAAGAAATGCCATTAAAAAAACTGACAAAACTCAAAAATTGGAAAAAATTGCCTTTTTTTTGGTCGGGAATTTTATTATTTTGGATAAAAAATATTTTTTTATAATTATTTAAAAGATATATTTCGATGGGAAAATTTGATTTCTACAAAAAACGTCCTCGGAATTGCATCAAAATTTTGCTTCGTTCTCGAGATATATTGAAAAAACGAATGAAGATGGTTTAGAACAGATATCTCCGAATCCCACCCTCTAATTTAATAGCACTTTTGGTTTTTTCTCTAAAATTAACCCATTAATCGAGTCATGCAATAAAAGTCCATTCAATGTCGAGTTCCTTAAGAAATGACATAATCAATAGACTATATGCAACGCACACTATATATACAAACACATATAAAAATGAAATTAACTAAAGGTATTACAATATCAAATGATAGATAAATGTTCTAGTGGTTAAATCACAGTCTTTCACAATAACTATTATAAGAATTTTATAATAGTTGGTGTATTTTGCAACTTTGAAATCAGTGTGCTTTGTCAATACTGAAAATCGAAAGCCAATTGCCAATTTGCGTGTGCACTGTATGTTACAATTCGATTCTTTTAACTTTCTTCATTGAGTATTAAGAGAGTGAATTGATAAGAGCAATTTTGCCTTCATTATGTTTATGTATGTTGTTTGTTGTACCTTTTTGTCATTAGCGGGGAATACACTATACAATACAATATACAACTATCCGATAGTGAGATAGTGAATGCGATAGTTACTATCGTATCAATAATCGTACATCGCATGGGATGATTCTATAGTACTTATGCAAAGATATCGATTATTCCGACATCGCAATGTCAAATGACTCAAAACCAAATTCGATCGTATGCGATCCACGTCGTATACGACGATTGCGTCGTGTACTCCCCGTTTCAGAATGAAACCCCATTCTCACAAATTAGATTTGGGAACTTTCACTACCTACATACATTAAAATATGGACAATTTAGTCTTTACTTATACAGTTATACACTCCAAGTAACTCAAACTTTCTCCTGTTAAGACATTTTACTGTTCATTTAAATTTATGCAATTTTTTTTAAATAAAAGATAGAAATAGCCATTCATGATGTATGTTGAAGGAACTGCAGTTTCTTCAACAGCTTCGACACATCTTATTCGGCTGTACCTAAATCATTTGTTTTGAGATTGTTATGAGAGGTAAATGGTTTCATAAGTTTTCGAAATTTGACGTTAACCAAGCATTTGGATAGAAGGATTTTTTTTTGCTATTGATCTCTTTTATAAACGAATTGCTTTTTTTAAGCTTTTGCTTCAATGTTTCAGTGTTTAAGTATTTTATCTACTTAATATATTCGGTGGTATAGGGTTGCCAGCTACATATTAGTAATGAAATTTTAATTAAAACAAGCAAAATATTAAAAAAAAATTAAATTAAATACATAATCCAAAAGTTTCAAGCGTAAATATAAAAACGCTATTCTCTTGCAGTAAGTAAAACATATAAACGCTAAAAATTTATCCAAAATCGTTAGAGCCGTTTTCTTAAAAACCGGTTTTTTATTCTTCATTTTTTTACAAAATAAGTTTTTTAAAAGCTAGGTATGCAAGTTTTAAGAATTTTTCAGAAGATATTTTGACAAAAAATTTTAAATAAATCAGAAATACCATTTTGAAATATTCAAAATATTCAAATTTTTTTTTTAAAATTAATAAAAATTTCAAAATTTAAAATTTTCCAAATATTAATTTGCAGCCTTTCTAAAACCATTTGCGACTTTTAAAATATGAAGTTTCGTCAAAATCGTGTCAGCCATTAACGAGGAAGTCGGTTTTGAAAAAAACGGTACTATGGGGAGTACCGTTCTTAGACTTTTTCCAAAAAAGTTTTTTACATTATCTAAAAGACAATCAGAAAATAGTTTTTCACATGAAATTTTATCGAAATCGTTAGAGCCGTTTTCGAGAAAAATAAGTATTATCATATCGGTTGTATGGCAGGTACCGTTATTTCAAGACCTAGAGACCCAATTCCAAAAACCCCTCTGTAGGCTACCTTACAGAGCTTAACTACAAATTTTTAAAAAAATCGGTCAAGCGGTTCAGGCTGTAGATCCATATACACACAGACGGACATACAGACATACAGACATACAGACAGACAGACAGAATTGTAGGACCCACTTTTTTCGTATTCTCTATCATCGTAATGTCATGTTTAGTAGTTATCTCAAAATTTTTTTTCTGCACGATTGCAAGACTTGCCTTATAGTACCTATAATCGCAAGTAAAAACTATCGTAAAAACTATCAAAACTTTCTGCCATTCCAAACCTTTTTGAGTCTATTCCAAATTCAATTTCTCATTCAAAGAACAAATCTCTCCAAACCAGCACGGTTTTGTATCTGCTAGATCTACACTGACTAACTTAATGCTTTTCAGTAAATATCTTTTTGATTCGGTTGAGTTAGGTTATCAGGTTGATGTTGTTCTTACTGATTTTTTTTTTTTTTTGACAAAAAATTAAAATAATTATGTTTGTTTTGAAAAATTATTTTAATTTTTTGACTGATGTGATAAGAATAAAGATTTAAATTTTTTTAATTTATTGCACCTGAGTACCATAAACAAATTTTTGTTTGTTTTATAATAAGCCACACATCAATGGGTTATGACTACCCTTATAATGTTATAGAGTACAGTGCGAGCATTTAGGAAAATAGGATACACCGATACACCTTGCTTTTGAACCTTTGTAAATCGTAATGTAGTTGAAATACAGAGCCAGATAAAGCATTCCACATACGGGTGGTGCGACTAAAATAAGAACCTCTATACTTGACTGTACGCCCGAAGTTGGGCTCAAGGTAAAACTGATGGGCATTCTTAGCAAGGTGGGTGTTGCGGCTAAATTGTTTCAGAATGCAACTGACTATTTCACTAAAGCACTGTTTGTGAAAAAAGCGATAGTAAAAAGTGGGACAAGTAACGTTTCGACGATGTTCAAGAGAATCAATCGATTCTACGATTGAACTATCACCCATCAGTTTAAACGCTATATTTTGTACCCTATCAAGTAGGCGCAAAGACGTTTGAGAAGCACCTAACCAGATATGGGAGTTATACTTCAGTTAAAGGCGGATGAAGGCCTTATAAATTGTAGACAGATCAGAAGGGGTGAAGAACCTAAGTCTTAGGAAACCTAAGCATTTAGCAGCGTCTTTGGCGACTTCAAATATAGGGTCATTCTAACGAAGATCATCGTTTACACACATACCAAATACTGACAGCTTTTTGGTTTCTTGGATGCAGGTACCATTCATGGATAATGGTAATGAGGGAATATTAAGATTCATCCTCAAATTCTCCCAGGAACCGAAATGGGAACGGGATCGGAAATTCAAAAACCATTGGAACGAACTGTAATTTTTGTCGCTATTACAGTACGATGTCATCCCCATATTCCAACGAGAATGGGACGGGAACAAGAACATAAGCGGGAACTTGGAAAATCCTGAACCAATTCCAAAAAATTTTCAACGTTAGAGTGTAAAGTGCTCCTGAGTAATAAAGACTATAATTATTTTCTTTGCATATTCTTTCGGGAACGGAAGCGGGAATGGTGACATAATCAATAACCTGGAAAGTACTTAACTAATTCCAAAAATTCTTTCATGTTAAGAATGCTTCAATTTCCCTGAGTAATATAGACTACAGTTCATCGACATTTACCCAAAGGAACGGGAACCGGAATTCAAAAACCACTGTACTGATTTCAGTACGGTTTTCGCCATTACAATACGGTGCGGGAACTGGGACATATTCGGGAACTTGGAAAATGCTATACCGATTCCACAAATTCTGTCATCGTTAGAGTGCTTAATTGTCCCTGAGTAACATAAACTATTTTTCATCCTCACTCTACCACTAGAATAGAAACTTTGAAACGACTTTACTTAACTTTCAATTTGATAGGGCCTGACGCCTGAGCTACGCCGGGCGGGTCATCTAGTACTTATAATTATTATATTACCAAATATTATGTCTGAAATCTGAAAAAGTTAAGTTCGGTAGATGAATAAAGCAAACTTAAAATTGAAAAAAAAAATCTCTAAAGAAACTCTGTCCGAGTTGCACCTAACTGCAGAGCTACAAGCTCTGTAATACAAACAAGATTCGTTTTTCTTTCTTCCCTTATCCGCGTAACGGCCATCGTGATCTCGAAGAGACCCTTAACAATAGGGTACGTTGCTTTGCGTGTACTAAAAGTTTAGAATTCGATTCAAAACTCTTGTTTCCAGCTCTAATTGAAAGGTTGTGTTACTACAAATTAGCATTTTTTCAGATGCTTCAAAAAAGCAAACTTCTTAGAAACAAGGAAATCAAAAAGTTAAACTTTCATTTCACGTTAAATATCGAATTCCTCTTGTGGGACTTGAAATTGAAATGATCATTCTCCACCACATTATCTATCTTCTGCTCTGTGGGAATGCTAAGGATTTCTTGGAATTACAGCTTGTTTTTGTTTACAAACTGATTCTTATAACAATTTACGAGAAGGTCATTCCTGACACACCAACAGATACTTCTACTTCAACATTCAACTAAGACTCCAAACGCACCGCAAGCTACATTTAAGATGTTTCCTTTTATACACCACCGACCGACTATAATCCACAAAAAGCACAACAGAAACTCATGTGCATTCCTTTTCAATTTCGTCGGTTTTCTTTCTCTTTCATTTTCTAATTTGCATAGATAACCAGACACTAACCTCTGGAATAACATTCTTAGCTCTCCTCGGAGTCGTCACTTCTCATTCAGCCCATTGTTTGTTTAGCCCTGTTTACACGCATAGCGACATTGTTTACCATCGTCGTACTTAAGTCCTTCGGTTCAATTTATGATAACCTTCTTCCATCGCGCTATTTTACGTTGAAAAGTATTCCCACACCATGAATCTGCCCTTGGGGTCCACTGAGAAAAAATAAACTTTCGTGGAATTTCATTTAAAATTACTTCATGTAAATCTTTTAACTACCTGTGATGGCCGGAAAGTTTTGTACTTTGTTTTCTTAAGAACGACGATACAAACAAACAGCAACAACTATGCTGTGCTATACAAACACAGGTATAGAAGGGGTAGGTAGGTAGATGAGTTTACATACGTTTGGTGAGTTTTGGTAAAAGTTTAGTTTGGTTATGGAGTTTTTTTTTGGCAGCTTTTAGTTCCTTAGAAAATATCTATCGCTGCAGTGGGAAAATAAATATGAAAATGTTTTCAAAATTACTACCCCTTCAGGTACATCTAGTATCTGTCTTAGTCAAGGTATTCGCCAAGCACTAAGGGTTGCCGTGGTATCTTCTGAGACGAAGTTTGCAAGGCCTTCGATATTTATGTTATGGCAAGTCGAGGCTGTCTTTATTATTTTTACCTCAGAAAGCAAGTTTTATGAAACGAAATGGATTACCCTTTTAGTTTTGGGTTTCAGTAAAAGTATATGTCTGATATTGACAAGATGCTACTTTTTTTTTACCGACGACATGATTAGATAAAAAGGGTGTCCTTTCATTTCTTGGTCTGTTCAACTGGGTCCAGTTTGTTTCGACATATGATGTGAATAATGAAGGCAGATTCTAAGTACACAGGTCTTCATTGAAGATGACATAAGAAATGTGCTTGGATAATTGAATTTCATAATTATCATCACATTTTTTTCACTTAGTTTTGGTTATTATAACTCTTCTTATACGCATTCCTATCACTTTTACTGGAAGACTTTTTCAAGTTCTAAACAAAGACTTATCGCATGTTCACTAAGACTGAACGAGTTGGCCAGAGAGATTTTTTACTATCTATAAATATATTTGAATTAAAGCATTCAAAAATGTATTGTATTGTCTACTTGGAAGACAACCTTCAACTTAGATTCAGACGTCCTACCGGCATCTGTCACTGTATAGCAAGTTTACTGTCTGATAAAGTCAATGTCACAGACATTCGATTAATCCTACAAGGCTACTGAATGCTTTGGTTATGTGTGTGGAAACTGTCTATAGCACTTAATCTCTTCTTAATTGCGAAAATCAACACTTCATTAATTCTGCCAAAACAAATCGATTAGTAAGGCACAAACTTGTAATTAATTCTGTGAAGATGATTTGAGTTAAAGGAAGACAATATACAGGCGATTTGTTAAGGAAACCCTAGTTCTTAAAGTCGCACTAATTAGGTATATTCTTTTATATTAAAGTTAAAGTTGTTTTGTATTGGATAAGTCTTAGTTTGAAAAAATCGGAGACTGCATTAGCTTTCAAATGAAAAAGTGGCAATATTTGTATAGTTTTGAGATATAAGAGTTTAAAGTCTCTAGTATGAATTTTTATTTGAACAAACAACTGAAACTTTCAAACTTTTGCGGAGTATTCTTCGTTCCAAGGAACTAGCAGTTTCCTACTACGCTGCTTTATGTAAGGTTTTTTTAGTATTATTTCATTACACACATTTAACAATGGCACAACATTAAGAATTAGTTTTTTGGGATTCCAAAAATAAAGAGTGTTTTTAGACGAGTGGCTTTTTAAGGAGTAATAAAACGTAGGTATATAATTTAATGTTATGGAAAACGATTGAGCTTTAATATAAACGTAAGGGTTTGTCATTATGTTTTAAAAATGATTTCAGTCAAGTTGTTACCGTGTCTGACCCGAATAAACTCCAGTAGAGAGTCCCAACTTCCTATCACTTTCAGCCGCATTTGGGTCTTTATTATTTATTATTCTCTCCCAAGAAGTCAATCGTCTCAGATTTATCTGCGTCGACAAGTGATTTCACATCACCACACAAAAATTAGTCCAATGGAGTTAAATCTTGAAAGTAACTCACTGGCTTAAGGGGTCATCTCAGTGTGAAATTTAAAAAAATTCGTTTTTCCTATTATCGGATAGTATACACGGTTACAGACATGCTTTTAAATTTTTAAATCGTAATTCGAATTATTTTCGTCACTACAGCATTTCTAAAAGAGAAGAGGAATGGACCGTCACATCTGCCGCGTCCGTCTGGACGTTCAACCCTTATTCCTTTTGTTGTGCTCCTACCAGCGCGAGATTTTTAATCGGTATTCAGTTCTTTAAATTCGTTGAAGGTAAGGAACTGGTTCCTTAGGAAACCCATCATTTTAGTTTATTTTCGGCATTGACTATTAAAGCTTAAGCACGTTTTTCTTGGAATGGTGTTTTTCAAAACGGGAAAGGAGTTTTCAAGCTTTCGATTTCAAAGTTTGCAGAATATTCTTCTTGTCATTCGTCCTATAGAAGTTTTTTTTTAACTTCTAAGTTTTTTCCTCAAAAAACTGTCAAAAAAGGCTAAATTCAATACTTTTTGTTAAAAACTTTTTTTTTTTTAAAGACTAAAGAAAGATAGGGGCTCTCCAACACATTAATAATCTTTTTGCAATTTTCGTTTCAGATCAAAATTGAGCCCCCAAAAAATTACACCGATTAGAGGACTCTTTTTTTTGATAGTTAATAACAACAATAAGAAACTAAAAAATCACCGCAACAAAATTCAATTTGTATTCTTTATCGCTGCTTTAATTTATTAAAATAAAAAAACTCAAACCGATTAGGTCACTGAGATGATCCATTAAACTCAAAATTATGTAAGAATCGGCTTCTACAGCGATTTCGTCTACAGGCAATTTTCTGAGCGTATGCTTACTTACTTACTTAGGTGGGCATTACAGTTCGGGGTGAACCTGGGCCTAAACCAACATTCTTCTGGACCTCGATTTTGGACGAGCTCTCTACAGTTTTGCACTCTAAGTCGGTTGAGGTCTTCATCCACTTGATTGCGCCACCTAAGACGAGGTCTTCCCTTTCCGCAATTTCCCTGCAATGTGCTTTCGAAAACCCGTCGAGCCGGGGCGTTTGGGTCTATCCGCTCTACATGGCCCAACCAAGGTAGCCTCGCGATGCATACTCTTCTGGCTATGGCCATGTCGCGGTACAGCTCGTTGTGGTATCTTCTTCTCCACACATTGTCTTCGCATACGGGACCAAAGATCATTCGGAGAATTTTACGTTCCAAACGATTAAGGGTATCCTCATCCGCTTTCGATAATGTCCATGCCGTAAAGCAGGACTGGGATGATTAAGGTCTTATACAAGGTTACCTTGGTTTTTCTAGAGAGGGTTTTGTTTCTCAGTTGCCTTCTTAACCCAAAGAAGCAACGGTTGGCAAGAGTTATTCTCCGTTTGATCTCCACACTGATTTTGTTGTCCGTGTCTATAGCGGAACCTAGGTAGACAAGGTCATGTACTATCTCGAAGTTATTTCTGTCTATTCGTCGATGTTCGGTGTCCTTGTTTGATGACAACATATACTTCGTTTTGCCCTCATTAACCACCAAACCCATTTTTGGCGCTTCTGTTTCAATATTTGTAAAAGCACTTCGCATATCACGCTATTTTCTTCCCATTACGTCAATATCGTCTGCGTGGGCGAGTAATTGCACAGACTTTTGAAACATTGTTCCTCTAGTGTTGACGTTTGAGTTTCTTACAATCTTTTCAAGTATGATGTTCAGGAAATCGCATGACAGTTTGTCGCCTTGCCTTAAACCTTTTTCGACATCTCATGGTCTCGGTGAGTTCTACTGACCTTGACGGAGCAGCGTGAATTCTCCAAAGTCATCTTGCATAGTGCATACGCGGCCCTGAAATTGTTAAAGAGATAGTCAATATCGATATTATGTTCTCGGGTTTTTTCCAAGATCTGCCGTAGTGTGAAAATTTGGTCTATTGTGGACTTCTCTGCTCTAAAACCACATTGATAAGGACCTATCAAGTTGTTGACGTGGGGTTTCAGACGTTCACATATTACAGCAGACAAGACGTTAAGGAGGCTTATCCCTCTATAATTGGCGCAATTGTGAGGGTCTCCCTTCTTTAGGATCGGGCATACGATACAGAGGTTCCATTCATCGGGCATGCTTTCTTCCGACTATATCATGCAAATCAGCTGGTGCATGCTCCTTTCCGAGCTATGCAGTTAGATTGGAAGATGATTAGCTGAAAAAGCAGTTAGTTGAGAAAAGTGTTATGTTAAGGCGAACTTGTGTTGTGTGACTATTAATTCACGGAATTTTTTAGCTGTTTTTTTTTTGTGGTAGTGAGATAAAACCAGGAAAAGTTTTCATCTGATGCTTGTCATCTGCCATCAGTCAACTGTCATTTGTCATTTGTCACTTGTCACTTATCACCTGTCATCTGTAAATTGTCACTTTCCATCTGTCATCTGTCCTCTTTTATATGTCATCAGTGATCTGTGACCTCTCATCGGCCAATTGTCATCTGTCATCTGGCTATTGCGTTGGTGTGTTTTTTGTTGTTTGTTGCTGTTTTGTAATATGAAATATTTTGCCTCTTTTCTCGTTCGTTGAAGATTTTTTTTTGCTTGTTATTGAAATGGGATTTTATTTGTGTTCATACGGACATTTTAGATATACGTATTTCTTATGTCGCTTTTTGTAGAAAGCTGGTTACTACTAAAAGTTTCAACTAAAATCGTAACGACAAATAGTTAAATTTGGAGTATTTTTATTGAATGGAAAAATAGTTTTAAACATCGTTAGTTAAAATTAAATAGGATCGCAAAAGTTTGTATAATGTCCTTTGGTGCAGTAATTTTACATGTTTGAAAGAGCACTTATTACTTACTGATCACAGTCTTGACTCTTGAGTGAAGCATCTGCTGTCCACTTCGATCAGTTTATGTTGTTTTATTTATACATTGCTTACATCTTGACTCTGAACGCACATGATTGTCTTACACCGATTAAAACATCACATCATGTCTGTTATAGTTCAACTCATAGTTAATTTTAACATCCTTTAGGTTGCAGGAAGCTGTAGTTGCTTACATTGTGGCATAAGTAAAAGTCTTGCAATTACTACAAGCAATAGCTGCCACTCAAGGATAAAACCTCGAAGTCTTCTTCATAATCTTCTATCTGGTAACTCTTCGTATGTAACTAACTTCTATGGCTATGAAGTGTGAGCTTGATCCTTCTTCGCTCAGTGGTAGGATTCAGTAACAAAGAGTCCCCTTGGCGGTACTCCCTCCACAACCGCATTCTCCCACAGACGTTAGTGGTCTTTACTCATTCTCTTCATTATAAGAAATTGCTGTGAGAGTAGCCGTCCTGCCATTAACTAGTTGTTCAACATTTAATAAAAACTTCATCATGTTCACATACACTATAGTTCGAAGCCAACCCAAACGTAAACATAAACACAAACACAAACACTATCAAAATTAATCGTGAATTGTTAATTGTTTTAATAAGGCGACAGCAATACAATGTAACAGTGTGTCTGAAACACTGTTGCGGCGGTTAGCCAGTTCTGCCATTAACAAAACCCAGCTGCAGTTCATCATAAGATAATGTTAAAAGCACTAAATCTATTTTACATTTTGACACACAAGCACACATTTTCGTAAGAGTTGTGTACTCGTTGAGTGACTATAGGCGAGAAATATTTGTGCATAATAGATAAGTTGCAGCATCATGCTGATGGCGTGAAAAGTTTTCCATTTAACGTGCTTGTGTGTATGGAATAACATTATTCATGATTAATTACAAAACCTTCTAGCCATGGCTTTGGTCACCCCTTGCTCTTTTGCTGCGAGCCATGTAGGTAGATATATGTAGGTACCTACTACCTAACCTACCCACTAACTAATGCCATTCAATTCTTAAGGGAGTAGCATTTTAATTTATTGAGCAAACCTTAATGGTTGCACATATTTGGATTATCAACGACATTGGAGCTGGGTTTTGTATTGCATCGAGTGGTTGCGGTTAAATTTGTTGATTCTGGGTTCATGTTTTACAGCAAAGGATTATCGGTTTGCAGGATGGATTTATGATTTATCCATGGAAGCAGCATTGAAAAAGAATTCAATTCACACCCGGTTGCAATCAATTGAGAATAGGAAATTTGCTGAGTGCGGATATAATCGGTGTTGTTAACACGTTTCTCATTGAAAAAGTTTGACTATTGTTATTTACTAGAGCTGGGATATTGAAAAGTAACTTCAATGTTAAAGTCATCAATTCAACGTTAGTAAAAAAGGTTTCGATCATGTTCAAAAGCGGAAATACTCGACGTTAATATCAAGGAAGTAGGGTAATTAGGAGCTCCAAAAAGACGAAAGTGCTGTGGGTTTTGAAAAAAAGATGGAAGAGATCAGTCAACGATTTTCATCTCAAAGCTTATAAGACGTGATAGTCCACCTAGGCAATGGAAGGAAAATTCCTACAATAAAAACCTTGACAGTGTCGCTGCGTGCGATGCCCGGTAGCGCCTGAACGTGAAGCCTATGCAGCTCTTCTTTTTGGTCCATCAAAACCGGTGCAGAAGTTTTGAAGACTGGAAAGCAGACAGACAAAAAGGAGACATGGCAATATCTGCCTCAAATAACATTTCATTTGAATTTTTTAAGAAATAAAAAAAAAAAAAAATTATATTGAAATTGCCTAATTACTATCAAAGCTATATCAAAACTACGAAAAGTCTCATATCAGTTCGGAACAAATTAAATGTTGAAAAAAAGTTTTGGTAGAAAAACTCTCACAAAAATACAACCGTCGAATTTCCTGTATCATCGGAAAAATTGCAATAAAGCGAATAACATCCTCATTTTCTTTCTGTTACGTAAAGTAACATTGATCCGGTAGATCGATATATGGTAAGTATTCAAATATATGTATACTCTGGCTCTTAAGATGCAGCAGATCTCTGTCGTTGAGTACTCCTTCCGAAAATCATTGCCATTTGAAAAAGTGTGGTGATTTAGTTGCCTTTTTTTGTTCCAGGAAGTGATCGAGCTCGCTATGGGAAGATTTTATTTAAAAATTTTTTCAGCTTTCGAAACCACATCTGGAAACTGAGTCTGCTTTTCATCAGTTTTAGATTCTGACAAAAGCAGGGGAGAGTCATGGCATAAAGCTATCTAAATTTACTCCTTGAAAAAAAAGAAAGAATTTGTTTGTAGCAATTTTTTTTCGAAATTTTCTTGTGGAGATACGTATAACTTCTTTACATCACTTAAGTAAGCCTTCGTGAGCTTTGAGATTTTGTAGTATACAGGTCCTTTGCCTGACTGTACATTAATTCGGTGTGGAACTTGGGAGCAAAAATAAGCGCTCAAAAATTACCATTTTAGACACTCAAAAGGATCAAGGTATAAGAGTGTTTGACGAATTTTAATTTGTAAATAGAATGCCCAGATACTTCAACTCTAGACCAACTTCAACAAAAGATGAGTTCGGGGACCACCTTTCTTCTGGAAGTCTCCTAGCACTTCTCGCTTCAAAAATTAGGATTTCAGCTGGAGTGAACAAGGATTGTCTGCGAATATAATCAAGTCATCAGCATAATTTACAACAAGACTTTAATCGTGATGTTTGCGAAAGGAGCTCCAATCGGAAAGATGTCGCTGATTTCGTCAACGAACAGGGCAAATAGTAACGGGTTGAGGATACTTCTTTGAGGAACTCGAAAGCACGCATTCGTCGTTTACCTTTGCATAATTGAAAAAAAAAAGATCTTAAAGTTCACTCAAAGATTTTTTCTCAATAAACCTAAAACGAAATTATTTTTAGATTAAAACTTGCCGATTGACTTAAAGTCAACAAGGGCCCGTAATGTTTTTTCTTTTTTTTTCCATAAATTTTCTTGCAAAAATATGGTCCATGGTTTAAAACTCTGCCCGGAAACCAGCTTGAGATATACTTAAGCGATTACTATCCTCAATCCATTTTTTCAATTAAAAATACAGAACAATTTTTTTTACTGAGTTTAATAAGACACTCTTCTATAGTCATCTGCAATGTCTGGATTTCATTTCTTGAAAAATGAGAATATCACGGTTGAATTAAAGTTCCTAGGAACACATCAACACCATCGATCAGATAATGGAAACGGAGAAAAATTAAATATGCCTTACCGACAATGCTGCTTTAAATTCAGTTGCATTTGATGTTTGTTAAGTAAATCATAAAACACCATTATATCAAAATGTGGGTATTAACACCCTGAATACACACTAATAGATATGTATGCTGACGATGTCCAACTGTACTTGAGTAGCCCTCTTGTTCGTATTGAAAACTGCACCCACAATATTAATCAAGATCTTCAAAACATTCATATTTGGTCCCAGCGAAATGGCCTGTACTTAAATCCTTCAAGGACCAATTAGTTACTTCTAAAAAACCGTTTGATCTCTCGTATTTTCCCCACTTATCTCAACAATACAGTCATTGACTTTGCAGAAACAGCCAAGAATCTGGGAGCGATCTTTAACAGGTCCTCGACCTGGGAAAATCATATAAATTCAATTGTTGGTAACGTTTACGGATCCCTTCGTGTCCTTCAGGAATCTCAATATCTCCTATAAAAACTCGTACTATGTTGGCAAAGACTCTGATATTGACTGTTCTTATGTTCGGTTGTGAAATTTATTTTGATTGTGATTCCAAGAGTAGAAGAAAACTTACAGTCGCCTTTAACAGCATTATTAGATACATTTATGGTCTTAAGAGGTATAACCACATCTCTGGCTACGTTCCAACTTTATACAATATTCAATATCGAACACTCCTTTTATTCTTCAGAATTAAACACTGAACTACAATTTCCTGCCTCTAACAGATTAAACCAATTTATAATCCCGCGACATACCGACCAAACATCAGAACGACAGTTCTTTGTCAACGCCTTACGCCTCTGGAATTCTCTGCCAAATGATATAAGAAGAATTGTTGATGCTCACACTTGACACTTTTCAACAAAAACTTACACTTTACTTCTCATCTCTTCAGTAACTATTTTTACCTTTAACAAAAAGCATTAAAAATTTATAAAATTAATGAATTCAAGAAGCAGTTAATAGCAATAGACTTTTAACTACTTAGTTTTCCATTTTCCCATTACACTTTTGAATTTTGTTTGCTTATTGTAAAATATTTTATTCATTTCTCGCTATGGTATTTATTATTTTCTTAATGTTAGCTTTTATACCTAAATTGAACTTTATAAAGCTATCACAATTTATATAAGACATTGTATCTTAATGTGTATAGCAAATCTAATAATAAACTAAACTAAACTAAAACTAAAACAAAACATCGAACAACGTTGGTTCGTGTACTAGACACCGTTACGTGTCTCAAACTCAAGGCAAAAAGCTTAGATTGCTGGACTTGACAATGAAAAACAACAGTAGAATCATAATATCAATTTAAAGCTTAAAAAAAGCGCTCGCATGTTACTAGGTCAAAGCAGTAGCCGAAGCCGAAGCTAGGTCTAATTGTGATTGAGGGATTACGCGCGAGCGTTTAATGCTTGCTTCGAACCGATGTAATGATTTTGCTGCGAAGATAAAAAAGGAAAGGCAGACCAAAACACACCTGGCACAGACAAATGACACAAAGTTGATCACAGATGTTGGAACAATCCAAAACTGAAGGTTTGCCAAAGGATTCTGAGGTCAACGCGGTGTACCCCACGAATGCGTCACTAGTGTGAAGCAGTTAAGTGATAAAGAAAAAGTGGGCTCGCTACTACTACTCCAGTCTAGTGAAAAAAAGGTGGCATTCGGAATAACTGCACCTGAATATCTGGGTCTCCATCGTGACAGGATCTGTTTTTTATTTTGGCTCTAACGAATGTGCAGAGCATTGATTTGCATATGCACTTGGTTGCAATCAGCAGAAGAATTTTATTTTTCCACCAAGATTTAGAGTTCTTTGCCATCTTTCAAGCAAAATTGCAATGCTTAATACATGCAGAAGTTTTACTGCGACATAATCTCATTCTTTTAAAGTTTACTTCCACTTCGCATTTATTCTTAAAATTTTCAAAAGTAACGTACAGCCTAAAATCCATCACTTCAGATAAAAGTACAAATCCTCCACGTTCATCACACGTCCAAAGCTATCTCTTCCAACATGTGGCCACACAAAATATGCATCCAAACGTCACCGTCACTCGTTGCTGGAAAATATTGCCACTGATTTTATTGGTGCAAAGAGAAAGACTTGAAAATCCTTCACTTTTCGTGTCACCATATGCCCTGGAGTCGAAAATCCGCGTACCCATAATCAACTTTTTCGTACGTCACAAAGCGCACCTAGCAGACTGAAATTATTATTCGTGCCGCTGATAGTTGCTGACTTTCACGCAAAGCTGTGCCTTCTATAAGTGTACCTTCGTTTTCAAAAAAAAAAAAGACCTGAAAATAACGACGAATGCAATACGATCCTGATGAATTTCCCGCTATTGCATAAAACAAGAAAAAAAAGCATACAAACGAATTTTCCTCTCTTTCACCCATCTTGTCAACAAAGTGTCGCGTCGACATGGCCGGCCGGTAGTGGCAAAATAACAGAAAACCTTTGTAGGTCATTGTTTTGTAACAACAAATGTATTCAACCTAACAATTTAACGTCCAACGAACACCAACGGCAATTTGTTGTCCTATGTATCTATTCATGCCATGACACCGTCCGCCCTCCTCACCCCATCGCCCACTTTTGGTATTATTTTTGCTCGGTGGTGTGCAATGTGTATGCACTAGCTGTTTGCTCTGTTCTTGATGGCTGACAATTACCTTCACACTAATAACGAAGGATTATCAAGCATTTCGAGATGGTGTTATGCCTTTTGGTTCAGAAACCTCTCAGCAAAGGCCCCAAATTAATTAACGAAATTAACTTTGTCGTCTGTTTTATGCTTCACTTTATCCTTTGCGTTTCGAAATTAAAATGTTTTTTCTTTCGCCGTTTTAATTTTTCGCCTTTTTAAAGACTCGAAGCGAAAGAATGTCATAATCAAAATCTTAAAGATTCTGTAAAAACAGAAACAATTTAAATTAAGGCTACACAAAGAGAAACGGCACTTTGAAAAATTTTGAATATTGTCTTCACTTTGAGCCAGTTTGTAGTTTAGGTTTTTTCAAAGTTACAAGTTGAAAGTTAACTTTATTGAGGTATATATATTCATTGTTATTTTAAAAACTAGGTACACACTATATTTGATTAATGATTAAGACTAAAACTGGAACTAAAAAAAAACTAAACAACTAAAAATCCACCATTTTGGGAATGTAACACTTATGATAAAGTAGTTGAAAATGGAGATATCAAGAAATACGCAATGTGGAATGGCCAACGGCTTATGTTAGCAAAGCAACAAGATCTGAAAATCCGTCTCCATTTCCCTTGCAATACTAGGTGATAACGTAGGCCACGTACAAAACCCATACGTTAAAATTGATCTTATAAGCGTCTTGTAAATAATTTTTTTTGTTTTCGCTGACAAGCTCTTAGAATTGAGTAGAAATTTAAGCGATCCTTCAACCATATCTGCCTCATTAAGCACAGTCCAAGAATCGGTTATATGGAATTTTATTCCCAAGTATTTTGCTTCGGTTCGAAATGGAATTTGGACATAATGAGTTCTTAAAGATAAAAACTTGCTTTCTTTTAACCGCAAGGCAATGTTCTTTGTCACTGGCGTTTCTAAAACATGTCCATATTTTTTTGTATTAATATTCAATCTCCACTTTTTGAAATAATTTTCTACGAAAGGAAGCCCTTGCTTAATTTTGTTAAGACCTATGGTTGGTCGGGTACTACTAGCCAATATGATTGTATCATCTGCATAATGATTTGAGCTAAGTTCATTTGTCATTTAGAGAGGAAAATTAAAGAGAGAAAAATCTTAAAAAAAAAAAAAAAAAAATTGAAAAGGAATGGTCCCATTATGGATCCTTGTGGAATGACTGTGATGACAGGATAGAATTCTGAATGTTCAACTCCAATAAACAACAAATTCGACCTGTTTGAGAAGAAACTGATTATTATTCTACTCAACCAATGTTGAAAGTTTAGTCGAACAAGCTAAAATATTAGACCCTGATGCCAAACAGAATCAAATGCATTTTCAAGATCAATGTCCAAGCTCACTATGCATTTTTTTTTTTTTTAGATTTTTTATTACTTTCTCTTGAAACAAGACTAATGCATGTTCTGTGGAGTTCCCTTTTTTAAACCCAAATTGATTTCTTGGAAATTTTTCTTCATATTCACTCAAAGTGTTTTTAAGGATTTGTTAACATCCTTTCAGATAATTTGCCAATATTAGAAAGAATCGAAATTGGACGAATGTTCCTAACTTCTCTTGTAGGTTTTTTCTTTGCTGACTGTAAAATTTTACCTCACTTCCAAGTTCTTGGTAAATACCCATTATTATCAACACATTGGTTAAATATGAGTGACAGAACACAATCCAAAAAAAAAAAAAAAAAAATGAAACGGATTTTTTATTATTTACTGAGGTTTTTGAAATATTAACACAGCCAGATGAAGTAAATAAGGCTCTTTTAGCGTCATACGCACAACTATCTGTGCGAAAAGGTTAAAGGTTTTTCAAGACTTCGGGACTCTTTGAAACGGTTTACTTTCGAAATAACTTTACTTTCAAAAGTTTAACAATCTGTTCCTATTTCAGATGGAGATGTCAAATAAAAGTATTTAAAATCATTTAATTTTGATTGTACATCTATAAGCTCTTGTCCATCGTAAAAGAGTGAATCCTTCGAAAAATCTGTACCAAAGAGATTTCGTCCGTTACTTTATAAATTTCCTCGCTTTTGGCGTAGGCGTAGGTTTAATTTGTCTGAGAGTCTATTTCTAAGGAAATGGTTTTGTCAAAACCGGAGCTGTTTTCTGAAATTTTAACATAGAAACTTTTTGGTTTCTTATAGAATGTTGAAAATAGGAAGTGTTTATAAATGCCCCAACGGTTTGGGTCGTGTAAGTTTGTGTAACACGAACACAATCAAGTCATTAAAGAGGAAGAAATACATCTTGTGACTTGTGTTAAAAATAAATGAACAAGAAGAGTGGCGGAGCAGAGCAAGAATTCTCGGGCCTAGCGAAGTTTTTAGAGACATGGCCTTTGTGAAGGAATGGAGTGGCCCTACAATTTTCTGCCCTTTCCGAAGGGATAATTGAGAAAGTTCGTTTCTTGGCGATGAATTTACTAATGGAGGATTTACCAAGTTCTCATTAAAGGCGATATAATTGATAATTGAGTTTTTATTGAGACTTTTTTTTTTCATAGTTACAATTTTATGTGAGTAAAATATACAGTGTTTTATGAAGTAGCTGACTTTGAATTGGCCTAGCTTTTACGTAATGGTTTTGATTTAAAGAATAATTATTTAAATTAATACTTAAAACAAATTAATACATCAGATGAGAAAAAGAAAAAAGTTTTTAAGTGTTGCTCAAGGAAACTTACAGATTTTACAGTTTGTGATGGTTTTCTTAAAACTAATGATAGAAAGAACTTATTTACAGCTTACGACTAAAATAATAATAATAATAATAACTTAGAACTAAAAAGGTGCTTAAGTCAATTCAAGTGAAATGACATTAGCACAATTCCGAATCTAGGAATGAACGAAAATAACGCACTACACATTTTAATGCAATAAAATAATGTTTAAATTAATTCAAGATGAATATTTAGAGAAATGTTATCCTCTATAAGTGACGGGATTGCTCCTCGTGAAGAAGCCAGAAAGATATTCGTTGTTGTTTAGTTGGAGGCATTGTCTGGAGGAGTCGTTAGCTAGGCTAATTGGGGACATATAATATCTTTCTTCTAACATAAAATTTATATTTTCAAAATACATATTTTTTATTAGAGGGTTTTCATGATAACTAAATTTTTGTATTCTTTTAATTGCCAGGTCAGAAAGATAATATAAAAGAGGTTGAATTTTGGATTCTTTATATAAAATTGAGTTTTTAAACCATTTTCCATGCCTTCTATATTTGCGAAGACAATTTCTTAAAATATATCTCTCGAAAATTTGAAATTCCTTAGCTACTGTGGGAGAAATTTTGAACCAAGAAATAAAACCGTAAGAAAGTATGGGACGAATAAGAGTCTTATACAATAAAAGTTTTGTATTTTTATTAATAAATTTAGATCTAAAAAGAAATTTAAGTTGACCGGCTGCTACTTTACTTTTATTGAGCGAGAGTCTTGCGTGGGGACTCATTCTTAGTCGTTGATAAAGCACGCAGTGGAAGCGTGCTGGGCCCATAACCTTTGTTACTCAAATGCAAACACAAGACTTTATTCTAACGTTATAAACTTTATTAGACGACTGGTAGAAATATAGAAGAGTAGGTGATATTTATACAAAGTGTTATGTACTATGATATATGCAGATGTTGCATGTATTATGCTTGTTTGTATGCTAGTTAGTGTTGCTGTGTAGGCTTTTCTTAAGACTTCAATACTACCTCTCAAAACTAAACTAGTGCATATTAACAATTTGTGGCTACTCGTACAATATTTCCAAATTAAACAAAATTCAAAATATTAAAAATCTAAACCTAACATTTTAGCAAATTTCAAATGTTTTACTTTAGATAAATTTTTTGTTAAAATATCAGAGACCATTTCATCTGTAGGGACATATTTAAGTGAAATTATATTTTGTTGAAAAACTTCTCGTATATAGTGCACACGGATGTCGATGTGTTTACTGCGACTATGGTATACTGGATTCTTAACCAACTGCTGCGAGCTCAAGTTGTCACCGTTCAGCTCAACAGGGTCTTTTACCAGTTCAGGAAAACCAAGTTCTTTGATGAAAGACCGTAAGTAAACGGCTTCTCTTGCTGCCGCCGATAGTGCCATATATTCGGCTTCAGTGGTACTTAAGGCCACTGAAGGCTGCTTCCTGGACTCCCAAGTAATGGCTGCTGAATTATCACCAATAGAAAAAGCATATCCGGTATAAGATCTTCGGTCATCGCTACCACAAGCCCAGTCAGCATCAGCAAAACCTTTTAGTTGCCCACCAGTTTTTCTGTAATAAAGTTTAAATTTTAGTGTATTATTAAGATACCTTAAGATGTGTTTGACAGCTGTAAGATGTTCGTCATGTGGATTAACGTTAAACTGCGATAGTTTATTTACTGAATGTGAGATGTCAGGTCTCGTTGACACACTCAAATAGAGCAATGAACCAATTATTGATTGGTATGATGTTTTGTCGATCCCTCCACATCCTGAACAGCCACTGCACTTTACAAATCTTTGACCTGGATCCAACGGTGTGCTACATTTTCGGGTCTGAACCATTTTGTGTTTTTCCAACAAGCTACGTATAAAATTCTGCTGTGAAATGCTGATACTTCCATCCTTCTCACGGACTACCTCTATTCCCAAAAACTGGTCAACAGGCCCTTTGTCCACCAAATCGAATTCCAAGCTAATTTGAATCTTGATGTGAGCTAGAGTGTTCGGGTTGGAGCAGGCTAATAGAATGTCGTATATGGCGATATCCATGAAAATCATTTTTGGTTCCGTTGGAATTTGAATCACAGACATTCCGGTTAGCAGTCAGATATGCTAACCATCACACCACGAGTACTAATGACATTTCTGATGAAAAAGGTTTCCTAGTGGTCAATCTCAAAAGACCTTATTGGAGTCGTTTATCGAATCCGAATTCGAGTTTTCAACTGGCTAAAATAAAATGTGGTACCCGTGCTGTGACGATAGCATGTCCGCCTGTTAATCCAGAGGTTCGAGTTCGAAAATGTTTTTTCCACGGGTATCGCCTTTCGCGAGGAATTGGCAAGTCCTCCGTTAGTATTAATTGCCATGAAAAGCGCTTTCTCGATTAGCCGTTCGGAACCGGCAGAAAATTTTAGGTCCTTTCCATTCCTTCACAAGACATGGTTGTGAGAAATGCACTAGGCCCAGGGGCTCTTCGCTCTGTTGCGCCACCCTATTTATTTTTATTTATAAAATAAATTTTTAATCACACAAAAGAAGTAAGAAAAATAATGGCTATAAATTCGCGTGCTTAAACTGAATATGTTATTTTGCTTTACAAGAACCAACCCGAGCTACACCATGCACGGGTTGTCACGTAGGTGACTGCCAGAAGCTCGTTATCGGTTGACCAATAGGAAACGCAATTACATTTTTCACCAGGAATGACTGAGTGGTTTCGTATTAAACGATTCCACGCGAGTCTCACAACTCGTTTTTTCTCGTCAAATTACTCAATGGTGTTAAACGAATGAAAGATAACTAAAAGAGCCTTTTGACTCCTCAGATGACTTGTCCACAGAACTTCACCATTTTTTTTGTTGTCTAATCTTATTCCTTGACATTTAAAAAAAAGTCCCTAAAATTGAATGCCGATCTAAGCAAAATACTTGTCCTCACTCCTCTAACAGCTTCGAGCGGTAAACTTCAAACGGGTTTTTGTTAAAACTACTTTTTCAAAGTTGGTGTTCACTGCCATTTTCAACTTTGCATACATTTTCTAGATATAAAATACCTACCCCCTACGTTTAGTTTTAAAAAATGATTGGATTAAAGACGTTTCCTACCTACAAAATGGCGGAATTCGTGTCCGTAGTTTGTCTCCCGGTACAATAAATTTTTTATTTTGTGCCCAAACAGTAACAACTTTCGTAAAATGATTGTTTATTTTTTGTAAAAAGAAATCGAAGTGAACCCAAAACTAAAATCAATAAGAAATAAACCTAGAAAAACAAATTGCTGTGGAAAAATCTATATTAAACTCATTCTGCTCATAGAAATCAATTTCTTAATTACTACAGGTGGGAACTTTACATGACTTCAACTGATAATTCTCTACAGAGATATTTTCCACTGAGTGTTCGTTCATGATTTCGTTCTCCATGTGGAGACCATCGAAAAATTTCATTTCGCATCAGTATCGTACTTGAAGCCCGAGCCCATCTTAAAATTGCCATTAGTTTGTATTGGGTGAGTTCAGGTAATAGGCACGGCCGTTAAGTGCCATAAATTTTTCTTCAAATGATTTGCATTCTTCTTTTTGTCATGAATTACGTCTCCACATATCCGTTTGATCTTCGTAAATAAATTGCATAAGTTGCAATTGCATCTTACACGAAGATGGACTGAGCGTTTTAACACTGCCAAATGTTAAGTATAGTAATTGCTCTATAGCTAAATTAGGCGTCTGCTCTCAACGGCGAATGAGATATGTTCAATTCTAAGGTACTGAACCTTATCGGCCCAGCTTCATTTAAAATCAGGAACACAAAAATCCCAATGCAGAACTGCAACGCAGAGCAACAGTACAATCCTAGCTCCAAATTTTGAATTTCCTTAATATGTTTTTTGGCGAAACAACGTTTTCGCCAGGGTGTATTAGCAAAAGAAGCAGACGCAACAAAGCCATGAAAACCTACACCTTAATTGGCAGTGTAGTTATTATTTTCGGAGATCTTGTTAACTCCTCTCGAAAGTCCCTGGGGTTTGAACCTCAAACTCCTACGTAGCGGAAAGACATGCTAACCATGCAATCAAAGATGGTATGCAGGTATGTGCCTTAGACAAATACCACTACGTATTGCCTCGTACGTCACGCAGTATGTAGTGTTATTTGAAATTGGCAACATTGGTCGGTGATTTTGTTACACTGCTCATGATATGGTAATGAAATAAAGTCCATATTACTCGCGAAAAATGTAGCTTTTAAATGGTGAAGCATATGCTTTCTGAGGAAAATGTAGCATTCCAACGGGGATTGAATTATTTAAATCAGTAAAGTATTTTCTGAGGTCTCGTTGACGATCCCGCTACCGTTTCCGAAGGAATATGGGGGTAAGATACAGCCTGTGTCAATTCCATAATGCTCAAAGCAATCTCCGTTCCGAAATTCATGCTATCTGCTCATTAGTTTCGAAGCCTATTCAATACAAACAAACTGTTATATTTGTTCTCTTTTTATTGGTGTACGAATAAAGATGAATGAAACGAGACATAAAGGGTCGTTTCTCGTTTCATTCATGCACGACATTCAAATCATACACGACTTTCAAATCAAATGTAATGGTTGAAAATTTTCTTCTTATTGAATAAATAAATATTGATTTAGCCTCACCTCCCAACATATCCCTGTTCTAGGGTCAAGGTTTCATGACTGTGCAAAAACTTATTCAAATCATTAGTTCATTTTGTTTAAAAATATGAGATGAAAACTAATAGGTACACCCTTATACAAATAGAGACAGTTCCAGCCTTTCTTTTTTCCTTTAAGGAGATTACGATGTTCTTTAATGAAAAAACTGTGTTTAACTGTAATCCCCATCATCCAGCAAAAAGATTATGCTCAGAAGTTATCGTGTCATGAGGAAAGTCTTCTTGAGGGATCATACACACCAAATTGCACACCACTACCAATGACATCAACCTACTCCTTTTTTATCGTTCCCTCAAAGGAAATTTTATTTAGTTGGAATGATTTTTTTTTGTTTTTATTTTTTGTTTTTTTTTTAATTCCGTGTATGATGCTTCGGTGTCCCCAATCCCCAACCGTCATTACCTACACAACCTTGTAGTACGTTTTCTGTGTCAGTGCTACGTTGTACTTATTATTAGTTTTTTATTCTTCGTTTCTCTTGTAGGACTTTAAAGTTCATCCATTTCTGAATCTTTTTCTTTTGGCGGATGAGCACCTAGAATCATGAGTACACTGTACACCAAACAGCAGCGAACACACGGGAAATGTGTTTCATTCAAAGGAGAACAGAAGAGGTGAAGACTACGACGACTGGCAGCACTATAGGTAGGATGGCGTCTGTAAGTATACGAAAGTATACTCTCATCGTCCTAATTAAATTCGTGTTTTCTTTTCGCGTTAAAGGAAGGAAGCGCGAGGGGAAGGAGAGATAGGTAGAGTAGGCGGTAGGGGGTAGATTTCACGCGAAGCAGTTTCTACTTTATCTTATTGCTTTGCACACATTAGATGGTTCACTTAACCGGGAAGGGAATGCTTTAAGATAAACTCCATGGACCTCATTATGGTTTGACCCAGCTCATAGAATGAAGAACTGGAGCTGAGGTGTTTTTGCGTAGAGCTTAACTCTGTTGGGTTACTTTTGCTTTGCTTCATTATGAAGAAATGAACTTCGATGGTGAGAGCGGAGGCTTTGTGCATAATTTAAAGTGAACTTTTGAATCGATTACAAAGTTGAGCTTCTTTTAACTTTAAGGTTGGCTAAGCATAACTTGATATACCTGGGTAGTTTGTTGGCCCTATGGAGTAGCGGCTTTCATTTATGGTAGTCATGATTACTTTTTCGTCTTTTTTTTTTAAAGCAACGATGGTTGCCTTTTTGATAGGTCTTAGTTGGTCATTGAAAAGAAGGTATTTGCAAAAAAAAAAAAAATTCAAAAAAAAGTGTTTCCCTTTGGGATTGAAATGAGTTTAAGACAACACCTCACGATCTTTCAGCGAAATCACCTGCTATAACGAATTAATAAATACAAGGAAGTAATTTGGTTTGCTGATTTTTAATTTTTTTAGTTCCTGTTTAGTATAAAGTCATTTAAATTAAAGATGAGCCATCAGTGCGGATGTTGTCATACAGTTAAGCTGTCTTCTGAAAAACGTAGCGACGCTGTTGTCTGATTAGAATGAAGCGTATAGCCTTTTAATCTGGTCTTCATGGTTTCAACAGTAGAAAATGATTGATTGTGGAAGCCGTGAATCGAAGTCACATATCTGTTTTCAATTTCACCAGGACTTAGCCTGAAAATGATGATCTTAAATAAATATATAATGAGAGTGGCACAACAGAGTTCGGACAGTCCCGGGCCAAATACGTTTCTCTAAGCCACATTTTTGCAGGAATGAAGGGGACCAACAAGTTGTCGAATCAGAGCAAAAAGGAAGTCTAAAAATTCGACAGAAAAATGCGGATGGCCTCTCAGTCTAGAAGTTCCTCCTACTAAGTGTTGCTCATTATGGTAGCAGCGACCCCATTTCCAACCTCCACTCCCACTGACTGAAAAAAATTTAAGAAGAGACCAGAAGTCCGGCTTGCGGTAAAGTGGACACACTCGGCTCTAAAGCGAACCATTAATAGAATTTTTTTAGTCTCCCTTCCCAATGGATGAATATCTCCCGCAAAGGAGAATACATTCCCTTCATCCATCTCATCCTATCTGACGTTGAAAGACCTAGAGTTGAGCACTCAGACCAGTGCAGGTATAGCAACCGTCGCCGTCGCGTCGGTGCCGTTGCTGATCAGGAAGAATTTCTCCACGATTCTCCATTCTTTGCTGAAGCTATGAAATACAACGGATTTGACAGTGAGTGTACAGGACTTTTTTCTCTCAATTTTCCTCAAACACTGAGGAAAGAGGAGCGCGGAAGGACTGGCTAAGGTATTAGGTGATATAAGCAAACCAAATCATGACTCAAAGGTCTCTGCCGAATTCGAGTCTGATTTGAAAACTTAACGAAATCGCTGTTATTGTTGATTTTTATAAAGCGATTTTTATAAACCTGTGAGTTACTTTTAGATAACTAAGATCGGGCGAGGTCGCTTATCTACGTTGATAAGCCCGAGACGATTGACTCTTTGGAAGAGAATATGTGGCGAGCTATTACTTACATGGTGCAGTGCAATAAGATTCGTGGCAGTAAGACCTCGTGGGTCTTATTTCCTCTTTGTTTTGGAAGTAAGGCCCACAGGGGTTATTTCCATGATGAAATGGTAGTAAGAGCCGCGGGTCTTAGTTCCTTTTTCTGACAACACAAATATACCATTTCGTAAAGCCCGTATTACCCGGAGGTAGATTTCGTAGCGGAAAAAGTTTTTTTCCGCTTCACTTTAAGCTTCATTATTCTATCAGTGAGTAAAAAGCGAATCGAAGCGAACGAATTCACACCCATGGAAAGCTGAAATACGTGCCCAAATTTTGGAGCTTTGTTTTTCGGTACCTCAAAATGTTGTTTCCTTCAACTAAAAAGAAACTAGAGTATATACATTAAGCGCATCCACTATGCTCTTAATCATTTCTAAGAAAGGAAACTAATTTTAAGATCCCATGTGCAACATACCTATATAAATGGTGCTTCAAAATGTCAACAAAAGAGATGGGCCTTAATTCTTCTCTTTGGAGGGTCGTATTGCCTCTTCAAAGTGGAAATAAGGCCCGTGGTTGAAAACGCATAATCACTGGGCAATGCGCAGTTTCAGTAAATTCTCTTGATGCGAAATCGCAATTGACGCCGATTTTCACAAAATTTCGAATCTTAAACCTGTGAAGTCCTCCAAGATTGGCCGATGCCGCTTGTCTACGTAGAAAAGCCCAAGACAACTACCGCTTGGAATAGAATATTCGATGAACTGCCCCTTATGCTGCAAAAATTGGTCGGAAAATCAGCCTTTTGGCTGAAATTTTTTCGAGCCAGACAGAAAAAATCTAATGTCATACATACCAATATCCTTATAGTTAACCTTAATTTTTTGCCATAACATTAAATTATAAGCGTTTTGTTTCTTCTTGAAAAGCACACGTCTTTTCTTCTTGAAAAGCACACGTCTATGACTATTGTCCCTGTTGTTGAAAAGTCTACTTATTTGCAACACAATGTTGCGATTTTGGTCGCCATTTTGATATTAATGATATCGAGCAGATCATTTGTCTACATTTAAGCTGATTACGCAACAAAGTTTCTGCTGGTTCAAATGACCTCAATTTATTTTTGGTGTAGTAAAAAATTTCTCGAAAGAAACATAAACAAAAGCGAAGTAATAACTGTATCTTGAAAAATAAAAATCTCCCTATACAGATCTTAACGTCTTGTTACCGAAATTTATAGGCGAACCGAACTTTATTCTATTAATCTAAAACGTTGGAAATCGTTTCCAAATACCGCGAGCAAAATCAAAACGTAAACGATACAAAAAGAATATATTTATTCGCGAAACTAAATTGGGATGTAAATATTCCCGACGTGCACGCAACTTGTCTAAAAACGAAATGTCAAAGTGACACAGGTTCGTGTTCGGCAACCAACAACACTTCAGTGCTGTCTCCCGTAGCTCAGCCTGATGGGTGGGTTCGATTTGATATTCCTTTTTAATCCGATTTGATTAAAAGGGAATATCAAATAGTTATAAAATAATATCAAGAATTAATAAAACTCAATTTGATGAGTGAGAGTACAAGGGCGTACTAGCTCACTTCTAATATGGGCGCCAGGAAACCTTTTAAGATGGTGGTTTGCCTTAACCAAAGCTGAAATAGTAGCGAAAGACGAAAGAAAGACTAGGAAGAAAAGAAATAAAACAGTATGAAATTTATGAAGGAAATTATAGATTTTTATTATATTTTTAGGGTGTCTGGGAAACCGTGGTAAAACCTGGATTAAAACCCAGAATCTTTTCGGTATAGAAGAAAATGTACAGAGTTGTTTTCAAGATTGGTAGGAGGCCAATTCTCGAAGTAAAGAAAATGTAAGAAAGTTAGGCAAGATTATAAACAGATTGGTGTGTCGTTTGAACACAAGAAGGAATCACGAAAGGAAAGTTTCCGAAATAAAAGCAATGATGATAGAAGTAAATGAAAACGGTCGCGAGTCCCGCAATCTCGGGATATTAGAACGTTAGGTCAACGAAGGCCTAGCGGATCTAAGTTTTGCCGCAAATAAAACGACTCTAAGTTTGTTCGAAAAACACTTGAAAATGAAGGATTTCTCGAACCAAAAAAATACGAAATAAAAGATAGAAAATACTTAGCTATTCTGTCTGTCTGTTTTTCACTCCTCCTGTACTCCTTGAAAATACCTTCTCCGGACCTGTCTCAACTTTTCTCCTCAACTGGAATTTTGCCGCTTAATCGATTAAGTCGACTCTGTATCTCAAAATGAAAATTCAATAGCTCCAAAAATCTCAATAGAACGCAAACTATATCGCAATAATTTTTTGCACGCTTTCTTCTATCCTTTCACTTGCACAGCCAAAAGTCAAGAGACCATCAAGATGGCGGGTTTTTCTCCTCCATCCGGCATCGGCCAAGCAGCCATCCTCGTCAGACCTTTAAGCGTGGTGTTGTTCGGTCTCACTTTTACTGCAGCATTCCGCCATTAGGCTGGGATGTGCAAGTGAGATGTCACGAATCAACTACCCGCGGTCCTTTGCGTTCAGGTGATGTGATCACCAGTAGCCGAGTGGACGAGTTCAACCTCTTTCAGAAAGACTTACTCCGAAAAATTATTTTACTCGCGCAAAGTCCCCAGCCCAAACCGGCCCAAACTTAAATATAGAGAAGATATTTTCCAAGAGAACGAAGAACAAAAGATGCTTAGTCTAAAAGCTCGACGAATACTTTCCGTAGACCTTCGTTCAGATAGTTAGAAAAAAGAAAGGGGAATAAAAACGGAAACACGTCTTTTAGTGATTCTTTCTTGATGTTGACGATACTCAATTTAATTTTAATTGAAATTTACTAGAAAATTTAGGTTGGTGTGAATATAGTTCACACATTGTTGGACATGGATCTCGATCTTCATGCCTTTCTCCTTTTATCAATGTTTGCGTAGGCCACCTGCCGTACGACTATTGTGGACCGACCGTCACACAAGAAAAGTGTCTTCTACTGTGCAATCTTTTGCATCGAGGGACAATGTGACCTGAAAATGGCATTTCGAAAGTTTTAGAAGAACAGGTCTCTGGCTGATGGACCAGGTTTCAACTGAACTCTTCTACTACTTCCGAGAAGCTATGGATAAAGTTTATTAGCGGGAAAAGAACGGCGGATAGAACTTGTTGTGGTAAATTTTACCGCAACAGTCTTCAGGACCTTTATTATAGTATCCTCGCTTTTTGGTGTTCTCTGAAAAAGTACGGTTTAGATTTTCGCTATAATATTGACAAAGTTATGTCAAGATCTTATACCGCCCCTGGTTTTATCAAGAGATGGTACACATAATTTCGCAGCCAAATTAACACCAAGCCCTTCTGCAGTGCCTATGTTCGACCTCCACCTTGGTTATGCATCGCTAGTGGGGACTCCGTATTAAGTCACTTACATCTCAAGGATCGGAACCGTTCAACGTCGTTTTCTGCTCTTTGACTTTCGGGATCCCTACGACATTCGAAATTTTTTCTTCTTGCCTTTTTATTTATTTATCCCCTTAAAGTTCGAAGCGAAGTGTTTGACATCATTTTCATTCACCGGCTTCTTACTATGGTGACATTAACTCCTATCATCTGTAAGACCCTATCTTATTCAACACTAGTCCCCGAAATGTAAGATAATTCCGCCTCTGCTCATCGTACATCAAACTGTGTCACGAACCTGCGAATGCTTAGTAAGACTTATTTTGAACCATTTTACTTCGATCTGAGAATTCCAAATCCCTGCCTTCTTTTATTTAGTTTCAATTAGCGTTTTAGCTTAAGGTTTAATACTTAACCTTGTAGTAAGTGTATAAATGGGGGGTAAACTAAAGTTAAGCCTGATTTAAACAAATATTTTTGAATTCTTATCTCGAACTCATTGTAATCGGCTTATATGCTAAATATCCCCGAAATGTGTTGATCTTGCTAAATCAAAAATCTCTTTTGCTAGAAAAATATAAGAACTGGTTCGTAGCTACGCTTTTTGAAAAGACGTTTTCGGAATCGTGAACACACAAGCATTCCGTTTGACATTCCAAGCGAATTTAAAAGCAATGCACTGTTATTTTAAATAGTTAAAAATCCATTAGAAAACTATGCTAATTTGAACTTTTCTTAGAAGTTCAAAAGGAAAACACTTCAAGTAGAGCAAGGACTTACGTCGCGTCGGTCGTTGCCGTTTTCGTTGTCGTCGTCATCATCATCGTCATCGTCATCCCTTTTGTAGTTTGTAATAAACAACTCTCGATCGACGACCAATTTGCTTCAGATTATGCAACGTGCCCTTCAATTGCACACAATTTACATTAGTTGAAATTCGTTTTCTTGAATTTATGCACTCACCGTTCAAAAGGCAGGTTATGTACCTCTACCTACAACATCACAAGCGGACTGCTCCTTGTGTGTTTGGCTTATTGCCAATTGTGGGTGGTCTCCTTTGATCCTTATGTTGACGCTAAATAGGAAATGGCAAAACTGATTGGAATCAATTATTTATATTTACGGAAGTTAAGTGAAGGCAGCAAGCACCATGCTGCGTTCACTTTCTTAAACACCAAACTCTTTGGATCAATAAGTTCTTTGACAAAAAAAAAGAAAAAAAAGGAAAAAAGAGGAGAAAGAACCTCTTCAGTGTTTTTTCTGTTCTTCAGCTTTTTGCAACAACAAATAAGAAAAAAAGTAGGGTAATTATGGTTAAATATTATATTGCTGTGGCAAATGTGCGTGCATAAACAATTTTTCTTTATCCTTAGGTTTTCTCTTTCATTTTCTTTATTTTTTATTTATTTCTTCTTGTGTTGGTAATGGTGGGCTTTAACTGACGCTGACGTGTTGTGTTCGGTAGTGCTCAATCCCTCCATGTTTCTTTCAATAGACGACCGACGCGACGTAAGGTATCCTGGTTCTTCAAAAATTATTTATTATAATGTCGTTGGGAATGGGCATGGGTAGCTCGAAATTCGCAGAGTGCTTTTGGTTCTAATTAAAAAGTTGAATGCGTTTGATGTTTTACTTACTTAAAAAAAAAAACCCATTCACATCTTGACAACTTTTGAATGTTGAGAGAACAAATTATTGCTTGTTCAATGTTCATTTCACTGTAACTGTGCTGTGAAAAGATACATAAGCACAGTCTTGCCCAGCTCTGGAATATTATTTTATACTTACTTGAACCTTAATTAGAAATATTGGACGATTTTGTCGCTTTTTGTTTTTCATTTGAAATTTGTGTCTGAGACAGAGACATAGAGAGAACCATTCTCTGGAAAAAGTTCGCAACTAATTTTCAAGTTCTTGGAAAATGTCCTTTGCACACTCTCCTTGTGTATGTATGTTGGAGCTCCGCGTTGTTTATATAGAAGTCGTGCTGTGCTTGAAAAACTTAATTATAATAGGATCAAGTAGTAGTGAATGAAATCAGTTGAACTGGAAAACTTAAGAAGGAATTTCTTCCTTCTTATTTTTATTTTCCTATTGCCAAACTTGAGCATCTAATCTCTTGGTGGTCTCGATGGAAAAGGAACTAGAATTGAATTTCACAATCACAAAAGTAGCTGCTATGCTTTGCAAATCGGGAAAATATGGCCTAGGGAAATCAAAAATAGCATTCTAAAAAGATAAAATGAAACAAAAAAGTTTTATGATCCACAAAGTAAACACTTCAATTTAATTATGGTGGCTCTGAGTTTTGACAGAAAATTGCGTTTGAAGATGTAATTAAGTGGTTCGGAGGATGGCGTTCACGAGTAGAAACAACTGCTCATCGAGCTAAATCCATTTGGATAGCGATTTAAAAGTTGTCAACATGATTGCAAATAAGAAGTTTAATTGGAAAACAAATTCCGGATTTGTTCTACCGTATCTTTTTAGTTGGTAATATTTGAAATTGTGGAATACAATAGGTACACAGAAGAAAGCTTAATGATATTTGGATTTGTATTTGAATGGACAATTAGTGACTTGGTATGACGAACAAGAGAATGAAGAAGGGTAAATAAATAATTAAATTATAATCAAATATCCAAATTGAAAAATATTATTTGAATCATTGCGTTGTAGACGTCGTCGAATTAATCAAGAAAATCAAGCAATGTTGATCTTTATGTAGAGACGAGTCCTCTTTTTTGGCGATTAATTTTGTGACCGGCATCTTTGTTCAAAACTAAGCTGTTTTTCTCTATTTTTAGATTCGAAATCTTTTTCGCTAGTCCAGTGATTCCCAGGGGTCGGCAATAACGAAATCTGATTTTGGGGGTCGACAAGTTCTGCAATTGACACCCTTTAGACAAGTTCTTACTTAAAACTTTTAAGATAGTGTTTCGTTACTTTTGCCATTTTATTATAAGAATGATAAAGTAGTATTGTTGCACTTTAAAAAAATCTCAACGAATTCCTTTTCGTACCTAAGTACTGTTTAGACGAATAGGTAGTTGATGTAATTACATTTTTACTGAGGTATGTATATTCGGTTTTCCAATCCTAACCCTTTTTGTCTGGAAATATGTAACTGTTGGTAAGTAGTTTAAATAATATTTACTCTATTTCAACAAATTTTTGAATGGTGACGTATGCCACTATTCTCGGAATATTAACTATCTTATGACGTGTTAGAAAGTACATGCATACATTGATGCATAATTCAGGTATAATTTGTATCCATTTATGACTTAATATGCTGCAGGTCCGTCAAAGGCGGTAAAAATTAGCGCATTCGAATGAGAACATTTGAAGGTGTTTGGCATTTTTGAAGAAGCCCAAAACAAAGCAAGATGCCCCACAAGCAGTTTGTCCAAATATAAAAATATATTTTTATTCGAAGTTCAATTCTTGTTTGATAAACAAACCAAAAGATTATACTGATAGCCCAGGAGATTGCCTCGATAATAGTCAGCTATTTTTTTTTTAGTTATGGCAATTTTTATAAAATTATCCCTGCTCCTTAAAATGGAGGGAGATGGACCCTCCCTCCAGTACGATTTATTTCTTAGAATATGACCAAATGACCATGTGCCAGAGTATGTAACACGAATTACGGGACACACTGTATTTAAGGAGAATGAAATTATCACTTCACCAGAAGCATACAGTACTGTTCTTAAAAATCATGGCACTGTCATTTTCGGAAAGGACTGGGCTGTCGTGAACTATAAGAGGACGCTAAGAAGCTCATTAAGTCAAAGCTTCTACAGAAGTAAGACATGGGTAACAATCTACGAAAAACAAGACCAAAAAAACTACCAAATCTGCGAATAAAATCTTCAGCGGCCTCCCCACTTTGGTTAAGCCATTTTAAAAAGAAGTTTTCAACTGCTTATGAAAATTGCTTACTTTACGAAGCTACTTCATAAAACAAAGTATCCCTTAAAAAGCTGGCTGATGTCAAGAAACTCATGAAGCTCTTTACTGTTCAAAAAGATGGCCAGGACTTTTATAAAAAAGTACTGGCAGGAATCAGGGCTGCCGTTTCAAATTTTTGCTGGGGAGTATTTCAAAGATTAATACGGGAGTATATCCCATTCGTGGGGAGTACGCATAAAACTTTTTTTTTTTTTAAATTAGAGAATTGAAATTATTCAGATAAAAAACTAATCAAAAGAAAACGCAAAATTGAAAATCATATATTTTCTTTGAAACGATTAAATTAAATTCTAAACTTAGACAAATTAAATATAAAGTAAAATTTGAACTAGAAACAAAAAAAATCCATACTAAAGGGAGTACCTTATTTATCATTTCTGACAGCAAAATACTGGCAGGGAACGTGCTATAAAATGATGTCAGTCTTATAGTGCCGGTCGACTGACAAAGAGGGCGTTCATCAAAAGTTATAGTTTCAGATTAACTATTTTTTCACGGTCCTGATTCGCCAGACGTTAAGTTTTTCAGTTGAGAATTCATCAGCTGCTAGTTTTTGCAAATTCAGTTTCTTGAGCTGTCATATCAGAGAAAATACCCTAGGTATGACAACTGAACTTTATTTCATATTTTAAGGTTATTTTTTTGTCGAACAATTTGTGTAGCGAACTGTGGCATTTAAATTGACCCTTATTTATTTTTCGGCAATTTGTCGTAGAAGTAAAAGTTTTCATTAAGATACCTGACAAAGGAAATATTTTCTTAAAAAAAATATTTGCTACACTTTTGCTCGAAATCTATTCAAATTATGGCTATTCGCATATTTCTAAACACAATTATTGAAAAAGTAGCTTTGAAGTAGTCTTTTGAACCAACTACAACAAATTAGTTATTTCTCATCAGATCTCTCCAAGTAGATTTGAAAGGTGAATCGCAATACAATTTTAATCTGACGTTAAATTTAGATGACAGTCCAACACAAAACTGAATAAGATTTTTAGTCAGTCTGACAATCTGAATTCTTATGAACGCGCTCAAAGACTGACAAAAGCTGACACGCTGCCAGAAAAAATGAAAATTTTCATTTTTTCTGACAGGCTGTCAGTTTTTCTGGCATAGATTTTCTGATAGAACTGACGCACTGTAAATGGTATGCCAGAATTATCCATAATCACGCCAGAATTAGGACTGGAAATACTGACAAATTTGTCAGTCGTTTAAATCTGGCATATCAAAATCAAATCTTAGACAGCAACAATTTCACAGGCTTTAAACAAGAACATCCTAACTCAAGTCCAGAATTGTATTGGAAAATATAACAAAGTGTAATATTTTAACAGTCCGACATCGCATTTTAGGGGGTTTTCTAGTCTAGAGACATGAATTTCAAGTAATCTGTAAAGTGTCGTAAAAAAGACAATCAATATTTTTACTACAAATTTTTTTGTCAGTTATTTATTAATGTTAAAAGATTACATAACATTTTTTTTTTTTTTTTAAGTTAGAAACTTTAAATCCTAGCACGTGATGAAGTGGGGTATCTCAAAAAACTGACACATGACCATACCCATTATTGCAACCCTCTTAGTCATCCGAATTAAAAACAGAATCTTAATCTGTAATGATGTCGCTATCCCATGAACCAGCGATAAGAAAAAAATTTTTTTTTGAGAAAATAGCGACTGTTTGAAAAAAATAACCATTTTTTCAACCTATTTTTGAGTTTCTCGAATTTTTTAAAAATAGTAAAAATTGAAAAATGAAGATGAGGCTGGTTCATGCCATCATGAGGGGTCCATAAGGTTCCCTGAAAATTTCAAGTGAATCGTTCCAGTAACACTGGAGGAATCGTGGGTATCATATTGAAAAAGTATGTTCCAAAAAAAGTGAATGTATTCAAAGCCTTATGAGGTTTTACACTAGATGAAAGTATTCCAAATAATTTCAGATAAAATGAAAAAATAAAATTGGTCATTGTGAATATTAAAACCAAAGATAACTTTTTAACATTTTTGAGGGTAGTACAATTGAAAGTAGGGGAGTACAGGAGTACAGTGAATGCGAAGGTAGTACGAATACTCCCTTAGTTGGCATTCCGGCAGCCCTGGCAGGAATTGCCGAAGAATGTACTGAAGAGAGGAAGGACTTGGGAAGAAAATCTGAAGAATTGAATGACCGATGTTTACTATCAGTCATTTGGCATGTTCAACAAAGTCAACTTACAGCTGCAGGGTGATGATCTGAACTTGATCAAAACAAAATTTATTACATCGGCATTTATTGGAAAATTTATTCTTTATAAACAAAATTTAAGCAGTTTCCACATTTGTAAAAATCATCAGAAATCCTTCAAGACAACAAAGTATGACACCCATAGAAGAAGCCAATGTGATTATGCAAGAAGAGTCGTACACCCTCAAAACTGACGAAGAGCTTAAGCAAAAGTTCAATGAAGTCTATTAGAAGTTATGGTTGCAGCGCAGCATTGAAACTCGATATACTGCATTGAAGAAACATTGCTGAAAAAAAATTCTCATTGCTTTTTCATCATCATATTTGGTTGAAAATGCTTCAGTGTGGTAGCAAGCATTTGACGAAAAAAAAGAAGCCGTTTTTTTTTCAATTAAGAGCACGTTCTTAAACACACTTTCAATAATAATAAAGCTTACTCACTAAACCAACTGCAAATTTTTAAATTAAAAAATACAAATATTTTGAAAGAAATAAATTTCTTAAAAAATAATGTTGGAAAGATCGTGAAGATCACATCAACTCTTAGTTTGCGTTTCGCCCAGGTACGGCAATGGGCTCATCCGACTGCAATATGACTTGTTCATTCAAACTAACAGTTGATGTGATCTTCACGATCTTTCCAACATTATCTTTTATGAAATTTATTTCTTTCAAGATATTTGCAATTTTTAATCAAATTCAACAACTCTTGGACAAAAAACGTGACAATAGACAAAAAATATTTTTGTTTTTGACCGCATAGTTTCAAGTTTCAGACGTGAATTGGCCTCCACGATTTTGCGATTTAACGCCGCTTGACTATTTTCTGTTAGAATATGTGAAATCGCTAGTCTACGCCGATAAGCCCGAAGCGATTGACCACTTGGAGGACAATATTCGGCGCGTTATTGCAGATATAAGGCCACAAATGTTGGAAAAAGTCATCGAAAATTAGACCTCCAGATTAGACTACGTCCGAGCCAGCCGTGGCGGTCAAATGCCAGAAATTATTTTTAAATCAAAGTGCCAGAAGATTGTCTTCCTTCTTCTTTCATTTCAAAGGTCCTTCTTCTTTCATTTCAAAGTTCTATACCTCTAAAAAAACACCCTTTTTAAATATATGAAAATAGAATAAAGGTACTAAAGGTGGTACCCGTGGCGTAATAGTTAGAATGTCCACCTGCTAATCCAGAGGTTCGAGGTTCGAATCCCAGCAGAGGCAAAATGCAAAAATGTTTTTCCACGGGTATCGCCTTTCGCGAGGAATTGGCAAGTCCTCCGTTAGTAAATTCATTGCCATGAAAAGCGCATTCTCAATTAGCCGTTCGGAACCGGCGAAAAATTGTAGGTCCCCTCCATCCCCTCACAAGGCATGGTTGTGAGAAATGCGCTAGGCCCAGGGGCTCCTCGCTCTGTTGCGCCACCCTATTTATTTATTTATTTTTAATAAAGGTAAGCGTTGAGCTTACCATTCAATTTCTCAAGAATAAGAACATATGGGTGGTCGACGGTGTTCAAGATAATTAAAAGTAAAAAACTGACCGAAGCAAAAATGGAGACCCTGGCATCGTTTTGTTTATCAAATGGTAGAAGTGGTAATTGGTTCAAAGAGACAAGTAGACAAGCAAAGCGACTCAAACAAAAAAGATCATTCAATGGATTACTGTCCAATCAGTGTTCAATTCGGTAATTACGCCACACATCAACGTAACTCAGTATATAGAAACAGCACCTCTTTTAGTCCTATATTAGATGCACTTACCACGAATCATATCCGCTTTTCTAAGACGCCTCAAATTCATTTTGATGCATTTGCGGATGGTGCACGCGAACGCCAATATATGATAACAACGGAGGGCTAAAGTTGATGAATTGCCGTTTTATGTGACAGGCCCAATGTCAGATCTGGCGGATGCTTTTCATCTTTGGGTTTTAGATGGTTTTGGGTCAGATAAACCAAATTTGTTGACTGGCACAGACACCCTGCCAATTGCTTTGACTGTTGCAGATAAATATCCAACGGCAAACAATGCGTCCTCTTCACCTTTGAGAACAAGGTATCCAAAATAACCATCTAGATAACCTCGATAATTAAATTTCAACTAGAGCTCTCAACAAAGCAAAAAAAAGATGCTGCTCTTAGTGTTGATCGTATCCTTACAAGATACTTTGAGTTTTCATGTCCACTTAGCCAATGCTTAGCTGATCAGTCGTTTAGCGGTATGGGTCATTCCAGCGAAACCGCCACCGTACGAATAAAAAATAAATCCTAATCCTAACTAATATTATAAATGTGAAAGTCCCTCTGTCTGTCCGGCTTTCTATGTTACCATCTCTCGCACAAACTACTGAACCGATTCAAATAAAATTTGATACAGATATAGTCTAAAACTTGAGGAAGGACATAGGCTTTATATTTTATCCCTAAATTCCCACGGGAACTTGAACGTATACGGGAATTTAGAAACTACAACACCGATTTCAAAAATTTTTCCACCGATAGAATGCTACACTATCCCAGAGTAACATAAACTTTAATTCATCCACATATTCCTACGGGAACGGGAGTCCTTACTAATATAATAAGTGTGAAAGAAGCTCTGTCTTTCCGTCGTTCTATGTTACCAGCTCCCGCCCAAACTAACAAACCGATTTAAATGAAATTTTGTACGAAGATTGTTCTGAACTTAAAGACGGACATAGGCTGTATTTCATTCGAATATTCCCACGGGAACCGATCCTCACTATTATTATAAATGCAAAAGTAGCTCTATCTGTTCACCTTTCTATGTTACCTTCTCCCGCTCAAACTAATGAACAGATTAAAATGAATTTTTGTACAAAGATTGCTCAGAACCTGAGGAAGGACATAGGCTATATATTTTTTCCCTATATTCCCACGGGAACGGGAACGTATACGGGAACTTAGAAACTGCAACACCGATTTCAAAAATTTTTCCACCGTTAGAATGCTACACTATCATTGAATTACATAAACTTTAATTTATTCACATATTCCTACGGGAACGGGAGTCCTTACTAATATAATAAGTGTGAAAGGAGCTCTGTCTATCCGTCGTTCTATGTTACCATCTCCCGCCCAAACTAATAAACCGATTTAAATGAAATTTTGTACAAAGATTGTTCAGAACCTGAGGAAAGACATAGACTATATATTTTTTCCCTATATTCCCACGGGAGCAGGAACGTATACGGGAACTTTTACACTACAGCACCGATTTCAAAAATTCTTTCACCGTTAGAATGCTACACTATCCCCGAGTAACATAAAAACTAATTCATCCCCATATTCCTACGGTTCCCTACATTCCCACGGGAGCAGGAACGTATACGGGAACTTTGACACTACAGCACCGATTTCAAAAATTCTTTCACCGTTAGAATGCTACACTATCCCCGAGTAACATAAAAACTAATTCATCCCCATATTCCTACGGTTCCCTACATTCCCACGGGAGCAGGAACGTATACGGGAACTTTGACACTACAGCACCGATTTCAAAAATTCTTTCACCGTTAGAATGCTACACTATCCCCGAGTAACATAAAAACTAATTCATCCCCATATTCCTACGGTTCCCTACATTCCCACGGGAGCAGGAACGTATACGGGAACTTTGACACTACAGCACCGATTTCAAAAATTCTTTCACCGTAAGAATGCTACACTATCCCCGAGTAACATAAAAACTAATTCATCCCCATATTCCTACGGTTCCCTATATTCCCACGGGAGCAGGAACGTATACGGGAACTTTGACACTACAACACCGATTTCAAAAATTCTTCCACCGTTAGAATGCTACACTATTCCTGTGTAACATTAACTTTAATTCATCCACATATTCCCACGGGAACGGGAGTCCTTACTAATATAATTAGTGTGAAAGGAGCTCTGTCTGTCCGTCGTTCTATGTTACGATCTCCCGCCCAAAATAATAAACCTATTTAAATGAAATTTTGTACAAAGATTGTTCAGAACCTGAGGAAGGACATAGGCTATATATTTTTTCCTTATATTCCGACGGGAGCAGGAACGTAAACGGGGACTCTTACACTACAGCACAGATTTCAAAAATTCTTCCATCGTTGGAATGCTCCATAATCCCGGAGTAACATTAATTTTAACTTATCCACATATTCCCACGAAAACGGTCACCATATTCCCACGGGAACGGGAGTCTTTACCAATATTGAAAATGCGAATGTAGCTATGTCGATATGTTTTTCGTATATCTCCCGTTCAAACTGCTAAACAGATTTTATTAAATTAGCTACAGAGATGGTCTAGTACATGCGGAAGGATAAATACTATACACATATCTATCCTTATATTCCCACGGGAACGGAAATTTTAAGGCAAGAAGTTTTATTTCCTAAAAAATTAAAAATGCTGCTGAAAGTCACTATTCCACGCGGACGAAGTCGCGGGCACAGCTAGTGACTTAATTTATATTTAAATCCATATCTGGAGAGTAGAACATTTTAAATTCTTAAGAAATTAAAAGATTACTTCAGTATAACATTTAAATAATTCATAAAAGAGCTGATTTAAAGTAAATTAATAAAAACTTTTACACTTGTATGGCCAAACATTACTCGTCCCACCCGTCACAAACATTGAGAAGCATATTATTTTTGTTTTATGAGATATTTGCGTAAATTATACTAATACTTAATCTGCACAATATCAGGAACCATATAAAATTAGGTTGTCTAGCAAAAGTCTAATAGTTGCTTGCCTACTACGAATGGTATAAGTCAACTTGCAGAGGAGAGGTAATTTGATGTCCCACCCGTCACACTTTTTATACCATCAATTTCTCATAATACTAACGATATTTTCATACCTTTGTCGATGGTACAGTATGCAATGACTATTCAAGTATGTGAAAAATTCATATTCAGTACGTAAATCGTCGCCATTTGACAGAAAAAAAAGCAAAGTGTTGTCAAAAAATGAGTATAAAAGTCCAATCCGTCACAAATGACCACTATGTCACACATGCTTGACAAGATATCCACATTTACGATGAACGGAAACATAATGTGGAATGGATCAACCGGGCATCGTTGATGTGGATGTCCCCCAGGCATTTCTCTCAACCATACCTGATGAGGAAATAAAAGGGACCTACAAACCCAAAAAAAGCGAATTTCATTGCAGGAAAACTTGTCAATCTCTCGCTAATGTTGAAACCATTTTTTTCAATGATGATTCTAGAACTTGAACCTCGAACCTGCCATTTAACTGGCAGACACGATAACTATTACGCCACGGTGCAAAGCTATATTCGCATAAAATCAAACTTCCTTTCAGGTTACAGAATTTGCTTGAATTTCCTATTTTGTTTTCAAAATCAAAGCAGCTCTTGCTATGAAACTAGTTTCGATATTCAAAACGAGAAACCATTTTCTAAACATGAACTTGTTTTTCTCCAGAAATCAATAATACCGACTTTTTTTTTAAACTAGTTTTGATTAATTTTTGCGAAACTTGAATCGAAACTAGTTTTACCTGAAACTAGTTTCATTTCTAGTTTTACGAATTCTCAATAATAATAATGGCTGTAAGAGTTTATTTTAGAAAAAACCTTTTAATACCTACTTGCACAAGCTTTGAAAATTTTAGTTCGCCGGAATTGATTTGGGCAGCAAAAGTTGCCATGCTAATCTCATGCTTTTAGTCTTAAATAATATTTCGTATTTTTGTTTTTCTCCTTACTAAATCTCTTCGCAATCGATTCCTGACTTTTATATGTGTGCCATTTTGCATCTGCCATTTATGAGCACACATTCAATAAATCAACAGAAAAGGATTTATAGTCCATCACAATTCAACCTCTGCATTGAAAGATGCGGTTGATCTGGATAGTAAAATAAAACATTATTAAATCTTTATTGGTTTCCAAAGAGCACTCACAGTAAAGCTCTTCAAACAAACCAATACTATGAACTTAGCTTACAAATACTCGTAGGTACTTTCAATCCGACAAAATGCTGCAAAAAGAAATTCTTGTACTTTTGTGTTGTACTAGGAAACAGGAATCAGATGCAATAGACTTTCGTTTTTGTGAGTACACAGTCAAGTTAAATACTTTATCAGCAAACGAATGTACACTGCACACAAAAAACCTAATAAGCCATGGCTAATATCTCAAAACAATGCAACATCAAGCTTACTCTGAATGACTGTGTTTTGGATAAAGGGTTCATTTCTTGCTTCGACAGCAATAAGGAAAAACAAACCCAATATAATTGCATGCCCTTTTGTTTCGTACCCTGTTGTGAGAGATTTTCTCCTTGAGCTAAGCAATCATTTCCTCAATTTGATGTCGATTGTTGAACATTTGAATAACACCAAGTCAGTCAGTCCATCATCGTCTCGTCGTGACGGTGTTCGTAGGGCAACAATAAATGTATATATTCCCAACGATGGGAACTATTAGGATGGAGTTCTAAAGTACGAAAGAAGGAGGATATCCTTTGAAAAGCAGTAGCAACTTCAGTTAAAGGTCCTACAAACTCACATCGGCGGCTGTATAGCTTGAATGCATGAAATATGTGTACACACAGACTGTGTTGAAGGTCGTGTGTGACTTGACAGCAGTTTTTGTGAAGTAACTTTCCCACTTGCCAATGTTCCATATTGCCTGGTTTGTGGATGTGTTCAGGAGGCCTGGCTTGAATTGCTACGGCAATTTCGTTTGAATTAGATTTAATTACTCGCGGCGAATATGGACTCCCTGCAAGCTTAAGACAATATCAGACATCAAGTTATTCGTATGCACCACCTGAATGGTGACAAATTCATGAGCTGTTAGAACGAGGTACACTCAATTTCTCAAATCAATCGTAGTTTTGCTTCAATTTTATGAATTCCAAGGGCTCTGACTTTCAAGACAGCCTGTAGAGATGATAGAAACACCACAATGAACCTTTGACTAACGATTGAACAACACAATATTCCGTGTTCATGTTCTCGGCACTTTGACTTCAATAAGTTCGTTGTTGAAGTCTACAAAAAAATAGAAGAAAAAATGATGATAAGCAAATATGCACATAAGAACCATTACACAAATAAAATGGGTCAGGCGTCACTTTCTTTTGCCCATACAACCCTCTGTGCCTATATGCTATAGGTGCTTCGAAGCAGGATTCGTCCCTTTGCGAAAGGAGTTACACAATTCCGTTTTGAAGTGGTGCGTCCTTCTAAACAAAATGCAAGCCTCTTGTTTTGTACTGTTCGGTTGGAGCTGATGTTGTTAGGGCACTTGTCGCTGCATCCTGTTCAAACTTGTGCGGCGTAAATGCCTCCTGTGCAAACTTTTTGTGCCAAGTTTTTCTCAACTCCCTACTGTTTTATTTGCGCTTCAATGTTCAGACACGGTTGTGTTCGGTCGTCGTGTTCTTTCTTCGAAAAGGAGTGTATTTTCATTCTTTTGTAATAGACGCGTATATCTACCTACATGAGTGCCGTCGTTAGTTTAGTAGCCTTGGGCAGACAACATCCACGTTTGATTGTATTCTCTGCCATGGTATTGCATGTCTTTTATATACAACAGCATAATGGCAGATGGTCTCTATTTCTCCTTTCAACTGAACAATGGACTTTTCTTCCTGTTTTTTGGAGCCTTTTCCCCGAAATTCTATCAACAATAGAATTCAAATTTGTGTGATTGAAAATATCCAATCACTCCTCTTGGTCAAGGAAGGATTTGTGTGGCTAGATGATTTATTTTGTTATGAGGAAACAGTGAAAGATTAAATAAAAAAGAGGTGATTTTGTTTCGTCAAAAGCATGCTGTACGTAACTATGCGTTAGTATTCAACTAGGTCAAGTATAACGAGAAGGTGGTTTTAATATTCGATTATTCCTTTTAGAGAATCGCAGACGAAAGATTCAGTATAGAAAGCTTTCAATTTAATCAGGTGTGGGAAGTAATTTTGACTAGGCACAGTCACGCACTGGTCTTGGCTTCGGTCGCATTAAGTTTATTTGCTTTGAGGGCGCTTTAAGGGTCTTTTTACAGGCTTTATGTATACTTTTTCGAAAAGCCATCTTTTTCGCCACTTCAAAGTGTTTTGAAAATGTGAGCTAGTTGAGCCAATTCATACCTGGCTGCAGCATTTGATAGAATGACTGGAAGTGACTGCGCTGACGACACTTGCCATCACATATAAGACATTCTGTAGGTTCGTTCCAACACATGATTTTCCTCAGAATAGGGTGGTATAGTAATGAGTAGAGTCGGGGCTCATATAAAGCATCTTTAAGCGTGTGTAAGTAGGTTTGATAGTTTGCGTGATGGTTTGCATTCCTGCCGGCGATGAAGATCTGTGTGAAGACCTTATATATTTTTCTCGTTCCTAGAGCTTCAGAATCTTTCAATTCCACACAAAATCTGTGCTTTTAAAAAATTTTGGGAATGAGTGAGTAAGGCAATAAGATTGTTTGATATTGGAGAGTACTTTTAACGTTTTACCTTAATCCTATTCTGGCACACTTTAGGAATATCAAATCGGAATGTGTAAGAAGAATTCCGTCAACATCTTCAACACATACGAGCTTTTTACCTTGAGGTTTAACAAGGCTACAAGATTCCAGAGTACTACGGAAGCTTTTCATCAAGACATCAAAAACACTAAAAAATTTTTCTTTTCGAAGTCAGGGCGAAATTGTTAATGTGGCACGACCATAATCTTCCGGTAGCCAAAGAGGACTTCTTTCTTAATCCCAGTGGGCGGACTAGATATATTTCACTTAAGGTCAAAACAACAGCAGTTGCAAATAACTGAAACTATAATACCTTTTAAGTCACGCTTCTTTGGGAGCGTATCGGAAAATATATGAGAAAAAAATATTGGAACGACAAATCCTTCCACTTGAAGAAAAAACATTGGTGCAATTATCTGGGATTCTAATTGAAAACTACATTTATCCAAACATCCAATTGCGACGTCTTTCAAACTTCAAAATCTTGATTCTTCATTCTTACAAAATTATAAGTGGAAATACTTTTATTGAGTCAAATATAATTGTAAACTAGATCAGTGTATGACTTGTGACTTGTCTCTCAAATCAAATGTCTTGCCCCTGTGATCAGTTTGCTGCTCAAATAACAGAAATCATTAAGCAGTCAGCTATACCACCAAGAAACAACAAAACGTTTGCTTCTGAGTGGTAGGAATGGGAATGTATTAAACTTCTGGAAAAATCTTTTGCTCTACTCAAACTCTTAAGGAACTCCAAATCCTTTTTTTGTTTTAATCACTCTATCTAGATTCTAGATGCAAATAAGTCATACAAAAGAGTATGTGAGTCTAAAAAAGAAAAAATTCATAAAAGGTGTAGCAGCAAATTTGTCACAATACAAGGATTCAAAGTCATTTTGGATTAACGTAAGATTGTTGGCTGGCTGCAAAAGTATAACAGCTTCTGATATTAGTGAGGATCTACTCGCAACCCACTTCAAAAAACTTTCTACCCCCTCAACAAATCAACAAACATTCCAATATGCTCTACCTTCCATTTCAGTGGCTGACCTTGATGACCCTATTTCATTAAATGAATTGCAAACAACGCTCAAAAAAAAAAAAACAGCTGCTGTTCTCGATGGGACTCCAACTAAATATTCTCCTTCGTCCTTTCAAAATCAGCTTCATATTTTTTTAACAAGCTGATTGAAGAAGAAGAAATACCACAGTCGTTCTTAAAATCGCAGATCTGTCCAATTTTCAAAACAGGAGACCCCAAAACACCATCAAACTATAGGGCCATGGCCATTTCGATACTACCCTCTGAGAAAAATATTTATTCAAATTCTTTATGGTAGACTTACGAGAAGGATAGATGAAAACAAGTTTTTAAGCATTTTTCAAGGTGGTTTCTGCGCTGGACTTTCGACTGTCGATCAAATTTTTGTGCTCACCAACGTCGCAAAAAAATTTATCGACAATAAACAGAAACTCTATGCCTGTTTCATTGATGTAAAAGCGGCGTTTGATACAGTCAATAGATATTCGCTGATATTTAAACTTTCGAATAAAGGCATTTCGACAAAGTTTTTAAGATTGTATAAGTTACTCCTCTCCAATACTTACGCTGCTATCTCCAAAGTTAGTTCAATGCCTACCTTTTTTAGCTCTTATGTGGGTGTCACCCAAGGTTGCCCCTTAAGCCAATTAATGTTTGCTCTCTTTATAAATGATGTTTCCAATGAATTGCCCAGTGGCGTACTTATAAAAGTACTTCTTTATGCGCATGGCCTGGTTATTCTTTCGTATAACCCTACAACTTTACAGATACAAATCAACTAAGTGAAAAGATTTTGTGACACATGGGACCTGGAAATAAACACCTCTAAATCAAAAATAATGATATTTGAAGACGGCCGGCGAAGAAGAAACCATCCAGAGATATGGAAATTGGACCGTGAGCCTATTAAAGGACTCTTACCCCCACGATGAATTTTAAAAACTACTGCAGCATTTGAAACCTTCCTTCCGTCTCTCGGTGTTACGAGTATCGTGGTCATGAGGGATTCACAGATCTCCCAATTACCTGCCTCACATTAGGGTTTCGCTTGTGGGATAAACGTGGACGACGCGTTGATATCAGAAAACGTCCATCGGGTCCAGTTTTGAATCGATCCGTGTCTGAAGCCAACAAAATAAAAAAAAATTTGTGTGTGGAGTCTTCCTAATGTGGAAATGAAAATAAGAACACATTTCACTACAATTAAATAGTCTGGCTGAATGACGCGGAATTGATACAACTGTTATATCAACAAATTGCGAGCAGTGCCGAAAAGTATGCAATCGATAATCCGCGTTAGACCTTTAACGCTTGTTGGAAGTCACATAAGAAGTTTCACTTCAAAAATGCCTCACTTATAATGGCTCCATCTTTAGTAAAGAATAATGGATGTATTTTTGTGTTTTGTACTTAACCTCCCTGAAGAATGCAGAAAGTCAAGGATTGTTGGAAGGAGCACAGGACTAAGAACGTTGTCTTTGAATGTGCGTCTTTGAATGATTCAGTGACTCCAACTGGACATCTTACTTTTTTCAGAACATACACAATCTTGATCGTCCGCACATAGACCTCTTAACTCCTCCTCAAGGTCACCCATATGAGATCTCGTGGCTGTCGATCGAACGGTTTTTCGATGTCAATCAGTACATCATCTTCCTTATAAAAAGTCACGAACTCTAACACTTGCATTTATGATGAAAAGCGTTGATAAGTACGTACAAATGAGCTTGCCAACACAATACTGTCGGAACCTGTAGAGAATTTCGTCGATATTCACAAGAAGCTGTCCCTGAGCATCGATAATGATCTTCGGAGAAAGAACTTCCTGGGCATTTCTCCTTCTCATAGCGATTATTTTGAATACGGTAGCCCTTTTATTCAAGTTGCTTTGTCGTATTTCATGAATAACATAATTTTTTGAATCAGGAGTAGGGCAGAAATTTCTCCCAGATCCTGAGGCATGACATGTGTACGATTTGCTAAGAGTCAGATGCACTTCTTCTTCGGTTAATTCAGTCAGCTTCTGTTTTCCTCTTTGTTACAATCACAGCTTAGGCTTCATCATTCCACCACTATGTCTCTTTGGCTTATTGGTAATGACTACTTGAACCTGCAAGCAATTGCTTAGCTCCCTTTAAAAAAATTATGGTAGCCGGCAATTCCAAATGTTATGTACTAATTCCCTGCATCTCGTATTAAATGCATGGAATACACATATAAAGTTGCCTGATGGAAATGAAGTGCTCACTTTCTCTTTTCCCAAAATTAAATCAGAAGCTATGATGAAGAAACTCACCCAAGAGATTCATCATTTTGTCATCTGAACTTCACTTTTATCATCCAATGTAATATGCATTTATGTACTTATATTTTACTACTAAAGAATTCTGGCACCTGTTTACTTGGTTGTTACTAAGAAGCTCGGAGTTTGAATCTCAGAAGTATCCAATTGCTTTTCCACGAATTTCGACTTTCAGCGAAGAACTGATAAGTTGTCGGAGAATAGTTACTTCGGCATGAAAATCGTTTCCCTCTTAGAGGTTCAGAATTGAAAAAAATTCCACATAAAATGGAGGAGAGAAATGCTCTAGGCCCCCGTATCCTCGATCTGTGTTGCGTCCCCTTGTAAATTTATTGCATTGCTGTCATTTACTACTCTATAAATCTTACGGTGAGTCGATAAGAGAAAAAAAAAAACTTGATTTCAAATCGTATTCTTAATTAATAACGATAACAAGATGTACCTACTCTTCTTTAGAGTCCAATGAAGAAATAAATGGCCGGAGGCGGTAACATGTTGTATCTGTACCCCAAAACATCATCTACACCCCACTGAGAGAACGATAATGGCTTCTAACTCATATCCTTTCTGGTGAAAACACATTAAGGACACCATGCTTTGCGGGTCAAATTTGAAATTCAAATCCCTCCCAAGGCAGAAGTAGTTAATGCGACTATGTAGTTTCAAAAGCCCCGTTCACAATGGATTTGCTAAAAGCTTTTCCCCATTAATAATATTAATCCACCTTGATCTCTATACCTACGTTCGTGGAATATATTTAATAGAAAAGAAATTTGAAACTATTAGCCTTCTATCTAGGGTTTTAAAGCAAAACGTTCCGATTGGAAGAGTTTAAGCATAGAATTTAGGTCTCCACACTTGGGAATACCCGTATGCTCCTTTTTTTTGTTTTTGTTAAAGAGAAAAACCATTTCATCATATCCTGTAGTCCAATCACGAAGTATACTGATGATTCCCCATGATTTCAATTGAAGGCGTCATTATCATCCTATATCGATACAAAAGACAATAGAAGAAAAATGCTTCTCGCATCCTCTGGGGCATTCTACAACGAACTGTTGCTTCAAATTGCAATATGTGATGTAACCGAATGCCATGTATTCCTGATTGGACACACTATGGCCACTTTGGGAACAGAAATTTCAAGAATCTAAGACAAAAGAAACTCAAATATCATTCAACGGGCGTCCAAATAAAAAAGAAACACAAAGAAACACACAACACGAAAAAGGTAGAAAAGCGATAAAATTTGTGCTACGTCCACACAAATTAAGTAAACGTGATGTTGGAAAATCTTTACCGTTTTTCCGAACTTTCATGTGAAAACTATTTCAATCTACCTATCTGTCTACATATACTCGTATGTAGCTAGCCAAGCACAAGGACGAGTCGAGAAGCAAAAACTAGGATGAAAAAATAAATGTGAATGACATACGAGTGTGAGGATGAACAGCGCCCTCATAAATTAAACTCGGTGTGAATCTCACGTATTTTTTGGATCACCTGCTGCAATTGAATTGGGCGCAGGATTTAATGGTGTTAGTGGTGGTTGTGTTGAAGTTGGCCAGGTAAAGTAAATATGGAACTGCATTCACATTATTTAAAGGTTGTGTGTCGTGTCGTCTGGCTCTGCAAATCTGAACTGAAGTGAGTTCACAAAGGAAAAGCACCACAGACACGTAGAACCACTTCGGTAAATAAAATAAAATTACTCTCAGAAGGCAGTTGTAGGTATTCATGCCTTACAGGAAATATACTCATAGATATTCTTCTCCAGTGTATGTGTTGGATTGTATGAAATTAATGAGCAGGCAGGTTGTTGACCTACTACCTATCTGAAAGGATATTCTGAATTGATACGATTATTATTACATGTGCAAGGACACATATAAGCCAATTCTTTTCTTTTTCAGTGTTTCACACTCTCTCATCACACTGCTGGAGGACTTAGTAGGCAGTTGTTATCAGAGAGATGATACATGTAAGCGGCGGATTGCTTTTCAGCAATGAAATGCAACAGAGCCTTAATGCGTGAGATTAATTTATTAATCTGAAGTGATTTTTAATTAAAAAATACTTCCCATGGTACTTGGTGTACGTGATTAAAAACGGTTAATGTGTTAAAATAAAAAGAAGTGAGCTTCTTTTTTTAGCATTTAATTTATGATGTCAAAGTGCGGCGGAATATTCATCTCGAATAGGTGCCTATTTGCACTTAGTAGTAGTTAGTAGCGCATTACTTTGTAAGTAGATACTCACATATTCTTTTGGAGTATTTCCCCAATGGAATGATCAATAATGAGTTGAAACTTATCCAGGGTCTTCACAGAAGGTTCTAGAATCGGTAATGGATCTGTAGCTGGTGCCTTTATGAAGAACGATGACATAATACTGTATACCTACCTCGTATGCTTTGCAAGTGGCTATAAGTTGCTCTACTTAACCTTCTACCTACTTCGAAAGTGATGTGAAACCTCTCTAAATGCGGAGGAACGATTAAATTCATTGAGTCTTGTTTGGTTTCCAATTACCGAATGCATTACAGAAAACAAGATGCCAATGAACTTGCTAGTCTTGGGTCTGCCACAGCTTCTTCATGACTTAACCCAGCTTTCAGTCTGCTGAGGTCTTTAGTAAAGGCTTCCATCAACGATTGGACTTATCAAGAATGCAACAGACTATAAACATTTCCGACTCAACTTCAAAGGAAAGTTGCATCAGTTTTGCTATTTCTTACCAGAAAGGCTGTAGAAGTCTTTATGGTGTTTGGAAAGGGCACTGTTCCTTCGCCAAAAGTACATTTACGATTCAGTGATATTTTCCAGTGTGAATTGTGTAGAGAGAATGATGACACAGCAACTGGATTTCTTATAATGGCCTCAGAGAAGCTATAACAAAAATCTAATTGTGGAATGGGCCAGTATTCAAGTGTAAGTGTTCCAGCTTATGTTTTAAAACCTGCGCAACAGTCAAAGGACATTTGTAAGAGGAACTTAAAGATCCCAGCACATATAGGCCACGCGCAAAAACAAACCTTCTGAGTGAAAATTTCAACATATTTTTTTCGTGCTTTTTTTCTAGGACGAAACTAGGCATGTCAAATCCCATTTAAAAACAATTATTGAAATTGCTTTTCCAAAATATATATTGGTGAAATTTCTTCACCCAATTGACAAAGCCTTTTTCTCTATTTGGCTCTACCCCCTCTGCGTGCCAATAAGCATTTTGGAAGCAAACGCTAATGGCTTCTCTGTTAAGTCAACATATTGGTGAGGAGTCACAGCTCCTATGCTAAGACTTTTGAAAACGAAGCACTATAGAAATATCTTTCAACAGCGCATTTTTTTACTAGCCTCTAGGTCCTCTCCATTCCCTTACAAAGGCAATAGTTATGAGATATACGCTATAGGCTCTTGATTCCAACGCAACGACGCGACAGCGATGGCGACGGTCTGATATAGATATTCAATTTCACTTTCATTAAGTATGCATTTGGTACAACTTGTTTACTTCGAGCTAAATACAAGTTCTCCTTCATGAATGAAAAAATTAAGTTGATTTCAAAACAATTTTTACTTCATCAACAACAGCCACAGCATTTTCCTACAATTGGACTGAGAATTCGAAAATGATCTGATTCACTTCAGTTATCTTAAGAGCTCTGAGAGCAAAGTTTACTTAGGGACCAGACTTTACCATAGCTTATTTTCATTTCATTTATTTAAGGTACTTAATTATAAGATTTACATCTTGTTTATAGCTAAGTACATAAAAGGACTTAACTGTGATTTAAGTTAAGGAAAAAAAAAAGAACAAAATATACAAATATTTCAAATAAAAAGCAAAATAATATAATAATTTTATCTAAGTCTTAGTGTACATTGTTTGTTTTATAAATTTTACAATGAGGATATAAAAGTGTAGCAACATTAACAAACTAAAAACAGAAGAGAGCAAGTCACACAATAGTGAAGAAAACAATAGCAATAGGATTACGAGTAGAACTGAAAGACATTTTTCTTAAATTTCCCAACAGTGGCAGCGTTTTTAACATGCCGTGGGAGAGAATTCCACAAACGAGCAGCTTTTACATAAAACTGACGCTCCGATGCAAGGCAACAAAAACGAGGAATAATTATTTGATTAAATCGTCTTGAGATTGAAAACTGAAGAGCGTCATAATGGTAAGAGGGCTGGTGGGTACTGACAATTTTGAAGAGTGTGACAAGGATACGAAGCTTAAGCAAGTTGTCTAGAGAGATACCATATATACTGTAGGAACTGGGAGATATGGTCGTAACGGCTAATGCCAAAAATATAGCGAGCTACATTGTTATATAAGACGTTCATCTTTCGATGGCTGATGCTGTCAAGCTTGCCAAAAATTTCGCAACCATACGTAAGACGGGGAATAACCAGAGATTTTGCTAGCATTTTTCTTGTGCTTAAGGGAGTAAAAGATCTTGTATGCCACAGTAATCGGAGAACTCCATATGCCTTTCCGATAACTTGGTTGATGTGGTCATTCCAACTAAGGGTCCTATTGAAGCAAATACCAAGGTTATTTGCCTTCTCAACATATTGGATTTTTGAGTTACCTAGCAGAATATCTGGATAGTTAGATAAGTCAAGTGTTTTTCTAGAGATGACTAGACATTTGCTTTTTTGTGGGTTTAAGCTAAGACCAGATTTTATGGACCAATTTATTTTAATTGAGGAAAGATCCTCATTTATCCTGGCTACACAGTCATCAACCTGGTTCACATGGCAGTTACTCATCACTTGAAGGTCGTCAGCAAATAGATGTTCATGGCAATGGTGTAAGAGATTTGGTATTTCGTTAACATAGATTGAAAAAAGTATTGGACCTAAGATTGAACCCTGTGGAACTCCAGTTGATATAGGCAAAAAATTTGAAGTTCTATTTCCCAAAACAACAGCCTGTCGCCTATGAGAGAGATACGAAGAGATAAGTCTCACAGCATCGGAAGAAAGCTTGTAAATTGAAGAAAGTTTTTGACATAGAACATTGTGGTTGATGGTATCGAAAGCCTTTGAGTAATCAAGGAGAACGAGAAAAGAAAGTTTGTTGGCATCAAGAGCTTTTCTCGCCCTTTCAACAACCTCTAGGAGTGCCGTTGTACTGCTATGGCCTGCACGAAATCCTGATTGCTTTAGGGCTAAAAGATTGTTTTCTTGGAGGTAACAAGATAATTGCTTTTCATGATTTTTTCAAGGACTTTTAATTTAACTTCTATTTCAAAATTTTCAATTACACAAAACGCTATGATCCAAATCCATTCGCCGTTGCCTATTTGTGTTTCTCTTCCGCATACACAAAAGAGAGGCATACTCAAATGAAATTTTGTATACAACTCTGTATACAAAACACCAACTCTGGTGTTGGGCGCACATAGAATTGGTTTACAATTTAATTTCTTTTTGGTTTTGAATTCGAAATTGAGCGGACACCACATCGCAGATGGTGTAACTTTGTCTATGTTTGTAGTTCAGAGATTCGTGTACTTAAATGGCAAAAACACACCATTGTCAGGCATATATATACATGACTCAGAGGTGGCCTTGCACATTTCTGGAGAAAATTGAACCATTGATTTGATAGGGCTCTTACTGCAGTATCTTCTACTTGACATGATGAGACCCTAACATCGTACTACAAGTAGAACTCTACAGCGTGACTTTTATTAAAAAATTCAACTCCCATTTGCCACTCGATTACATTCCTCATCATGAACTTAGAATTTTCAAACGAAGCTATAACTCAAAACTTAAGACACTGAATGCTTTTATCAACTAATTTCTAACACAATCAAAGGTCTTATGTTCCATAAATGCGAAGTAAAGCTACAACATTTCACTTCACTTCAAAAGCCATTAATTTCATGATGTAAAAGCTCGCCCTGCAAAAGTTTCCTCATAAAGTATTTGCATTTGAAAGGAGTTACTATACATTCTTGGTCTCAATGAAACAATTGGCAAATTAGGTGAGATCCTGAGATATTCGGTTTTATATGAGCTATTTTAAGTTTCCCACAGAAAAAGATTATACATTTATGATTGGAGTCTCGAGTAACATTAGTTTGATAATTTTAGCATAGAGCAGTCGTTTTCTTTGGATTCAAGCCTTTCATCATCAGATGGTGCTTTGTAATTTCTCAGATTTCATCGTAGTCTAGTAAGTCAAATGGTTTCATCTTGAACAATGTTGAAACTAAATATTACTTAATACGATGTTAATTGCCGAAAGGATGTTGTGAAAATTAATCTATGGATTTAAAGCTTACTTCCCTGCACATCTGGCACCTAATTCGATGTGTTTATGAGCGAATGGTGAACTCTCAACGAGGACAATTTGTTCACACTCTTTGACAAAGACTTTGAAATAGAATGCGGTCTTTGGTGCAAAGTCTATTAAGTCGAATGCGCAATTACTGGGAACATAATTTGGGGTCTAAAGTTATTTCATAGACCCCATAATTTGTAATCAGTTTACTTTGTAAGACGCCATACGAGAGTTTATATGTTCAACTCACACAAGTCGATTTCATTTTTTTCTTTCTGTTGAAAACTGTGGCAAAAATTCTTTCGTGATGTCTAACAGTTAAACTTAAGAAACTCAACAAGTATGTCATCGTTCCATAGGCAAAAATCAATATGCTTAACCCTCGAAAGGTTAGGTACGTATCAGGTTATCATTTATCGAATCGACCAAGTGATATTCAACTACGCTGTCAAGAAAGGTTATTGACTAACTCGTCTGAAATTAAGTAATTTATGTTTTACTAGCCGAAAATACCCGGCGTTGCCCGGGTTTCTTTTTGCGAAGGCTTCTTATCACAGAGCTGGAAGTATCCAAAGACGAAAAATCCAAAAAAAAAAAAAAATCATGATCAGCACCTGGAACAACTCAAATGGCCATCGTCAGTCAAAACTATTCATTGACTTATCCCACAAACGTATGAAAGAAATTCTTGACATGAGCAAACGTGACGCAAAGTTACTTACGGACTTCTTCACTGGACACTGCTCTCTCAAGTATCATCTTAAAAACATGGGCATCAGCCAAGATGACACCTTTCGTCTCTGTCTTGAAGACATAGAAACAGCTGAACACATTTTATGTGAATGCCCTGCCTTAGCTAGATCCAGGCTTAAAATACTCAATAAAGGGTTCCCCTGTCCCCTTGATATCAGAAACACCTCTTCTTCGAAGATTCTTAGGTTCTTACATGACCTCAGCTTGAACAAACCTATACACTTCGTGTAATTAAACCTAAGGGAACAGCACAAAAGAACTTTCAGGTCGACGTGCTTGTAAAGGTAATTTTCACCTTCACCCTATTAATTAAAAAAAAAAAAAAAAAACTTCTGTTTTCTGTACAATTGTTTTATTGCAATAACATCAAAATGAATTTAAAGATTTCCAGGAAGCGTTTGAAGGAAACCCAATGGAAGAAACAATAAGCAACAAATAAGAGCACCTCAGCTTAGCAAATTAGCTCATTTGTCATTTAGAGCCAGTTTTTCAGTGCAGAGTTGTCCTGTGGTGATAGTTTTCGAGTTAGCCCAGACGATCATGAGTTATGTCAGAGTTAACTCCTCACCAGAGATAAGAAATTAATTAGATGGCAAACCTTTACTTCTCTTACCCCGCAACAACCATTTGTTTACATTGTTGTTTTTGTAATCACATCCTCTGTCTGTGAATACGTGGAAGCTGTACTCAAAGTGGTAGTAGTGAGATTTGTTGTAAAGGTGAAGTGGAAGCTGTACTCAAAGTAGTAGAGGTGAAATCAGCTTGTAGGCAGTTTCAATGTGTGTGTGAAGTTTGCCATCTAATTAATTTCTTATCTCTGCTCCTCACCATAGGATAGAAAAATATGAAAGACAGAATGAAAAATTTTAACTCACCATGAGTTTCAGCAATTTGCCATTGACATTTTTCTGAATTACGTCAAATTAGCTCATTTGTCATTATGAGCCAGTTTTTCAGTGCAGAGTTGTCCTGTGGTGAGAATTTTCGAGTTAACCCATACGATCATGAGTTATGTCAGAGTTAACTCCTCACTATAGGATAGAAAAATATGGAAGACAGAATGAAAAATTTTAACTCACAATGAGTCTCAGCTATTTGCCACTGACATTTTTCTGAATTACGTCAAATAAGCTCATTTGTCATTAAGAGCCAGTTTTTCAGTGCAGAGTTGTCCTGTGGTGAGAATTTTCAAGTTAACCCATACGATCATGAGTTATGTCAGATTTAACACCTCACCATAGGATAGAAAAACATGAAAGACAGAATGAAAAATTTTAACTCACCATGAGTCTCAGCAATTTGCCATTGACATTTTTCTGAATTACGTCAAATAAGCTCATTTGTCATTTAGAGCCAGTTTTTCAGTGCAGAGTTGTCCTGTGGTGAGAATTTTCAAGTTAACCCATACGATCATGAGTTATGTCAGATTTAACCCCTCACCATAGGATAGAAAAATATGAAAGACAAAATGAAAAATTTTAACTCACCATGAGTCTCAGCAATTTGCCATTGACATTTTTCTGAATTCCGTCAAGTTAGCTCATTTGTCATTTAGAGCCAGTTTTTCACTGCAGAGTTGTCCTGTGGTGAAAATTTTCGAGTTAACCCATACGATCATGAGTTATGTCAGAGTTGACTCCTCACCATAAGATAGAAAAATATGAAAGACACAATGAAAAATTTTAACTCACCATGTGTCTCAGCAATTTGCCATTGACATTTTTCTGAATTATGTCAAATAAGCTCATTTGTCATTTAAAGCCAGTTTTTCAGTGAGAGTTGTCCTGTGGTGAGAATTTTCAAGTTAACCCATACGATCATGAGTTATGTCAGATTTAACACCTCACCATAGGATAGAAAAACATGAAAGACAGAATGAAAAATTTTAACTCACCATGAGTCTCAGCAATTTGCCATTGACATTTTTCTGAATTACGTCAAATAAGCTCATTTGTCATTTAGAGCCAGTTTTTCAGTGCAGAGTTGTCCTGTGGTGAGAATTTTCAAGTTAACCCATACGATCATGAGTTATGTCAGATTTAACCCCTCACCATAGGATAGAAAAATATGAAAGACAAAATGAAAAATTTTAACTCACCATGAGTCTCAGCAATTTGCCATTGACATTTTTCTGAATTCCGTCAAGTTAGCTCATTTGTCATTTAGAGCCAGTTTTTCAGTGCAGAGTTGTCCTGTGGTGAGAATTTTCAAGTTAACCCATACGATCATGAGTTATGTCAGATTTAACACCTCACCATAGGATAGAAAAACATGAAAGACAGAATGAAAAATTTTAACTCACCATGAGTCTCAGCAATTTGCCATTGACATTTTTCTGAATTACGTCAAATAAGCTCATTTGTCATTAAGAGCCAGTTTTTCAGTGCAGAGTTGTCCTGTGGTGAGAATTTTCAAGTTAACCCATACGATCATGAGTTATGTCAGATTTAACCCCTCACCATAGGATAGAAAAATATGAAAGACAAAATGAAAAATTTTAACTCACCATGAGTCTCAGCAATTTGCCATTGACATTTTTCTGAATTCCGTCAAGTTAGCTCATTTGTCATTTAGAGCCAGTTTTTCACTGCAGAGTTGTCCTGTGGTGAAAATTTTCGAGTTAACCCATACGATCATGAGTTATGTCAGAGTTGACTCCTCACCATAAGATAGAAAAATATGAAAGACACAATGAAAAATTTTAACTCACCATGTGTCTCAGCAATTTGCCATTGACATTTTTCTGAATTATGTCAAATAAGCTCATTTGTCATTTAAAGCCAGTTTTTCAGTGAGAGTTGTCCTGTGGTGAGAATTTTTGAGTTATCCCATACGATCATGAGTTATGTCAAAGTTGACTCCTCACCATAAGATAGAAAAATATGAAAGACACACTGAAAAATTTTAACTCACCATGTGTCTCAGCAATTTGCCATTGACATTTTTCTGAATTACGTCAAATTAGCTCATTTGTCATTTAGAGCCAGTTTTTCAGTGCAGAGTTGTCCTGTGGTGAGAATTTTCGAGTTAACCCATACGATCATGAGTTATGTCAGAGTTGACTCCTCACCATAAGATAGAAAAATATGAAAGACACACTGAAAAATTTTAACTCACCATGTGTCTCAGCAATTTGCCATTGACATTTTTCTGAACTACGTCAAATAAGCTCATTTGTCATTTAAAGCCAGTTTTTCAGTGCAGAGTTGTCCTGTGGTGGGAATTTTCGAGTTAACCCATACGATCATGAGTTATGTCAGAGTTGTCAGAGTTTACTCCTCACCATAGGATAGAAAAATATGAAAGACAGAATCAAAAATTTTAACTCACCATTCAATGCTTGCTCACCATGAGTCTCAGCAATTTGCCATTGACATTTTTCTGAATTACGTCAAATAAGCTCATTTGTCATTTAGAGCCAGTTTTTCAGTGCAGAGTTGTCCTGTGCTGAAAATTTTCGAGTTAACCCATACGATCACGAGTTATGTCAGAGTTTACTCCTCACCATAGGATAGAAAAATATGAAAGGAGTTGTCCTGTGGTGAGAATTTTCGAGTTAACCCATACGATCATGGGTTATGTCAGAGTTTACTCCTCACCATAGGATAGAAAAATATGAAAGGCAGAATGAAAAATTTTAACTCACCATGAGTCTCAGCAATTTGCCATTGACATTTTTCTGAATTACGTCAAATTAGCTCATTTGTCATTTAGAGCCAGTTTTTCAGTGCAGAGTTGTCCAGTGGTGAGAATTTTAGAGTAAACCCATACGATCATGAGTTATGTCAGAGTTAACTCCTCACCATAGGATAGAAAAATATGAAAGGAGTTGTCCTGTGGTGAGAATTTTCGAGTTAACCCATGATCATGAGTTATGTCAGAGTTGACTCCTCACCATAGGATAGAAAATATGAAAGACAGAATCAAAAATTTTAACTCACCATTCAATGCTTGCTCACCATGAGTCTCAGCAATTTACCATTGACATTTTTCTGAATTACGTCAAAATAAGCTCGTTTGTCATTTAGAGCCAGTTTTTCAGTGCAGAGTTGTCCTGTGGTGAAAATTTTCGAGTTAACCCATACGATCATGAGTTATGTCAGAGTTGACTCCTCACCATAGGATAGAAAAATATGAAAGGAGTTGTCCTGTGGTGAGAATTTTCGAGTTAACCCATGATCATGAGTTATGTCAGAGTTGACTCCTCACCATAGGATAGAAAAATATGAAAGGCAGAATGAAAAATTTTTACTCACCATGAGTCTCAGCAATTTGCCATTGACATTTTTCTGAATTACGTCAAATTAGCTCATTTGTCATTTAGAGCCAGTTTTTCAGTGCAGAGTTGTCCTGTGGTGAGAATTTTCAAGTTAACCCTTACGGTCATGAGTTATGTCAGAGTTGACTCCTCACCATAGAATAGAAAAATATGAAAGACACACTGAAAAATTTTAATTCACCATGTGTCTCAGCAATATGCCATTGTCATTTTTCTGAATTATGTCAAATTAGCTCATCTGTCATTTAGAGCCAGTTTTTCAGTGCAGAGTTGTCCTGTGGTGAGAATTTTCGAATTAACCCATACAATCATGAGTTATGTCAGAGTTAACTTCTCACCATGGGATAGAAAAATATGAAAGGCAGAATGAAAAATTCTAACTCACCATGAGTCTCAGCAATTTGCCATTGTAATTTTTCTGAACTATGTCAAATTAGCTCATCTGTCATTTAGAGCCAGTTTTTCAGTGCAGAGTTGTCCTGTGGTGAAAATTTTCGAGTTAACCCATACGATCATGAGATATGTCAGAGTTGACTCCTCACCATAGGATAGAAAAATATGAAAGGCAGAATGAAAAATTCTAACTCACCATGAGTGCCATTGACATTTTTCTGAATTACGTCAAATTAGCTCATTTGTCATTTAGAGCCAGTTTTTCAGTGCAGAATTGTCCAGTGGTGAGAATTTTCGAGTTAACCCATACGATCATGGGTTATGTCAGAGTTGACTCCTCACCATAGGATAGAAAAATATGAAAGGCAGAATGAAAAATTTTAACTCACCATGAGTCTCAGCAATTTGCCATTGACATTTCTCTGAATTACGTCAAATTAGCTCATTTGTCATTTAGAGCCAGTTTTTCAGTGCAGAGTTAACCCATACGATCATGTGTTATGTCAGAGTTGACTCCTCACCATAGGATAGAAAAATATGAAAGACAGACTGAAAAATTTTAACTCACCATGAGTCTCAGCAATTTTCCATTGTCATTTTTCTGAATTATGTCAAATTAGCTCATCTGTCATTTAGAGCCAGTTTTTCAGTGCAGAGTTGTCCTGTGGTGAGAATTTTCGAATTAACCCATACGATCATGAGTTATGTCAGAACTAACTCCTTACCATAGGATAACTCTTCACTGAAAAACTGGCCCTTAGCAAATGGCAAAAGGAAACCTATCATTGCGCTTACTTTCGGCGCTGATTGAAAAATTATTACTCACCCCTCTATATATGCACTCACCACAACTCTTACATTGCGATTACTTCATCTTCGATCGCTCCTACATAACAAAACCACTTGTGAAGTGTCAAATCCATGCCCGAGTTTCAACACCACTCAAAAAATGAATTTCACCGACATGTCATTTGAAGACATGGAATTTTTGGTCTCCGTTGGACTTTCGGTAGATGTGATGCTGCTGGCTGAGACCACAGGTGAGTTTTCGAACGACTAAAAGTAGATTTCTGTCAAATCATAAACATTTGAAAAATCGGAACCAAAACAAACCAAAAGAAAATAGCATTCCACATAATTTTCTGTGAACAATTTTTTTTTCAAACTGGTATGTACTTTATTTCCAACAAAAACCCAACAAACTACAACCCAGAAAGCAAAACAAAATGAGTCAACAACAAAAAATGTCACGAAAGGGATATATATCGCCTTAGATACTTTCTTGAACGCACCCATTTTTCTTTTCACTGATTATTCCTGTTTCCATGGAGTTGGCAAAGTCAACCTTGGTTCAACCCACTATGGAAACAGAGTATGGGCTGCAATTCTGTAAATTATTATTATTCTAAACGTCATTTCGAATGTAAACAAAGGTTGGTAAGTACGAAAAATTTTTAAAATTATAATATTTCGTAGTAAATTGATATTTTTTAGGTTTTCAGTATAGCCTATAACCAAACCATGGTTATAGGCTACCATATCGGATAATTTTCAGGCTAATTAAACAGGTAAGTTTAACGTTTACCTCTTTCTTAGGAATTTTGTGTCGAGCAAACAAAAAAGCTCGTTTATATAGTAATATAGATATAGATATAGATATAGATTAGTTTTTTTTTTTAAGAAAAACCAAAAATAACTTTCAGAAGACTAGAGTTGTCTTATTGTGTATTTGTAATGTTTTATTAGTTTTTTTTTTTAAGAAAAACCAAAAATAACTTTCAGAAGACTAGAGTTGTCTTATTGTGTATTTGTAAAACCAAATCATAAGAATGAAACGTTAATAGTTTTCCCTTTTTGCCCCAAATCTGCACAAAGGTCCACCGTATAGGGTAAAGTAGTTCATTTAGGTTTTGGTAGCTTTTCCTCCCTTCTTCAATTTTCGGAAAGTTGTAACATAGAGAATTTTATCCTTCCCCTGACTCAGTAGAATATATAGTAGAGTAACTGGGAAAATGCCCAGAAGTATTATTTTCAACTTTCACTGACTTTCATGAATGAACAGTTTCCTCGGCGCCACTTTCCAACAGCTGCACCTAACTTTACGGAAGTATCCGACGTCACAGTCGAAGAAGTTAGGGAGGCAGTTAAGAACTCCAAAAAAGGCAAAGCGATTGGGCCAGACGAGGTACCATATGAGTTTTGGAAAAATATGGGAGACATCGGGTTAAGATGGCTCACGATTCTCATCTCCAAACTTGTAAGAGGTGACAGTTTGCCTAATCAATGGAGGGAAAGTTTTCTTCTTCCAATGCACAAGGGAAAGGGAGATACCAGAAGCTGTGACAACTATCGTTCGATCAAGTTGATGTCCCACACTATGAAGATCGTTGAGCGGGTTTTGGATAGCCGACTGCGGAAAATAATAAGGCTGTCTGATGACCAATGCGGGTTTGTCGCGGGTAAGTCAACTACAGACGCAATCCAAAGTATAAGGATTATTATGGAAAAACACCGAGATGCCTTAGAGGATTTGCATATTGTGTTGGTTGACTTCGAAAAGGCATTCGATCGACTACCACGAGATCTGATATGGGTGTCCCTCAGACACCGAGGAGTTCCTGAAGCCTATGTGCGAATAATTATGGACATGTACGAAGGAGCAGTTACAAAAGTGAGATGCCCAGCTGGAGTCACCGAAGAATTCCAAATAACAGTAGGTGTACATCAGGGAAGTGTCTTGAGTCCACTGCTCTTTATTGCTGTTCTGGATTATTTGCTCGAAGGAAAAGTAACGGACAATAAAGTACAACAATTATTCTTTGCTGACGATGGAGCCATCATAAGCGAGGATCCTACATCCCTGCAACGAGCACTTGACGTTTGGATTGATGTTCTGGAAGGAAATGGGTACCGTATTAGCGCTAAAAAGACTGAATACCTGTGCTGCCCTTTTTCTGATCCAGACAAGCCTATTCCAGACATTTATTTGAATGGAAATGTGCTTCCCAAGTGTGAAAAGTTTAAATATCTGGGATCTATGATCAATAGTGAAGCATCTTGTGATGATGACATCAATCATCGAGTAAGCGTAGGGTGGATGAAGTGGCGAGAAAACTCCGCTATCTTCTGTGATCGAAAAATGCCCCCTAAGCTGAAGGGAAGACTCTACACAGCAGTTGTCCGTCCAGCTCTGACATACGGTTCACAATGTTGGACAATGTACAAAAAGTATGAGAGCAAATTGACGGCAGCCGAAATGAAGATGCTTCGGATGACAGCAGGAGTAACAAAGCTTGATCGAATTAGAAGTACTAAGATCCGTGGAAGCCTTCATGTCAAAAGTACCATCTTGGACAAAATTCAGCACGACCGGCTCAGTTGGTATTGTCATGTTCAAAGGAGAGATCCGCAGAACCCCGTCAAAAAGGCAATATCGTACAACGTTTCAACAAATTCGCGACGAAAAAGAAAAGGCAGGCCCAAGCACACCTGGTACAAGCAAATGCAAAAACAGCAGCATTTGGTTGGCTTCAGACATGGAACAATCCAAAACCGGGAGGCTTGCCGACGCTTTCTGAGGTCAACGCGGCGTACCCCACAGGCGGATCACTAGTGTGAAGCGGAAAAGTGGGAGAGTTGTGATCGCTTTAAGATCACTACTACTTTCATTTTTCTCGACATATTTTATGGGAGGGGTCTCATCTCGACTCAAGAACTGGATAAGTTTTGGAACAAACCCCCAACGTGCGAGTGAAAGGTCTCGCTGGAATTCAACAGCGGAGGTGCATGTCAGCCATAAGGCTGCATGAGCCAGAAAGCCGTGACACAGAAAACCTCGAGACACGATTGACCGATTGTATGAATGTGTGTGTGAATTTGAGGGTCGAGAAAGGACAAATGGATCTTGTCCATTTGTCCACTTCTTGGTTGACCTAGTACATGACAAGTGGTTTTAAATTTGAGATTTTAAAAAGAGAAAAAAGAAAGTTTAAGAGTTGGAGATAGTTTGAGAAAAGTTTTGAAGATTAGTTTTCTAAATTGTTAGAACATTTTTGGAAATTGTGTAGAGTCAGTGGAAGGAGGAAATTAAACGTCAGACGGACGAAAATTTCAAACATAGAAGGAGGAAGGAAAAGCAGGAAAAAAGATAAGTAGAGTAATTGTTAGTTTTTTAGTGTTGTCAAAATTAAGATTCGGCTAATCTTTGCCATCGAAATTCTCAAAATTGTGAGACACGCGACCCATTTTTGGTTCTTACTAATTATTCTTTTCGGGAAAGAACAATTGAATTTTTTCGGTTGTTTTACATTTTTGAACGGTTCCTCTAACCGTCCAACAATTGTAGTTTCATAGTTGAAAAGATTTGGGTTTTTAATCCAACTTTTTTTGTAAGGTTTTTCCAACACAAATTTAAATAAATAACATTAAATCTCTTTTGGGAACTAAACTTACATATTTTCATTCGGCTCTTACTATTACAGACTTAATTCTTGGTTTGGAAATTTCACCACAAAATTTTCTGGCGCCCACTTTTCTTTGTACACCCTTTACTTAGAAAATACTTTTAATTCTTCATTTATTAATTAATAAATCGGACTTTTAATTCGCGATCGATCGTTTCATTCGCGCTACGTAATCGATTAATTTATTTGTGAGCCCAGCCCAGCTAACCATAACGCCACGGGTACCACTTCGCAATAGAGTTTAGTAGTCGCCTTTGAATTTAGTACAGAACTTCGTCTACCTATCATCTGCTTGAAAACAAAATAAGTGCGGAGAAGAAACGGATAATTACTCTTGCCAAACTCTGCTCCTTTGGGTAATTAAGACAATTGAGAAGACCCTCTTAAAAAATCCATGGTAACCCAGTCCTATTCCTGCTACTGCTATACGGCGCGGAAGCATGAACCTAATCTAAAGCGAATGATGAAAAAACACTTAGTCGCTGATCTTTGGGCCCGTTTGCGAAGACAATGTGTAGAGAAGAGGATACAACAACGATCTGTATATGAGCTATTATACTGCGACATTGGCATAACTAGAAAAGTACGCATCACGAGACTACGATAGCTGGGACATGTGAAGTGGATGGCCATCAACATTCCGACTCGTTGGGCTTTCGAAAACAGGAAGATAAATCGCTGAAGCAGAAGACCTCGTCTTTGGTGGGCAAATCAAATTGAAGAAAACCTTAACCCGTGTTAGAGAACAAAACTGGAAGGAGTTTCCCGAACCTGATTCAGTTATCGAAAAATGTTTTTTCAGGTACATTAATTTATTGGTAGTCTTTTTTATGATGAGAAAAAAGTCTATGAAAAAAGTCAAAATCTGGTCGGTTGGGTAGGTTAACGATACTTTCAATAGGACCATTTTTCAAAACTGACTTTCTCATCAATAGCTTTTAAGAGTTTTACGAAAATTTTAATTTGAGTAGTCCTTAGTTCTTTAGAAAAGACTTGGGGAATTTCTTTGTGTGAAGTCTTTATTAATTTCTTATGAAAATTTTTTTTTCAAAGAACCTCCTGTCAGGATATTATGTTAGCGTAAGACTTAGAAGCCGATTGGTCAAGTAGAAAGTTCTTCAAAATGATGAGCTCACAGACGTCAACTTAAAAATGATTCTTAGAAAAACAAAATTCGGTATTCAGCCTTAAAATTAAGCGACACCGTCGTGCGTTTAATTTTTTTTTTTTTTAATAACCTGACTGCAAAAGAACTCTGATTAGTCTTTTGTTTCTGCCATTCTTTTGAATTCTTTTTCGTAGTAAATAATTCTCAATTTACTCAGAGGTTTTGTTTAAAACATTAAACTGAGTCCTTAAAAGACTGGACTTTTATCAAAAGATTTTTGTCAGGCTTTTTTTCCCAAAGATTCAGACTGCACTACATTGGTATGAATGAAAAGAAGTATGGGGAAAAAAACACACACACAAAACCTCTGAACCAAATTAATTGTAAAATCTTTTCATGCCACAGCAACCATGGCACAATACAACAACAAATAAACTCATAAAAATATTACAGCTTCTTTCTAAAAAAAAAAATTCATAATAGCACAAAAGGTGAAAACATTTTCATCTTCACATATTCACCAAAAGAGAACGAGCGTGCTGAACAATTTATGAGTGTCCGCAAAAAACAAAAAACACGTAAAGTTGCCTTAAAGTACGATCCTTAAAGGGAATTCATGTGGACATGACGACGTGAATTCCATTACCACTGCTGCTGCACTCTGCATACATATATCCATTCCAACGAGGCCACAAAGTGTTCGGTTTACACTGAGAATAATGTAATATTAAAAATAAAGCAAAAAATAAAAAAAAAATTAAGAAAAAAAAGTAAAAATGGAAAAATTACCAAAAGCCCAAAGGGTTTGGTAAAAATGTTGGAAATTTAGAAGGTACGCCACACCGGGAATAGTCAACTCCTCGCTTTCCTGTGCGAGTTAGCACAAGAGAATTGTGTGTGTATAAAGGTGCATTTCACACCAATCATGTGCCATAGTGCCGAGAAAGCCCACCCATGCAGCTATCCAGGATACACTGGCGAAATGTGCTATAGTGGCCAAGAAAAGGATACCGCACCGTAGAGCACAGTAGAAGTTAGGTTATCATTTTATGAAAAGGACCAAAGTACGTGATACCAAAATATATATAATATGCCGAATAAACCGCTTCCGCTTCTTTAATTTTGTTCTGCTTTTCGTACCATTGCCCATTTTAGCTTTTTTCAATGCCGTCTTTTACAATCTGCAATGGGTGGGGGCAGGCGAACTCTACTTCAACTGTGTGGAGAATGAAGACTGTCTATTCATGGAAACCTATGGTGAGTGGGCAATAATAAGATTTGTTTGTTGGATTTTTATTTTACTTTTTTTTTCCTCCTTTGGAGTTGGGAAGTATAAGTGGGTATAACTCTGCTGTTTGTGGAGGACGTAGCTGAAAGTTAACTAATCTAGGACGAGCATCATAAAGTTCAAAAGAGAAAGTGAATTTTAACTAAATGTAAGACTTTTTAATTTTTATTTTTAGAGGATACCACTGTTGAGGTTTGGTTGATTCTTGGAAAGGAAATTTGCTTCGTTAGAATTCAAATGAGGAAAGGAATTTATTTTTAAACAACTTTGTGTTCCAATAAAATGTGGTAGGGAGTTTAATTTGGGAATTCGAAGTCATGTTTGCCGAGGACTGTTGTAGATAAACAAATTTTAATAACTTAAATAGTTTCGCGCTCTAACGAATATTCACTTGCACTTTGATTCGAAGAAATGATTGTACAATGTACAAAATTTAATTTATCGCTGTCGCATATTTACATTCTGAGATTTGATGCAGCCTTAAACTTACATTTAATTAATCAATTGAGTTTGTACGTATTTGAAATATTTTAGAACATTTAAAGTTTGTCTGTAGACGAGTCTTAACGAATCGCTACGCCGCAAATACTCTTGTTGTTGGTTGTACAAACGAACTTGAACTTTGGTCTCAAAGGACTGCACATATACTGATTTGTGCCCCAATTGCTGATTTTGGTCAAACGATTTGCTGAAACCAAAAAAATTGTGGACTTTGACTTGGTGCCTCACACTTGACAGCAGACAAGATCTCATACGCGACGTTAGAGGCTCATTCTCCTATAACACTGGTCGACAGTGATTTTGTTTCCAAAAGCAAAATCTGCCATTTTGAGACCAGATATGAATTCAGCGGATAGCAAATCATAGGAAAAGCCTGGTTTGCTTTTGGGTTAATATTTTCTTCATGTTAAAACAGAGGCAACAAACATAAAACTGTATTTTTTCGATCTTGAATGCTTAGAATATCAGAAACGCGAGCTATTAATTATATATTGTTAGCTCACATTTAGATTCAGCGAAGCAAAAGTATTTAAAATAATAGCTATAGTTTGGTAGCTTTGGAAAATATCAAAAAGTTCAATTTTGTAGACCAGTATAACAAGCGCAGTTGTGATTTTGCCTAACAGCGGAATATGTGTCCTCATCGCCGTTAAGCAGTCTGCAGATGTATTCTTTCCAGATCATCGCAGCAGCGACTGTGGCTCTACTACTATGTTTTCCTGCTGGTCTTTACTGGCTTGAGTTCGGGGCTTGCCACCCTGGCAGGATCTTTTTAACTTTTTGTAAAACTTTCGAATCTCGTTCTTGTAATGGCACCTGTCAATTTCCTCGAACGAGCGCTTCTCATGCTGCTACTTATTCTTTTTGAGAATCCGGTGTTCTTCCCTTCTTTTCTCCTTGTAAATCTCGTTATACTGATCGTAAGCAGCCCTTATTCGTTTTTGCATCAGCATTTGTCGTGCATTTTGTTTGGCTGCATTTGGCTGCCTGTATTCTTCATCGAACCATGGGTTTTGTTTTGGCGGCCGAGTGAAACCCAGAACCTCAGAGACAGCGGTTCTGATGGCATCTTGGCATTGCTGGCACTGGTCTTCAATGCTTGATGCTGGCATCATAAGGTTCTAGGATAGTTGGAGGGACACTCGATTGGAGACGGCATTGGCAATCTCTTGCGATTGTAGCTTTCCGCCGGCATATGGTTTCACAGCCTTGATTCGCACGAGTGGTGAACATGATAAATTTTCATTCGATCATTGGCTACAATAAGGTAATGGTCAGAGTCAAAGTTGGCTAGTCGGAAGGTTCGGACATCTAACACACTGAATGAGTGCTTTGTTTCGATTACAACATGTTCAATTTGGTTGAAGATTGTTTGATCTGGGGATCGCCATGTACTGGGAAGCGTGTTCTTCTAACAATAAGATTTAACACCGCAGCAGAATCGGTTGAAGTCTTGATATGTAGGCTATGCTTACCGATAAAAGATTTTCTCCCTCCTTCTTAGTCTTTAGTTAAAATCGCCAAGAACGATTTTCACGTCATGTCTACGAGCTTTAGGGAGCTCATATAAACAATCTTAAAAGTACTCGACTTTCTCTTCTGTGTAGGCTTTTGGGCTAATGTTGGATTTTGGCTGATTACCTTATCCCTGAGTCTTAATCTTAAGCTAAATCGTCACCTAAGTTAAAGTTGTTTCTGTTGATTGTAGGATTCGCCACTGCAGACATCGCAGTTTTTCATATTCTTTATGCTCGACCATTATTCTATTGCCTTTCTTAGATGGCGGTTATGTCTGCTTTGCAGCAGTTTAGAGCGACCGCTAGCTCTCCGCCTGCCCGTAATCAGTTAAAGGATCTTATGTTCTAAGTGCAGATCTGGAGGTCTGTGTCCTTATTTCGTTTACGTTGGTGAAATGATTTTCCGAGGCTGTTGGTTGTTTCGAAACAATATGTGTTTGTGTATGTGTTTCAGTAACCACTCAACAACTGCTCAACCCCACGTACAACTCCCTAACAGTAGGGCCTGATCCTTTTGGAATCGCTTTTGACATAGAAGGCTGGATTATTCAGTGAGAAAGCACCTACCATGCTGCAGAGGTTGGAGCGCTACCATAAGCTCGCCATGAGCTCATCCGCCAACATCTCGATTTTAATACCCCTGTAGTTCTGAAACGCTTTGAAAGATCCATAAACCGAATGTTTCGGAGTAGCTCACTCAGGGTTTTCTGCTACTGCACTCTGTTAGTCAACTTCATTCGCTGTGCCATTCCTTAAAAGGCGCTGAGGTTCGGGCAGTCAATCATTAGTCAGAGTATCACTTTGGTTATAACAATCGCAATAGCCAGGCATGTCCGGTTTGGACGAGATCAGTTCAGTGGTTACCGCTTGGAGGTAAATCAAACTATAGTAAATTGCTGCTTCAGAGCGCCACCAATCAGGGCCTTCCCAAATAGCACACGCCCAGCCAATGTTTCAGTATTGCAAAAAAAAAAACTCATTTCCTACAGGTCTTTTGTTTCATTCGCAACTGAAGCGTCCTTGATTCCCTTGCAATAAAACTACAGTCAAAATTTATTAGAAACAGCTTTGGTATCACTTGATAAGCAACTACATTTATGTATTTTTATGAAGTCCGGTTTTTTCCATGTGAGTTAAGAATGGATTCATTGGAGATTAGGAATATAGTTTCCGAGGAGCTCAACATGTTGAACTAAAATGGAATTCATGTGAAAACAGAAGTTTGAGAGCAAATAATCATGTGTCGCTCACATCCAGACCAAAAAAAAAAAAAAAACAAGAAAAATAAAATTCATCAAAAGGCTCTGACATGGAAAACAAAACCAGCAGATGGTTGTGGTGAGTTCACGTTAAACTATTACAAGCAGCTAAAAACTGTCATTTTCTACACACTTTTTCATTGGATTTTCATTTTTCATAACTAAAAGTTGCTTCATTGTTTGAACTTTCGCATGTGATTTCTGTTAAAGTTCATCTTCTTCCATCAACAATTTATATAAGAATATTATTAATGTTTGACTCATGTTTGTTTGCCACTAAGGCGAACTTCAATATGATGACTCCTGGTGTATCCACTCTCTCCTGCTTTTGATGTTTCGTAGATAAAAAATATTTCTCTTTTGTATTAAAAGTCTTTAAGTCATAAAGTTTTTACGTGTCCCAGCCATGTAAGGGAGAGAAAAGAAGTAAGGTATCAAAAAGTTTATCCTCAATATTAAGTTTGTTTACTTTTTTTTCTTTATTTTTCTTTGTGGTATCTTAAAGGAGAGAAGAAGGTCCTTTTGATTGTTCCTCAAATATACATAGACATTTTAGGGGTGAAAAAAAAAAGAAAAATTAAATCCAAAGAACAGGAGAAGTTTGTGGTTTATAATGCTTAAATTTACATTGAAATATGATGGACATTTTCTATCTTCTGTTTGTATCCTTCGTCATACTTCCTGTCAAGAAAGGAAAACCTTGTACATAGAGAGGGATGTGTACATAAGATATAGAGGCGGCGAAGAGACCAAAGGGATGTTGGATTTTGCTATGGTAATAATTTAAATAAGTTTTCAGGTGGTTTTTCTTTTCAATCCGATTTAATTTAAGAAGTCAAATAACGCAAAAGATATCAGTAAAAGGAGACTTTTTTGGTGAGAATGTTTTGAAAGATGAAACTAAGAAATGTAATTTGGGAGGATTAGCCAGATTTGTAGTCAAGCAGTCGCAATGAAAAGAATTCTGGAATGAGCGGCTTGTTTTTGACAAAATTGAGAGGAGCAGGTTTGATTATGTTGAAGTATTGAACAGGAAACACTGCGGCCTAGCGCATTCGCTCAACCATATATTGTGAGAAATGGAAGGAACCTATAGTTTTAACCAATTCCGGACTGTTAGTTGAGAAGGGGCCTTTTATTACAGCGAAATTTGGAAAAACAAAGTTTCTAGAATTCAAGCTTCGACCCTCCCTCGTTATGGATAGAATCGGTTATGCTATGCCACAAGCACTACAGGAAGCAATAAACGATCAGGACATCAAACTTTTTCTAGTTAGTTAGTTAGTTAGTTTTAATGACTATTTTATTTCTTTGCATGTTAATATTTTTTGAAAAATAATTCTTAAGCCTAACTAGAGGCCATACCTCTGTGGCCGTCTACCTGATTGACATTTTGAATAAGGTTTACATTAATAGAAATAATGATAAGTAGTGTTAAAAAAAGGATAGTTCGAACTAAGTAAAAATTACTAAAAATCTTCTTCAAGAGTAGCCTTACTATATCGTAATGCTGTTATAATGTAGTTGTAAAGACGAAGAGTGTCCCATCCCTGCTCACCGTTGAGATTTCCCCTTCCTTCATCTTGTAATTGCTAAAATATCTATACCGAAACTCTGCCAGGATTGGGCATATCGCAATAAAATGAAATGTATCTTGACGAGGTCTTAAATTGCAAAAACTACATAATAAAGGCAGATCTGGTAGATGTGGTACAAAATAAAGATTGATCAGTTCTATTCTCGCTTTGAAGATAATGCTTATTTTATTCCATGAGTTCTTATTTAAAAGGTACGAGTTCTGAAACATTTCTTTGAAACAGCATTTTTGCAAACTTTTCCAGGTTTTCCTTGAACTTTCTTCTTAACATAAATATTTGCTCGCTAGTACTTATATTTATGGTGATGCCACTAGCTGCGGCAAGGTTAGTCCATTCTTCGAACATTGTTCCCTTTCTTTTGATAGCTGCTGTTTAAACTTTTCTTGGTAACCTATTATCCTCCATTTCATTTACCTTTACAATATAGTTTAAGTGTGTGGTAAGGGTGTGTATAATTAAAGGAGGTGTTCCCGTTTCAATATAAATCATGTAATTTGGAGTGTTCAATGGTAGTCGAAATATCCTTTTAACGAAACATCTTAGAAATTTTTTCCACAGATTCCATGGAGCAATGTCCCCATACTTGCACCCCGTAGAACAGGATTGACAATGTCGTATCTCGGAATAATTTTTGCTTTGCATTGTGCTCAATGTATTTGTTCTTGATGCATTTTCCGATAACAACGAAATTGCTCGTTTAAAATAAATAAATAAATAGGGTGGCGCAACAGTGCGAGGAGCCCTTGGGCCTAGCGCATTTCTCACAACCATGCCTTGTGAGGGAATGAAGGTAACCTACAATTTTGCCGGTTCCGAACGGCTAATCGAGAAAGCGCTTTTCATGGCAATGAATACTAACGGAGGATTTTCCAATTCCTCGCGAAAGGCGATACCCGTGGAAAAACCATTTTTGCTTCTGTTGGGATTCGAAGTCGAACCTCTGGATTAACAGGTGGATAAGCTGTCCATCACACCACGGGTACCACTCGTTTAGCGTCAGTCAATTTTCCATCTAGGTGCTCCTTCTTGTTCAGATTTGAGGTTATCAAAATCCTAAATATTTATATTCGCGGACAACTTCGACTGCTTGGCCATTATACTCCCATTTTTCATTTCGTGAATACGTGGCCTCTATAAACCATCATTTTCAATTTTTGCAGGTTGATTTCAAGATCCCATCGCTTTCAATAAAACCCAAGCCATCTACCGTTTCAAAGAAGATCACTATGTCATCTGCATACAGAAGTATGGAACAGTCTTTCCTTCCTGGAACAGTCATTCCACCTCTCACTTCATCAGTGATATCATTTATGAAAATTATAAATGGCAGGCCACTCAGAATAAAGCCTTGCTTGAGACCAGTGGCTGTTGTAAGCTCCTCTGATATAGTCTCGCCATCCCAAACGTAAGCTACGTTGTTGTCGTACATCGCTCTTAGCACACTTATAACTGCTCGACACTCCTATCACACAAAGCTTGTAAAATAGGGCTTTACGATCAACAGAGTCAAAAACTGCACGAAAGTCTATGAAGAACGCGAATAACCTTTTCTGAAGCCAGTCTGGAATTCCGATAAAATTTGTCTGTCCTCAACTTATTTTGACAGTCTGTTGTGAATGAGTCCCGCAAAAAGGTTTTTGCGCAGGTGTTAAGAAAAGAGATCCCTTTGTATTGTTGCTGGGTCCTCGTAGTTACCCTTTTTGTGTATCGGGAAGATAATTGATTTTTGAAATGCTTCCGGTACTGACGCGTTTTCAAAAATTCGGTTAAATTCAGATGTAAGTAGGTAGATAAATTTTTCCTTTGTTGAAACTTGTTGTTCTATGCATCTTGTTAATTTCATAGCTGCATTATGAAGTTAGTTAAACTACGTCTCTAAAAAATAAAGTTCGCACGGAAACCAATCATGTGATTAATTGCGTCAACTTTCGCTCCCAATATTGCAAACCTGCTTATCGCCGAGGTGAAGCTAAGCAACGTGACCGATTCACGAGCTAGAACATGATGAACCTCAGTTCAACTTCAATAGCTTACTCTAATAGACAGTAGAAGAGTACTCATCGCTAGACTACGATGATGGCTGGAACTTGTAGAGCGGATGGACGTCAAAGCTCCGGCCCAATGAGATCTCAAAAGTACATTGCACGAAAATCGCATAAGGGGAAACCTCATGTTGGAAGAAGAAGACCCCAAACGACTTAGAGTGAAAAACTGAACAGAGTTCGCCTGAAATTGACTTCGTTATACTCGTACATATAAAGATGTTGGTTCAGGCTCTCCGAACTGTAATGTCCACCTTTGTAATTAGGTCACTTCAGCAGACCACGATTTCTTCGTCTGCAGTAGAGGGGCACTCCATTGAAAGGAAAGAATTGAATAAGAATACGTCATATGTGTCTCAACTTCCAGATAACATGGCCTTAAAGAGACTAACCATTGGTCAAAATTGGGACTTAATCCAGGCTATGATCTTAGTCGCATCTCATATATCCATTGTGGAAAGGATGGAGAAAGGATAAGATTAATGCACTATAGAGAAATAATCTCAGAATGGTGTATTACTCTTATGAAGCAATGGATGGATTGTTCCCAAGGAGATTTTGGGTGCGTATTTCGAATGCTCGAGAAAATTAAGTCAGATTTAGCATTTTGTTTTTAGTTTAATGCTTCCAAAAAGCGCAATGGTAGTTGTACAGGTTTACAGGTCTGCCTGTTACGTGGTAGTTCAAGTTCCCAATCCCAGGAGAATCCAATTCTATATCCATTATCTACCGTAGAAGTCAAACCAATTCTTTAAGAAAATCAGCGTTGTCTACAATTTTTATTGTACACAACATGGAGACAATTTACTCCTGTAAGGCTACAAGTTCCTCTTTTAAACGAACCTTAACGAAAGCATATGAAGTTTGATAATTGTTCCACCGTGCTGGTGGGTGACTTGTTATTAGTGTAGAACTGACGATGCTGCTAGCTCCTAATGTACACTGTGTACTCGTTGAGACACAAACAACACCGGAAACGGAAAAATTTTCTCCGTCATAAAGTCGCCTGAAGGTTTCTTTATGCTCTTTTCCACTCATCGTACACATTGCAGCTTATTTTTTGTAAGAACTCCCTTCACTGATAGAGTCATACTCGTAGACGTCTACATATTTTTCTTTGTACACGCAACGGAAATATACTTCCTACTTTATCTACGATTCATTTTCATTTGTTTTTTTTTTTTTTTTGTCTTTTGCATTTGTACCTTCTCTTGAAGCGGAGAAGTCAATCAAGGCTCAGGATAGATGGTATACTTTATTGTACTATGTTACGAAGTCATTTGATGAGTTATGTGAACTCTGATTTTGGAAACGTAATTGTGATTCTCATTGTAGTGCAAATCAGTGAGAAATTACATATTTTTTGTGAAAAAATACAAAAATGTGTTGTTAGAGGAACATGATCTCAAAATTTCAACAACAAAATTGAAAGGAATATGAACTTTTGATGAGAAGTTTCCATGTAATTATTTCGTTCTCCTTCCTTTGAGTCAAAACTCATAAAGCGCATCGCTTTCGAAGTAAGTTTAAGTAAAGCAGACAAATAGAAAGCTTGCATTGAAGAGTGTCTTTGTGTTGACTGATGACGAGCAGGAACTTTTTCAGATTGTAGAAAAATGATTCACAACCTTTCTTTTGAAATCAAAATTGAATGCCATTGAAAATCATACATGTGATAACTTATTATATCAGAGACTACTATACCATCAGCCCTTATCATTGCTGCGAGTGTTAGAAATCCTGTGCCGAACAAAAAATGTTCTAACCAGAATTAAATAGGGGTTAAAGGCCAGCAAAGTTAAGTAACATGTTGGAAGAAATTTGACGATCGAGAGCAGCAGCATTGTAACTATGATTGGTCGAAGTTTCGATCTAGTGAAAGTCGAAAGAAATTGTCGAGCATGCATCTTGTATGGCTTAGAAGCGATTGACGAATACATAGTAAAAAAGGCCCGTTTTGTGGATATTAGGACAAAGATGATTTTACAATCATTGAGGTTTAGTGTAAAGTTCCAAAAAGTAGGCCTGAGGGGCCTTAAACAGCCTCGACCCATTTAAAGCACCTGGGCTTGATAGAATCATTCCTGCATATCTTCACCATGTGTCTGACATGATCACTACGAACTAAGTGGTAATTTTGAATACTTGCATCAAGTTCTGTTACATTCTTAAAGCCTGGAGAGTACCTAAGGTGCTCTTAATCTCAAAGGCCAGCAAATGCTCTCACATAACCCCAAAGGACTTGAGTTCTATTAGTCTGACATCTTTCCTACTCAAAACCCTGGAAAGAGTATTAGACATATATTTAAGACTGAAAATTGAACCCTGTCTAAACTCCACAGAACAACACGCTTACACAAAAGGTAAATCAGAGAAAACAGCATTGCATTCTCTGACATGGGCCATTGAATATTCCCTACACTATAAAGGGTACGTATACTCCAATCGCCTTTTTAGACATAGAAGGTGCCTTCAACAATGTCAGTAAATCAGCGATTAAGAATTCTCTTCATAGTTTAAGTATAGAAGACCCCATCAAAAACATGATCTACAAAATCTTAAACGGTCCAAAACTGTGGCACGTCTCTAAAAGAGATGTCAGAACAGTTCAACATTCACCTTTCATGGGTGCTGGGTCACCGGGATATATCAGGCAACCGCATGGCAGACGAACTCGCCAAAAAAGGAACGATTCTCATCTTCGACCTGAAAGGAACAATGTAGGTATATCTATCGCTACATGTTAACTTTAACTAAAGCAGGACGCCTCTGAAAAGATGAGCACTAGATGGACACAGAGTAATTATATGTCTTATTTCCGATTCAAAGTAGACAAAATCCCGTACTACCTCGAAGTTAAGCCTTTCTTGTCGTTTGTCGAATTCGTCGATGTTCTGTGTCCTTGTTTGATGACATATACTTCGTTTTGCCTTATTAACTATCAAACCCATTTTTGCTGCTTCTGCTTTAATACTCGCAAAAGCATTTATGACATCACGCTTTTTTCTTCCCATTACGTCAATATCGTCTGCATAGGCGAGTAATTGTACAGACTTTTGAAAGATTGTTCCTCTGGTGTTGACGTTTGAGTTTCTTACAATCTGTTAAGTATGTTATTGAAGAAATCGCATGACAGTTTGTCGCCTTGCCTTAAACCTTTTTCGACATCAAAGATCTCGGTGAGTTCTTTACCGACCTTGACGGAGCAGCGTGAATTCTCCAAAGTCATCCTGCATAGTCGTACGAGTTTTGCAGGGATGTCGAAACTAGACATGGCTCTGCACAGCTCGTCTCTGTAAATTCTGTCATACGCGGCCTTGAAATCGATAAAAAGATGGTGAATATCGATATTATATTCTCGGGTTTTTTCCAAGATCTGCCGTAATGTGAAATATTGTGGACTTCTCTGGTCTAAGGACCTATCAATTTTCAATGATCTCACTGATTAAAAAAAAACGCTGGTTTCTCCTGTTCAATGAGTAGCCTTAACCATTTTTCAAGTAAATGATGATTACCTTGGAAGACACCTCTTTATGCTTGTTTCGGTAGGAGTCACTAAATATCGCTCCGCTCTCCTGCAGTAAATATTTGGGGTGGTTTGACCAAGTCATCAACTTTAATCGCCATGACTCGGCAACAGGTTGAAAGACTCTTTAAGTATTAACATCAGTCCATCTAATTCATGAAAAGTACTCCTTTTCAAGGCCAGCCCACCGCACCTCCTACATACCTAATGAACTCTATAGCATACTGTCAAATATAATTTTCAGTGCAAAAAGTCAATAGTATTTCAATTCCGTGGAATAAATGGTCGGCATCATCACGAGAGCATTAAACAAGATTTTGTTTTGTTAAACTCGACCTCACTATTTAAAAAGCTTTAAACTTTGTTTCATCCACATCGAACCCAGTCCAATGCATTTAAATTCCAACAAATGAAAACCATACAAATACCCGGAAGTTATTTTTAATAAAAAGTGTATTCAATCAACAGTTAACGAATATATTTCCCTTCTCATTGGGGAGAGCTATGTTTTCCATTTGGAGGAGAGTCTCTCTCTGCCAATACAACTACCTCTACGATACATGCAATTCATTAAAATGTCGCTTCATAAATTTTCCAAAGAAAATAAATTTATTTATTTTTTGTTTTGCTGAGAGTCAGGTAACTGCATTATCTTTAAGAATTGCAGTTATTTTTCTCAGAAGAAAAGGAAAGAAAAATAAAAGAAATACTTGCACGTTCCACGTTCCATGTCGTACGTTCCTTGTTCTCTTATACTTTCTCGTTCGATAAAAATCAAATAGCCCCGCAAATTATTCAGCTTGGGAATAAATTCAAAGGCAATCCCCGGCCCACAACAGGATTCTCGGTAAGGAAACCTCACATTCGCAATTATCCAGCCTGATCTATAGCCGAAGTGAAATTTAATCCCGACGTACCTAGACCAGCATTTATTTATGTACATATGTCTGGGTAAGAACATAGAACGTAACTACTGGCACACAAGAGTATCAAATTTTAAATTACCTCCGCTTGTTCCTTGGAATTTCCTGATGGGGAATCCTTTCAAGAGAGAATTGAAAGAGATTAATCCATTTTTGGGGTGTTGCAAATAAGTCCGCAATCAGCAAACACCACTATCGACCAAAAACGGTTATCCTTTGGCAGCCATCTGTGAGCCCACCACCGACCGTCACCGCGCACCGCGCACCGCTCACCGCTCACCACGACGAAACATGCCACGGCAGTGCACAGAATGTGCCACAACAAAGCCCCACTCACTATACGAAAAACCGGCCACGGAACTCTCGAACATGCTATATAATTGGCTGATGGAAAAGCCAAAAAGGACTTTTAAATTTATGCTTAATGTCCATTTTGCAGGAAGCAGATGGAAAAAGAAATGAGAGTAAAAATGTATTTGAGGCTAAAGTGGAGTAAGCTATCGCTGACTTCAGATCTCAAGGAGTCACGCGAATGCTGTTTTATGGAAATGTTCTGCGAAGCAGCTGTGTTCTTTTTTTCTTTCTTTTGTAATTTTTTTGTATTCCTCCTGCACCTAGTGGCGGCCGGTGCGGCGCGGAAGGGGGGCACTCCGGAACACCCTGTGTATATTATAAATTAATTTATGTGTTCTTACCACTTTCGTAACCACGTAATCTAACAGAATAAATGAAACAATCCCTGCGTAGACACCAACCAATGGGGATTACCATACCAACGAGGATTAGTATTGTGTAATCCGGATATCCTTTATCGAAACAAATTCAGGTGAAATGAACCGCATAAATCGACGGCGGTTTCCAAAAAGCCTGTTATCAATGGCCAATGTAAAGTAATATCGATGGGATGGGTTGTGTTGAGTTGAGTTGCTGCAACTACCATCAGCACTGTACTGGGTTATAATGGGTGTGGTGATCAGAGACAAATGGTGTTGGTATTTTGACTTGTACAATGTGCGGCTGACATTTTGCTGTGCGTTATCACGCAATAATAGTTTTCACTTTGTTCGGAATTATGAAGTACTATCGATGGAAAAACGACACAAGTGATTATTTCTGTTCGTTATTTTCATGTTTGCTCCTTCGAGTTGGTTTGATTCGCTCCAGATAGCGAAAGACTAATTGTAGTGTAGCCACTTAGTGTTATTCATTTTTGGGCCGAATATACAGCCATTAACGTCAAAGGCAAGTAATTTGAAGTTAATTAAGCCAATCGCGATTCAAACTGTACACACTTCATTTTCGAATGAAAACTACTGAATGCTTTGTTTACTGAGAGGGTTAGCCAGAAATTAGTTTTATGTGCGCTTTTCCAACACACTAAACAACTAAAAGGATTTGTATCCCAATAAATTTAGCTCCTTACACAATGGAAGGATATGGGATTTTCTATTCCGTGCTTAAGATGTGTTAAGTAAGTAGCCTGTTACTGTTTAAGTGCCTCGAAGGTCGAAGTTTATAAATAAACTGGAAATGAAATGAGTTTTTTTATGTTTTTCTTAGATTTTTAGGAAGCGAAACATAGTTGTGGTTATTCGTCGTAATTTCCTTACATGTTTAGTTATAACAAAACACACATAAGCCTCTTTTGGGGTTTCATTTATGTGTTGTCTATGATGACTGTTTGGGTACTATTTGTGGAATGAGTAGGTGATGCAGCAAGTTTAGAGGATGAGCCATGAAAATTTAATGAGTGTCTTTAATTTGTATGGGTAAAGTGTAGAACTGGTTTTCATCAGTCGAAGTTTTAAAGATGCTGCATGTTAAGTGGGCTTAGAGCCCAAATGGTGATTGCTGATGAGTTATTTATAAATCAATAGAAAAATAAAAGCAAGGCACCACACAGTTTGGAAATGTCGTGTCGCTGCGCATTTCCATGACCTGTAAATTTTTGCCGATTCCAAACAGCGGTAATGCGGGCGGAAAATTTAGTTAGGTTAGGCATTCCACATCCGGGTTGAGCGACTTAATTTTGAATTTGGGCTGAAGGAAGAGCTGATGCGCATTCCTTGTGAGGCGGGTATTGCGGCTAAACTGCTTCAGGTTAGGAATGCATCTGGCTATTTCACTAGAGCACACTCTGTCACCCAGCACTGACTCTCGTTCACATTTGAGTACGAAGCATAAGTGTACGTGTGAAAAATATTTATTTCTTTTCAAAGCTTTTCATTATAATAATAAAAATATTATCAAATGATTTTATATGATTTTACAAAATGACTGTATGAACAGATAACTTAAGGGGGTATTTTAGTTAAGAAATTTGGAAAAATCAGTTTTTTTTTTTATAATTCGATAGTAATAGCAAATTATCGGGGCATTACTTTTCTGAATGCGTCATATAAAATTTTTACTGAAATTTTGCAAAAACGGTTATCGAATTGGATTAATGAAAACAAGCTAATGAAAGAATTCCAGGCTGGCTTTAGATCAGGCTACTCAACGGTGGATCATATTTTTGTGCTGACGATCATCGCTAGTTTTAAAAAAAACTGTGCGTGATCTTCGTTGATTTCAAAGCAGCGTTTGATACGGTAGATCGTAAAGCCCTCATTTATAAGCTGTTTGGCTTAGGGATTGTCTCTGAAATTTGGCAGAATAATTGAGAAACTTTATGAAGATACACAAGCTGCAGTTTGTAATGGTAATATAAAATCAAGTTGGTTTCACTATACAACCAACAGGAGTAAGACAGGGCTGCTCACTGAACCCGCTTTTATTTGCAATCGTCATTGAGGATATAATAGACTTCTTGTCAGGAGGCATTGAATATGTGGTACGCTTATAAAAGTATTGCTGTTTGCAGACGATATTGTGTTGCTTGCACAATCCCCGGAATCGCTGCAATTAATGATAAACAGACTTAATGAATACTGCAAACAATGGGGGCTGACTGTTAATGTAGGAAAGACTAAGGTGATGATTTTTAAGAATGGTGGTGGAAGGAAAAGATTGAATGAAAAATGGAAACTTGATGGAAATTTGATTGAGGTGGTCAATGAGTTCAAATATCTTGGTCTTGTGAGAAATTTTTGTTTTTTGGGCTTTTATGATCATTAAGTTGGATGCGATCAATAATTGAATAAAAATTAATCCATCTTGGTTTTACCCTACGTTTCGCCAGTTGTTTTCCAGCTTCTTCAGGGGTTTTCATTTAGTATTTGGTATTAAAAAAACATAATTAAAATTTGCACAAAAAGTGCGAAAGAAGTGAAATATGGACAACACTAGTATCACAATATTTAACAACTAGTTTATGGCAACACTATACAAAGAACTAATCTTCTTTGCACGAAAAATATCAAAATGGGAAACACCTGAAAGAAAAATTCGAAAAAGCAAAAATGGGGAGGAGCTGTTTCAAAACTAAATCTGTCAATCATAGCAGCAAATACAAAATTTTTGAAGCAGTAGCAGAATCCATTATGTTATCGCTGCACCGGCTTGGAGATGTAACCAATTTGAAACGGTGTAAAAGCTCTTGCGATTCTACATTAATAAAACTTTTCGTCTACCGGTGAATACGCCTTATTATTTGATAATGCTCGAAACAGGATTGTCCCCGCACTTTAAAAAAACTTTCAAACTACAAGTAGATTATATATGTACGAAAAAGGCGGCATTGAAGGCAATCTATTCCAAAATTGGGTTGTGCAGAGAATGGCTTGTGTTGGCAAGCACTACTGGCGTGGATATAAGCTACAACGCGGATGATCTAAACAAATTTAAGACGGACATGTGTCAGTTAATTGCAAAGGTCGATAAACAAGCTAGAAGCAGGTATGTAAAGAGGCCACAAACTTCTTGTATCGTACGGTTGTCAAGACGGCAGAAGCCATGTCATAATGAATTTTTTTTTATCAAGTGCATATCTTGTAATATGCTTTATTTAACAATATTCAATAACTAACTAATTCGATAGTTTAGATATTCAAAAATATCTCCCCAAAACGATTTTGCAAAAATTTCAAATTATTCTTGAATTTATATAGCAGACGTTAAAGTTGATTAGAATTTTTGCTCCGAAATACGTACATCCAAAGCTTCAAAGGAGGCTAGAACTGCTCGATTAGAAGAGAAAAACATGAAAAATTGTTTTTTTTTTTTTAAGTAGAAGAAGGTCCTATAAATAAAGCAGGAATGGCAGATTGAATAAAAGTTAGTATAATATATCATTTCATGACTTTGACATTGAAAAGCCTTCCTCGAAATTTTTAATGCGTTTTCAATATGATACCTACGATTTCTCGAGTTCTACTGGACCGATTCACTTGAAATTTTCAGAGAATCTTCTTTATAGACCCCTCTCGAGCATGAACCCTCATCTCCAAAGCCCAAAAAAAGGTAAAAAATGTTTTTTTATTCAAACAATCGCCATTATTTCAAAGAAAATTTTTTTACTTATCGCCGGTTCAAGCGATGGAGACATCATTGCAGTTTAATAATCTGTTTTTTTTTTAAATTTAAATGACTAGGATGCTTGAAATCATGCCGGTAAGGTCATGTATTAACTTTTTGAGATCCTCCACTTCAATACCTGCTAGAATTCAAAATTTTTAACTTTTTTTTTTATTTTTTCTTTGAATTCTTTAAATATTAATAAATAACTGACAAAAAATTTTATTGTAAAAATACTGATTGTCGTGACACTTATAAATTACTGTGTCTAGACTAGAATACTCCCTTAACGAATTCAAAAACACTAACGTGTTCATCAGATTCTCAGTCTAGACCAGATGAGGTTAGCAGGTTGATGAGTGAGTACGAAATCTGTCTAACCACATTCAAGCTTATGCAGACTTATCCTGAAGCCTCATTGTAGGTTATATGAAACTTATTTCATACAACACAATTTTCAAAAGAAAACTATATGCCGATAAAGACACTGTCAAAAAAAGCAAAATTCAACTTGGACGATGATCAAAAACGCCGGCCTCTTGACCTAGAAAAAGCTTGCCATATGAAAACTGAAATCAAATAAGACTGCAGGTACAGATGTCGAACTTTTCAATGCAGAGCCGATCTATACAGAGCCTTGTCTTGTTTCGGCATCCCTGCATAACCCGTACGACTATGCAGGATGACTTTGGAGAATTCACGCTGCTCCGTCAAGGTCGGCAAAGAACCCACCGAGACTTTTGATGTCGAAAAAAAAAAAAAAAATAGAAAAGATGACAAACTGTCATGCGATTTCTTCAACATCATACTTAAAAAGATTGTAAGAAACTCAAACGTCAACACTAGAGGAACAATCTTTCAAAAGTCTGTACAATTACTCGCCTATGCAGACGATATTGACGTATAGGGAAGAAAAAAGCGTGATATCATAGGTGCTTTTGCGAGTATTGAAACAGAAGCGGCAAAATGGGTTTGATGGTTAACGAGGGCAAAACGAAGTATATGCTGTCATCAAACAGGGACACAGAACATCGACGAATTGGAGAAAACGTCACAATAGACAGACCTAACGTTGAGGTAGTACAGGATTTTTTCTACCTTGGATTTCGCTATAGACACGGAAAACATCATCGGTGCAGAGATCAAACGGAGAATAAATCTTACCAACCGTTGCATCTTTGGGTAAGGAAGGCAATTGAGAAACAAAACTTTCTCCAGAAAAACCAAGGTAACCTTGTATAAGACCTTCATCATCCCAGTCCTGCTTTACGGCGCAGAAGCATGGACCTTATAGAATGCGGATGAGGAAACGACCAAGGGGTTTCGAAAGAAAAATTCTCCGAAAGATTTTTCGTCCCGTATGCGAAGACAATGTGTGGAGAAGAAGAATCAACAACGAGCTATATGAGCTGTACCACACCATTGGTTTAGCCAGAGGAGTACGCATCGCAGGCCTACAATGGCGGGCCATGTAGAACGTATGGACCCAAACGATCCATTTCGACGGGTTTTCGAAAGCACATTGCAGAAAATCGCGGAAGGGGAAGACCTCGTCTTAGGTGGCGCAATCAAGTGGAAGAAGACCTCAACCGAAGTCGAAGCTGTTGGCGTAAGATGTTGATTAAGGCTCAGGTTCAACCCGAATTGCAATGCCCACTTAAAGCACGGATCACACAGGGCTGTTTGCCAGTAGCAGAAGCAGGCAGCGGATGGCAGCCTGGTCACACTATCGACTGCTACTTATCAGCGTCTCTGCTTTTGAAAAGTGTTTTTTTTTGAAAAAAAAATTTTTTTTGTTTCATAGTCAATAATATTATTAATTTTTTTTTAACTATCTTCTTTCTTGTCTCTTTTTATGTCTCATAGCTTTTGTCTTGATGTCAAAGTGTTCATCACCAAACTCACTATAAATAAAATAAATAATGGTGGCACAAAGAGAGAAGAGTCCCAGAGTCTAGCACATTTCTCAGAACCATGGAAGGGACCTAAAATTTGTTGCTGGTTCCGAATGGCTTATTGAGAAAGTCTTTTTCACGGCAGTGAATTTTCTTACGGATTAATAACCAATTCCTCGCGAAAGGCGAAAGGAGAAAAATTTGTTGCTTCTGTTGGGATTCAAACTACTAGCCGCTGGGTTGACAGGCCGACATTCTAACCATCACGGCACGGGTACCATCACAAGCTCACACTGAAGCGTCGTGGAAATGCAAGGTTTTCAGACGTTTGTAGTCAACAATAGTGTACGTCTTGCAACGCGTATAAATTTTGGTTTGAGAGAGCTCAGTGAAAAGAGAGAAACTGCAGAAGCAGAACGGAGTGACAGGCAGACGAAAATCAAGATATAGAAGAAAAGAAAGTTGAGTAGATAGTTTTTTGATATTTTGTAATATCTGAATTTTGCGGTCATTTATCGATACATCTCAAGATTGTGAGGCTTTCGCCTTTTTCGTCGAACAATTGTAGTTTTCTGAAATGCGTTAAGCCCTTCGCCTTCCCAAACTTTGTTGTGCTATTTTGTTATTTTTGTCCATTTACTTAAGGCATGTTTTTTATATTTGGGTTACGCAGTTAACATATCCCATTGCAATTGCAGGCATCCGAAGTTCTTAATTATAATTCAATAATTATTTTTGATAATGGCAGTTTAAAGAGGTTAGTATTTTAGTTAATGATATGACACACCAGTGAGTATTGCAAATAATAAATAAATAAATAAAATTTCTGAATAGTTATTCTTAAATATCAACAAGCAAGCATTGTGCAATTTATACAAACACAGCGTTTCATAACAGAAACATACCGAAAGCCTCTTATATTCCGCACTCCATATGCCTATCGTTATCTAATTTTATGGACTTCACAATCCGCTTGACAAAGCACTGTGACGAACATATACAATTGGGTACGCTAAAATTCACTTTTGTTTAAATACCCCTGATACATTTTAATCTTTTGTTTTGTAGTCTTTTGGAAAAAACAAACAGATTTCAATTTAAATCAGTTCTACTAAATCGGCTTTTCATTTTAACAATATTTCGACACAACGCGACGTGAAGAGACATTTCATAACAAATTCCCGCCCCATAATTCAGCTTTATAGAGGAGTCGTGTATTGTGTATCCTCATCCAAAGCAAAAGCATAACAAAAGGATATCAATTTCCGAATAAAACCCATAGCGTACGGTATAAAGTTTTGTCAACCAATTCCCATGTGAATCAAAATCAAATCAATCGATGTTTTGCTAAATAGCTGTATCCTGCTATAGCGACTTGCAACTTTCCATGCTCCACTGACGCTCATTCAAAACCAAAATGAATGGCATGAATTGAAATACAAAAACGATTGCACATCAATTTCAAATCAACCAAAATCGTTCACATCTGCAAATTTGACTTCATCAATCAAAAAGGATTCCATATTTGATTTTTATTCTGTTTTACTTTTAGCGCTGTGTTTGTGATGTGTGATATTTTGTTACGTTGTGACCACATGAACAAGCCCAGTTAGTAATCCGCTTTGCAGTGGTGACATCAGATACAAGTGACATGAAACCAGATACACGGATGCAACAACTGCTGATGTACAATGTACATCTACAAAAACGATGGATATTTTCTAAATAGGGGGGCGACTTTAACGGCGACGCCGACCTCGATTCCGCTCGGCATTGGCATTGGCATCAGTAGGTATCAAATTCAATTGCCATTTGAAATTTAAACAATCAGCTTCTGGATTCAATTACCAAATCAAATTGCGTTCCGGCAGGAAGCGTTTGGCTAAAAGGGTCGTTGTTGGTTACACGCACGACGCACATAACAGCCCAGCAGCAAATACAATAAGGGAGTTTTGTGTGATGCAAAGGGAGACTTAGGTTAATTTATAAATAAAAGTGCAAATAATAAACGTGCAAATGTAAATATGTATGCAAATGGAATTATGTTTAATTAAGCAATACCATGATTTCACCAATCTTGTTTGACCTTTTCCGTTTCCGACAAATTGCTTAGTGATTCTGTCCAGGGTCCTGGCTGCATGGATGCAAACTTCCTATACCCCACCCATAAGCTTGGATGCATTCAAATGATATTGCACAATGCACATCCCGTGGTTGTGTTAGTTGTGCTAATTTTGTTCAGAGCAAATTGTCGACGCGTTTGTGTTTATCTCGGTTGATGTAATTTTTGGAATTAAATATGGTGTTTACAGTGCAGTGGGTAATTGGAACATAAAAAATGGAAAGCCACCCAGAAACACTGGATTATGGTCATGGCAAATCAGATCTAAGATTGCTGTCTATGCACTCATGGTCCAAGCTATGGAGATGAAAGGACTTGATTATTATTTGCCGTCGTTATGCTATGTACAAGGAAAACTCATAATTGTTGGTTTGTGATACGTTACTTGTACCCTAAACGAGGTATTGAAGTAATCTGAAGAGCTCTGTGTTTATTAATGGGCGTTGTAGTTCCATTACCAGGGTTGGTTTTGAAAAAATGAAAAAAATAAAAATATGTAGAGCTTGGAAAGTCAGTTATTTATGCATAATCTATGAATTCAAGAAAATCAATGAAATCCTCTCTAATACCTCATTCAACTTAAAAATCGTTCAATGAATTACTACTACAGACAACTAGTCTGTTTTACGATAAGTTGTTGCACTGCATAGATCTTTATGTTCAACTATCGCGTGATAAGTCCTACTCAACATCCTTTCCATGGTACAATCATAAACTATGCGAGCTGCGAAACAACAGAAATGAGCTCAGGAATAAATTTCTACGATCCCGTCCAGTTTTCAATTACTCTGATTACCTTGGAGTGCTTTATAAGTTTTCCAACTTCAATGACGCTCTTTACAATGACTTTACATCCACCTCCCAAGCAAATCTAGGTTCGGAGCCAAAATCCTTTTTATAAGTTTATCAGCTATAAAAATAAAAATTATGGTTTCCTTCCTTCGCTTCACTACGAAAACCAATTTTCCAACGAACCAACAATAATCGCAAATATTTTTGCTAGTTACTTTAAATTGTCTTTTGCTCCAAAAAAAAACCCAGATCTAGACCAGACTTACTTTTCCTATCCTCGCCATTTCCCTACAGGGTCTTCTAATCTAAGCTTTAATTAGTCAACTGTTCATAACAGTCTCCTCAAACTCAAAACGAGTATAATCCAGGTCCAGAGATGGCATTCCTGCAATTTTTCTTCAAAAATGTTGTTCCAGTTTAGCCCTTCCCATCACTAACCTTTTCAAAATATCCCTTTCAAGTGGAGTTTTTCCAGACTTATGGAAAATATCCGTTATTTCACCTATCCATAAAAAAGGCCCCAAAAACCTTATTTCTAACTATAGACCCATAGCTAGACTCTCTCATATCCCAAAGCTTTTCGAAAGCATTCTGTATGAAATAATTTCTTTCCTGTGCAAATCAATGATATCCTCCAAGTAGCATGGTTTTTGTAAGGGAAGGTCTACAACCACTAATCTAGTTGAGTTTGTTTCCTTCACTCTTTCTACGATGGAAAAAGGAAACGAAGTAGACGTTATTACCACAGATTTCAGCAAGCCTTTCGACAAAATCTCTCACACTTTAATCCTCTTTAAACTTTCCTTCCTCGAATTCAGCCCTATATCCTACTCAAATGGATATCTTCATATTTGGATAACCGCAAATATAGAGTTCGTTTCTATTCTACTCTTTCAGTTTCTTTTGTGGCATCCTCCGGTGTGCCCCAAGGCAGTCATCTTGGACCCCTCTTTTTCATCCTGGCCATTAATGATGTCGAAAAGATCATCCAATATTCTTCTATCTTACTTTACGTGGATGACACTAAAATTTTCAAGGTCATAACCTCCGATCGAGATTCTTCTCTCCAGCTTCAAAATGACCCCGATTCATTCGTCTTTTGGTGTTCTGAAAACTTCTTTGAATTAAACATTGCCAAATGCGAGGTAATAACTTTTTCTCGTAAAAATAATAAGCCTCCTCCCAGATCCTATCATCTTCAGAACATATATGTAAACCGTGAGCAGCTTATCCGAGATTCAGGAGTTCTCTGCGACAGCGAATTAAATTTTCGTTCTCATATTGACGAGGTAATATCAAGAGCTAATTCCGCCCTTGGTTTTATCAAGAGTTGGTCCAAAGAGTTCCGAAACCCCCTTGTAACGAAATCCCTCTATATTGCCTTCGCCTCCTCCTTGAATATGCATCGCAAATGTGAGCTCCATATCAAGCCGTTCATATCTCCAAGGATCGAAAGCGTTCAACGTCGTTTCCTGCTGTTAGGCCTTCGACGCTAGAGACTTTCTCACCCTGCCTCCTTACCGCGAATCGAATCATCAATCTCCATCCCCTAGAAAACAGAAGGAACATCACATCATATTCATTCACCGACTTCTTACTGGTAACACTGACTGCTCCCTCCTTTAATATAGTTATTATCTCCTTCAACACTTATCCCCGAAACGTAAGATCATCCCGATTTTTTTTCCTTCCTGCTCATCGTACATCCTATGGTCTCAACGAGTCCTCAAACCGTGTGATGAGTAAGATTAATTCTGTTCCTTCTCTTTTCGACCTCAATCCTCCAGTTGAGTTTCAGTTGTCTGAAATTCCTCCTTTTAAACCGTTTCTCATCCTTGTAGTTTAATTTAGTTTAAACTAGTTTAAAGTTTAGTGTTAAAGTTATTGCAACTTGTATTAAGTTAATAAATGGGGTGGTAGCCCCACCAAAATTAAAGTTGATTAATTGTTCAAAACTGGAGTCGGAAATCAGATTCCTTGGGTAGAACAGAAATAATATCATGCAAAAAAAAAAAAAAATTGACGAGGTCCCTTGCTTTTTCGGACTTTTCTGTGTATGTCCTTAGAATAACTTCTTCGATTCCTCGGTGTTTTCTTTCTTTGGTCAACTACGGCTTATAATCAAAGTTGTGTCCGTGGCTTAATGGTTAGCATGTTAGTGCCTGTTACTCATGAAGTTCGTGGCTCGAATTCCAACAGAAACAAAAATGTTTCCACGGATGACATTTTTTAATAATTTAAGTAACTTGCAAGTCCACCTAATGATAAATTCATTGCCACGGAAAGCGCTTCCTCCATTAGCCGTACGGATTCGGCACAAAATTGTAGATCCCTTCTGTTCCCTAACAAGGCATGGTTGTGAGAAATTCGCCAGGCTTCCGCTGTGTTGCGCTACACTATTTCTTTTATTTGTGTAGTCAAATTGAGTTGTTGTTTTAAGAGCCAAATAAGTCAGGGCTCCGGCTCAGTGCAGATCCTCAATATAAACTGGTGAATGAATTCGAAATGGAGTGAAAAAAAAAAGATAAAGATTGAAATTTAAATCCTTTCTACAAACAATTGTCTATAGCTCTGTACAGAAAATAAAACAAACGAGAGACAATGAATTCAAGTCTGTTATATGCGCCCATAAAGGAAATATGTCATATAAACTTTAATTGTCAACACATAAATCTCAACAAAACAACTCTTTACAAAACATTTCTCAACTTTTCCAACCATCGACCAACCGCAGAAACCAGCCTTTATAACCAGGCCATAAACGAATCCCACCCAATAAACTTTTTTTTATGAATCGTAGCTCGCGCCATGTTTCATTTATTAAATTCAACTAAATTTACGGCTCATTTATTCACCTCCTTGTACATCGTTTATTTTACAATTCAGACAAAAAGGAAAAGTAACAAAAAAAAAAAAAAAAAAAGAGTAAAGAACGGCACCGAACAACAAAATTTCGAATATTAAATCCTTTTAATTTGCAAAATTGCGAGAATTTTATTTTCTTCACAGAGATTAATGGCAACTAGTGGTTTATGGTCAATTCTTGCACCTTAAAGTAAATATCCATGATTAGCTCCCTTAAATTTATGGTAGCTATTTCATTCACTTGAGCTAAGAACATTCAACATCATCCCCCACTTTAATCACCTTGAATTCAAATAAGTACATTTACTGGGGTGAAATATGTTCGAAAGTACTCGACCTTACTCAATATGGAACTTGAAGCCAACCGATGACAGCGATTGCCGGTTGGATTCTCTTTATCCGAGGTTGGATTGCGAGGGGTTGGACTACTCCGAAAGAGGGGTTGTCACACAAGCCCCAAGATCGTCCAATGTTCGATGGAACTTCCTGAATAAAGAGAGACTTTGGTTGGAGAAACAATGCGCATGTTCGGATAATATGCTCATTTTACCTCCGGATGAACCAGACTACTTGAGGAGGCTAAACCTAGACCCAGTTTTTGTTGGAAGCACATCGCCAACGCCAAGTCGGCAATAACCCCGCAAAGAATATTTGCTCATATTTAAACTTTGCTTTCCTTTTGCCAAAGGCTACGTCTTCTTCATCCCCACACCATACTCGTAGAGTATCATGCGCCCAAACATACCCAAAGCAACGGGTAGATGTATCTTTGAACTTTGATAGATACTTTCTGTTCGCATTGAATAAATAATGCCCCCTTAACGAATGCCGGAAAAAGATGAATCCAAGAAGAATGTGTGAATTCATGATCTCTTTTGGTCTCCGAAGGAGCATCACTTGCAAGACCTGAAAAACGAATATTCAAAATGACAATTTATTCAGAATGTCATATTTAAAAATCAACTTGTGTCGACTTGTGTTTTTCCTTTTTAATGGGAATACCTGTGTGTGTGCAAAAACATAGTTTTATACAAAAACAATGTTAGGAGGTCGGACGAATGGACGGTCGATGGCAATGGCAAAAAAAAAAATCTTCTCCAAATCTAGCGCCAAATAGTAGTAGTTTCATTAATTCAAGGCTGTGATAAACACAGGTTTTTGAAATTAAATGCACGTAGCAGCAGATACACAGAGATGGAGTGTGAAAGAGAGAGAGAGGGAAAAACAACACAAAAAAAAAGAAGAAAAAATAACAGAGGGTGGCTGAATGGGAAGACCTAGTTTTTAGTTGACCCATTAAAAGGAGACCATGACTGGAGGAATGGCTTGTGATTGTTTTGGGGATGTGTGAGGTGATTTTGTTGTTGAAAATTAGAGCCAAATTGAAGCGAGAGGAGCATGTTTTAGCTCAGTTGATTGGAAAGCACTTTTAAAATGTTGTTTTTCCAATCTATTCGGGGTGGTTTGGTTTCTGATTGATTTTTTCTATAAGTACGAAAATTGTATTTGCTTTTGTTGTATATTTGAAAAGGTTTTTTTTTTCTAGATTGGGTGCTGTTATATTCGGTCGATTAAAGAATTTTCAATTGAAATTGTGAGAAGTCTTAGATTTTACTTTACATTGTTGCAGGTATATATATACCTTTCGTTTAGTTAACTGTGTTTCTTACACGATTAAAGGATGGTTAAGGGAATGGAACACGATTTATCAGACTTCTTAACTTCGAGGTAATAAGTAGTTTGGAGGAAAAACATTTAAGAAAGTTTTTTTGGTGTGAGACTTTTTTTTAGAAAGGTATATACCCTTGTATCAGCTGTCTAAGTGATGGACGTGGATCCTAAGACTGGGACTGGGTTTCTTAAGTTCTGACGGAACCTAAAAAATGTATGTCTGAGGGGATGCTATAGTTATATCCTTAGTAGGGTCGGGGATAATGTTGAAAAATATTTGACTTTCAAGTAATAATTTGTGAAAGCATTTTGGGAAATGATTAAGGCAAAAATCAATTTGGAGAAAGCACCACTCTACGATGTGTGATGTTTCCTGTTTGGGAATATGTTAGTGTGGCTTATGGTGTAATAGGGGTATTTAGAGCTTAGCCTGGTATGTCCTCACTAACTGAAGCCATCAACCGTCTTATATAAAACGTTAAGGTGCAAAGCTGCAAAGCAACACTCCGATGCGTCTCATGAGGAAGAAGAATGTAATAGAGAAGTATTCATCGATCCAAAGTTAACAGGAGAAGGCAATGATATCATTTTTCACATAGAAAAAAAGTGCGGTAAAATAAAAAGGGAAGATCAAGCACTAAAGCTGTCTACAGCTGTGAAAAGACCATTACTTTTCTACGCGATTACTTAGTTTAATGGCAATTGACTAACAAACCTTAAGAAATCTCCTAAACTATAGCAATTTTGAGGGAGCGGCAGAAAAGCTATTGACAACTGAAAATGGTGTTTGCTTTGACGAAATGGCAATGTAATTGGATAATGTTTCCAAAAGAAGAGTTCGTCATTATGTTTTACAAATTATACCGGGCAAGGGGCCACCGTGGCTGGCACAACAACCAGAATCCAGATCTCATTTGTCATTTTCAAAGACAAATATTGAGGTAATAAGCATCAAATATCAGGCCATTGGTCAAAGTCATCGCTCTTGCAGTGTGACCACCAGTCAATTTTATGATTTAGTTCTAGATTCTGTTTATTTGAGTGCAATTGTATGGGGCTCCATGAGGATATTAGTATTCTTACTACATCTTAGGTGTTTTGCGTAGTCCAAGACAGTTGCACAGACACAGTTTTTTAAACACCCGAATTTTTTCTATTTAAAACTCTGTTACATTGAACAACTCTGGGCACCAATAGACAATGCCTTCTCCAAGTCATGAAAACATGCACTTGTTATTTGATGCTTGCTTAGATGCAGCATGTATGGTAATATTTTTGTCCTCAGCCCATGTGGACAGTACTCTATTGAGAACCTTTTAGAACATCTGGCTGATACTCGGAGGAAGACTAATTGACCGGAGGTTTGTTGGATCGGAACCATCCTTTCCATTTTTAATCAGAAGATTGACCACTGCCGTCTTTCAAAGCACATGATAATATGCATTATTCAGAGGATCGCTAAAGAACATAGCTTAGTTGCCCACAGCTTCTAAAGAGAGGCTTCGGAGCCATCATTGGATGTGCTATCAAGTAATGGTGATTTCTGTTTCTTTATTTTGTTAAAGATGTCTGCGAGATCCATCTATTGGCTTTCCTTAACACCAACGGTGCTGCTATCGAACCACTGCTGAATCTTCCTCGCCTTGAAAGCTGTTTCATACTTTCATATGATGTACTCCATGACAAGACTTCTTCTCGTCGAAACAGAAGTAATTTGTGGCGCCTTTCGCACTGAAGCTTCAATGATCTATTGCAAGCGGCATATCTTTTCAAAATAATCTTATGGATCTGCTTTCCGATACGTTAACCCTAAGGCTCAGCTTCAACAAAGCACGATCTTTTTCCAATTGTATCAGGACTGAGTTACTCAAAAATCTCAAGAGGAGTAGTGGAGAACAAAAATATACGACAACATAAGGCGCCAGCGAAAGAGAGATTTATATGCGCTTGTCTCCCGAACGTAGACGCCTGCAATAATCAACGTTAGGTAAAATGGATCGACGCCGCGACGGTATAAAGTATATGTGTCTACAATGACTCTACTTGAACCAATAACTACAGTGTGGACTTACTTGGACTGAAAGATTTGAACTGGTTTTAATTTTTAATTTATTTGTTTATTTTTATTTTTTCAGATAATAAAGAATTTTTTGTAACTTCATCTTGTCATCATAATCAGTGCAAGAACAATGCAAAGAAAAAGTCATCAGCATTTTAATACATACTGCAAATGTTTTCAGTTCAATTATAATGAAAAGTATAATGACTCGTATTAAGGAAATAGCTTAAGCAGCTAGGTTCATTTTGAGTGAGTTTTAATTAAACAATACGCACACCAAAAAATATGTAAAATTTCTTGTTTTGGTTCTGCAAAAGCGATGATGTGCTTTTTGTCAGAAAGTGTGTTCAAAAGCCTTCAAATTTATCAGGGATCTTTTACTGCGTGAGCCTTAAACATACCGTGGGTGTGAGTTCTTAAGACTCGCTCTAGCCGAATCTGTTTCCAGTATTCGATGAATAATAAAGAAATGGCACTCGACCTGTTCGCATAGAAAAAGATGTCTGAGTTTTAACACGGATCTCTCCGTGTCTAAATAAATAAAAAATAAATAGGGTGGCGTAACAGAGCGAGGAGCCCCTGGGCCTAGCGCATTTCTCACAACCATGCCTTTGTGAGGGAATGGAAGGGACCTACAATTTTCTACCGGTTCCGAACGGCTAATCGAGAAAGCGCTTTTCATGGCAATGAATACTAACGGAGGACTTGCCAATTCCTTGCGAAAGGCGATACCCGTGGAAAAAAACATTTTTGCCTCTGCTGGGATTCGAACTCGAACCTCTGGACTAACAGGCGGACATGCTATCCATCACACCAAGGGTACCACTCTCCGTGTCTACTCGTCGAATATTCACACAATAGGGCGTGTCTATCGCTGCATAGTTTTCCATGGATCTGAGGATGTTTTCGTATCAATTCAACTGACCCGAGAATTATTGCGGTGGGGTACACCATAAAAAAGTCTAGTTTCAGTCCTTCCCGTCAATTGCGACAACATACTAAATTCATTGACTCTCGTTTGGGTTCTGGGACCTCGCGTTAAAACAAAAAATGTTCACCGATAAGCTTGCTAGGCAAAAAAGGTCTAATCGAGGCGATGCATTCCATGTTGTGTGTGTATTGTCGATGTTGGGCATTTCTGTCATCGAATATTATATCTTAACGAAGACCTTGACTTTTTTCTGTAAGTGTTGCTTTAAAATGGCATTTTTTTCTCATAACTGTTTCTCTTCGAGAGCTCTGGCTAGTCGCTGTTGTTAGAATAGCAATGAAGCGTCTAAACATAATTTGCCAGTTCACGCGAGTATAAATGCTTGTCATAGATATTAATCTTGAGAAAAATTACTGTAGATTTAAGGAAAAAAAAAAGAAAAACAACGTAAAATTTGTAATTGTGACCTCAACTGCAGAAATTAGCGTCTGTAGAATTCCTGCATAAAGTTTAGCACTCTTTATGCGTAGCGCGTAGAGGTTCGGGAATACAACATCGATGTACACCATCTTTTTATCTATTGTCAAACCGCGTACGACAGGATTTACATAAACGAGCTATGCGGAGCCTTGTCTAGTTTTGAGGTCCTTGAAAATTCGTATGACGGAATGACGGAAACACATGGTCGGTAACGAACTAACTGATACCTTCAATGTCAAAAAGGGTTTCCGACAACGAAACACACTATCATGTGATTTTTTCAACGCCTAACCTGAAAAGAATGGCTCGACGGGATTGCAAAGCGACATTGCAGGGAAATCGCGGAAGTCGAAAACCTTGTTTAAAGTGGTGCAATCAATTGGAAAAGGACCTCAACTAAGAGTACAAAATAGGATAGAGCTCCCTCGAAATGAAAGTTGTTGGCTTACGCCCCGAACTGAAATACCCATACCTTACTATAAGTAAGAAAGAAGGCCGACTTAATCATAACGGTTGAACTCCAAGTACCATACCATCCAATTCCAATTACAAATCTGTAAGTTAACTCAGTAACTTATAATGAACTAAATTATAAAAAAATCTTTCTCGTTCAAACTGCAGTTGGCGCCAGTCCCACTCCTTTTGAATTCTCAATAATCATAATATCCTCTTTTTAGATGCTTGACTTGCCTCAATGTTACCTATCTACATGATGTATTTCCTAAAAAAGGTAGTTTTCTTTTCCTTCCATTCCGCTAAAGTAAAATAGCTAAGTTTTGATACCAACTTTAAAAGCGAGAGTATTGAGATTGTTAAGAAAGCTTTGATTTCTCCGTATTAATTTTTTTTCAATCATTACATTCATTACTTTTCAGGAGAAACTTTCTTTCGTATTTCTACAACGAAAAAAAAAAGCCAAAACGCACACATTTTCAAAATCGCCTAACTGTGTCTATGTAATAAAGTTCACTTGAAGTATTTGTGTGTCAATGTTGAGTCCTGGGTATTGCTGTTGTTATTATAATCCGATTACAAGCAACGGAAACTAAGAGTTTCTCAAAGAAGTGTAAGTTTTGTCTTTGAAAAAGACTACGAAACATTTTTCCCCATGGTATCGTACTCGAACTATTCAAAAGATATTTTTGTAAGGGGCAAGGGCATAGTCAAGATTGATCTATAAAATTAATATTATGCATACCAAGAACTGGAAGAAACTTATAACGAAAGCGTAAAGTTTGAGAAATAACCACAAAAGTTTCTTGATGAATTTCAATGGAATTATTTTTCATTTCGATTTGAAAGACCATCAGACAAGCAAGCCACTGAAACTCATTTCATTCATGAGAATGTCAGTCAGTAAATGTTTCTGGTTCATTCTGAAAAGGAAGGATAATAAATATTGATTAAAGTCGGTGCGAATTTGAGGAAATTTATTTGTCTGTTTATTTTGTTTGCTTTAAGGAGGTAATGTTAGCCTTTATCATTTATTAAATTTAGAAAAAGTCTTAAGGTGTTTTATTTTGTCTAATTAGTATTTAAGTTTTCAAAGTATCTACTTAATTCTTTTGCGATTTGCGTTAGTGATTGCATTTCCACTCAATCGAAATACAGGGAGCCAATCTACACGCTGTCGTGTTTAGTGGTATCCATTCTGAAACCAATGGAGGTCTAAAAAATTTAAGACAAGTCAGCTCAGAGCTCCCCATCTGAAGCTCAAGGCATTTTTCTCAACCTTGGCGAGGACTGGCGCTGACTTAAAATTTTTGCTGATTTGGTGCTAAGTGAGAAAGCACTTTTCATAGCAGTATATTCATACTCGAAGGATCCAACAATTCTTCTCCAAAGGCGATACTCGCGGAAAAAAGTTTAATATTCAAACCTTGAACTCCAAAATTTTAGGCGAATGAATACTAACCCGGAAGCTACAGGTAAGGTGGTAAAGTGACCAAAAATAGCCCTCAAGAATGCACTTCATGTTCTCTATTTTGTTCACTAATAACAGGTGGTCATCCGCAGAAACTGGCCAGGCTTCCATCAGAAACCATTTGTCAGACAATTCCAAGAAAAAAACCTTACTTCGACTACAGCATATCACGCTCGAAACTATCCGTTGATTGACACTCTCAGGGTGATGATTGAGGGTGACTCTCACATGATGATTAGCACTTCCGGCTTATGCAAAGGATTACTAGACGGAGAGGCGGAGAAAGGATCATGTCGCTTTTTTCGTGACTCCCTTAGGAAGTCTTTCATCGACAAACTGATGACATCTCGAACATCCTACTGAACAGTATCCAATAGTTCGTTTACAGTTCCTAAAGGTTCAGCGAAGTTCTTTAAGCACAATAATCCAGTCACCAACAATTACAGCTGCCACCCCTATCAAACCTTGTGTGTTTTTAAATTTTTTATCAAATTTGGGAACGATTACTGGGATATAATTGAAGACGCAGTGCAGCAATACATTTTTAACTTTATCTTAACTTTGCTGTTATACTCTCATGTCATTATTTTTATTTGATAATGTCGTTGAAAGGGGAAACAGCATTTAGATTGGTTTTGTTTAGTTAAGTTTAAGTTTTATTGTAGTAAAAACTTACTAAGATAACATATTTTCAACCCTCCTTTACGAACCGGCAAAAGTCGTTTCCACCCGAACTAGGGTCCAAATGAGCCCCAAGATTTTTTCTTCAAAATTTTTTTGATTTCTGACTTACATTGTTCAGTTACAGTTTTTCTGGCTATTGTATGAAAGTACAAGACTTGGTCGTGTATATGATGTGGTCGTTGATGCCATCATATTTCAATTCTGGACGCAATCTCACTATTGATAATTTCTTTACGTCGTTGTCGAAGTTGCTGGTTAGAAAGATCACTAATCTTGGCACCATTCGGAAAAACAAAAGAGATTTGCCTAAACCTGTTTTAGCGAAGGAGGTTCTTGATGACCAGAATGAGCCTGTAAAGGTAAATAACAAAAAGCAAATCGTCCAGTCCACTCATCCATCTTTGGATTTTCTGGAAAAATAGCGTTCGTGAGTTATGTTCCGAACCCAAACAAACAAGTGGTATTGCTATGAAAACAGCATAACTGCGAGAAAGCCACTTCCGGTCATCAAAGTAAACCTGCAATGATACATTATTATAACCGCACCAAAGGTGGAATTGATGTGTTCCACCAAACGGTCGCGGTTAATTCTTGTGCAAGTCAAACAAAACACTGGCGATGGTTGTATTCTACAACTTACTGGACGTAACTGCACCAGCAACTGTCATTATTTTCCGACCCTTCAATCCACCTAGAAGAAACAAAACTTTGTGCAGAAGTGATAAACTCATCGAACTAGCGGAGGAACTGGTTGAGTCAGAACTGAATAACCGTTCACAACCTGCAACACAATCTGGCATTGGAAAATCTGCATTGGATGCTCTCTGTATTTTGGAAAGAGTTCAGGAAAAATTACCAAGAGTCCCCGAAAGGCTCCCTTGTAAAAGGGCAAGAGCAGACGACAAGAAAAGCAAAACCACCTGCGATGGATGTGGTAGATGTTGTTGCCCTTGACACACTAGAACCTTATGTGTTAAATGTTTGCCAGAACTGCCAACAACTTCAAAACTTGAGTAATGAACGAGGATTTATTCGAGAAAAGAGTATTTTGTGTAGCGTTGAAAAAGTCTTACGGTGTCAAATCTCATAATCCTTGCTCACAACTGACATTATCTAAACGGCCAGGAAACTTCTGACGCAAAAAAGGCGTAATTGGTGGAGTTGTTTTTCTGTTGGTGATTTGACCCTGAAAAGAATTCAGATGACACTTCTCATTGCTGCAAAAGCTGGGAAATCGATAAGTTTAGTTCATCAGTAACGCTTCAATTCTCTTCATTTTTTTTTTTACAATTTTACCGATTGCTAACGTAGTCGGTGAACAATGACGACCATTCACATAATGCCCGAAAAGTGGCTGCGTTTAAGTCAGCATTGTAGAAAGTTTAATAGTTTTGGTTGCTACGCTATTCAAAAGACAGCTGATTTTGATTGGTGTCAAAAGCCAGAGCAACCAGCTTGAAGCTGCGACATGAATGATTCGTTAGACGTTTTAGAAACAATGCCCGTATATCTTTTGAATCATAAGAGATGTATTAAGTCTCAATCAGCAAGTTGAGCTAATAGAAACCAACATCATCAACCCCGCTTCGATCCAGATGCATGGTTCCGAAATTCTTGCTCTCAAAAAGCAGGTTCATTTTCTGGAAAGAAAAGAAGTTGCTAGTGATGCTGTTCTCTTTAGAGTACCTGAACTTTCAGATGAAAATTTAAAATTATATTTTTCTAATCTTTGTGACATTTTCACTTTCTGGGTAAATGCCTTCTGGACTAAGAGACGTAACACCTCTAACCACACACACTCACAGCTAAACCGTTTTTTAGGAATTTTTTTTTTTTATATTAATCAGCTTTTTTGGGCATCGATATTATAATTCTGCGGAACTATTTCAGTACTTCGTTGTCATTAAATAAATGAACAGAAAGTGACTTTATTGGGACAAAACAGTTTGAAATGAATTCACCCCTTACGCATTACTCTCAACCAAGTATCCAAACAATCTCTTATTTTCTGTTAGTTTCAAACAACAAGACGAGAAACGTACAACTTGTGAAAGTACTGCTCGCAGACGAAATTCCACTTACAGTAACCTTTCTTAGCCAGCGCTAGCGTCGATATCCATTTTATAGATACTCGAACCACGACCACCCTCGTAAGAATCCGACAATACATTGATGTTATGTGATCAAATTTGATAAAATCATGCAATCATTGCGAAGCGTAGCATTCTTGAAGGTTTTAACTCTTGGAGAGAACCCTTTCGAAAAATTGAAAGCTGACAGTTTTAACGACTATGTTTAACGATAACCAACCGACAAATTCGTCTTAGTAAGAACTTGCTTGCGTGTCCCAAGGAAGTTCAATGTTCCTTGTGTTAAATTAGCCTGTTAAGATCATGTAAAGAGTCATGAGAGTGCAGTCGTTGAGACGTTTAGTAGCCTTTATCCCGCTATTACTGAAGCTGTCGTGTGTATTTTGGATGTGCGTTGGCATTAAAATCTACAAAGAAAACAAGGAAAGTTTCCCTGAGTGGGTTAATAATAGACGTTAATAGACACATCGAACAACACAATGAAACTTTACGAGCAGTAAGATAGCAAAGACCAGCAGTCGTGAGTCGAGGTCCAGTTAAACTTATTTTAAAAAGCGCTAAGTTTGGGACTGACTAAAAAAATATGAAGGCAAGAGTAGACCTTCACCTCTGCAGGGTGCTCCAAGTTGAGAGTAGTAAAATGGGATTATCTTTGTGCATAAAAGACTGTTGGGAGCAGCATGCTAGGAGTATGCTAACAGGACAACTCTCCCTCTTCAAAATCAGTATTTGCTGCTAACCATAACCATAACTCCATCATTGATGTATAAAATCGGTTGCTTATCATTGGCATGTCCTTAAATTTTACTTAAAATAAATAAAAGTGAATACTGTGGCTACACAAAGCTCGGGAAGAAACTAGGCCAAGCTCATTTCAGCGATCTACCATTTTATGTTGAATCCTAAGGACTAAGTGGGTCTCTTAATGGCAATGGAGGCGATTGCTATCAGTGAAGAACCATTTTTGTGTCTCTACGACACGAACGGGCGACTCCCTCTTAACAGATAGACATCCCAACCATTAAGCATGAGCATGGTTATTAGAAAAAAGTTTAAAAGCCTTAAATCACAAGATCTCAGCTACCAATTACGATCAACTCTTCAAATCAAAGACAGTCTTTGGACTTTTCACGTAAAAGGGCGATGGTTGAAAAAAACGTTCCGTCCGTCCATCCATATCATCGTTAAACTTGGTCCAGAGTCATTTTCGAAAAAGTAACGTCCCTTGACTCAGCCTAACCAAAAACCGCACCAAACAGTAACACGTTAAAAATGTCATTTGTGGAATGCTCAATGCCAAAGATAGAGGAGAAATTGAAAAACCTGTGTTTTCCTAAACACTACACCAGGCTAAAAATAAATGAATGGGGTGGTGCAACAGAGTGGAGTGCACCCAACCCCATCGGATTTCTGACAACCATGCTTCATGAACGAATGGAGTAGACCCAAAATCTTCTGACGATTTCCAATGGCCTTTTCACTGCAATGAATTTACTATCGGAGGACTTGCAAATACTTCGATACCCGTGGAAAAACATTTTTGGCTTCTGTTGAGATTCGAACCACGAAGCTCCCGCGTAACAGGGAAACATGCAAACATGTATGCAAATACACAAACAAATTGGCCAATGGTATCTCAAAAGTATACAAATTAACCAGCTAAATTGACTTCATAGTGAGTTGAGCTAAATAGATCAAAATAAAAATGTGGACGGAACAGTTGGTTTTATAGCCAATTCACAATGTGGCGCAATGTCTAATCTAAAGCCAGAGCCATCCTTTAGAATTGCCATATTAAAAAAATATTAAATCATTCTATTGAAATAACAAACGCGGGATGAGATGCTACAAAGCTTAGAGCCTAGTTTATATGCTTTTTTCAGTAACTTCTGTGAGCCTACAAATATGTTGAAGGATTTGAAAGGATCTACAGGCTTTCTGCTGGTTCATGACAGTACTCCCATACAAGAGTTTGAAAAAAGCCGATACTACAAAGCACATTCAAAAGTTCTGTAATTAATATTAACCACGTTAAGAGTTTGAAAAAACTTCCTGAACAAAGCGTTTCCGAAAATATTTCTCCTGAAGTCACTTGAGTGAAAGTTTAAAGTGTAATTAAAATCTGGTTTATTTTTTTATCAACATTAAATAAACACCAGTTATACAGAGCAGAAAAGCCTTTGGATGTAGATAAAATATAACTCTCCGATGGTTATACTTGCGGTTGTAGCTGGATGGACACAAACCCCTACAAAGTCTCTCTTTAAAATGTAAATTTGGTTTGGTTTTTCCAAAGTTGTTCCGGATTACGTATTATGTATTGTGTGTAGAATGGAGATGAGTAGAGTTGGAATTCAGAATCCAAAATCCATTTAGTTTTGTTTGCAGTAACACATTTTTTTTCCTTCGCCCACCGTTGCAGGTGAAATATATGAAAATGGAAACAAGACAAAATATCTCTGGATCTCTCTTATCCAACCTCTGTATGTCTCTGTGTATAAACGAAGAGTTCTTTTGTTAAGCAGAATCACATTTTATGTTTGAAAAATAAGTTTCATTTAAGCAAACAGTCACAAAAGGCAAAGACAAGTCTGCGATGAGATTTTGGTCCTTTCATAGACTAAGGGGAGAGGTGGTATTACTGTGTGGTCTGGTATTCATTGCATCCCTATACCAACTTCACCGCTTTGTCCGAGTTGAATTACATGCTTGTTCAGAAAGTACCCCAAAATGTGTATGCAATTACTCTTGTATTTATGCTGCACTTGCCGTCATCGTAGTAGTCGTCCTCTCTCATGACTTGAATCGTTTTCGACCATAAAGGATTCAACTATAGTACTGGTGGTTCATATAGGTACCAAAAAACATTCCTGCTGCCGAGCAGTTGTATGTCCCCGCACCAGGACTGCGGTTGGAAGAATCAGCAGTCCATGTTTGTTCAGAATTTACAGACAAAACGAACGACGACGACGACGACGATGTTCCTGCCTGCTGATTTTCTGTGTAGAAGCCTCACTGTGTGAATACATGGGACGACCAACGATGACGAAGGGAGAAAAAAAAATTCAACAAAAAATTGTATTCCAGAGGACTTCAAGCTATGCTCTAGTGCGGTGAGGATTATTTTTCTTGTTAGATTTCAAAGCACATAGTTGGATTGTTTGCAATATCTATGCGCAGATTTGAAATTTAAATTATTGTGGACTACCACACAGTAGGTACCCACAACTCTACACCCTTATAGCTCACTGCAATCCAGATGTGGCTTTGACAAAAATTCATAGCATCAGTCTGCAAAAGGCTAACGATAAATTGTTGGGAAGAAAAGAAAGAAAAATTCAAAATGCTTTAAGACTCATCAGCCTACAAAGGCCTACACGTCAGGGAGAGAGAAGATGGCAGCATATAACCTTAAGAGCCCTTATCGTCCCTTATCGTAATTATTTCCAACAGCAACTTGGTATTGCAACTGCTTTAGCAAAAACAAATCATTGGGGCCAAACGGACAGGAATGGAACGTCATAATAAAGAGAAGAAGGAATGATTTATCGACGATAAAATGGAAAGTAAGTCAAAGCAAATAAATGATCACTTTCGAAGCAAAAATCTCTTATATTTGAATTCAATGTTAAAAAGAAAACAAAATAGCAGATGCAAAGCTTTCTGGGGCAGAGAGATGGATTGTGGTCTTACGTCCAATAGAACAAACTAACTCAGGCATATATGAGTAATAAGGTGCTGAGTATTATAGAGCCCGGTTGAGCATCCACAGTATGGGTGTTGGGCACTAACGCCCTCTTCAAATAGGATGAGTCCTCGTTTTTGGAATGTAAACTTCGTGTTCGGTATCCTTTTTAAATTTAACCAACTTCTTTTCTTTTCTTAAATTTTTTCGGGAGTAAATTCTTGCATTTAGATTTCAAAACCAATGACATCTTCAGATTCACGAGAGCTCTGGCAACACCATGCGATTTTCAACTCAAACTATTTCTAAAATGAGCTCATTTTGGATTGTTTAATAGGAAACTCAGATTTAACAAATGAGTTCTATAAGGTCCAAAAATGGTAAGGCTCTTTTCCTTATGCAGACTCTGGAGTTAAGTCTGAAATCAAACTTCAAAGGCAGTACAACACGAAAGAACAGATATAGAGACTGAGCAAGCCAACAGTTTTGATTTCGAGATTGGCAGTTCCTCGAATATCCGAAAGTTTACAAAAACATAGTTGATATTACTTGTACTGTTCGAATATATTGAAACGTTCTTATAGAATTACATAGTTCGAATTTTTGGAGTTTGAACATTTTTAATAAAGAATCGAATAACATAGTTGGGCGGGCCCGAGTACTTTAAGTTGCAAAATGCGTTTGAAAAATTGTTAAAGTGCGTCTAGCAAGTAGTAGGCTAGGAAAGGTTAGGTGGAAGTGGCTGTCAGCCAATGAGTAATGCCTACCTACATTGCCTAATGCCTGACACACTTAGACCGCAAGGGCCCATTGTGATACCACAGAGATCAGCAAGCTAATCACCTACTGATCTCAGAAAACCGAAGTAAGATTAACGAGTTGATCACTCATCGATCTTCCATTACGGGACTAGGCGGTTCATCACCCGCTAGTTGAACGCGGAAATTGTAATGTATTTTGAAAGTCTTTTAGGGTCTTTGTAAGCTAGGTCGCTAGTTCAAATATCATCGAAGAAGGACTCACCGAGATGAGTTTCCCTCCTATGAAGTAGTGCAGAGCATGAGCAAAGAAGGTGTGGAACGGTTTCTTCCTCTTCCTCGTCCATGCAGCTTCTGCAGAAATCATTGAAAAACACACCAAGTCTCTTGGCGTGTCTTCTTAATAGAGAGTGTGTCGTAAGAACACCTTAAGCAGTAGGCTGAAACCCAATCATCTGGGACATACTTTTTTAAACTAGGGTAACTTTTCTAATTTTTCGGCGTACTACTTTCTTGGTTATATGTGATAGGAAAAAAGTTATCAGTGCTGTAAGCTGAAAAATGCACTTGAAAAATGCAAAAAAAAAACATATCGACTAGGACACACTATTTTGTAATCAGAGGAATTTTCTGATTTCTTGACGTATCATTTATGTGATTATCACTTCGAACTCTAAATCTGAAAAATTAGCGTTTTCGTACGCCCACCCCTGCCCTGGCTGAAAAAAAGCCTGCCAGACGGTTGATTTAATTGTACATTGAATGATTTTTGGTTTTCCACTCCACTCCAGCTCTTAGACTACTGCATTAAATGCCTCCATCCTATCGTCAATGGTGCAATGTAGTTAAGTTGTTTCACTTTCCATTGGACGAAAAGAAGCGTATAGGATCGTCGCGTCACGTCGCCGTTCCATTTGCACAAAAAGATCAATTCTCTTGATTCTCAGAGGTCACAGCCACTTCTCAACTTGAAAAGTCAAAACGAAAATTTTCCTCAAGGAATGTTTTTTATGGGCCGTAGGTGTTTCACTCAAACAAAGACAACCCGTTTATGGTTTTAAAATTGAGTGCTTCCTCAACTGAAAGCAATAGACCGCGACAACAGTGCGGCAAACTTTAGCATCTTCCCATCGTGGTATAACTATGAACTTGTAATTGTTTTGAGAGTGTCTTCCTGGAAGACGTTTAAGCCTAAACTGCTAAAAATCGTATGCGGGAAGGGTTGTGTCTCAATTCAAAATGAATATTTTGTATGTTGCCCTTGATCTGCGTTCCAGTATGTCTCTCTGTTCTCATTTCCACGACGTGCCTCTATTGCCCCCGCTTTCCGCCCCCCTTCTCTCTATCTTTCTGTCTCTTCTCTCTCTCTTTCTCTCCTTCTCTCCCCCCCCCTCTCTCTCTCACTCTCTCTCTCTCTCTCTCTCTCTCGTTATCCCTCCCTCTTTCTCCTTGTCCTCTCTTTCACTCGCTCTATATACCAACAATCAGCTTTTTTCGCTCTTTAACTCTCCCCCTTTCAATCTCTATCACGCTCTCTCTCTCTCTCTCTCTCTCTACTTCGTTCCTTGCTCATTTTTTTGTTCCCTCTTATCTCTTCCACTATCACTCTATGTGTGTCAATCTGTCTTTATGTAGGTTGGTCTGTTTGTCTGTCTATTTCTCTGTTTCTTCCTCCTTCTCTCTCTCTCTCTCTCTCTCTCTCTCTCTCTCTCTCTCTCTCTCTCTCTCTCTCTCTCTCTCTCTTAGTCACTTTATTTCCTTCCAACTATTTTCTTCTTCTTCTCTTCCCTTTCAGTCCCCTTCTCTGTTTGTCTGACTTTCTCTGGTTCTTTCTTTCTTTTTTGCCATTCTACCTCTCTCTCTCTTTACCTTTCCAGTCGGTGTACACTTCTCTATTTATCTGTCTATTCCTCTTTTGGCTTTACGCTATGCTGTCTAAGTTTCTTAAAAAAATATCTTGATCGATTTACTCGCCCTTTTTAGATAAAACAAATTGCTCATCTTAGTTCATTGACAATTCTTCCTTTCACCCGAAAGCGACAGTTGCACTCCAACGAAGATAAAATAAACTTTTTGAAAAAAAAAACTATACTGCTCCTTTTAAAGATAATTTTTTTCCTTCCACTTAAGTATTCCATGTTAATTTCTGTGGGTTTTCATTTCTAACTATTCATCGGAAAATGTCCTGTTTCCTATACGAATATCTAATGAAGCATATGCCTTGATACACCTGGAACAGTAAAGCAAAACAGCCTGCATTCCAATACGAATACAGGCCCGCTTTGTTAGATGTGAATATCGATACAAAATTGCAAAATCACAAAAAATGGGTCACCTACTATCTGGACAACTCGTGGCGGTTTTCCTTTCAATAGTGAATCGAACTTTCGAACAATTACTTTCTCTATTTTTGTTTTTTGTTTTTTTTTTTTTTGTTCCTGGGAGAAGGATAGTTGAAAGGGCACAGGATGGTTGGCGGATGAATGAACACGAACAGAACATATGCAAATCTACAAAACAGTACAAGCTTGGGGGCACATCACTCACGTAAGGTTACCTTCGGTTTGAATCAATGGCATTTTTACCACAAGTTGAAAGCCAAAAAAGGAGAAAATTTTAAAATTCCGCTATCAAAAAAATGCCCCAATACTGTAGAAGCATTGTATTCGAAGAATCATACACTCGTAAATTCCTTGTGGCTTATTGTGTTATAAGAGGCAATAGGTTGGGTAGGAGTTTTGGATGATGGCATGTAGGGCGGGTGGTAGGTATATTGTATGTATGTGAATAAACTCGTCCTGCTCCTGATTTCGAATGGAGGGTCACGCTCAGTTGAGCGTATAATTTTGTATTGTATTATGGTTCGGTATTTATTTATGATATGAACTCATAAGATTTATTGTAAGGCTTTACAAAGTTGTTTAAGATAAACGGTATTGGTATGCTTTGAATAATAAAATGTGGTTTTGGATTGAGCATTTCAAGGGAGTGGAGTACTTATGTATAAATGACTTTAAATTTTCATTTCAGGCTAGAGCCGATCAAATGGGCTTACAATCGTATTTTCGATTAAAGTTTATTTGGAAGATTATGTTGTAGGCTTGGCTATCGAAGTAGTGCAAGTTTACTGAATGTAGATAATAATTTGAAGCTGATTATGATTTACTGAAGGATGATTCGAATGATTTGAATGGGATTGAACACATTTTTTAGATTTTCCTTAAAAGCTGAATGGTGTGTATAAAATGGTCTCACTGACTCGTCAGCATCACATTATGAATCTGTAGATTCAAATTTTTGCATTACACTTGTTATCTCCTCCCTACTAGGGCGAGAACAACGACCAAAAAATTGCAGTTAATGCTCTTCAAGTCAAGCGTTTACCGACTCCAAATTTCGATAGAGAGATTCTAAATTTGCAGACGTTGCTCATTCGTGTGCTTTACTTACCATAGTGCGTCCAAAAATTAAATCCGAAGTTCTTAATTGTTATGTTTTCAAGTTTTTTAGTTTTATGGTTACACCGAATTTCATATGTCCATCAAATCGGAACAATGAATATCTTCAAATCGAATTAAACTTCAAAACAGACAGTTAAAGCTTCGATGTTGTTCAGCATTTTGTTACAATGACGCAAAATAACATCGGAGCGAAGATCAACCCTGAGAATGGTCTATGCTAATCGCTGCTAATTTGGGATAGAATGCGAAACAAAAATATTTTGTCAAAAAGTCTAGGTAATCCTTTCTAAAACCCTGACGATATATAAGTTCAGCTTTGCGAAGAAGCAGGAGCATGGACCCAATCTATTTATAAGAATCTCCTTTTTTTGTCTCCAACACTTGCTTACCCCATTCTTGACCTCTTTTGAATTGAATTGTATGCCCTAAAAAGGGGACTTCCATGAATTTAAAAAACATGTCTTCCATGTACTGTTTTTGATTTTCAAAATTTTTCAAACTTTCTCTTTCTTATAATCAAATCAAAAAAGTGTCCTACATCCTGCTTAATTCATAGTCTGCGGATTCGAACATTAGTATACTCTCAGCCGATCACTTTCGTGGATTGAATAACATGACCGTAGCAACTTTTGGACTTCAGTGCATTCTACAGTAAAAGTTTGCATGCTCCACATCTTCACTTAGAGAGTTTGACAAGTTGTTGGCGTTGTTCATCTCGAAAGGTGATTAAAAACCATTCAAATACAGTTTACATTTCTCAGAAACATCATAAAACGAACAAACTGAACAAAAATAATTTCTGAGTTTCTCTCAGTTACATTCTAACGCGCGTAAAACGAATTGAGTAGGGCTGGAAGGAGCTTGTTGAGCAGTTTTCAACATACGCGACTATAGCTCCTCAGCAATAAGCCTTGAATGCTTGTTGTGTATGCTAATAGACTAGTAATTTGTTCCTTTACAAAAAACTCTTTAGCTTTTAACTTTTAACAAGTCAAAAATGCAAAAAGTCAAATATGCCTAACGTATCCCATTGGTGAGGTTAGTTTAGTGGGGCATGGTGCGAATTGAGCACTTAAAAAGTCTAGTTAAACCACCGGCTAAATATTAGCTGAACACGACATAAAACTTCTGTTTGACAATAATTTATTAATTTAAAGACTTTTATTAAAAAAACAGGAAAACTAAACGAAAAATATCTGATGCACTGAGTTCATGTTTTTCTGTTACTATTAATTTGTCAATGAAAACTTTGACATTCTGAGCATTAAACGGTGTTAATCTAGTGGATTCTGGCTAACGAATGGATTGCTCTGCATTTCATTTTAAAAACATCGCTATCCATTCTTTTTCAGTTTTCTTATTTGAAGTCCAGGAGGACGGAATTTTAGTGCTAAGTTTACCAGATACCATTCGCAGTCAAGGGGACAAAAGTCATTTGGCGGATATTCATAGAAGATTGATGTGATTTGCCTCGGTTTAACTCATAACTCTTTGATAAGTCACCAACATCATTTCAATTATTCAAAATCTTGTCAAAGTTATCCATTTGATACCAAGTTTTTTGACGACCGCCTTCTCTATTTATGGTAACTGGCTCGTCAGCATCATTTCGGTAGAAGTATGCCCCAATGACTCCATCAGTTCATATAGCAAACCAAACTTTCAGTTTTTGTTGGAGATCTTCACTTTAAATGTGGCAATTTTGCTTGTTGACGTAACCATTCAACCAAAAATGAACCTCATCACTGAACAAAATTTTGTGATGAAAATCAGCAAATGAGGTCAATCTCATTCACCCATTCACCAAAATCACGACGCATTGCATGGTCTCGCGGCTTCAATTCGTGCACAAGCTGGATCTTGTAAGGTTGTAAGCCAAGATCTTTGCGCAAAATCTATGGACAAAGCTCCAATTACTGTGCCCGGTGGCGAGTCGATTCGTTCGGGTCCTCTTCAACACTTTTCTGTACAGCGGCAATTGTTTCTTTGGTGCGCACTGTTCGACGTCTATGCGGATGCCTATTACACAAGTCAACAAAAAATATATATTTTTTTTTTTGAGTTCGTTATTAAACTAATATTTTTTGATTGTCTACAACTAAAAGTAAACACATATTACATATTCGTAACAAATGAAGTTTGCTTTTGAACATTTTACAATGAAAAAAAAAAAAAAAAAAAATATTTTAAGATTTTTACAGAACGTGTGAGGAACAAAGATTTTAACACGCATGAGGCGGAGTTGCGGGGGGATTAAAGGCGAGAAGGGGGAGCATAACCGCGAAACAATGCCATTTTTGCTGCGCGAGATCCAAAATGGCTTCCAAAAAGTATAAAAATAACGTAAACCATTTTTGTTACATATATGGTGAATTCATTTAAGTAAAGGCGAAAAAATTTAGTTTTTGAGTATGATACCCGAACGATGACGTCCAACACCAGCGAAAGACAATATGAGACTCAGCAAGCAGGTGTAACAAGTGGAATTAACTTGAAAGAATGGTTTTCTTAAGAAGTTATTGTCGGTTAGTCTACTTGCCCCTTGAGCCAACTAGCCCCTGGTATACCTACTATTCGAAGTCAACAAAAAATATAGGGCCCTAAATCCTCGTGTGGTAACCCCAAAAATACATTAGAATGTTAGAGAGTTCATCATAACTTTCAAGGATACCAATAACAAAAGAAAAAATTACGATGTGTAATGAATTTACAATTAACGTGTATATTTATATTTGTATGCCATTGTTTTCATCTTGGTATCGAGGAGAGAAAAAAAGTATATGAAATTCGCAGTACCAAGAATATGGAGGGAGCCTGCTAATCACATCAATGATTGCTACTTTTGTGTTGTTGATCCACGCAAGCGTCGGGCTGATAAAAATGCCAAGAAGTTTCAGAACCCAGATCTACCATTAAAAACTGTTCCAGTAACCCACAGTGAGCATTTTCCTGTGCCTTCCCGTTCAAAACCGAAAGAACACCTGCCTCTATTACAAATTAATGTCTGGTTGTAGCGGATTCAGTGAATTTTCACCAGAATCAGTAACTCTTGAACCTTATATTATAAATTCAGAAGAGTTAAGAGACTTAAACCCACCAAAACTTAAAGCAGAAATATTAGCTTCCTGGCTAAATCAGAAGAATTTGCTCAAAAAGGAATATTTTTCTGTTTTAATTAAAAGTGATTACCATATAAATTGAAGTTCTTTTTCTTAGTTTTGTACTCTATTGAATTAAAAAATAAAGATTTTTTTAAAATTTGAAATTTTGTTCTGGTTACTATAAAAGCAAATTCTAAACCCCTGATATAGGTATAACATTATTTTACATTAGTTCTACATAAGTCGCGAGATTATTTGAGCAACTGTAGTTCAACTACCCCCAACGAGTAGGCGCAAGGACATAAGTCCCAACTTTTATATTTGGGAATTACGCCCCACTCAAGTGAGACAAAAGCCACAACTTCGATTTGGGAGTTATGTCCCACGCCACCGGGATATAAATGCCAACTTATTTCTGTTGAAGATGAGACATAAGTCACAAGCTTAGTAAATCGTTGCACATTTCTACTAGACAACCAAACAATTCTTGCTTGCCATAAATTTGTTGGTCCTTGACACCTTTCTCTCAAGTGATTTTAGGTATTTGAGAAAATTCAGTAGTTTTTTTTTTTTTTTTGTATAGACATTAAAGATTCTATAAGCAAATTTTCAGAGAAAGGTTTTCCGCTCACTTAGCAGGCATTGGAAATACTGCATCGAATTTCGTTTATCGAGTCGTCAATCATCTCTGATTTATCGATGCAGACCAGCGGTTTTTTCAAACTGCTACAGAAAATAGTCCAGCGGTATGAAATTGCTGAATCTTGAAGGCCAACTCACAGATCCAAAGCGCAAAAATTTAACTTAACTAATCGTTTCCTTTAAAAAATCCACTGTATGGCATGTGCTGTTTGACATGTTGCACTGTCTTATGAAAAGCGTCACAACTCTCTCACAAAAAGGGAATCGACTGATTGTTAGCTTCTGACTGAAGTAAGAACCAATGATTCGCCAGTTCATAAGGCTCAGGCCGTCGCAACCATGGTGTGAGAACTATCAACAATTACTTTAATGTTAGTTTTGGAAATTAGTTCTTCTGCCTCGCTAAATATTAACATAACAACAATTTCATGCAAAGAGGGTTAATTAGAATTTCAAAAACTTGTTGACCTCTACTGGACGAGGATGTCAGTGTTTCGACCTTTAAAGGATAACATGAGTACGAGGAACAGCAAATATTAAACTTATTTTATCATTTATCGTCAAGAACAAAAAAAATAAAAACAACGTTAAGGTCAAAACCGGCTTTGCAGTGCAGTGCAAACAAAACTAAATTAAAATCCCCCAACTTTACCACTTCCTCGCAGCTTTTAAGGTGTCAACGTTGCAGGGCATACGGAACGTAAAAAAGGACTCTCCAAGGATATTGTAAATAATTTTCAGCGGCAAATATGTACATATCTCTCGGTAGCATCCAAAAAATTTATTTCAGCGACCTTAAAATGCAAATATAAACTCACATCCAAACACAACCTTATTACTCAAGGGACCTAGCGTAGCAACGTAGCATTTTCGCTTATCCGCAAGATTTTAATGAACCTTATTTGGCGCAACATCAAAATACTCAAGGGACGTTTATGTGTAGCTGCTCTCATAAAATCGAGGTGAAGGAATATGAAAATCATTTTATTGTCCCTCCCGATTGTATAAGAGACATCGAAGATGTTTTATGAAACCATTATTTTTGACATCCTCTGAAACTGTATAATACAAAAAATATAAAACAAACAAACATCAAATCAACAAAAGCCCTTTCCTAGGCTACTTACTATACAACACAAAACCTTAATAAATAATAGCTGTGAAACTTGTACTCTTTTCTCTTATCTGTATAACTGGATATAAACATTAAACCAAACAATGGCTGTTGTAATCTTATAAATACTCTTTATGCTGACACTTAGATTAAAGAAATCGTGCGACAGAAAACAAATTAGAGTTTCTTCTTTGCTTCGCTTTTTGTGTGGCCACAATTCATGTACAATAAACCCCGACGGACCATTAACACCCTCATTAATAAACATTTCATCTATCAATCTTCCGGTTGGGCAGAAAAAAAAAATACTACAACATAAGACTGTAATTTATGTTCCCAGGTGGTTTTGCAAACTTAAACCGAACCCAAATCATTTTGGTGTCATGATAAAAAAAAAAAACAACAAGATTTTGAATGGCGTAAGGCGTTACTTTCATACATAGTAGAAGGAGGGATATATCCGTATCCGGAAAATATAACTTAACGCCATCGTCATCGTCTAGTCCAGATTACATTCCATTAGAACCAAAGCACAGCTTTAAATATTTCCTGCTTAGGCACTCAGGAAATAACTAAACATTTTTCTTATTCACTAAAAAATGTATGCTCAACGAAACGCGACGATAAATAAATTGCGTATGAAATTAGTAAGGCAAAAACGAACGTATCTGTTGATGTTCCCACCACGCGAAGAGAAGCCGTAGGACTACCAAAGGACTTTTTTTGTTTAAATGTTTTTTGCTAATAATGTGAAGGAAAATGTATTCACACAGAAATTGAAGAAAAATCGGACGACGCTAGGAGCATAAGGTTTCTTTTGAGTGAAATAAATTCAAAATGCTTTCATCAAATTCAAAGTCTTTTGGATTAATTAAAATTCACAAAAAAGGAAGACCGGTTTGAATGAGTTCTTTGTTTAAATTTTGTATATAAATGCATAAGAGTATTTAGTTTGCCTATTAATTTTTTTTTGTTTCGAAGCTCTCTTGTTTGTCTAATCAATGCCTGCACTAGTGACCCTGCTGAGGTGTATGCTTGGCTGACCTTAGAAAGCGTTGGAAAGAATCCTTGTTTTGGATTGTTTCGTTTCAGTTGCCGTTTTGATGAACCAGTTGAATATATTCAGCTATTTTAGATCTGTTTCCGATCGTTTGCTGACGGTAAACTTATTTTCTCTTACTTTTATCATCGATCACAAGCAGTATTCAACAAAGGCAAACTGTCATCATTCCTTGACTTAAAAAGAGGTGTGCCACAAGGTTCGATATTAGAACCCCTACTTTTTTCATTATTTGTAAACGATCTTCCATCTGTTTTGAATCACTCTTCCTATCATATCTATGCAAATGATGTTCAAATTTATCGCATTTTCCGTTTGGGGCTTGTCGAAGACGCAATAGCAAGAACTATTGAAGATATTGCTTCAGTTTTCCAATGGTCAGTTGAAAGGCGGCTATTAGTTAATCCGACTAAAACTAAGTGCATACCGATAAGCATCCAACAACTAGATTTTGATGATTTCCCAGACATAATCCTGAGTGGTCATGTGGTCGAAATGGTCTCGAAAGTAAGGAGCATTGGTATCATTTTAAAATCGTTCTAAAGAGCAGATGCTTTGCGACACCGCTGAAGCGTTAGGCATTTATATTGAGAATAATATTAAAGAAAACAAATAAAACCATTACCGTGCCAAAAAAAGCAACCTAGCAAATGTTGATAACCACCGGCAAGGACCACTTTTCTGTAAAAAAAAAAAATATTATTTCGTATAAGCTTTTCATAGCTTCATCTGTAAGTGAAGAGATGTGATATGAATTCAGGGAACGAAGCTTTAGAAACTTTCTATTAGAACACTTAGGAGGTGTTTAAAAAACGACAAAAAAGGTTATGCTTCGTATAGGAACTGAACTAGGCATCCCCGGATCTCTTGTCCAACACTAACCGTCCACTAGGTCAAATTGTAAGAATGAAGTGAAGACTGCAAATAAATAAATTGGCCATTATCTTTAATGTTAACTGGAAAACCCTAAGCAGCTTTTTAAAATCAGTTTACAAATATAGAATGTTGTTAATATCTGAATACGTTTAAATCTAAAATTTTTTGTTTATGTATTGAAAATTAAGTTAAAACAATATTAATTTATAAATTTGTTAACCCAGGCTGACGGCTTAGCCATAGCGCTTAAATTCATATTATGTTCTATCATTTTGTATTTAAATGTTAATAAATGAATAACTTACTTACTTACTTACTTACTTACTTACTTTACTTACTCTTTAATGTTCAGCTATGGCCCATACTATCCTTGAAATTGAAAGAATGATTCCGATCTGTCAAATCTTCGGTCAATTTGTCTTCTCCCATGTTTCAGCAAGGCATTCGAGAAGGCTGTCAGTCATACCACTATGTTTTCAAGAGCTGAGGACGAAAATATCATTCTAGAGAATCAGTTTGGCTTTAAGACGGATCATGATACTGTACATGCCGCGTCTAAACTAGCATCAAATATTCAATGTTGCAAAGCAAAATGCAGTGTAAGGGTGCATCTCTAGTAAACTTGGAGCAGGCATTCGATGCCGTTTGGTTAGACGGCCTTTTCTACAAGTTGCTCAGATATGCCATGAGTAAACTACTGCTATATATTCTGAATGGCACGCTTCATAGTGGAGCGTTTGTTGTCAAAATTGGCAATGAAAGTTTTACCTGAACTTTAAAAATTTCAGAACGGTCTGCAAGAGGGAGCGGTTAACTTGGCTACTTCGTTTAGAGTTTAGGACCTGCAATCTTTAGCATTCTATAGTCTACTATACATATCTACCATTCTAAAGTTGAAAATCAACATCTTAAAATCGGAAAGATTTATGCAAACAACCCCGTTGGCTCGAGCCTGAAAAGATACGAGAAAGAACTGGCAAGCTTTTGATCATTGATCTGCATGGCCACCTACTTCCAAGCAGAGTAGTGGTCAAAATATTTCGTTTTCTGCTTAGTCAATGATTGGCACTTCAAGAGCGTCAGCTCTAATTTCCGGTAATAATTCTCGCCCTGTTGACAGACAACAATGAGTCTTGATCAACAATTACAATTGCTTGTTGTGTGATGTTGCAGAGTTCGACGAGTTGGTCGAAATGTCAAAAAAATCGCCGTTCAAGCATCTGTAGCAAGGAATCCTATAGCCAGTCAATTCCATGCCGTCCAAATGGTTGCAAGGAATTGTTAAGTTCTTATTGGAAAGCCCGATATATTTAAACAAACATATGGATGCGATTCTTGCCAGGGCTAGACGAGCATTCGCTATGACAAGGTGACTGTTTTAAATCTGGCAGGTTGATAGCAGGGTGAGGTTAATTTGCTGCATGGTACTTGTGCGGTTCAATGTCTAGTTGCACAGAACACTAAAGTCATAATTACAAGGTTTTTCAACAGGTACGATACAAAAGTAGGGAAACATGGACAGCAAACAACGCCATAATATTTCTCTCTGTAAGGCTTGCCATTTGATGATTGAGAGATATACGAGCCAACAACGAGTCGATAATATTAAATCTTACAACCAAAATTCGGAGTCAGTGGCCTCAACGTGAAGAGTGCTAGGTACGTCCAATTCATGGTCGTCATAATCGTCCTAGCAGATCAACAATTGAGCGTCTAGTGGAAAATTTTGAATCCACAGGCACAGTACAAAATGTTCCCGTGCCAGGAGACAAAGAAGTGCCCGTAGTGTCGAGAATATTGCTACCGCTGAGGCTTCAGTTGCAGAAAGCCCAAAGGGTCTCTCACACGTCGTTCTCAAACGTTGGGCATCTCTGTAACGTCGTTGTGGCGAATTCAGCGAAAAGATCTTAGCCTTTATCCTTACAAGATTAACTTGACGTAAGAACTGAAGCCGCTTGACCACCAGCAGCGTCGTATGTTCGTGAATTGGGCTGAGCAAAAATCATCTTCAGTAAAAATCATCTTCAGCGATGAGGCTCATATCTGGCTGAATGGATTCGTCTCTTAACAAAATATGCGATATTGGTCAGGCAGCAATCCACCCTTACTCCATGAGTCATCATTGCATCCTGAAAAATATACGGTTTGGTGTGGTTTATGGGCCGGCCGCGTCATTGGGCCGTACTTCTTCCGTGATGATCAATACCGGCACGTTACTGTGAATGGGGATCGCTACCGTTCAATGATAACCGAATATTTTAGGCCCCAATTGGATGATATGGACTTGGAGGACATGTGGATCCAACAGGACGGCGCCGGCGCGGCGCCACAAGCCACACAGCAAAGGTCACAATCATCTCACGAAATGTTGCTGTCGCTTGGCCGCCTCGGTCGTTCGAATTGACGCCGTCAGACTATTTCCAGTGGGGCTACGTCAAGTCTTTGAGCTTGATGAGCTTCGTTCGAATATCGAACGTGAAATGGCAGCAGTATCGGTCGATTAGTGCTTGAAAACCGTCGTAAATTGGGTTCAGCGATTGATATCAAAGTAGATATTGATCGTCGTTGTCAGTGGCTGGCTTTGCGGGTGATTTACAAATACAAAATTCGTCATTTTGGCCAGTTAGCACCAGAAGAATTGTGCGATCCTCGCTAAATAAAATCTCATAAAATTCTCATAGTAACCTCATTAAATCATCTGGAGGAAAGTACTTTTACCCCTCTTCACAGGTAAGGGGTTAATATTTTTCTGGGTGAAGCCAATAGTAATAAAAATGTAATCAAAGCTGCTACCACTGCCTAAACAAGGGAGCGACTCTTTAGATAAGTGAGGCAAATGCCAATGTCTGCAGGTATCTGGACAGTTAGTTAACACCTGAGTTGTTTTAGATCTGAGCCGGGCTTCTTCTACTTCAAAGTAAATAGAAAAAAGATTCTGTAAGTACTCCTAATTTTCAAACAGCAAAGCTTCCTAAATTAATCACTTCGTTCTTGAACAATCGTAGTCCAAATTCATTGCTATTGAAGCAAGGATATGGTAAACTCAAAAAACATTCAGGTCACCATTTCTCTAACTTGCACACAACCAAGTAGCGGAATGCTGTTTCATCTCACTCATGCAGGTGAGGCTGTTAAGAAAATTGCAACTCATTGCATCACAATACGAATCCAACTTGTATTTTATGCACATAATCAAAACGAGAACAAGTCCAACAGAATAAAAAGAAAATGAAAATAAATCGTAAAATCGGCACAAAGACAAGACTTTTTCTTCTAATTCGAAATAAAAACAAGCTAAGCTAAATTATATGCAAGTCTAACTAAACATAAGAAAAATAAAAGATGAAAAAAAAAAAAAGTAGAAACATAATCATAACAAACAAAGCGAAAAGAATCACTCTGACGCGCGTCCCTAATGCTGTTAAAGAGGAAACTTTTACACAATGACAGAGAGTGCCCTTAATGGCGGTTCTGTGAATAGCGAATTTTCTTCTTTTATACGTGCGTCTGTCTGTTTGACTGTCTGGCTCTGGCATCAACTTCAACAATTCTGCTTGGAATATGAACTGTCTTCCAACTCCCGTATTTCCCTCTTACCTTATACCTCTGGTATGTTGTATACTGTATCTGTATCCTGTGTATACCTACTCCGTGTATAGCCCCTTTTTATGTGCACCCACAAAGAAAAACAGCTAGCACAGTATTGACAATAATCGTCGGGGATGAGTTCTTTTTTTATGATACCACTCAAAACTGGGTGGAAGACAAAAACTGAAAATAAGCACGAATAAAACCAAAGAAATAACACAACAAAACCAAAGCAACAGAGAAGAACAACAGCAGCAATAGGAAATAAGAAAAAAAAAATGGGGAAAAAAGAAACAAAAACTACTTGGAAAAATAAAAACATAGAAATAAACCACAAATTTCTTTATAAAAATAGAAATATGAATGAGTGTTCTACAACACTACAGGATTCTGTGAGTGTGTGTGTTTGTGACGAGTATCTCATTGGTTTGCATTCGTTGCGGAATATATTTTATACAAAGGCTAGGAGAATATGAAAGTTTAATGTAAGCAACAAATAAAAGCAACGTGAAATGCATTAAATATTAAAGTAGGCACTTGAGTCCTTGAACATGGGCTCGCAAAAGATGGACGACTGGGAGTGTAATACACACAACCACCTACCTGTGTGGAGTGGCATTTACGGAGGCTCCTGGGATAAAGGTGATTTCAACCACCCAGAATAAAGTCAAGAGTCGAATAAGAACGAAATGAAAGGATAGACATTTAAGGACCTATTTAAAATTCCAGTAGGTATGAAAGTACTGTGTTTAGGTATTTGCTGTAAGGTCGGCCCTTTTTACGTACATATATATTTTGTTTTAATTAATGCGATAAGGCTCGTTGATCATCTTGAAATGAGAATGAGCTCCATACTCCACCATAATAGAGTCAATAATTCCACAAGGTCGTTTACCTGAAACTACTGCCTAACGTTTGGATTGAAAATGGGAAACACTTCTAAGGTCGTTAAGCACATTAGAAGTGTTTCAGAGGAAATTATTTCTACTTCCAAGCAAAGTTTCTGTCAAAAATTTGAAAAGAAGGGAAAACAAAATATGTTAATAAATCCATGGAAGCTTTAAGGACTAACGCATTTCAAGGACCAATAATTTTTAGTCATTCCGAAGGGGCAAGTGGGAAAGCGTTTATAATGGCAATGAATTACTCTTCGACTTTGTAAATTCTTGGCGAAAGGCGATTCATGTGAAAGCAAATGAATTTTTCCAATACCTTAACCTCAAGCTCTTACGTAATCCATCACAATCGGGCACCAAATGACGATGATAGAGAAAACGAGAAAAATGGGTCCTACTATTCTGTCTGTCCGTATATGGATCAGTTAGGGTCTGTGAGGCAGCCTATATTGGGTCTCTAGGTCTTGAAATAACGGTACGTGGTATGGCTGATTTATTTCAATTTTTTGTCAAATCATCTTTTAGCTAGATCTTCTTGCATACCTTACTTTTGAAAATCTTTTTTTTTAATTGAATAATGAAAAACCGGTTTTTAATAAAACTGCTCTTACGATTTCGGTAAAATTTTTAGAGTTTTAATATTTTAGTAACAACAAAAGAATGTCTATTTTAGATTTTCGCTTGAAACCATTGGAAAATTTAATTTAGTTTTTTTCAATATTTTACCTGACTTAATTCAATTTTCATAATTCAATTTTTATAATTAATGTATAGTTGGCAGCCATTAAACCACCAAATATATTTGGAGCGAATACTAAAACCTTTTACTCAGCCTTAATATTTAGGTATTGTAGTTAGCTCTCAATCGAAAGTTCGTGCACAATTGTTTGCCTATTCCGAATGGTAAATCGGTAAAGAGCTCTTTATTTACAAGTGGAGTAATTGCCAATTTCTCTCGAATGGCGATATCCGTACGATACTCGTTGGGACTCGAAAGTAACGCAGGCTAACTATTACGCCACGGGCAGCACTGTATATTTTATAGCAGCGTTCAATAGATGGAAATACCCATTTGCTGACTTTGTTCACTTGCAAGGACATCATAACACAACGATTCTAACTCTCTTACTTTTCCTTGAGTTTATGGTTTCTTTCGTTTTCTAAAGTTCAACACATCGGCCTTGTGCTTATTATTTTTAGTTTCTGGCCAAATTACAAATCTACTTGCAAAAAAGCTCTATTTTTGTTCACTCTAACAATTACTTTATCAAATTCCTGTTTTCATCACCGTATGGAGCATTCCATCGGATGGCGGTTATGTCAGCCGCAAGGTAATATAGTGTATCCACACCACATCACATGTGATCTCATGGAACTATATGCTCTAGGTCTTAGATCCAAAGGCCATTCATTGTCCTTATTTGTTTAAGTACGCTGCCACTAGTGGTTTGTCATCAATGAACTCAACTTTAATTCTGTTCCACTGCGGTTCTTTGGTACTGGAGTAATTTTAGAAAGTTTCCATCGGGTTGGAAATGTGCTCTTTGTGAAAATTGAGTTTATGCCAGCTGTCACAAACGGTAGGATAAGTGGCATTACTGCTTTGATAAATGTAGGATGGATTTGATCGAATCCAATGGCGTTAGATTTTATTGAGATTAAACTTTCCACAACATCCAAGGAAGTAACAGCTTCGAAATTAAAAGAGTTTTGAAGTTCGGTTGACGGGTGCTCGACTTGGACAGTTGGTGTATACGCGGAAGTAGGTTGAGGAACAGATGAAATAAAAAGTTGGTTTAATTTATTACAATCCACATCCAAATCGTGTGATCTTTGTTTACCAATTCCAACTTCACGAAGATTCTTCCAGAGCTTTCGACCATTTTGCGAGATGTTTAAGCGCTTTGATAACCACCTGGTTCTTGCAGAATTTATTAACTTTACGCATTTGTTTCGGAGCATCCGGTATTGTTGGCGATCCTCGGCTATCCTGAAGCGTTTCCATTTTGCATATGCACGGTTTCTTTGATTAATACAATCGCGGATTTCCACACTGAACCAGGGATTATCGCTATTTCTTACAACCTTTGTCGTTAGAGGGACGTGCTCATTAAATAATCTAGCTAAGTGGCTTTCTATGAACTCAATTTGCTCGCAAGGAGATGCTATATAAAAAACATCTTGCCAACATATATCATTGATGTCAGTCTCGAGAGCTCTCATATTTAAATTCTTAAAGTTCCGGTATTGAAACTTTATTGGATGTCTCACGGGCGAAAAGTCAAAAGAGAGATATATGAGATCATGACGTGAAAAGCCTGGGGCTGATAATTGGTCATATAACATCACTTTGCTCCTGTTGGTAACATAAAACACATCTAGAAGAGTACTCGAACTACACGAGAAATGTGTTAGACAACTAGCATTAACTGGGAACATATTGAATGTCCTCATGCTGTCAGTTAAACTGTTGTCAGCTAAAGGGTTGCAATTTAAATCCCCACAAAGAACAATATCAGGGAATAAAACACAATTATCTTCTAAAAAGGAGTTAATAGGAGTTAAATCAAGATAAGAATAGGGTCTATACACAACTCCCAATAAAAGTTTATCATTATTACAGCAAATTTCAATGAATAAGCACTGAAATGAATAACTCGGCAAAGACGTGTACTTAACCCTGCTTCTTAATGAATCTTTGATGTACAATGCTACACCCCCACCAGTTCGATCAATTCTATCTGCTCTAAAAAGTGTATATCCTTTCAAGGAATAGATTTTGTCGTTCACATCGCTTTTAAACCAAGTTTCAGAAATCGCAACAACATCAACATCCGAACCTTCAAACAAATCCCGAAACTCATCTATTTTCCCAAACAAACTCTGTGCATTCAAATGACAGATTTTAAAACCTTGATTTTGAGAGTTTAAAATACTCAACATTGCTTTTGTAATGTTAACGCTTTGCTCGCTGTTGGAAACGATAGAACTACGACTTTGGTCACCCGCCATCATAGTCGTTCAAAACCCGATAAAAAACGCGCGGATTAAGAAGAACGAAGAATTCAAATATGTATACAAAGTATTTACTCATGAAGTTCTCTGTAAGGAAAGTGGCGCAGTTTAAAATTTGGGGAGGGTATAAAATTAAAATTGCTTTCAACTTCTTCTTCTTCTTTTTCATTTTCGGCGTTACGAGTAGTGATCTTGAAGCGATCACAACTCTCCCACTTTTCTGCTTCACACTAGTGATCCGCCTGTGGGGTACGCCGCGTTGACCTCAGAAATCGTCGGCAAGCCTCCCGGTTTTGGATTGTTCCATGTCTGAGGCCAACCAAATGCTGCTGTTTTTGCATTTGCTTGTACCAGGAGTGTTTTGGCCTGCCTTTTCTTTTTCGTCGCGAATTTGTTGAAACGTTGTACGATATTGCCTTTTGGACGGGGTTCTGCGGATCTCTCCTTTGAACATGACAATACCAACTGAGCCGGTCGTGCTGAATTTTGTCCAAGATGGTACTTGCTTTCAACATTAGAAGAAAATAGAAAAGAAAAAAATATATATATATACCTATAAATAATTAGTTATTATACACTTATAATATTAAAAAATTCAAAGAAAGAAATAATTATTTTTAGTTTGAATGAAAAGAAAATTTTTTTTATCAAGGCTCTTACTATTTAAAATACTTAGCGCTACATTATCGGCAATGCTGCATTATCGACATTTTGTTTCAATCTGGCAATACTATTGGGTGTTGATTCTTCGATGACGTCTTTGAACAAATCCAATAAAGTGTCAATATCGTTTATTATGACAGGATCACCATGCATTTGATGTTTGATGTATACCTTGCCCCGAATTGTAAACACAGTTGATATTAATTTTTGCTTTTCGAGATTAAGTGCGGTATGTAGAATCTTTTGATTAAATTTAGTGAGGCATTCGCGAATATAAATCGGAGTTTGCGATTCTATTCCCACATCGTGTAGTATCAGTTGGCGTTTGTGTGTTCTTCGGTATTCGGCTATTTTTGCGAGCAAATGGTTTCTGTCGTGCGATGAAAAAAGTTTAATTATTATTGGTGCTGTGTTGGACCTTCCACTATGACGAGTACGGAATATGCTCTTAATTGCGGGTACCATGATTTGAAGAGAAAAGCATAAGTGATTAAACATACTGCCTAAGTTTAAATGGTCGGTTGGTATATTATATAAAACAACGTCTGTCGATATACTATTGTTTTCTAGTGTTTTCACTGCTTCTTTAACAAATGCAATTTCGGATTTAATGCAATTCGTTGAGGCTGTACTGCCGACGGTTTGTGCTTTTGCTTTAAGAATATCAACATATCGGAAATGACAGAAGCAATGTTTTTATTTAGGGTTTCAATTTTATTCCGCATTGTGTGTTTTGTTCCATCAAATTTATGTGTTCATCTTCAATTCGTGTTAACCTAGTGTTAAAGTTTTTCATATTTGTATGGATCTCACCAATTTGCTGATCGATGTTAGATATAGAAGAATCGATTTTTGATATTTTTGTTGACATGGTTGCGAAATTGTCGTTTAGTTTTTTTTTTTTTTTTTAGTTAACCTTGCATGTCCTTTAATATAGTAGTGGAGTTGGGACTACCAGTTTGCGATCGAAGTCGAGGCAAGGGTGAATTGGAAGATGGATTTGACGTTCCTTGTCGCTTGAGTTCGGCAACTTGTTGCTGATCCAATTCGGTTTTGTTTTTATTTCCAGACATTGCAAATAATTTGTGAATATATATGTATATAATATATTATATTCTGATGAAAGTTTGTGAAATTTCAAAGCAAAACTACTATAAAAGTAATAACTAAGTCAACTAACAAACTAGTTTATACGAAACCACGGCACTTTATTCAATTTTACAGCGTCTTTTCAAACGCGAAGGTATTTTAGATCACGGGGAAAAGTATTTTGAATAAGCAAGAAAACTATCACAACTTAGTTTGAGTGTTTCATTCTCACTTCTTGATAATGAAGCGAGTATAATTAGCAGCCGGTAAAATAAATTTTACTTTAAGACTTTAATTAAATTAAGTTTAAGAAATATATTTTACTGGACTATATTCTTTCTTCTAGATGAACACTGTAAGTGATGACTATTTTGGCAGCAAAATATAGATCCGACAGATGCACTTGGTTTGACCAGGTTGGCAGTTTGTAAGACATGGAACGGGTGCTTCAAGAGCCAGATCTCAAAACGGTTCATTTGAAGTGCAGCCGGAGACAATTTCATCAAAGTTGAAAGCGCATTTGGAGTTTTAAGAGACACTGCGCTGTGAAAGGATCTCAGTTATAGCGATTGTAATTATTCGGGAAGCGGCGACTTCATGTTGTAATCTTGGCAGCATATATCCCCTAAACGGCTAGCCGGAACGGCGATGGGTTTTGTTACTAATTTTAGGGACAATATGAGACTTGGAAACAAAAAAGAAGAGCTATTGGGTTATCCAAAGAAGTCAAAAGATGTGTATGTTTATTGTGTACCTTGTTTTTTTTTTTTTTTCAATTCGAAGATGCATACCTGTAAGCCGGGTGGTCTGCTATCAGAAGGCGCAGTCTAAATTAAGAGTGAACCGATTTTGACCTCAATGGACAGGTTTTTTTTTTCTAATTTTGTTGCTAACTGCTCATGTACATAAGGATTTGTGAAGAAAGAAGATCCTGTTCCTGTACTGAGTGGTATACCCGTAGCTATTGCAAATAAAAGCAAGTCACCTTTCAGTGTATAAATTCCACACCCAAATAATAACTTCTTTTGTGGTCAAACGACTTGAAATCATTGCCTGATGACCTGAGGTGGCTTTTTTTCTATTTCGAATAAAATTTAGATACATGAAATTATCATCAAAAGGGAGTTGTTGCCGCTTGGACAAAATTACGAGGGCGCGGGCCGGGCGCGGCGGTTTGATAAAAATAATATTTTTTCTCAAAAAAAAAACAGTTCATTCATAAACGGAATCCTCTTTTGGCTCAATAAATTTAGTCCATGGTTTTTCCAATTTTCTTTATTCCCTTTACTTGGAATAGAGTATCTCAAGGCCCTAAAAATAAACATTTGGTTCAGCTATGACCTCTTCAATCGACCCACATCTCTTACCACCCAACCATTTCTTCAGATTTGGAAATAGGAAAAAGTCACAGTTGGCTAGATCTAGAAAATTTGCTGGATGACGATACACGCGTCGTTATGGTTGAGTATGAGCAATTACCGCGCCGAAAGCTTCTTCACATTCAAAAATTCATGTAAAGTGTGATGTACCCATTCCTACACGCACTTTCATTCTCCGATCGTCCAATATGTTTTCTGGTGTGACGACCTCTTTTGGGCGACCTGGGAATCGGAACTACTTGTAATGATACGACCACAACTGAACTCCGTAAACCAACATTTTAACTATAGAAATTGATGGTGCAAAGACCCAAGTCTTTCCTAGGTTTCGGAAATTTTTTTTTTACCCAAAAAATAATGCTTAATCAGCAAATGAAGTTACCTCATCTCCATTTTCATTAATTTTTACAAACTTACTGCTTTGAATGGCTTTAAAACACAAACTTAAAGGCATAACTATCCAAAATATGACAGTAGTCTATATGATATAGACGGAGGCAGTGTCACATATAAAAAAATTGCGTGGGAAAATCAAAATGGTGCGGACTTTTCACACCGCCCTCGTATGTGAGAAAAGTTCATTGTGAGAGTTCTGCTTTTTGGCTTTTGATTCCGCTGATTCTGGAAGTGGAATTGAACCACTGTGATACCGTGAAAATGCTCGCGTTGCAAACTGAGTCTAAAGCACGGGTCACACAGAGCTGCTTGCCAGTGTCGAATCGAGTAGCCGCTACTGCCAGCCGCTGATCAGCTTCGTGTGACCATGAAATTCACCACACTCGCTGCCAGCCGGCGAGTAATAAGCAGCGGCTGGCAAAGTTGAACATGTTCAACTTTTGGCTGCTAGCAGCAGCTGATAAAAAAAAAAATACTGATAGACATTCTATTTAGTAATTATTCATTCGAAATTTGTGTCAAATATAAAAAATAGGCTTAAAAACTAGAAATAATATTCAAAAACAAATTTTTGTATGGTTTTCTGCAGCTGTGTGTGACCGGTCTGCCAGCCGCTGCCTGCTTCTGCTACTGCCAGCCGCTGGCAATAAACGGCTGGCAAGCAGCCGTGTGTGACCCTTGCTTAGGAAAGTAAGTCGTTACTCGAAGAACATTGCAGTTCGATATGATTACTTTCTGGGCAGTACTTAAATTTGATAATCAGGCAAACTGAACAAGACCCGACATCAAAGTTGACATCTATGGTTTTATTTTTTTATTTTCACGGTATATAAAAATTCGCGCGGCGAATTTGCTAGAGAAGAAGTGCACGTGTACTGAAATGTGAGTTTGCAACATCTGAACGCTTCCAATCAATGCCAATCGTTGTTTTTCCCGTTGTTCCACCGTACAACTACATCTCTAACAGAATTTGTACCTTCTCTGCTATAGTTATACTAAAATGTGAGTTCAAAAGTATCAGAAAAAGAATGGGACCAAAAACGGAACCTTGTGGCACGACGATCCCTTTTTTGTTGCCATGTCTTTGCATAGAAAGTTTTCAATAAATTTCAATCAAAAAGTAATAAAAGGACTTTAGCTGCTTACTTGAAGATTTGATTGCTCATTCATCAAAAACATTGCCATGTTTTGTTGTCATAGAAACAAAGCGCTGTTACATCCGGCGATGCTTTTGACTTTGGTAAAGTGATCTGATTTATAGAGGAGATTGCGCTAGACATACTTTAATTAACAAATTCCTCTAAGGTTTGTCTCAACATTTAGATCTGTTTTCGTATAACTCAAAAACTTATCTAAGGCAACTGAAAATCATGTTACTACAAACCTATCCTGGTTGCTCTACTTTGATATTCCGCAAAGAAATGTGGTATTAAAGCTTTTGAGATTGTGTCTGATTTCAAGCCATTTAAAAGAATATACCTTTCTTAAAAGAGTCTCTAAAAATTTATCAATCTTTTCAAGCATCACCAACCTAACATTAAGACTCACATTTTACATAACAAATTTTTAAAAGGATTCAAAGAGGTTAATACAAAGTATACCCACTCTAGATAGAAATTCATATCAAATGTATCTCTCATGTGCAATCCTTGCCATGAAATCACTTATGAAAAAACACTAATATCCTTGCTCGTGTAAATGGCTTTGAGTTGGGAAATCCGATAAATTACCTAAGCACACGTTTTCGATATCAATTTCAAAATACACAATAAGTATTCCCTTGAGATTCTTTCCAAATAATTGCTTCGATGTGAGGTTGTTGTTTGGTTCTTATACCTCGTTTGATGAAGGTAGGTACCTACCAGAAACGAATAGGGCCAACAATATATGAGACAAGTTCAATTATTTGAAATTGCATTAAATTTCTCTCACTTATAAACGTGCCAGATCTTAAAAAATAGATTTTCAAAATTAAAACACAAGAAGTAACGCCGAGATGTATGAATCAGTGTGTGTGTGTGTGCGCGCTTTGTACATGCTATTAAGTCTCCTCTCCATCTCCTTCCTATATATAGTGGATTCCTTTATGTTAAGCTTTTATCTCTATGATTGTCCTGATTTATGCAGAAATTTTTCTCCGTCGAGATAACGTCGATGATCCCATTTGTATGCCAAAACTCACATCGTCATTATAAAAGGTTATAGCGGTGGGTGGTATGATGTGGCAAATGACAGGTGGCCTTCTCGGCTGTATATACACATTTGACTTGGCTCACCGAACTCATTTAAAAGCCTAGCCACACCAGCTCGTTTCGATTCCTTCTCGACCCAACCCAACCACGTCTACCACAACTCAGTGGTTAAGGTGGCACAAAAGTCATGTGGTTGATATTTAAATAATACTCGCCAAGGTTCCGCATAACCTTGTGTGTGATGCTATGGCATATAACCTAGTCTTTCGGGAATATGGAGAAAATCAGAAAGCAGAAAGCACTCTGTGCATATGAAGTCGAGCAACTGGAGTGTAGTATATACACTCTTGCAAAAGCAGGCGCATTCAAGGTTCTGTTTGACTTTGAAAATAAAAACGTCATACGACTTTTTGCTTGAAATATTCCGAGTTGCCATTTTTATTTTGAATTTAAAATAAACACGTTTCTGAAATACTTACGAGCGCGTATGGGATTGAATAGATTCAAGACGCATCAAAACTACTCCAGTAAACTGTAAACTGAAACTATTTTGAGACTTGAATCTTTTTAGGGCAGGGTGCTCCCTGTTAAGCTAGTGATTGATTATAAGAATAATTTTAAATTTGTTGTGGTTTGTAGCCATTGCGAGGTGACTGGACCAGTGGCTCAATTGCTGCTTATATTGATTTAAATAAAGGCATAACAGAGCCCGAGGAGTATGAGCGCTTAAAGCATTTCCCTCAGGCTTATTTATTAGAATGGAGAGGACCTACAAATGTTTGCCGATTCCGAAAGTTAAATGAAAAAGCGCTTTTCATTGCAGTCTAACCAAATTTGAAGCGTTAACCAATGCCACGTAAAAGGCGATAGTGATGCTCACCTTTCTGGGATTTATATGAAGTGGGACAGCGGACCACAAATATTACAATTGCTACTAGATTGCGCGTGTCCTGAGTTGTCTTTGAAGTGTTTTGGTATCAAAATGCATTCCACCTTTTCCCGTTTTTCACAATGCATAATTGCCGCGTAATGCTGATTCACTGACTGACTCTGTAATGCTTTTCATGGGCGTCGTTCTTGAGACTTGCCGTTAGCAAAGCCTGCATACTCTTAAAGTCGATAAAATGTCGCAGAAACTCTTAGTTTTCGAAATGGATTCTTCATAAAGCCTTTTATTTGAGTAAGGACAGAAAAGATAACAATTTTATCAGAACAAAATCTGAAACAAATTAATTATTTTAATCTCAACACAGAGACAATAACATCCGCAAAGCTCATTGTATATCATCCCAAACGAGAGCATAATGATTTTCATCAAAAAAAGATAACCCAGTAGCTTCCAAACACAAGGCGTGTCAAATTTTATCGATTTTTTCGTGTTCAAGTAAATATATTCTCCGAAGTAACTTCCTAAACACAATAAGAGGATCAAGTTCTTCTGTTCTGCGTTGAATGAAATGAAATACATACACAAACAGCTGGCGATGGGTACTTCCACTCACTGTACTTCTACTACACACAGAGTTCATTGCCTTAATGAAAGTGTTTCGCCTCAGGTTCGACATTATTGTATCGATTAGTTGACAAAGATGGTGCTTTTCACATAATAAATGTTTACATAATGTTGGTCATTAAGGGAAGACCATTGACAAAGTCAAATTCAAACAATGAAGTTTACTGTGAAGTAATAAAACTAAGGAAAGGTTGGGTTACTTAAGATGTGGGTGACAATAGGTATTTTGAAGTTTTGAAGGGACGACGGATAAGATGAGAATTGTTTTCCCGGATTCAATGATAGGTATTAGTTTTTGGTGCATAGTTGACTGGTTAACTTTTATTGCTCAAAGGAGTGAAAATAAGGCTTTTCGGCTCAACACAAGATTTGATCGGATAACCAAAGTAGAAAAGGATTTTCAATTGAATCAACAGTTGCGGAATAAATTTCTACGAAATTTCAAAATCGGCATTTTGATGGAAGTTTCAAATCCTTACACCGACGTATCTGTTGGCTTGAGAAGGGAATTGAAAACTACTTCGATAACAGAAGCATATGTGATTCTGAAAGACATTATAAGCATATCTGCTTATTTAGTGCGGGACTTAGAGGTTTGGACACCATCTTAAGCTACGATTCGCCAAGTCTATTGATAATAATCACACTGTCATGAAAGGGCTTTCTGACTTAGTCGTTTTAGTCATTTAAAGGCTTTATTTTGCATTGTATTCTAAGCACGTGTTTTCAAAGATATCCACTTTGCCCAGGACTACTTTTACATGAGATCTTTAACGTTGCAAGCAAATATCATTGCTCTTATTTCAATGAAGTCGTTAACAATTCAATTTTTCCATAAATTAAGTGAGAAATACATCACATTGATTTTAAGTCCTTGTAGACTCTGGCAAGGCATTCCGTAATCGGGTGGAGCTGCTAAATTATGAACCACTTTATGACTATATACTTAACTAAACGTCCGAAGTTAGGCTCGAGGTAAAACTGATGAGAAGGAATGAGACTGGCTATTTCACTAGACCAATATTTGTACAAGAAGCGACAAAAAAGAGTGAGGCAAGCATCTTTTCGACGCTGTTCAGGAGAATCAATCGATACTGCAATTGAACTATAACCTATCATTTTAAACGCTATGTTTTGTATTTTTTCAAGCAGACACAAGAATGTTTGAGAGGTGCCTAGCCAAAAATAGAAGTAAAACTCTTGTTTTGAGCAAATGTTGGCATTATAAATTGTAGCCATAAGAGTTGTAAAAATGTCTGCATAATTTTAAGAGACCTAAGCACTTTGCAGCAGGTTTGAAAAATTCAAGTATGTATCTTGTGTGTGGTCACTTCAACGAAGTTTATTGCCTACGAATGCAGGCGCCAAATATCGATAAAGGCTATGAAGGATGTTCAATCTTAATGACAAAAGACAGCATTAAGATTTCGAAGCTTTGAATTCTACTGTGATGTTATAACCCCTTATTTTTCAATGAACTAACCATACGAAACCGTTCCAACTCCACATCCGGGAGAGCAGAGACATAAATTTGGAAACGAATATGAAAAGCTTAGGGATGAGTCGTCGGCAAACCAGTTAAGTGAACGAGAAGCTTCAGATAAGAGATCATTAGAAAACAAGAAATACAGTCGGAAAAAAAACCGGGGTACTACCTAGGGTACACCAGCATTTAAAAAGTCGGTATCAGACTTGAAGCCATCGAAAACAAGTTGTTAAGTTAATAAAGTTCGGAAATGTAATTTCTAATCCAATGAAGAAGAGACTCGTCGACACCAAAAGCACGCGCCTTATTATCGATAAGAGAGCTTGTTGGCAAATGGCAAACTCTATCCCTAGAAATATAAAGCGCAATGATTTTACTTTCTCGAAAACAGTGTAAAGATTGGTTCCACTTTTCGGTGAGATATGTCATCAAGTCACCAGTGGACCTTTTGTCACAAAAGTCATAATGTCGGTCATTCAAGAATCTTTCGATCCTTAAGATATTTCATAAGTTGACAGTTAATAACGATCCCATGACTTTGGAAAGAAGGAAGTTAGTGCAATCGTACGATAAATTGGAAGGGAAGGACAAATAGGTTCGGCAATTGCTATTTTCCATCTACTCGTGAAGAAGAAGAATAGAATAGTAAAGTTTGCGTAGTGGTTTTGCCAGCGTGGAGGAACATTTCTTCCGAATAACGTGCGAGATACCATCTGGACCAGCGGATTTATGTACCTTGAGATCTTTGAAGACTCTCGGAACCGAGTGAGTATACGAAAAAATATCTGCTTCATCACAGAGTTTGCAGACTCAAGCTCAAGAGGAGTCAATGTGCTATCAGGAAGTGTCGAGTTAGGAGCTAATCGGGCTGCTAGAAAATTGGATTGTCGATAGAGTTGACTTGTGGAGAGTCATTGTCAGATAAATGCATTGAAATCAATGACGTGGTGGAGTATTTCATGTTTTTAACAAAAGCCCAAAACTTTTTGTTCCCTTTTGCCAATTTTTTGCTTACTTTTGGTCATGCATAAGCTTGATCTTATGTATTCTAGCAACACAGATATTCCTGGCCCCATTGACCAAATTTCGGTTTCTTACTGTTATCTTCACAAATTTGAAAGCTTCCGTTTCTATCCGTAGTCGCCCTTTCACAGCTCGAATTAAACCAGAAATTCTCTTTGGAGATGATACTTTTATTCTGCGATGAACAAAATCTCTCAAGCTGTTCAGAATTGGTAATATATCATACCAGCTGATGCGTCAAAGTTTTTGTTAAGAAAACACAATGACCAATTGAAATTTTCTCGTATTGCTGCACAGTTCGTTTTAAGACTTCTTTTCTTTTTTCAAAATGACGGGAAACGTAATATCTACCGATATGACACAATGGTTCGATTTGCCTAGAAGATATGATACGTCAACCCTTCATTTTTCTGGGTAAGAAGATAAAAATAGGAGTGAGTACTGCACGGCACTCAATATCGTGGAAGACCACTAGGCACTGCGTACCTTTGGTAAATTGTCTCGAAATGACATCGCTGCTGATAATTGGTTCAACATGATTTTGAGCTTTGATCTAGTGAGTTACCTCCAAAAACGAACGATTTAAGACCGTTGGACTATTTGTGGGGTTATGTGAAGTCGCTTGCCCATTTAATTTATCTCTAGACGATTGTTGACGTCTTGTAAGAGAATATTCGGCGTATTATTGCTGACATAAATTTTTTTCTTCCTGAATACAACACGTCTAAAAAACATCTTTTACCTTTTTAGGGTGTTGCAACAGAGAAATGAGCCAGAGGGTCTAGCGCACACCCCTGCCTTGTATAGGATTGAAGGGGACTTTCAGTTTTTTGCCGATTGCGAACGGCTCGCAAACTCCTCGCAAAAGGTGATATCACATTTAATTCTGTTAGGATTTTAACCATGAATCTATCACGTAACAGGTTTTGGGACGGTTAATTTTGTCCATGAAGATGAAGTTCGTAGTTGAAATACTATGGTTGAAGTTGGTAGACAACTTCATTGGTTTGCTCATCGATGCTGTTAGTTATTTCGCTCAAAACAGAAGGAAAATGAAGAAGCTAATCAGATTTTATGAAGTTGCTCTCAAGAGAATCATCAACAGAGCTTTGCTACATGATGTTCATGATCCTGTTCATTCCGTGACATAGTTTTAGATAGTTGCTTGCAAATATTTTTCCATCGAAATTTACATGGATCTTAAATCACCTAGATTATATGTAAATGTTCCTGATGTAATTTAAAGATTTTTGTATTTTTCCTTCAAGTAGCTCAATTAAACCGAGCTTCAAATTTCAAGTTAAGGTTACTTGCTCTTTATGATGGAATTGTGTAGGTATTGACATTTGAATAACGGCCTTCGCAAAAACATGTGCCCCTTTCATGATAGGTAGATAGATAAAGGGGACTGGTAGAGCTTGGTAGGCTCCGGGCACTGCGGTGTCTGAATGGAACCTATTGTGCCAGTCCATGTGAGGTTTCAGGACAGTTCTCCTGCTCCTGAACTGAACCAGAAGTTAGCAATCTTCTGTTTGTGAATGAGTTTGAGTTTATATAGGGGGATGATCTCATAGTCAAGTATTTGCTTTCTTAGGCGGAAAAGTGCTAGACATTCTGTAATAATGTGCAGAGATGTTTCTTCATTTTCGAGGCATTGTCTACAGATGGGTTCCGCTACCAGCCTCATTTGATGAAGATGTATATTTAAAGAACAGTAACTGGTTAGTAGTCCTGTGCAAATTTTAAGGGTTTTCCTTTAGAGGTTCAGTAGGAATTTTGATGTTTTTTCAGTATATTCCGGCAAAAAGAGTTTTGAACAGGTTTGGCCAGATGAGTTACTCCAAGCTTTATTTGATTCTTCCAGTGCAATGTTCTAGGCGGTGTGTTTGAAGGTGCTTTTGTTTACACCGCAGAAGGGTTCAGGACCAACGAATGGCTTAGATGCGCCGTCTTTAGCTAAGATATCTGCCTTCTCGTTACCATCATAGCCTTTGTGTGCTGGGATCCAGTGGAGGATTACAGTGTTTTTCCTTGCTAGTTCAGAGAGTGACATGACTGTCTCTTGGACCAGTTTGGATCTTATGACAGGTGAACTTAACGCTTTTAGTGCAGCTAAGCTGTGTGAGAATATGAATATTGTGTTGTTTTTCGTGTTCAATGAACATATAATTCTCGAAAATTCGTTAATGGTAAAGACCTCAGCTTGGATAATAGACAAGTGACTACCCAGGCTTACTGAGAAATTCGTTCTAGTACAGTTGCTGAAAATGCCTGAACCTGTACCAGTTTCCAGTTTTGAGCCGTCCGTATACCAGACCATATCCTGCCTTGAAGGATGAGGCTTTGTGTTTTCCCAGTCTTCCCTAGGGGGGGATGACAAAGGAGAAGTTGAGTTTGAAGTTGTACATGGGAATGATAGCATCGAAGAGCATACCAAAGGCATTAAGTTTTTCTAAACTTTCCACTATCGACAGATGTCCTTTCGGGTATAGATGTCATTTTATGTGTCCATGATAGAAAAGACGGTGTGTCGCCTTGCTTTCATTTTTATGAAAAGGTGGATTAGACGTAATCCTGTAATGACGTCTAGATCGTATGTTTGTGCTGTACACATGCATCCGCAATGCATGTTGTTGACAATCTTTAAATCTTTTCTAGTTTTTGGATTGCCGTTACTTCTTTTTTTTTTGTCCACCATACAACGGCTGCGTGAATTATTGTTGGTCTGACTACCAGCGTATATAGGTCGTACACCATTTTAGGTTTTACACGCCATTTTTTCCCGCATATGCTTCGACAAGTCCATAGGGACTTGGTTGCTCTGCTGGAAATGCGTTCTAGTTGAGGGTTCCATGACATTTTGCTGTCTAGGATGATCCCAATGTATTTTGTTTCTTTTGAAAACGGTATTGTTTCCCCTTAGAGAGTGTATTTTAGTAGAAGATTAAGGTTTTTTCTTTTTGTAAATGGGACAGTTACTGTCTTGGGGTTGACAGAGAGACCTTCATCTGAGCACCAGCTTTGTACTGTGTTTTGAGCAGTCTGAAGTTTTCTTGATATTAGTGATTCTGATGAGCCTTGTATGACAATTGCTAAGCTCACTGCCTTGGGTTGCAAGTAATCTTAGTAGGCTGTCTACATCTATTGACCAGAAGAGTGGTGAGAGGACTCCACCTTGTGTCTTGTGTGCAGCCTCTTGTTGTTACTGCTGAAATTTCCACTTCTTCGATATTGCTGTGGATAATTCTGCTGTTTAGCATGGACATTATGCAATTGCGAATTACTTGTGGAACGTTGTGGTACCCTAGAGCACGGTCTGTGGACACACAAAGGAAGTGTTTTTGAAGGCTCCTTCTATGTCAAGAAATGACACTAAGCAAAATTTCCTTTTTCTCTTTCACGATATACTCTACCTTAACTTTGGCTATGAAAAGAAACTACTGGCAAAATCAATTCAACTCCATAACGCACTACTCGAATAGCATCACATCAGTCTCCATCTGTTGTATGCTTTAAAGAAGAGAAAAGTCCGGCCAAATGTATTTTGTAGTTCTCTACTAATAATGTCGACATTTCTCATTCATTTATTCAAAGCATTCTAAGTGACTATAAATTTTATGTATAACGCCATATTATTGCTTCCGTTGAGCCAAAAAATTCAATGACAAAAACAAATTAATAAAAATCTCTAGATAAGTTGTGATTTGTTGGGATACAATTCTTGAAAAAGGAAACCCTTACAACAAATTATTCTTCCTTAAAAAAACCTTCACCTAATCGTAAAGCCCTCCAGTTGCCTGCAGCTACATACGCTACTTGTTTTCTTTTTTTTAAATTGGGCTTCTTCCATTTAAATTTATTTACAATGAAAGTCAATATCTTGCCCTGGGTGTTTTCTTAGTTCTTTTTTCTCCTTTCTCTACATAGCAAAAGTATCCTTTGAAAAGGATACTCTACTCATGCTACACCAAAACGAAAATAGATTTGTTCACTTCTGGTGTCTAATGACCTGATTTCCGTTAACTCATGACGGAATGGCCAAATTAGGGTTGAGCAACCTTTATAATTTTTTTGTTATTTATATTCTGACTTATCCAGTGTAGTTCCTTATCTGAGAAGCCATAGATGACGAACTCACCCATTTAAATAACACAACTTGTCCTATATTTTGTAAAATGATTCTCAAAAATCAACTCTGTGTCCCAAATTTGATTGGATTATCATAAAAGGCCGAAAGAAGGACATGAAGGCTCAACCCCCTCCATACGCAATAGTCGTCCAATAAAGGAGAAAAAAAAAATGAATACTAATAATAACAAAATCTAACGCAAATAGGTAGTGGAGAGTATAAATTCATTCCAATTTAAATGTGTGCCCTAAAACCAACAACTATAGAACCCTTGCTAAACATAATAGTAGGGGAGCCCGAGCCGCTAAATTTGCAGTTACTAAAGCGTCATGGGGACTTATTGGATTGTGAAGTTTACGTTCTAAAACGAAAAAAGTGTATGGCAGTTTTTCATTTTAGTGGGGCGATGGGCGTGTATGAGCTTTTAAAAATGTAAAAAAAAACAGTTAAATTGAAATACTCGAGCGCGTCAGATTTTCATAGAGTATACGCGCTTTGTCTTTCTTATAACGGATATATATTAATCTGACGATTTACTGGGGGCAAATGGGCGTAAAGAGAGGTTAAAAAAACAAAAAATAAAAAGTTATTCGAGCGTGTCAGATTTTCAAAGTGAATGTTAAGTGTACTCTAAAAAGTGTATATTTCAATAATCTGACAATTTGAGTGGGGCGATCAGTCATGGCTGATTTTTAAAAATGTAAAAAAAACACGTGACCTTGAAATACTCGAGCGCGTCAGATTTTTATACAGAGTGATCAACTTGATGTCTTCGTCCTCCAGGATGATAATCTGACAATTATATGGGGGCGTACTCTTAGTCTGACAATTTTAAAGTAACAATTCTTTGTTGTTTCTATTTTTTGTTACTGGATGCAATCAAAAAATATGTACACATATTATGTATTTAAAAATTTTGTATCGAAATTTTGTTGAAAATACTTTTAAAAAAAATCCTGAAAGTTTGAGCCCTTAATATTAATTTTAAGTGCTCGATCAAGAGGTGTGAAGATTTTCCATTGAAAATACACGGAAACTCTGATTTTTTATTTTTAAATTTCTATAACTCAGCGGCATTTCATGGGATCGCTTTAACCGAAGATGTTTTTTTCTCAAAATTGAAAGCTCTACAAAAATGTTCTCTTTGGCAAAGTCGTTACTCATACCGGGAAGGTGGTACGGGCCACTTAACCAGATTTTTGCATAAAATTCACGTTTTGTCGCAGTTATCTCGTAAATAACAAAAGCTACAGAAAAATTGTAAATTACAAACTTGTAGAGAATTTAGTTTTCTACAAAAAAAGTCTTCTGGACCAATTGCTAATATCAATATTAACCGAGATATTAACCATCATATATTATACATTTCACTGACGATTTTACCTCAATCGCCCCAACCAAAATGTCAGATTATATGTTTTCTGTAATCCTGATAAAATTACCTTCAAAATAAAAAAAAAATTAATCGCGCTCGAGTATTTCGAAACATCGATTTTTTTTTACATCTTTGTGACTCGCCTACTTACGAAGGCCCCGCTCAAATTGTCAGATTATTGAAATATACACTCTTCTCGATGTAATCAACCTACCATCTTTTAATCTGACGCGCTCGAGTATTTCCGATGATCGACTTTTTTTTACTAATCTGACGGCCTGCTCTCAGCGAACGCCCCAACATTTAGGTTTAATATATGGCAGGAGTACATTACATGGTGCAAGGTTTCTCCCCATATGATTTTCTGACGCGCTCGAGTAACGCGCGAAATCCCCTCTTGGGCTCCCCTACTATAAAGGACAAACAAAATAACAGAACACATCTTTATCATCATCAACATCACCATCGCATATCCTTAGCCAGATGTGCATATATTATCCTTAATGGACGGAATGTATAGGATAGACCTTTGGCAGTGTATTACACAGTGAAATGTAACGTGGCCCCAGTGGGAAGTTAATAGGTATCTACAAGTATGGGGGCTGAAATTCTATACTCACCACGGGACCTGATATTATACCGAAAACCCTCTGCACAACTCAGGACAATATCGTAGCCATCGTCGGAGTCATCTAATTTCAGCTCTGCCCTCGGGTGCGCTCAATACTCCAGTAAATTGTTAGCAACAAAAAAAAAAAGAAAAAAATACTCACACACATTGCCTTGCCATACATGGCTGGGTTTTTGGGCGTATGGCAACTTATATAAGGGACCACGAACACCAAACTCGTTTCACAAAGATGGCCGGGTTCAGATAGAAAATTTCAACAATTGGTCCTTTGTGCGGCAAACACACGATCGTAATACCTTAATTTGGTTCCAATTTGAAATTGGATTCATTTGGTTTCCTGTCCGCTTTTAAAATGGGTTTGTATTACACCTACACACACAAAACTACATTGGAAATAGAATCTCCATTTGGAGAACAATGTTTAACACGGCACCTCACCGGTTTGGATACAAATGTTCGCGAATGATAGTCCCTAGAAATAGGAGAGCATTCCAATACTCGATTGTTAAGCCCTCTATATTGCGAGCATACAACTGTCAAGCACGTTGAAGTAGGTCCGCACCTGATGGAGATTAATTCGTTAGGAAGTTGGAGACTCCCAAACGAAGATAGTACCCTTGCTCTTATTTAAATGGGATTTCAACTTGTAACAGGACGAAGCAGAAGGAGGAGGGGTATGTGTGCTTACAGAAAGAAGATTTGGCATAGTTGTGTTTGCATTGAGTTGAGGGAAATGTTTAACGAAAGGTAAGGTAGTTAGAAAGTTTCAGAGTCAGATTGGAATAGATTGTGTTAAATGAAAACAAACTTGATTTTATTTATCTTAAACAGAAACGCTTTTGGGTTAAAACGGGATCAAAGACCTTAAGCAAATGACTTTTGACAATGAAAGACGATAGACAAATCAACTTAACACATCGTTTACAAAGTATCTTTTCCGATTAGTAAAATATATACATACTCACTTTGGATTTCCCTAAAATAATCAATTGTTACTAGCAAACGGAAGAGAGTAATAGCACTGTCTTTTTGTGTATTTTTGGTATTTTTTGGAAGCCAAACTACATCGAAATCATCTTTGGATACGATTCTTGGGATGGCGTCTAAGAAATAATTCATTTGATGCAATCATTCCACGACTTGATTGAACTTCCATCAGTTTATGACAGGTTCACACCAGAACTGCAGAACTGGAACTAGGAATAGATTGTTGTCGAATCTGCATGAATGGTTCCAGAACCCAATACTGATGTACTTCTGGTGCTTCTGGTGCAGGGTGACGACATAAAGCTGCACACTTTGCAACTCCGTGTCTTTCGTTCAAGCGCAGACTTGCTATCCTAATAGCTGTAAATAACACTGCTGAGAAAACTAGACTGGAAAGGTGCTAATGTCTGCCACTACATCCAAGCTTTGCTAAGTGCTCTGATCCAAGAATGGAAGGCATATCTGAATGGGGCTCTTTGAGTCTTGTTTAGATTGCAGGCCTTCACAATATCACTGGAAACGAGTTCGTTTATGGACTCTCAAAATTTTTTTAAGAACCTTACCCAAGCCATTGGATTTATCATCAACTGTGCTGATGACAGGCATCCTCAACTCCTCAAATTTGAAAAGAAAACTGCACTGTTACTGTTTCTTAATAGAAAGAGGACTGCGGAAGTCATGTAATCGCTATTTCCCTCTGCGTTTGTGAAAACTGTGAGGAAAATGTTTCTTATCAGGTCACAGACGCTTAGCGCTGACGTAGTGAAACTATTAATTTAGAATTTTAGTCTTGATAGTGTCCACTGGCTTTTATATACAGATGTGGAAAGCAACAACAAAGGAAGGTTGGTACCTGGCAGTACAAGGAACCGGAATTTAGGTTTCAGTGCTTCACTTAGTTGATCTTTGGTCCCGTATGCGAAGACAATGTGTGAAGAAGAAGATACAACAACGAGCTGTATGAGCTGTACCGCCACATGGGCATAGCCAGAAGAGTACACATCGTGAGGCTTCGATGGTTGGGCCATGTAGAGCGGATAGACCCAAACGCTCCGGTTCGTCGGGTTTTCGAAAGCACATTACAGGGAAATCGCGGAAATGGAAGACCTCGTCTTAGGTGGCGCAATCAAGTGGATGAAGACCTCAACCGAGTGCAAAACTGGAGAGAACTCGTCCGAAATTGAAGTCGTTACAGAAGGATGTTGGTTGAGGCCTAGGTTCACCCCGAACTGCAATGCCCACCTTAGTAAGTAAGTAAGCTTCATTCAGTTGGGAGTGGTCTTAGAAGTGAAGCTTCAGTGCTCTACCGAATCGGTTCTTACCTGCATTATCATTCACAAAAGTCAAAAGCAATGTGCTTCGACGCGAAGTCTCATACTGGATCCTCCCCTATTTCTTTTTGCGACGCCCCCCCCCCCACCCCACTGCGATTTATAACATTATGAAGACATTCGTTGCTCCTTGTGCATAAGAAAGCAAATTAAATTAAATGCTAAGTATTCGTTACCTCTATGAAAACGCAATGAAACTATTCAGCTATACAAAACTACCAAAGGAATTATTGTGGCAACCAGGACGGATTCAGGAGAGGGTTTTGGGGGTTGGATCCCCTCCCCCCTCTCAAATTCTTGACTCTCTTCATAATGCCGCTTAAATATATGCATGGAATTATAATATTTAGTCAGCTTATTTGCCAGTTGATCAAAAAAGAGCAAAAAAATAAAACCAAAACAAAGTTGAGCACTTGGGTTATATTGGGCTTGGCGTTTGACTAGCACATCAGTGCTTGACGAAATTCCGCGAGTGGAATTGAGAATGCAAAAGTACACGTCTGATGCGGAAAAGTGACGTACAAAAGTTTTAGTGAAATTGTGGCGTCAAATTCTTCAATGCAAAAGTGCTTCTTTGCACTATTGAATGGAAAAATGGTTTGAAACGATACTCAGCGGAAGAAAACCCTAAAATTTTTTTCAGCGGAGAAGTGACATATTCGAAAGCATGAACCATCTTTATCACCTGTTGCATTCGCTATTCAAAGGCTCACAATCCCAGTCGAATGTTCTCGAAAGGAAGATGTAAAATTTTCCATCAGCTTTTCCTATAGAAACCGGGCTACCTGCATACAAGGGTCAGACCATTTTCGCCAACGCATTCGTCAACTTCTCTTCTGCTCAATTTCAACCACGAGTAATTGTCACGCGAGTTGTTATACTTTTTAAATATTACATAGATTCTTATAGTTTTTTACGCATAAGCTTTTGAGAAACTGTGACCGTTCAGTGATCATACAGTGATCGATCGTTCAGTGGATTCTGAGAATGGTATGTAAATTCGATTTATAAAAATAATAATCTGTATAAATTTATAGAGCTTGAAAGTTAAAGTCTTGCCCTTTTATTTATGTCTGTATATGACGTGTTTCCGAAAAGAAATTTGACGTATAATCAGCTGAAATAATGTCATTTAAATATCGATAGAAGGAGTCCGTTTCTCAGATCGTGTCGCATTTCATATCCTGTGCTTTTTTTATTTATTTTTACATTAATAAGTTTTAATCAATTTTAATTTATTAATACATTAATTCTACCAAGGTTGGCTTGATTTTGAAGGATCACATCACTGCCTCATTTTAAAGCAAATCATACACGTCTCCTAAAGGTCTGTGAAATTCGTTCAGTGGAGCATTTAGATTCGCTAAGGCTATTCGAAAAGGCATTCTCATATATTTGCTCAGCGTTGGAAGAACTGGACACCAACAATACGAAACTCGAGGAAGCCCAACCTAACGCTCTGCTCGCGTCTATTCGCAAGCTGCAATTCATTACATATTTCATTGACGATATTAACACCAATTTTTTACTTGACGAAAAACCTCAGCCTCTTGCTGCAAAAAAAAGTGTGATTTAAACAGGTGCTTCGAGTTCACAAACGACCTGTGTGAGGAACTAAATGAGATGCGTCAAGATGTAGAGGATACATTCCACCAAGTCCTTGCTGAAAAAGTTGACGTGAGACTGGAGACTCCTAGGCGAATTGGAATACAGCGGAATCGAGACAATTATGAAGGTGATGCTGAGACTTATTTTCGTCAATCAACTTTCATTCTCTTTTTGGATCACTTCTCAACACAGGTGCAATTAAGGTTTCTTTACCACAGTGAATTATTGTCAACGATTCAAAATATCCTGCCAACGAAGTGTAAAGAAATTGACTCAGAACGAATACAGGAAATCATAAGAGCTCTAGAAAAGCAATGGCTGTACGACGTTGTAGGAGATATTACATTTGACTTCGTAATGTGGAAAAGGTAAAGATATAAAAGTGAATTCTCTGAAATTTTCGATACACCTTGGATCTTACGCTTCATTTTTCAGATATTGTTCGAAGATACCAAAAGAGCGACGGCCGAAAACATTTATTAATGCTCTCAACAAATGCAGCAAGGATTTCTAACCTTTGATTCATAGACTTAAGACGATTAGCGCAACTTTGCTAGTCTAGGCAGTTTCAAGCGAAAGCTCGTTTTCATCTCTGCGCAGATTGAAAACGTATCTACAAAATAAAACAAACCAAGTGCGATTGAATGGGTAAGCGTTGTTGAACGTGCATCGAGAAGTTTACTGTGAAAGGATTAACAAAACAGCACAAGAAGAAGAACAACAAGAAAAATCTGAATGGCTTGAAGATCAAAGCTAAAAAGACAATAATGCTGCAGACCGATCGCAAAACACATGTCTGGTTTTAAATTACTACTTCAACTGTGCTTTCAGTTATATCAAAAATAGGCCAATAGCAAACTAGACAGCCCAGCTTCATTTAAGAAGTTAGTGTTCAATTTCCATCGATGGATTGTAAGACCAGTTACGTTATTTATATACTTTTCTAGAAAAACCTCTGTTGTGAAAAGAGTACATCCAGTTTCTCTCGGTATAAATGTACTCCTTCCTTAGTTCATTTAACAAACGATAAGTCGTAAATTACTTTATTTGTAGTGTCTGTAAGTATCAAGGAGAAAACAACAACTAGTTGCATTGTTGCATCCCATGGAAAAATTTTCCCTAACTTTACGCCACAACTGCCACTCCCCTCAATTGTGAACAGAAATTTAAATAGCCAAACTAAACAAGCAAATGAATGAATTTCATTTAAGAGGAACTATTTTGTCCCCTGCAGTGCAAATGTTGTACTTTGACATACTCTCAACCTATCAAATGACGATGTCGACAGCAAAATTTTACAAACTCCTAATGCAACTAAATTATCAAAATGAATAAAAAAACAAAATGCTAAAAAAAGAAGCATACCCGAAGGATCCAGTGCTGTTAGGACGATGATACTGTGGGAGAAAACACCGCAGTTGATCTGTAAATAATTGAAAACATTTCGTCGAAATTTGTTTGCTTATTGTTTTCAGAAGACTGAAAAACATTGACAGCAAAACTCCCAACTAGGTTAAGGATACAGAGTACACACATCCGTTCAGATGGTATAGTATTGTTGGATGAGCTTGCCTTAAACATATGTGTGTGGGTCTGGAACTGGACTTCATCCATATGACGAGCGTTTGTTATGTGGTGATGGCCAAAACATCATTTGAATCAGAACACGTCATCACATTGGAAATGGGATAATTTGAATGCAGTGCAAATTTGGAGCACGTGTTGGATGCAGTTCAATTCAATTTCAACGTAACATCTCTGAAATTTATTTATTTATTTATCTCTGAAATTAAAAAGAGTCAGATTGATTGATTTACATAGCAAGGTAAATAAACTGCTGTGTTTGTTTGGGAATATGTAGTTTTATTTTTTAATTCATTTGAATTCGCAGCCAAAAAATTGTTTTCCAACTACCTTGGGTACTGAACACCAGTTGAAAATTTTTAGTGAAAAGAGAACTTTGCGTTGTTATTAGAAAATCCATCTAAGTGTTATGGGATGTGAACAATTTTTAAATAAATATGTTTACATAAATTCTTCTTTTTATTCTCTTGATTTTTTCGAATATATTTACTATCCTTAGAAAAAATTGAAATCAATAAAATCCAAACTGTGCTCATTTATTGACTCTAAAGCAGAACAAAGTTTGCCGGGTCAGCTAGTTTTATATAAAGTATCGTTGATTTTTTTGAACCTTGTCTTTGAAAAAGTGAAGAACAAGTAAGCGATTTTGATCAGACTTTTAGAGTTTATGTATTAGCAGTCCTGGGGTCTAATTACCGCATCAGTAATCGAGCGAGTGAGTGCTCTTTTTTTCCAAAAATCGATCTATATGACATGACACAACCTCAGTCTGCAGTTCATTTATCGACTTCAATTTGTTCAAATACTGATAAAAGAATGTCAAATTTTGGTCGATCTATATGACATGTGGAGTAGCTTCTAATTTTCCATTCCCAACCCCGTTCCTGTTGGGATATGGGGATCAAACCTTGACAGGAACCATCCCTGGACTCAACTATGTCTACCCTGAAAATTTCATAAAAATCCGTTGGGCGATTTAGGAGTTTACCCCGGACATACATACATACATACATACATACATACATCCTATTTTATATATATAGATAGATAGATAGATAGATAGATTACATGGGATCTTGTTAGAGTATCTGGAATAGTTAGCAGCCTTGTATCAAAGAGTATAATTATGAGTTTAAAAGACCTATTGCTATCTTACAGTTTCTCTCGAGAGTATTTGAAAGAATTCTGCAAAATCAAATGACGTCATATCTAAGCACATAAAATCTTCTAACACCTAAACAGTTATGGTTTCGAAAGGGACATAGTTGTATGACGGACGACATGGTTCAAAGCAACGGAAGACAATCCACGAGCTTTTTACAAAGAATATGTCAGCTTTCTTATCCTTTCAGTCTTCTCCATTGCTTTTGACAATCAATACTGTGCGATTAGATTCTTTTACTTCTTAACTTCCGGCTTGTGCTGTTAAACCGCTATCTTCTTACCTGACTGGACGATTAAAGTGTGTGCAGTTGAACAACGTGTTGTCTGTTCTTCTTCCCGCTTTCACATGGTGTGCCAAAAGGTTCTATTCCTAGTCCCCTAATGTTCTCTCTTTATGTTAATGAACTACCGTAATTTTTAAATATGTTGACGTCGAATAAAAAAGCGCGGGCTAGAGGGCTTTTTGATTCGGTGTCAACATAACATAGTTTGTGCTAAATCTTAAAAAATCAGTCTTTTTTGTGATTTCTAAAAAACCTGACGAACTATCTAACATCCCCCTATGAATTTGAAAAACTCACAAGTAACGTATGAAGAAACGGCTAAAAATCTCAGTTTGATTTTCAAATACGTAGTAAGTAAGACCTATGGTACTCTTAGATCAGTTATAAATTTAAGCTTATATCTATCTTATTAGACAATCTGTTTTAATGTTTATGAGGTTCCCATAAATATGAAATAAATAAAAAAATTTAATAAAAGCGAATACCTCCATAAAATTTTCGAAAACTAAAAAAATAAGCAGTTTGTATTTATATTAGAAATGATGGTTAAAAAAACAGAAACTTTGTGAAGAAGCTCAAGGTTTAGATATTGTACACGTGGGACCCAGTCGTACCTATTTCTAACGTTCTTTTTACTTGCGATTATAGGTGCCTTAAGGAAAGTTTTAAAATCGTGCAGAAAAAATATTTTGAGACAACAATTGAACAAGACATTCCGATGATAGAGTATACGCAATTCTGTCTGTCTGTTTGTCTGTCTGTCTGATTGTCCATATATTGATCTACAGCCTGAACCACTTGACCAATTTGTGTCTGTGAAACAACTAACAGAGTGATTTTATGGAATTGAGTCTTTAGGTCTTGAAATAACGGTAACTGTCATACAACCTTAATGATAATACTTATTTTTCTCGAGAACGGGTCTTACGACTTAACTAATTTATTTGAAGGATTATTTCTTAATGGTTTTTCTGGCGATGTAAAAGTTTTTGTGAAAAAGTCTAAGACTGGTACCTCCCACAGTACCGTTTTTATTTACACCGACTTTCTCGTTAATGGCCAACACGAGGTGTAACAAGCAGAGGAAATAAATAAACAATGAATTTATTCTTAAACGGGGTTTCACTTTATTGCTTGTTATATTAAAAGTACATCTGCAACTTAATGCGGTTGAAGTTCAACAGCTCTTATATACTACTAACAACTGTCAAGTGTCAAATATGATATTATGGTGTATGCACATGCACAATGAAACTTATTACATATTATGGTGTATGCACATGTAGAATAAAGCTTATTACACGAGGTGTGGCCAACTTGATTTGACCAAAGATCTCTTGTTCATTAACGAGACCCTGTGCGATCTACCAATTACATACTTCTAGAGATCTTAAATGAAGCAGTATGGTTCAGTACACAATCATGTAGCATTTTTTATTTTACTAAGTGAAAAAACATAAATGTGAAAATTATACTTAGTACTTACTGTGCTGTGCTCGTAGGAATATAAAGAATATCATAATGCACACTGACGAAGATATGTACATCAAATTTGTCTTTGATTTTCCATGATCTCGACTATTAGTTTTCTACATCGAGTAAAAAAAATAATCAACAACGAAAAAAAACTAGAATTATTTTTTTCAATTTTAATCGCGAATAACTTCTGAAGGAAGCACTTTGTGATAGAGAAAATTTTGTTTTCTTGAAGAAACATGTTTGCAATTTTTCACATATTGATTTGTACGTGAATTAAGAAACTCAAAAAAAAAAAAAAAAATAAAAAAAACATAGGGACCATTTTTCAAAGCTTGATTACTCGGAAACGGTTAGCCTGAGAAAATTTTTTAGCAAAGGAAATTTTATTTTGTATAAAAATATTTGTCGTTAAATTTGTTGCGCTCAAAAAAATTTAACAGTTTTTACGCTCAAGTAAGGTTAGGTCTAAGAAATATCAAACACGATTGATAGACCTTTAAATACTTTTTTTGAGCTCAAACTTTTTTGGAATTTTTTTTTAGCTATGCTAAACATTATTTTCATTATCGTTTTTGAAATAAAAAAATAATTTTTTTGGCGCGCCCAGTCTAAGGTACACAATTTGTGACGGATTTCTTTCGAAGTAACGTGCGTATGTATTTGTTTTTGAGAAAGGTTTTTGTATAAAAAACGCAAAGTACACAGTTTTTCTAGTTTTTTTTTTTTTTTTAGATTCTGTGACCACCATACCATATGTTTTTATTGAAACTATTTAAGACTATGTCTGGTCTACGTATTTATATTTTTTGCCTTGTCAGTGTTAACATCTATTAAAACTGCTAAGAAGTAGTGTTTTTAGATTTTTGCTACCAACCTCTGGAATATTTAATTAAAATTCGTAGTTGGCAACCCTGTACGACCAAATATATAATCAAGAGCGCGAAGCCTTGTACTCAACCTCAAGATTTTGATATTGTACTTTTGGCACACCATTGCAAGTTCGTGCGATCCAGTCGCGACCATTTTTTTTGCCAGTGTTGATATTATTGTAAGCAACCAAGACCATGATGAAGAGCTAAGAAAAGTACATATATATGAGCTTAGTATTTGGTATGCAACAACAACAGTGGTATTGTTGGTGCATGTACAGTGCATGGTCAAGCGACATTGATTTGTCTGGAAAAATTAACATGAGGGGTAAATTTGAAGCCCTTTATAGAAGGTGAAAATTCTGTTTTCTTTGTGCATTGTTTCAAAGGGTATACAAATAAAGACTCGTTGAGAGCTGACTGCAAATGTTAACTGAGTCTTCCATGCTGAGCAGATGATTTTTGCTTACATGGTTCATTCCACGCTTACTCACAATACAGTTCAATTCCTAGGCTTCGGTCTAGCCCGTTTTACAAGCGTCGCGTACCCTGTTAAGTTTCAAAGCTCCAAGTAGGTATACTGAAAATATCCACCGACACTGGCTGCACGAGTTGAATGGAAGCTTTGACGAAACCAAAACGCAAAACCTGAATGTGTTTTATAATATTGAAAAAGATACTCTTTATCACAAGGTTCACCACCCGTAGCCGTCGGCGCGGCGTCATATCAATACAAATTTCTAATACAACTTTTCAGGTCTGACTGGGTCCTCAGTGAGGGCTTAAATTAAATATCTACAGCTAATTTTGAAGCTTTGCTCAGATTCGCTCTTACTCAAAAGAAGGTACAGAAAATGCTGTTCTAAAAAGTTCTAAAACAGGTGATAAAACGCTGGGAGCAGAAAAATTGTCATTTAGTACTAAAAAGCGGCTTTTTTTGCTTTATATCGATCTGGAGCACGGCATCAAACACAATTTTCGCACAGCCAAAATGTCAATTAAGTTACTTGATCGTCTATGTATGTTCTTTTAAATACTTGTGGCAGTGGTTTTTTTAATCCCAAAGCGACACAAACATCTTTTCGATCTCCGTTGCTTTTTTGATGATTTTAGTATAGAAGTTATTCATCTTCTGCAAGTTTATTGAAAACGGAAATCCCAAATATTCAAATGAAATTAAATTCCGATATGCATTCTTCCTTCCAGCGACATTTGCTAAGATTCATTTGCAAAGTAAAAGCATGCTGTTTGGGAGTAGGATCTCAAAAATCTTAATTTCTACAAAATAAATTGTGTTAGCTCTACATCCAACTAATCTTGGTAACGACTATACAGGAAATCTCCTACTAATTTAAGTAGGAACCAGGGAGACGAATTCTATTCGTTTGATGTAGTTGGAAATATATAAAGCAAATCAGTTTTATTTATTTCCCCGAATACGAATCAGATTATTTCTCTACCCCGCACTGAAATGTGTTGCCATGACACCATTCAAGTAAAAAGTTAACGTAGACGCGGTTCTCTGCTGACGCAATTTCGTTAGAATTCCTTTACAAACTTAGCACGAAAAATTTTTCCAGTTTAGTTTAGTTAGTTAGTTAAAAAAAAAAAAAAATGATTCCAGTTTAATTAAATCCAATCCGCCTCTTGTCTATTATAATCATTGCTTATTCAATAGAAAGCAGAGCATATTCTTTACCAGTATCATATACAAGCTTCATAAACTCCACGAGAAAAAGTTGTGGAGCCTCATCAATCCATTTTATTCTCACAGCGATTCTGAGAAAACATATTAAATGATTGCTTCGCGTTTTCTCTCATGATTCCGAGTAGGTATATGGGATATATTTTTGTTTAGCTTTTAGTTTTCACAATAAGTGGTTCCTGGTACTGAATTCTATTTTCAATGACAAGATACCAGGAATTCCGACCATAATTTTCATTCATATTTTGTTCGAAATGAATTTCTCTTAGTATAACAATTCTCGTTTATAAAAATTGAGATAAAGTTCAGAAATAATTTGCTATGGAAAGTTTTTGCTATATGTACTTAAAATTTTTGAAGAATTCGAGAATACGACGAGATGCGAAGATAAATTGACTGCTATTAAAGGGTAAAATTTCCAATCAGAGAGAGGTACCTTCAGATAATCCATCACATTTTTCGCTCATAGTTTTTCGGGGAACAACAAAGTTTAAAAAAATATATGAACATAAAACTAAGCACTTCCAGTTTGTCAAATATAGTACATAGGTTCTTATAGTGGTTAGATAGAGTAAAGAAAAAATACTTTCAACTTACAAATCTCTTATGTGTATATATTTACAGTGCTCCCCGGTTAATTGCGTCACCTTAAATGCACAACTTTAGACGCATTTAACAGGGGAACGCAATTAAAAGAATCCCGCTTAATTGATCTGCTGTCCCATTTAGAAAAACCCCGCTTAATTGAAATGAAAACGCAATAAAGCGATTTTTTTACGACTTTGGCAAGAAAGTCAAGAAGAACCTTTTTAATGAAAATCAAAATTTTATTGAACGGAAAATTAACATATAATGGTAAGACATAAAAAAAGAACAAAACAATTTCAGCCTAGGAATGATTGAAAAGGAACAATTTTTCATAACAACACACACAACACATAAATTATGAATTGGTACATAATCCGTGCGTATATTTTTAGCAAGCGTACAAGAGGGAATTAGTCAGATTTGCTTTTTATTTGGCTAGAACATTATATCATGGTAAGAATCTGTAATTTTCACCTGCATTGTTTCCTTACACATTTTCAAGATTTTAATTTGCAGTCGCTAAACTCTGATGTTTCAGCAAACAATAAGCTCGTTCGTTGAACTTTACTCAGGGTTGACCCAAGTTTTCTTGACAATCTTATGAGTTTTCAAAAAAACCTGGGTTTTCCAATTCTCAAAAAACGCAAAGCCACAAAATCACCACACATCCCTGTCAATTGAATAAAAATACATGCCATTTGACAGCCCTCAACTCGCCACAGCAAAAACCTAGGGTGAGTTGAGGGAAAACCCAGGTCAACCCCAGGGCTAAAAAACACTCAATTTGACATTCAGGGCGACCTTAGGTTTATCAAAAAAACGCTTTGTGGCGACCCCAGGGTTTTAACGAACAAACCTAATAATAAATAGGTGTGTTTCTTTACTGAAAATTTGCACGAAATGCACCGAAATTCGGTGAAAGTCAGTCGAATCCTGTTTCAGCACAGCGATTGTTCGTAGCAGTGCACAAAAGAGAGTGCTCACGAGAGAGTAAAAAATCTCACAACGATTTAAGTCATGTCAATTTGACTATTAACTTGTAGGAGCGCAACAATGCGACCAATTCATCATCAATCATTTAAGGTGTAAGCAAAAAGTGACTTCAATGATTTGGTTTTTTTCGTTCAATTAACCGGGCAATTTTGCTTCAAATTGAAAAAAGAGTTTTGATTTTTAGACCATTTAAACGGGAAATTTTATGTATATTTCTTATGTGATCTTTTTTTTGCCTAGGATTCAGGTCAATTAAACGGGTAACGCAACTAAGCGGGGGTATTTATCCGGGGATTACTGTATATTATATTTTCCAAAGTAAAAAAAAGTTTTAAGGAGGATTTCTTGAATAAAAATTTGAGTAAATTTAATTTTTACACGTTCTTCTAATCAAGACCCTCAAAAAATTCCTTTGAAAAGATCGGAGATGCATCTGATTTTGTGAACATGAAAACTCCCGATACTCTAGGCCTTCACGAACGAAATACTTTGCGGTTTCTAATTTATTTTGGTGGTACACTAATATGTGAAGAAACTTTTTGTAGAAAGTGAATCAGCAACGAAATGAGCGAACGGTACCGCGTCTTGGACATAGCTAAAAGATAACAAATTGTGAGATTAAGTTCCACACCTACAGTCCATCACGACATATCACGTCTTGTTTGATTTCGAACTATTTCGTAAGTTTGTTGGGTCAGTTTGAACGACCATTTTTATATAACATGAACCAGATAACTGCATGATTGCAATATCATTCGCCCCTTCAAATCATCCTCCGAAAAACAAGCCGCTCACAATCTCACTCTCACAATGCTGAAAAATGTATGATTCTTTTAGAAAAATTAAACATTGTGAACTCTCAAACAACCGCTTGTCCGACTTTTTGGATTGTTTTCAAATATGTCATTTCTTCTTCGATATTTGTTGTCGACATGGTTGGACTATTGTGGTCAGCTCTGCTTTCCTGGTGGACTCGAATTTGGGCTTTTGTGTGGCCGCGCATTATGACCTCGGAGAGATAACAGTTTCTTTCTAACCCTCTCGTTTACGACTGCTATCGAATCATTTTTTGTAAGGCACTTCGCTCCATCTTGTTTAAAACAAGTTACACGGGCATGTCCTTTAATTTCTTGCAGTTGTTCAAAGACTTGTTTAAAGGAACAAGCCTCTGGATTGGTCCCAAATTAATGTCACCGATTGGCTCCGCTGATTTTTAATGGAATAAATTTTAAATTGTCCAAATTGCTTCCTTTGGTCCTGTTGATATTGGCCATATCGAACGTTTCTGATTGGAGGTTGAATTAGTAGAGTCAAACTTCTTGATTCGAGATCTAATCGGACTTCCACTGGGACATTGATTAAGGTCGTTTGTTCCGTACTCAAATGTGTATAAAAGTCGACGAACACTACCGGATTAATTATTTCTTGAATATTTTTTACGCAAAACAAACGATGTGCACCCGTAAAGCGTTCCATGACAACTGAATTTCGGCGAACTGAGCTTTTCATTCCCATTTCCTGTGCCCGCTACTGCAAAGCAACGTATATTTATTCAAAATTGGAAGTCTTTTTGGATTACGCGGTGCAATGCGAACGCTTGCAACAATCAACCATCCAACATCCTTCACACCAGGTTGGTCCAAGAAATAAGACAGTGTCAATCGTGTTAGCAAGTGTTAGAACCTTTAGTTGATGTGTGATTGTGTTTCAGCTTGCAGTGTCGAGGGACTTTTAAAAGCAAGTACATGTTAAAGTGTAAGGTACTCCGATCCGCACATTTCTTTATTAGTAACTGGTGTAATGGTTAGCATGTCTGACTGTTAAATGAGCATCCGAGGTTCGAATTTCAAGAAGAAAAATTGCTTTTCACGTATATCACCATTCGGGGGACTTAGCAAATCCTTCGATAGCAACATAACTGCTTGGAAAAGCGCTTCCGCAATTGGTATAAATTAGCAGTTTCGTAAAATGATTCAGACATCAGGGCTTCCCAAGCTCGTTTGCCTTACTCATATTTTTTATTCCTCAAATGTGGAAGAGGCATTGAATTTTAGTGTCAGAATGTTGCATTCAATTGTATTTTTTTTTTTTGCAATATTCTGCAATCTTTTGCATACTTTGCATTTTTTGCATTCTTTGAGTTCTTTCAGCAATATTTTAGTTCACATTGAAGTTTTTCTGTTTCCCTCTGCGCATTTTTTTTTTTCTTGAATGACGCTGCAAGTGTAGTGCAAAAGAACGCAAAGAGCTTTAAATGAATGTAATAACGTTTACAAATGACTACCGCAAATGCATTCCAGACCACAACGATACCAACTTACGCCGAAAGGATTTTGATTGTATAGTTGCTGTTTTAAAATGAATTCAATGGATGCAGTCCTCAAATTAAAGTCAATGAAGATTCAACTTACAAAACATTTCATTCCTTTACTACTCTGGTCCCGGTAATTGACAGTAATTAATAGTCAAGGGAAAAATATCCGTTCTGTGTATATTAATAAACTTGTTTAGTAGAAGTAGAGATTCATTGCTTGGCATAAACAAAGAACTCCTAAACGATTATACCATAACCATACTAAATCGTTTAACCAATTCTCAGAGAGAAACCTCATCTGTCTACTTCACAGCTACATAATTTATTATTTAAATTAAGGGATCCTCTTCCGAGTCGGAAAACATATCCGTGTCAAATCTTCTATTCCAAGTTTACAACTCCCATGGCATTCAATCTGATTGCAATCATCATAAAGTCGAAATATATTGCCGTTTCCTGGTCTTTTTTTAAATTGTTTGTCATGAGATCAATTCTCGGGGGTTATCCGCTCCTAATGTAAGTTATTTTCGAGAATTGAAAAAACCACACACACACACACCACGGAGTATGGATAGAATATACAAATATTTAAGAGATCCTCTTGCATTTCTACAAACGCACAAAAAACTCCCACTGGATATGAAGACATTACCGGAAGATTCACACTTCCAATAGTAGAAACGTGTTGGTAAATGTTGCATGAGAAAATAAAAGAACTTACCATCGGCATCGGCGTCGTCTACATTGCCCTTCATCACATCAAAAAACGACATTTAATCACTGGGGACCATCCCAAAACATACGAAAGTCATTAGGAATGATATAAACGTGACACAAGTGCTTTGCTTCGCAAGATGTAGTTCCTGATGTAGGTTCATGGGACACCATCATTTTCAAGAAGAAATACCTACGAAGGAAAAGAGAAAAAAAAAAATTGTTAAGGGATTTCGTCGTGATGTTCTGGAACCAAGTGATTGCTATTCTAATTTTACAAAATTATGAACATCTTCAATTAATTTCGATGTAATCCATCATAAAGCAATTATAAATCCCATCAACGTGGCAATATTACTTTTATAGAAAAGCATCATCATTTGCAGTTGCTTTCCATAAGGACTTTTGTCATCATCGTCATCGTCATCGACATTGGCATAGTCTTCTTCATCTTCTTCTTCTTCTTTTTCTTCGTCAGACATCGAACGCCTTCTCTCTATATACCTATCTTTTATCTGGAGGACATGAAATATCATCATGTAAATGGAATCGCTTCCTGAAGAGGTATGTCATATTATACAGGGTGATTCGCATAAGGTGTGACAAAAAGATAGGGTGTGTAGGTTGGACCTAGACAAGCAAAAAATCGTATGGGAGGGGGGGGTCCATTTTCCCCCGTTTAGGCGGGAGGGGCAATTTAAGAAAAAAATCACTAAAAATGGGAAAAAAATTATTTTAAAAGAACGGTAATACCTACAGAGTCATGCTATAGCATTTTGAAAAGCCAAAAACCTATACATTTATTTAAATTTTAAAATAAGTTGTTCAAATGAATAGTTTTTGAAATATTAATTTTCAAAGTCAAAATTTTGAAAAAAAAAACATAGTTTTTTTTATTAAAACCATTTTTTTTCAAAATTTTACGTAACTAAGCAGTATTTTTCTGGCTTATTTTCAATGCTCTTATTTATTTTTGATCAAACACAAAAAACCGGATGTCAAAATAACCTGTAGTTTATGAGAAAACCAAAAATTACAAAAACGACTTTTTTAAATTTTTTGTTTTTTTAAAGTTTTTTTTTCGTTATTGGATTCTTAAGTGAACTAACGAAATAAAGGATGAATTTTCTTTATACTTTTTTTATTGAGAATTCACTTAAAAATCCAATAACGAAAAAAAAAACTTTAAAAAAACAAAAAATTTAAAAAAGTCGTTTTTGTAATTTTTGGTTTTCTCAAAAACTACAGGTTATTTTGACATCCGGTTTTTTGTGTTTGATCAAAAATAAATAAAAGCATTGAAAATAAGCCAGAAAAATACTACTTAATTACGTAAAATTTTGAAAAAAAATGGTTTTAATAAAAAAAATTATGTTTTTTTTCGAAATTTTGACTTTGAAAATTAATATTTCAAAAACTATTCATTGGAACAACTTATTTTAAAATTTAAATAAATGTATAGGTTTTTGGTTTTTCAAAATGCTATAGCACGACTCTGTAGGTATTACCGTTCTTTTAAAATAATTTTTTTTCTCCTTTTTAGTGAATTTATTCTTAAATTGCCCCTCCCGCCTTAACGGGGGAAAATGGACCCCCCCCTCCCTTACGATTTTTTGCTTGTCTAGGTCCAACCTACACACCCTATCTTTTTGTCACACCTTATGCGAATCACCCTGTATAGGTACCGTACTCGTTGATGAAGGGCTCTGTGAATACAAAAGCCTCCAGTCGTGCCGATGTCAATGGTGCGATGGTAATGGTGATGAAGATGACGATGACGATGATGATGACGATGACGTTCTTGTTGTTGTTTTGTATAGTTGGTGGTATATGGTGGCAACTGGCAACCCGCACTAGGAATAACAATAAATCTTTAACATTTGTATATTTCATTTTTCGCATTATTGTCATAATGTTCTGTACTCTGTTTAGTCCTTGCGCAACGTCAATGGGACCTCTCCCTCGTGTCTTTCAAAGGCGGAGAAGAACTGAACAGCCCTTCGGAAATTCAAATAGTTCCCTGGGTAGTTGTTACAAATAGAAAATTTTAAGTTTATTACACTGAATTTCGACGAATTTAATTTAAAAAGCTTCTTGCAAAATGGTGTCTTTAAGGCGTCGTCTGCACGAAATACTTTACGAGTGAATGGTTCTTTATACAAGCGCATAACTCAATGAAGCTTCTGAAATTAAAGGTTGTTGTTCATAATAATTTTCTTGAAGAAGTTTAAACTCATTAAAAATAAAAAAAGGATATTCAAGAAGGAAGACAGACTAAATTTTATATTAACTAATGTTCAGAGGAAGATACTCCTACTCTACCTTCAATCTTGAAGTGGTTGTCGGTTGTCTATGAGAACTTATTTTAGAAGGCATGTAGGGTGCACAAACAGAATGTAAGAAACAAATTTTTTGCTATAGGATTTATAAATCTTTTTTTAAATACATTATTTCAGCCAGATAGTAAACTGGTAAATAAAATACTCAATAAAATAAACTGAAACAGAAACTATGAGAATTTATTTGACTGCGTCTTTGTATCTGATTTCAAATTCAAACACAGTTGTGCGACAGCACTTTTCAAAGTAAATAAAGAACTACGACAGCAAAGAGATACAAATCATGTTACATCGCTGGTCTTGCTAGATTTTCGAAAGCGTTCGATACAGTTGTTGGGGACCAATCTACCTTGCCCATAAATTTACACCACCATAAAAATAAATTCCACCAAGGCAACAAAAAAATTACGAGTTTACGAACTCTAGTCATACGGAATTCCGTAGGTAATTGATCTGCTCCACGGCTGATCAAATGTCAAGTTAAAATCAACGAAACTAAATCCATTTCCTCCTTTGCAAGAAATTGGAATGGACCCGACTATTCCTGGCAAATACCTACTCGATCTTTCTTTCTGACTTTAACTCTTGCCGGTGGTAGACTTCTCCAATAGAACTTAACCTCGTGGTCCAATAACCAATAACCTAGTTCTTTTTAAGTGATCTTCATACCAATTAAGCTGGTAGCATAGTGCCATCGACAATTTCTTTCATCGAGTAAAGAAGAGAGAGGACGACGCCAGTCCATCCAGCCATTCCAGCGGTAATCTTTCGATTACAAATTGAATAGCTACACCACCGGCAAGCTTACGGAAATTAAAGCAAATTCAACCATCCATAAATTCAGCTTACAAGAACTCAACTTACCAAAATTAAAGCGTACATAAATTCAACCTGCAGAAATTCAACCACACGTGAAACAACTGCACCAAAACCTGCACAGTGAATCTTAGCTCCGAGCTATTACATACACTTGGTAGGTACTACATTCTACATGTGCTTATTAGAAAAGCGATAGCCTTGGACATCGCGCATAATTCCCGCGCTCCTTCATCTAAAACTTAATACCAAAAATATATAAAGAAAAGGAAAAAAAATATCCTAAGCATTCATCGAGCAGAACAATATTCATTGAAGATCGTGAAGCTGCGATCGCCTTACCTGACGCCAAGCTCAACACCTGTAATTGCTTCATACAATTAGTGCAAATCTACACGAAATCCAAGCCAAGCATTTTCACTTTGCCGTCACGAATTCGACACATACATATATGTACATTAGGGTGGTCCTTAGGAAAAAAAAAATTGGGGACGCCCCCCAGATTGGTTCTAAATAAGGAAAAAAAAATCCATAATTTTTTCAAATTTTTATTCCTATCCCTTCCTGACCCTATTTCATTAAGAAATTTTAGCTTTTAAAGGAAAAAAATAACAGTTTATAGCCTCTAAAAATACAGTGGCGCCCTCTTTGCTTTTATACTTTCATATGGTATCATACTTATAATACTTTTGTACCAATTATACGTATAAATGATCAAATATCCGCCATTTACCCAACACTGGACACAGAATATCGCCCCTGCTCTAGTAACAACCAGTATCAAAATAGGGCCAGGAAGGGTTAGAGATAAAAATATGAAAAAATTAGGGAATTTTTTTAAATTTTTTAGATTCGATTTAGCACTCAATTTTCGCAAAAAAGTAAAATAAGGACCACTCTAATTGTACATGCACCCAACAGTGTTATTACACGTGAAATTCAACGTCATTCTCATCTTTATACAATAGAACTGCAATAGCCCAATAGCTGCAATATCATAACATCCACTATCAGAAGCAATTCATCATCCAACCTACATACTTACGTTACCTACAAAAAAAAAGCCATCCAAATCTCAATAAACCGAATATCTGATCATCATCACCAGCAACAACTACAATAGCCTCAGCATTTTCCTACAGTCAACACACGATGGCGATGGTTATCAAAACGAAATTTGTACATTTTTTTTTTCTTTAATTACCTTTTGTTTTTTTTTCTCTTTACTTGCGAATTTTATCAGTACTCCGAATTCTGAATTCCAAAAGTTAAGTACTCTTTCCATTTATTTGTTATTGTTAAGCCCGTTCATTTGTTTTTAACTCTTTTCTCTTTAATTCCTTAATCACATTAAGCTAGAGCGTCAGCGATCCAATCTGCTGTGCACATCTTTTTTTAATTTTTTTTTATTATAACTTTATCTATATAATAATAATATTTGAACGAACTATAATTGATTGTGGTACCCGTAGTGTGATGGATAGCATGTCCGCCTGTTAATCCAGAGGTTCGAGTTCGAATTTCAACAGAGGCAAAAATGTTTTTTCCACGGGTATCGCCTTTCGCGAGGAATTTGTAAGTCCTCCGTTAGTATTCATTGCCATGAAAAGCGCTTTCTCGATTAGCCGTTCGGAACCGGCAGAAAATTGTAGGTCCCTTCCATTCCCTAACAAGGCATGGTTGTGAGAAATGCGCTAGGCCCAGGGGCTCATCGCTCTGTTGCACCACCCTATTTATTTTTTTTTATTTATAATTGATACCCTTTTTAGATACATTTGTATTACTTTTATTTCAAATTTTCGTGAATTCAATAATCAAAAGTAAACTGAAAATTTTATAATAATATAATGAAAGCTTAGTAAAACTCTCTTAAAACTTTTCGGAACGAATAAAGTTTATCTACATAAGTATGGAATTTAGAAAAATGAAACAAATCATTCTTTTTATTTGAGATAGTTTTGCTCTCTTAAGATGAGTATCTAGTTCTTGTTTATGCTAGTGTGGGACAGTGACCCAAGGTGTGAGTGTAGTGATGAGATAGTGATCCAGTAAAGGTTCACTTATTACTTTAGGGGCTTTTGCAAAGAATAATCGAGTGGAGCGAAAGCCAAGGATTATCCACGATTATTTCGGTGTATGGATAGTGGGAGGGCAACACTCAAGGGAACCGTTACCATCTGTTAGTTTCCTTTGGTTAGAGGTTAAGTTTTTTATTTATTTCCTTTTTTTGGATTAGGAGAACTAAATGATTTTTTTTTCTAGACATGTTAATTAGGTACAACCTGTCACACTACCCAGAGGTTCTTACAGGGATTCTTGTGTTCCTGGGTATCTTTGGGATTGCCGAATATCGCTTTTGGTGTGATAGGGCCAACTTCCGTTACACAGTTTTACATAAAATACTTTTGCATAAACCAAAGCACTTTCTTCATTTTGAACCGACAGCATTTTCGCATTTTCGCTAACTGTACAGAGCCTAATATATAGACGTCAATCCAACTGACACCTTGTGTTTGGTCCACCTGCCCATACAGGTGTGCCTGAAGGGTATATAGGTCCGCTTTTAATAACTATAGGTCCGCTTTTAATAACTCCATGTATTTAAAAACCGACTTCATATAGATACCCAATTTTAGCTAAATATATAATATGTGCCCTGATGGTGTACAAATTTACTTGAGTTATTTATTTGGCATGATATAAGATGCAACGGTCAGAGTTAATAAAGATCTAATGAGAATAGCTACATATGTGGGCTGGAAAAAATCATCTCAATTCAATTCAAATAAATGCCAGGCAATTGTCATTTCATTTGCAAAACTGTCCTTGATGTAACCAATTCACAAAGCGTAGAACTAAATGGGACATTGTTGGATCTCGTTTCAAACAAGAAAAATCTGAGAGTTATTTTTAACCAGAGATTATTACGGGAAAATCATATCATTTTGTCCCAAGTCCCGACCCGATTGATTATGGTGATAAGACAAGACTTTATTTACCCTTCATAAAATCTGTTCGGCGACTTAGGGCCTATGTAGAAACTAAAAGACGAAGGCAAACAAATAGTAAAACCAAGTCTCAATCACCCCACCAGAAATGATTCGCCCTGAAATTCATAATCGAGCCAGAGAACTATCCTCTCGAAAGTGAATCCTGCGATCACTCTTGTTTGTGTGTTGAAAGTTGCCAGGTGTCTTTCTCATAAAGAGTTGTTTGTTTAATCGTTAAATCAATCAATTTTATCGAAAACACTTAAGAAACAACCAAATACATGTTCAACCAAGGAAAGGCGTCTGGGTTGTTGATAGCCACACTCCTAACTGATCTACATCTACATCCCTACTCTCTAAGAACTTCCCCCTTGACAGCGTTGTTGTTGAGTAAAATTAAATGGCTCTGAAATTAATTAACATTTGGTTCAAGGCCACAATCGAGAACCTCTCATTTCCCAGATAATACTTTAATTAAGTATACTCTACTTCTCTTATATATGCTAAAACCAATTGATGCCAATCGGATAAGGACTTTTGCTTAGCTTTGGATTTCCTAGAAAACAATTTCTAATCAACAACATCATTCCGCACTCAAAATGACAATACAAAAATCATCGTGCTGAAGAACAATACGACACTATCAGATGGTGTGCCAATGACTTATTTCCGCAAAACGTACGAAAAGTTAAATTAATCTTAACCAGAGTAGACGTGCTGAGATCAAGGACAATGCCATTGAATATCCATTCCCAACAAGATGGATGATTAAATTTCTCACAAGATGGATGATTAAAGTCTTTGACTGTAGAAACAAATGATTCGGTTAGATTTCAGCAAATCGATACTCAAACATAAAGATGAATGAATGAATGAATATACACGACTTCGTTTCAAAGAGTAGCTACCTACCAAAACAAAGAACAGCATCAAAAAATAAGTAGAGTCTATATGCGAATACCATTCAGAGAATGATTGGGGCAAAAAAGAAAAAAACTAAAATGGATGGTTCCTTATAGGTCAATGTGCCAAGATGATATCATGTCGGCAAATTGTATTAGGATGCCTGTCTACACAATGGATTGTAGATAATTGGAACTAATCAGTAGCAAATTTATGGAGTGAAGGACGAAGCCATTTGGTGGAATATAAAATGAATAGGAATTTTCGTATACGGTTTGTGTATTCATGCGGTTCAGGTACGTACTCTTGTATATAGTTCTTATCTGTAAGCACATGTGTGGATTAATTCGACATATGGGAAAATTAAATCGGCTTTGTTTCGGATAAAAACTTTTTGTTATGTTCACAAAATTGATTTCCAGGCGAGAGTGAAGGGATTACAATCATATAGTTGTTGCAAGGCTTTCAGGATATTGTGACTTTCCTTGCTCACTTTGTTTTAATTTCTTTTTATGTTCTGAAGATAGCATGACAGGCGAAAGAACAATTAATTGTAATCTAGCAATCTTTATTGCATTCGACACACTGCGTGTCAAACCGATCTGACTTGGACGAATGAAATGAATCGAATTTCTTTTCTCTCCAACAAAGCTTGAACATTAAATAAAGGGAAAATATGATATAGTTTTAATGAGAAGTTTCTGAGACAAATGGAAGCTAGTGCGTCATAGTAAAACACTTATCGACTACCGCACAGACAATAAGGTATGCTTCATCTTCTGACTTACTTAAAATCGAATACTGTTTTGTAATGAACCCTAACATAATCACCCCAGTAGCAAAATAAGCAAATATGTAAAAAAATAATAAAGCATAACACTTTGGAGCAGATAGTCCGGGACATATCGCATTTTCGTAAATTTTGCTTTGTTAGGAATGAAGTGGACCTATAATCTTATGCCAATTCAGAAAAACTTAGCTGAAAACAGCTTTGCAAGACAATTTTTGTTTGCACTGCTAAGTTAAACGTGATAAGTGAGGAGGGAGGGCAACTTATCTATAATTGCAAATAATATTGGGATTATTCTCGATCCTAGACTTAACTGGTAAGAAAACTTAAATGATGTGTGAAAACTATCCCAACTGATTCCAAAAGCGTTCGCTGGAGGCTCATATCCATTATAGGGTCTGTTTGGTATTACGGCCATTAGTAGAGAAGAAAACTTACTTACTTAGGTGGGCATTACAGTCCGGGGTGAACCTGGGCCTCAACCAACATCCTTCGATAACGACTTCTATTTCGGGCGAGCTCTCTCCAGTTTCGCACTCCAAGTCGGTTGAGGTCATCCTCCACTTGATTGCGCCACCTAAGACGAGGTCTTCCCCTTCCGCGATTTCCCTGCAATGTGCTTTCGAACACCCGACGAGCCGGAGCGTTTGGGTCCATCCGCTCAACATGGCCCAACCATCGTAGCCTCGCGATGCGTACTCTTCTGGCTATGCCCATGTCGCGGTACAGCTCACAGCTCGTTGTTGTATCTTCTTCTCCACACATTGCCTTCGCATACGGGACCAAAGATCATTCGGAGAATTTTTCTTTCGAAACGACCAAGGGTTTCCTCATCCGCTTTCGATAAGGTCCATGCTTCCGCGCCGTAAAGCAGGACTGGGATGATTAAGGTCTTATATAAGGTTACCATGGTTTTTCTGGAGAGGGTTTTGTTTCTCAATTGCCTTCTTAACCCAAAGAAGCAACGGTTGTCAAGAGTTATTCTCCGTTTGATCTCCGCGCTGATGTTGTTGTCCGTGTCTACAGCGGATCCTAGGTAGACGAAGTCCTGTACTACCTCGAAGTTATGTCTGTCTATTGTGACGTTTTGTCCAATTCGTCGATGTTCTGTGTCCTTGTTTGATGACAGCATATACTTTGTTTTGCCCTCATGAACCATCAAACCCATTTTTGCCGCTTCTGTTTCAATACTCGCAAAAGCACCTATGACATCACGCTTTTTTCTTCCCATTACGTCAATATCGTCTGCATATGCGAGCAATTGCACAGACTTTTGAAAGATTGTTCCTCTGGTGTTGACGTTTGAGTTTCTTACAATCCTTTCAAGTATGATGTTGAAGAAATCGCATGACAGTTTATCGCCTTGCCTAAAACCTTTTTCGACATTAAAGGTCTCGGTGAGTTCTTTACCGACCTTGACGGAGCAGCGTGAATTCTCCAAAGTCATCCTGCATAGTCGTACGAGTTTTGCAGGGATGCCGAAACTAGACATGGCTCTGTACAGCTCGTCTCTGTAGATACTGTCATACGCGGCCTTGAAATCGATAAAGAGATGGTGAATATCGATATTATGTTCTCGGGTTTTTTCCAAGATCTGCCGTAATGTGAAAATTTGGTCTATTGTGGACTTCTCCGGTCTAAAACCACATTGATAAGGACCTATCAAGTTGTTGACGTGGGGTTTCAGACGTTCACATATTACAGCAGACAAGATCTTATAAGCGACGTTAAGGAGGCTCCTTTCCAACTGATCTCCAGCTGCCTTGAAAAGTTCGGCATCAAGGCCATCTGCACCTGCAGTCTTATTCGATTTAAGTTTGCATATAGCAAGCTTAACTTCTTCTAGGTCGGGAGGACGGCATTCTTGATCATCGTCCAGGCTGAATGGGGCAGTCTGCCTGACAGCAGAATTTGTGTCCTCATCGCCGTTAAGCAGTCTGCAGAAATGATCTTTCCAGATCCTCAGTAGCGACTGTGACTCTATAACTATGTTTCCCTGCTGGTCTTTACAGGCTTGAGTTCGGGGTTTGCCACCCTGGCAGGATCTTTTTACCTTTTGGTAAAACTTCCGAGTCTCGTTCCTGTCATGGCACCTCTCTATTTCCTCAAACGAGCGCTTCTCATGCTGCTTCTTTTTCTTTTTGAGAAGTCGGTGTTCTTCCCTTCTTCTCTAGAGAAGAAAAGCAACCTTGAAAATACATGCAAAATTCAAAGACTTTCATGCATTGGCTCAACCAGATAAAGGCACGAGCTGCTTCCCTGGAAACTTTCCTGTTGCCAGCTCAGCTAGAACAATACTGAATCACACCGATAAGGGCAACGAATTACACCCCACCGTATTATGATTTCAACTCAGTGGACCTAGCTGACAATCCGTTGAGGGCAAATAACTCGCATCTAAAGGATCTATTGTGCTATCTAGGATAACCGATGATGATGAGGAAGGCTTTGAAGGAGGTAATAAGTAGGGGAGAAAATGTCTTCCTGACAAGGATATGGCTAAGACTTTAAGCCAAGTACTGGATTCTTTCGTGAAGTGAACGCCTCACTTGGAAGAAAAAGACACACTTTTTTTCAATTTTTCGACCTAGAAATATTTCGACCCCACACGACTTCACAAGCAAGCTTACGAGTCAACGAAAATGAAAAATTTGTGTTGGTTTCCCACATATTTCTCAAGTGAGTACTATGCCTTAGGATGATGTTCAGTCGAAATGTTCTCCGAAGGCTTTTCCAAGTGTACGCCAGGCTTAGGACATCACAGAAGAAGGGGAATGATCATTCCTCGGTTGGATAATTTTATTTTTATCTACTGATTTAATTCTAATCTTGGAGATAACAATTATTTAATGGAGAATGGGACCGGATGTTATTTGAGAACCTACTGGAATAAATAAATAGGGTGGGACAACAGACAGAGAAGTCGCACCCAGCGCATTTGTCACAGTCATGCCATGTAAGAAAATGAACCTAAAACTTTCTGCCGTTTCTAAATGGCTAATCGAGAAAGCGCTTTTCATGACAATAACACACTTACTTACTTACCCATGGAAAAACACTTTTTGGTATCTTTTGAAATTCGAAACATGGACTTCCCGCACTACATGTAATCTAATCATTATACCACGGTTACCCGTTGGAAAGTGAGTGTGTTTTCACGTCTTCTAAAGAAACTTAACCTCCATGTTTCAGAATACGGGCATGACTTTTCTTAACCTATTGTTCGTGTACTCAATTTTTGCGCAGAAATTGTGCCGGGTTCATCTTTTTCGATAAGTTGTTGTTTTTTATAGACATACCTTTCTACTTATATCGTATGGATTCTAGTAAGTTGAAAAAACTCTATATTTTGCTCTATCGTAAAGCCATCTCGAATTGCTTTTGAGGGTGGCTAGCTAATTTATTCAGCCTAAGGAGTTAAAGCTTCTTTCCCTTTGGATGGCTGGTATGAGCTTTTGAAGACATGATTCAAAGCTAACAATGATGCAATTAATTGCTTCTCCAGGGCTGAGTAGTCAAGCAATGACTGATTGTGATTGTTGTACTGGCAGAGGCATAGGGCTACCTTGTTACTATAGATTCTCTACGTCTCGCGTTTCTACTTGAAAGTTAACTCGAGGAAGTCTTGCAGAACTTCTTTGGAGTAGCATTTACACTGCTATATAAATGCTTGTAATTTCTTCTGCAATAAACGTCTTGCAGAAGAAGAAGCTGGCGCACCATATTGTCGCAATTAATTGCAGACGTATCTAAACTGGAGAGTCATTAAAGTCGCAAGAAATTTTGTTATTTATTTAAATTAAAATTGTCAATTCATGTCGAGAATACGTCAACGTTTGGGAGCTGCAATTACAATTTTATTGATAAAAAGAAAAAACCATCAACTTTGGTGCGAGATTGGATTTTAAGAAGACGGGAAGCTGGTGCCGCATAATTTCTTTGCGAGACAATTCACGTTGGTACTCTCTTTTGACCAACCAGCCCAGAGCGCGATATATTCGAAACTATTTCGGTAAGCTGCAAAAACTGTCGCGAGCAATTAATTGCTCTCGCAAATACTCGCAAGAAGTTATGAAAGGACTGTTGCGATCGAACTTGCTTTGCAGTTTCCATTTACAAGTCACTGTCGGATAGACTGTCAGACATTTTTTGCAGAAGTTTTCTTTCAAATGGAAACGCAGCCTTATAGTGAGTCATTCGAGGGTTCCTATAAATAAGGCATACTATTCGTCGTTCGTTGTAGTACCCGTGGCGTAATGGTTAGCATGTCTTCCTATAAACACAGAGGTTCTTTGTTCAAATCCCAACACAGACGAAAATGTTTTTCGCGAAGAATTGCCAAGTCCTCCGTTAGTCAATTCATTGCTATGAAAAGCGCTTTCTCTATTAGCCGTTCGGATCCGGCAGAAAACTGAAAGTTCCCTCCATTCTCTTACAAGGCATAGTTGTGGGAAATGCGCTGGGCCCTGGGGTTCCTCGCTCTGTTGTGCCACCCTATTTATTTCAGCTTATTTATACTATTCGTCGGACTTAAGTTTTTTTTCGAATGTAATCATTCTGTGATCAGATAAAATTAGGTCATTTCAGACCCTCAGATTACTGGTGATGCGTTAGCAGACGAACAAAGAACATTATTCTCATCCGTAGGGGAAAAATTAGATTTCGAGAAATGTCAAAAGAAGAGTCAGTCTGCAACTTCGTCACGTCATTCTATTGTGACGGGTGGGACATTTTTATTAATTTTTTGCTTACACTTTGCTTTATTTCTCGCAAACAGCAACGATTTACGAACGGAATATAACATTTTCACATACTTGAATAGTCATTATATACCGCACCATTGAAAATGGTGTGAAAATATCATTATTATTATGAGAAATTGATGGTTTAAAAAGTGTGACGGGTGGGACATGAAATTACCTCTACTTTGCGAGTTGACTTACATTATTCGCAACAGGCAAAAAACTTTGAATTTGCCTAAGAACCTAATTTTATATGGTCCCTTATATTGAACAGATGAATACAAATGAAGTATTAGTGTAATTTACGCAAATATCTCGTAAAACAAAAATAATATGCTTCTAAATGCTTGTGACGGGTGGGACGAGTATATCAGTATTATGGCCGTATAAGTGTATATAGTCTTTTTTTTATTTACTTTGAATCAGCTCTTTAATGAATTATTTAAAAGTTACTTAAGTAAACTCTTCATTTTATGAGAATTTATAATGTTCTATTCTCGAGAAATGGATTTAAATATAAATTAAGTTATTTATTTTTTATGCGTACGGTGTCAGTGATAATGACCCTTAAGCAATAACGAACTGATATACTGTTTCCAGCTTTAAGATTCACACAAATTTGGTGTCCTAATGACAGGTCACCAAAAAGGAAAAAAAACACGTGAGTTTTGTCAAGATTCCTCGACTTCTATTCCGCAGCACATTAATACATCTTTCTAATTTATGTACCTACCACAGTGGGCATTACATTATTTGTGTTGGGAATTGAGATTGGAGTCTAAATGAGAACATTCTTCCATTGAGCTCTAACTTCTCTCTAACACGTGTCACTTACACAACGAGACTGCTTACATAGCTTATAGGTTCTTCGCTTCTTTAACACTACCAAGACTCATTGTGAGTGAGGCGAGAAAGTTATTGCCAATAAAGAAAAGGATTTGGAGGAAACCTTCCATCTTCTATGAAGCACAACCAACACTAAACAACACGCACTCTGAAATCATAGAAAGAAGAACGAACACCTGCTCATCTTCATTTAATTTATGCTCATTCGGATTAAAACTAAGCTCAAATGTACCTCACAACACCATTTCGGTAGTCAGTAAAATCATTGTCTCCGTCACATAAATTCCTTGAAATCCCCCGAATACGATATAATGTCCTCTACTTCTCATCTTTTATGAGACATTTTATTTGCCAATTGAGAATATGAGCAAACAAACACACCATATGTCAACGCGTTAAAGTCAAGGAGTCTTTATAGATAGATGAGTTAATAAACACACACACAGAAACATTAAAGCCTTCATCATCTTCCACTTGTTTGTATATCCTCCAAAGCAACCACATATAAAGTATTGCTAATTATTAAAAGAAAAATGCAAAAAACAATTCAATTGCTTGTGTATTTAGAACACGCGTCGTGCGGTGGATGCTCTCAAAGCAACTCCCAAATAATAACTCTCTGTTTCACTCCTTGTCGAGACTATATATTCCAATTATAAATCGCTCCTATCACAACATATTTGGGGACTATAATGGCCCCAAACCACCTCCGAAATGTGATATTCTAAAATGATATTATTTGTTTTCATTAGCATGCAAAATTGGTAGTGTTTCTCGTAGAACGAACGAACGAGATCCGCATTATATCCTCAATGGGCTGCTATTAGATGTTCTTGTCTGAACGCACAAATGAATTTATGTGCGAAATCGCAAGCGTGCGGTGTTCAAGCTCATTCAAATTGGATTATAAAATGAATTTGAGATAATTAATTTGCTGTTTTCCCATAAAGCAAAGTATGTCACTGCAAGATCCTTGCTTCCTTTGGTAAGGCTATTTTTTGTTATTCGATATCTAGTCTCTCATCAGTGATAGAGAAACTCCAGCGAGTGTGCTATCTCATATAATAACCCCCCATTCTGTTGTGAATTTTATTCCGGCATATGTTGGAAATATGGTTGAAATGTCTCTCAGAATGTCAAAGCTAAGTCTTTGGAATCCTCAAAACGACAGCTATTTACTATAATTTTTTTTATTTATTTTTATTTTATTGCAGATAAGAAAACATTTTTGTGGGTTGACATGCCATGGCAGGGCATAACATAAAAATAAAGATAAGGATAACTTAAAAGATAAAATGATTGGAAGACACATTTGGTCTTGGTGTGCCCCATAGGTATGGTTGGGTTGTGTAATATGTTTGTGAGAGTCAAATTGAAATTCTGTGGCTCTGGAAGAAATAAAATTCGATTATCAATTTGACGGAATTTTTTTAAAAAAGGCTCCTTCCTCTCTATTATTTCTTGTCTGATAGCAGGCGGATGCTGCAAAATGTTTGTCTTATAAATTATTAAAACATGCATACATATACGAGTATGGTTATGTATGTTCTACGAACATGTACGCTTCTGTCTGGGAAGTTGAAACGACCCTGCCATGAAAAAGCCAAGCCAAGGCCGTTGAAGAAAATTATTTTATGATGTCAGTGAGCTGAGTTCTAAGAGCGAGTTGTAAAGTAAACGAGCAACTGTTTTCCTACAAAGCAAAACAAAAAACAAAAAAATTACAAAGAAAAAAGAAACCAGAGGCAAACAAAGGTAGAAGACAAGGACATGATTATTTTTAGTATGCCGTATAAGGCAAGAGATTTAATATGAAGTAGATGTTGGCGATGAAACATGGAAATTCTGTAAACTTGGAGAAGAAAAAAAAAGAGCAGAAGAAAACAATAAATCCTTATTACTTATTTATAAAAACAGCTTACGGCGGAGAATTGCTATCATTGCTGTTATGGAAGGAATATGAATACTTGTTTCCACAAAATCCCAGCAAGTTTGCTTGAAATTATATTTTTTTTTATAAAATTCTAAGTAAAATTTGTCTTCGGGTGTATTTTGCTGCTTATTGCTGTTCTTGATGACAGATCTTTGAAGAATCAGATGATTTCTCAGTAGAGACTCATCGTATTTTGTACACCTTTAATTGACTTATAAGTTTTTTTTTTTCAGAATTCTATGAAGATAGCAAAGTTTTGACGTTCATAGGGATATCCTTGTGTAATTTTAATAAAGTTTTTAGCAAATGCATATTAATTCAAGCTTTCCAGGACCTATCTCTTCATTAAACAGGAGCCGTTTGACTAATTAAAAGATTATGCCTCAATTAATTAATTATTTTTTAATTTTGGGGTGGTTCAGTCAGTTTCAGAGACTTGGGTGTTGTTTTAAAATATTTTGAGAGAACGATTTATTGGGATGAAGCTCTCTTATCGGAAATGTGTTCATTTGGTATCGACAAATCTCTTCTCCGTTGGATTAGAAAAATCTTTTCAATACAATTTTTATTGAACTGAACGGTCGAATACGATATAATGATATAATGAAGTGAAAGGTTTTAGGTCTGATACTCGCCACATAAATGCTGGAGCTGGTGTGCCGCAGGGCTTTGTTTTGTCACCAACACTCTTCCTTGTCTTCATAAATGATCATTTATCTGAATCCTCTTATTCTTTTAAATGTCTTAAGGATGGACGACTCTACTATCAGTCTCTAATATTTGTTTCCTACTTCACGTCTTTGCTCTTCGGACGTGGAACTGGAACGTTTGCAAACGTGTAGAGTACTGTCTTCTGTCATTAAAGGCGACCGTTAATCACTACCATTACAATGTACAATGTACCTATATCCAAGAAACCGAATAACTGTCAGTATTGATATTTATGTAAGTGTATGTTTAGACATTATCACTAATTATCAGTAAAGTACTCAAACACAACACAACAACAAGCGATGATCTTAGTTGAAACGACCACATATCATATCCAAAAATGCTGTAAAGTGCTTAAGACTTTGCAGGAAATTTTTCACTCCCTCTGATCTGGCTACAATTTATAAAGCCTACCAAATTTGAATTTATTTAAATAAAAAAAAGGTGGCATCACTGGTTTCTTGTGTGTTGGTTTACGTGTAAATTAGCTCCAATTAGTTTTTGACTTTTTAATAGTTTAACCTTTCATTTAATTGTTTACCTTGTTAATTGCTTACTTTAGTAACATTCATTATACTGTCTTACTAATAATTCATTGTATAGTGTTGTGTTTATAGCATTTATGCTGTTCGTGAATTTGTTTGTGAATTTATTCTTGGTAAGCCATTGCATGTTGTAATTACATACCTACATTTTCCAAATTCAATCTCTCTTAGATCGTTGTTTACCACTAACTTTCTGAGTATTATCCACTTACTAATAAAAAAAAAAAAAAAATTGCTCTTGAGTGTTTTCTCTCTTCAATATTTTTATTAGTTCTTCACAATTTACACGTTTACCTTCTCTATTCATTAAATATAAATTTTGTTTAATTTTAATTTTACACATTCAATTTTAAGATATTCTTTAGCGCAGGTGCTAAGACCATTGACTTTGAATCCGATTAACACAGGTTCACAGGTAAAAAAATTTTTTTTTCTATCTTTTTTAAATTTCTGCTGTTTTAATATTGATTTATTTAAAACTTTTTTAATTAGAAAATGAATTGCGCAGCAGAAAAGTGCATTGATAGCTCCAACAACAACCCCCTTTTTGCCTGCTTCGGCCCATGTGGCAAAGCATTCCATGCAAAATGTGTTGGTTCTACGAGTGCTTTCATTGAAAAAGTTACTGCATCGAAAATCGCTTTTTGGTACTGCAGCAACTGTAGAAAAATTTCTCTTTCCCAATTGGCATTTAAGTTAGAATCATTTAAAAATGATATAACAAAAATATCAAAGGGCATTAATGAAATTTCGAGTTGTTTTAATATAGCAGTTGCTAATATCAACTCTTTGTCTAGCGCCCAGTACTCGGTAGATATTTCTACCTCTACTGATGACTTAGACCTTTAACTTCCTCCTATTCCTTCTACTTCCTACCAACCTTTAAAATCAAGTAAGGGTTTGAAAAGAAAACAGGACAGCGTGCCCTCTGTAATTGTTGGTACGAAAAGAAGTTTGCGAAGTAATGTAGCTACATCTCTTAACTCAAATATGAATGAAATACTCACCTTAAGCTCTTCTGTTCAGCCTAATCCAATTGAGTCTAATAATTCAAACACGACTGATATAGTGACTTTAAGCTCTCCAAACTCACCTAATCCAATCGAATCTGTCGCCCCTATGATTTCGAACAATGTGGCTAGTGTAATATCTGATCATGATAGACCCCCACGGTTTGTGGAATCAGTGCCCAATAGTAGGGGAGCCCAAGAGGGGATTTCGCGCGTTACTCGAGCGCGTCAGAAAATCATATGGGGAGAAACCTTGCACCATGTAATGTACTCCTACCATATATTAAACCTAAATGTTGGGGCGTTCGCTGAGAGCAGCCCGTCAGATTAGTAAAAAAAAGTCGATCATCGGAAATACTCGAGCGCGTCAGATTAAAAGATGGTAGGTTGATTACATCGAGAGGAGTGTATATTTCAATAATCTGACAATTTGAGCGGGGCCTTCGTAAGTAGGCGAGTCACAAAGATGTAAAAAAAAATCGATGTTTCGAAATACTCGAGCGCGATTAATTTTTTTTTTATTTTGAAGGTAATTTTATCAGGATTACAGAAAACATATAATCTGACATTTTGGTTGGGGCGATTGAGGTAAAATCGTCAGTGAAATGTATAATATATGATGGTTAATATCTCGGTTAATATTGATATTAGCAATTGGTCCAGAAGACTTTTTTTGTAGAAAACTAAATTCTCTACAAGTTTGTAATTTACAATTTTTCTGTAGCTTTTGTTATTTACGAGATAACTGCGACAAAACGTGAATTTTATGCAAAAATCTGGTTAAGTGGCCCGTACCACCTTCCCGGTATGAGTAACGACTTTGCCAAAAAGAACATTTTTGTAGAGCTTTCAATTTTGAGAAAAAAACATCTTCGGTTAAAGCGATCCCATGAAATGCCGCTGAGTTATAGAAATTTAAAAATAAAAAATCAGAGTTTCCGTGTATTTTCAATGGAAAATCTTCACACCTCTTGATCGAGCACTTAAAATTAATATTAAGGGCTCAAACTTTCAGGATTTTTTTTAAAAGTATTTTCAACAAAATTTCGATACAAAATTTTTAAATACATAATATGTGTACATATTTTTTGATTGCATCCAGTAACAAAAAATAGAAACAACAAAGAATTGTTACTTTAAAATTGTCAGACTAAGAGTACGCCCCCATATAATTGTCAGATTATCATCCTGGAGGACGAAGACATCAAGTTGATCACTCTGTATAAAAATCTGACGCGCTCGAGTATTTCAAGGTCACGTGTTTTTTTTACATTTTTAAAAATCAGCCATGACTGATCGCCCCACTCAAATTGTCAGATTATTGAAATTTACACTTTTTAGAGTACACTTAACATTCACTTTGAAAATCTGACACGCTCGAATAACTTTTTATTTTTTGTTTTTTTAACCTCTCTTTACGCCCATTTGCCCCCAGTAAATCGTCAGATTAATATATATCCGTTATCAGAAAGACAAAGCGCGTATACTCTATGAAAATCTGACGCGCTCGAGTATTTCAATTTAACTGTTTTTTTTTACATTTTTAAAAGCTCATACACGCCCATCGCCCCACTAAAATGAAAAACTGCCATACACTTTTTTTCGTTTTAGAACGTAAACTTCACAATCCAATAAGTCCCCATGACGCTTTAGTAACTGCAAATTTAGCGGCTCGGGCTCCCCTACTACAAGCCGAAGACCATATTCATATCTCGTCTCAAATCAGATACTACTCCAGAAGATGTAATTTTCCACATCAAAACTAATAAATGCATCACAAACGATTCGTTTGTTAGGTGTAAAAAAATAAGTAAGCCTAACAACTATGTGGCTTCTTTTAAGATTATTGTTTCTCCAACGCTTTTTGACGCTATTTGTAACTCTCAGATTTGGCCGCCTGATACTCTTATTAAAGAATTTTCAGCTCGTCATACCAAAAGTAACGTCAATAAGGGATCAAAAAACTTGAAAGTATCTCCCTCTTCTACCAAAATGTAAGAGGGCTTCGCAGTAAAACTGCCAATCTTTATAACAACTGTCAAGCATTCTCTCATGACATTTTTGCTCTGACTGAAACTTGACTTAACTCCACCTTTTTAGATTCTGAATTATTTGACCATGACTACTTAGTATAAAGAAATGATCGTACCTATAATAATAAATTGGAAGTTGGAGGTGGAGTACTTACTGCTGTTCGTAGCAAGTATATGTCCTCTCTTATAACTTTCCCATTTGAATTAACTGTAAATGTATTATGTGTCAAAGTCTCAATCAAATCTAGAATCGTTTATATTATAAATACATATATTCCACCACAGAGCTCTGCCTCAACATATAAAGAATTAACGTTAGTTTTACACTATGTTAATGAATTACTGTGCTTTGAAAATTATGTATTATTCTTAGGTGACTTTAATTTACCCTTTATTCAATGGTTACCATCTTCGGATGAAACCTATTTCAAGCCATCTTTGACTTCACCTCAACAGGAACTAATGTTGTTGGATAATTTAACATCAACCGACTTACGGCAAGTAAGCTGTATCAAAAACTCTAAAAATCGAATTCTCGATTTGGTCTTCTCTTCAGACTCTGTTAGTACCGTTGTTATTGAATCTAGTTTCGGAATTACTGATCCTAGCCTTGATGAAACTAACATAGATGACTACCACCCACCTCTGAATATTTTTCTTGACTTGAGTGGCGAGATCCACACTAATAGTAACTCTCATGATTGTTCCTATGTGTTTGACTACCGCAAAGCTGATTTCGATTTGCTCTGTGGTGAATTAATTATGTCTGGTATCGAAAACATATCAGTTTTTACCAAAATTGACGAAGCTGTTAGCAGCTTTTATTTGATTCTCTATAGATGTATAGAAAAATCAATTCCTAAAAAAATTTTTAAAAATTCTGAACCCAACCATCCATGGTATACTAAAGAGTTAAAAGATTTAAGAAATAAAAGAAATAAAGCTTGGAACACTTATATTAAAACTCATTCAATTTCCGATTATGAGTCTTACGTTTTTCTTTTTGAAGAATTTAAGACACTTTCTAAAAATCTTTATTCAAATTTCATTGACCGAATGGGATACTCATTTAAAAAGGATCCAAAAACCTTCTGGCAGTTTGTTAACTCAAAGAAAAAATCAGATGGTTATCCAGCTAGTTTTGTGTATGAGAACTGTTCTTATGAGAGCATCTCTGATATTTGTAATGCATTTGCTGACCAGTTTCGCAGCTCATTTTGTGATACTACTGTTGACATTGATACTGATTTCTTCAGATATCTAAGCAACTGTAATCAAGTATGTTTTAATAACATTGTTATTGAAATTGATAAACTTTTTTGGAGTCTTGAAACCTTAAATGACGATTTTTCTTCCGGGCCGGATGGCATTCCTCCAATTGTACTAAAAAAATGTAGGTCATGCTTAGCGTTTCCTTTAAAATATATGTTCTTACTTTCTTTGAAATCCAGTAAATTTCCTTTACTTTGGAAAAGATCTTTTATCACTCCAGTTTTTAAAAAAGGGGATAAATGTGATATAAAAAACTATAGACCCATTGCCAAACTTTCTAGCATTCCTAAACTATTTGAAAAACTAGTATGTGAACAGCTGGCTTTCAGTGTAAAAAACGTTATTTGCACACAGCAACACGGTTTCGTCAAAAATAGATCGACTGTCACGAACCTGCTATGCTTTCTTCAAAAATGTTCTTTAGCACTAGAAAATGGTAATGAGCTCGATTGCATCTACACGGATTTTTCTAAAGCTTTCGATCAACTTTCACACAATATTATACTGTTCCAACTAAAGGCTATTGCTTCCCACCTGTGTTCACCGATTGGGTACTTCCTTATCTGTCTATGAGATCTTACCAAGTAAAGTTTCGTAATATCCTTTCCAACCCTTTTAATCCTGGCTTAGGTGTACCTCAGGGAAGTCATCTAGGACCTCTTCTATTTATTTTAGCTATCAATGATGTTGTGTCTTGCATTTCCTTCATTGAAATACTAATATTTGCTGATGATATGAAAATTTTTAAAAAGATAACTGGTTCGCTTGATCGCTCTCATCTCCAATCCGATGTTAATCATTTTGCAGTTTGGTGCTTTAAAAATGGGCTCAACCTTAACCCCAACAAATGCCAAAGCATGACTTTCTCTAAAAAGAAGTAACCTAGCAACCCAAGTTATTCTATTTCCAATAATATTTGAGTCAAGTGAAATGTTTTAAGGATCTTGGCGTGTATTTTAGCTTCAATATGGACTTTACTCAACATGTCAACTACATCGTTAGTAAGGCCAATAGTATGCTTGGTTTTATGAAAAGATGGTCAAAAGAGTTTCAAGACCCGTATGTTACCCTTGCTCTATACAATTGTTTAGTACGACCTCATCTAGAGTATGCTTCTTAAGTGTGGTCCCCTTTTTATGAAATACACAACTCAAGAATTGAATCAGTACAACATAAATTCATAAGATTCGCTCTTAAAGGGCTTCCGTGGGAAAACCCTTACGATTTACCACCATATGAGCATAGAATCCAATTATTACATATGCAACTTTTTTCACTATCAGAACAGCTTATTTCAAGCTTGTGAAACAATGTATCTTTTCTTCAAGAGTTTTTTCAACCTTAAGTACTCAGAGATATGTATCACTGTCATCATTTAGCGAGGTGTTAGTAGTTAGTAAGCAAAAATTAAGTCTATCACACTCAAGACAACAGAGCTAAGAAATATTACAAAATTATTGATAAACATATACAAAAACAAATTAGATAGCTACATATAAACATAAAATTAATTATTAAATATGACAATTACAAAGATATAAGAAACATAAAAAAAAACATAGTCAAGAGAGTGGAGCTCTGGTTCTAATCAAGGACTTTAACGTAGTTTTATTCATGTGAAATTCTATTAAATTTGAGTTTAGATTGAAAACTTTTATCATACGAGTAATAGGCTCATTCAATCCATAATTAGTTCTATGATAAGGACAGTGAAGTAACTCCAAGTTGCGCAGTTGGTATGAGCCTCCCCGGTAGTTAAAACTTATGCAAGCGTGCAAGTCGGGAGCATCAATTTGTCCTGTTATGAGCTGGTGAATAAAGACTAAATCATTATTTATTCGCCGATGCGAAAGCAGTTGCATATGCAAAAGTTGGATACGATGCTCATACGGTGGAAGGTCATAAGGATCAGTCCAAGGAAGTCCCTTGAGAGCAAATCTAATAAATCTTCGCTGTATACTTTCTATTCTTGAATTGTGGACTGCATAATAAGGAGACCATACTTGAGAAGCATATTCTAGATGGGGTCGAACATGACAGTTATACAGCGAAAGAGTGACGTAGGGGTCCGTAAACTCCTTAGCCCATCTTTTAATAAAGCCTAGCATTGAGTTTCCTTTACTAACAATGTAATTGATATGCGATGTAAATTCTAAATTGGAACTAAAGTAAACACCGAGGTCCTTAATACTGGACACCTTGCATAACATTTGATGAGAAATCGAGTAATTATGCAAAGCCGGTGTACGTTTCTTCAAAAAAGTAATACTTTGACATTTGCTTGGATTGAGAATCAATCCATTTTTATCGCACCATGTGGCAAAATGTTCAACATCAGATTGTAAAATAAGACGATCGGCTGCGCAGTCTATTTTCTTGAAAATTTTCATATCATCCGCGAAGATCAAAATTTCACTCGATGACAAGCTAAAAGTAACATCATTAATGGCTAGAATAAAGAGGAAAGGGCCAAGGTGACTACCTTGTGGTACTCCTGAATGCGCCTTAAAGGAGTCTGAAAGAATGCTTCTAAATTTTACCACATATGATCTATCAGTTAGGTACGACCTGATCCAATCGACGAAGGTCGAAGGGAATCCATATGCATTTAGTTTAAACAATATAATATCATGAGATAGTTTATCGAAAGCCTTTGAAAAGTCAGTATATATACAATCTAACTCTTGCCCGCTTTCAAGCGCGTTTGAACATTTATGAAGGAAGTATACAAGGTTTGTTACTGTTGATCTTTTCTGTACAAAACCATGCTGCTGTTTGCAAATTATATTTTTAATATCGAAAGTTAAGCTTTCACAAACAAGCTGTTCAAATAATTTGGGGATACACGAAAGCTTAGATATGGGTCTGAAGTTAAGGATATCTGATTTAATACCTTTTTTAAATACAGGTGTAATAAAAGATCTTTTCCACAGTAAAGGGAATCGACCAGAATCTAACGATAATGAAAACAAGTAATAAAGGGGAAATGCAATTTGGGACTTACACTTTTTTTAAATTATTGGAGGGATGCCATCAGGGCCAGCAGAGTAATCATCGTTCAAAGATGAAATATTGTGAAGGACTCTTTCTAGGTTAATTGGAACATTATTAAAATAGTAAAAACTTGAGGACATTTACGTAGAAACTCGAAATAATTACGATCTATATCAACAATAGAATCAGAGAAGGAATTACAAAAATGGTTAGCAAAAGCGTTGCAAATGTCGGATGTTTTTGTCAAAGTAACATTACCATATTATGTAAAGTTATCTGGGTATCCATCCGAATCTTTCTTTGAATTTACAAAGTTCCAGAAACTTTTTGGATCATCCCTTAATGAGTTGCCCATTCTATGAACATAACTTGAGTACAGAGTTTTTGATAGTGATTTAAATTCATCAAAAAAATAGATGTAAGAAAGGTGATCAGATTCAGAACGCGTCTTAATGTAGGTCCGCCAAGCACTATTTCTTTTGTTGCGAAGCTTTTTTAGTTCCTTAGTGTACCATGGGTGATTAGAGCTCACATTCTTTGAAATTTTGAGGGGTATAACTTTGTTCATGCAGTCGTTAAGAATAAAATAAAAGTAACTAACTGCTTCGTCAATATTGGTGAAAGCTGATATATTATTAATATTAGATCTACTTAGTTCATCAGAAAGCATTTGAAAGGTTGTCTTTCGATAGTCGAATATAAGCGAGCAATCATATGAATTACTATAACTATGAATATGACGGCTTAGGTCAAGTAAAATGTCAAGAAGAGGGTGATAGTCATCTACAATAGTAATGCCGGAATTAGATTTAAGAACGACAGTACTAACAGCGTCAGAGGTAAAGACTAAATCGAGATTTCGATTTAAAAAGTTTTTAATACAGCTCACTTGTTGTAAGTCAGTAGAAATTAGATAATCCAATAAGATAAGCTCTTGTTGAGAGGATGTCAAGGAAGCTTTCTGAAATGAACAGTCAATTGAAGGAGACCAATCTATATAAAATAGATTAAAGTCACCCAGCAGTAAAATATTTATATCTAAAGAAGAAAGATTGTTTAAATAATCTAACACTAAAGCCACTTCATTGTAGGCAGGGGCAGAACTTTTTGGGGGAATGTATGTGCCAATTACATAGACTGTCTTAGACTCAAAAGTAACTTCAATGCAAATTAAATCTATTGTTAAAATAAAAGGAAAAGTGATACTAGACGACAAAAAACTATTGCGACAAGCTATGAGAACACCCCCTCCTACGTCTCCGTCTACATGAGAATGGCGGTCTTTTCTAAATACTTGAAATTCTGAGTTAAAAAGTTCTGTATCCAGAATGCCTGAATGAAGCCAGGTTTCCGTAAGAACAAAAATATCATGGGCAAAAGCTTGAGAATTAATAAAAAAATCAGTAGTTTTACTACGAAGCCCCCTTACATTCTGGTAAAATAGGGAGAGTCTTATTAGTTTTTTGAAACATTATTGACGGCACTATTTTCAACACGTTTCTTCTTGGAAGAGCCAACAAATTCTTTTAAAAGAGTACCTGAAGGCCAGAAATTCGGGCTGCAAAGATAATCAAATTGTGACGGAGGGACAAAAATTTTAAAGGACGAAACAAAACTGTTAGGTTTACTTATTTTCGTACATCTAATAATTAAGTCATTAGATATGTTGTGGTTCAAAGTTAGATGGGATATAATATCATTGGATGTTAAATCAGGCTTAAGGCGGGATACAAAAATTTGTTTAGGCTTGGGAACTGATTCTACTTGTTTGGGAATTGGAAATGGTTCAATAGGAGGATAATTCACATTAATGGTTTCGGGAACTGATTCTACTTGTTTGGGGATATGAGGTAGTTCGGTAATTTGATTATCAACACTAGAAGGCCTACTAGAAACAACAGCTAAATCGACAGTTGTCGTTTCATTGTTATTATTTGTAGGACCTACACAGCTCCTAAGACATAAACGTTTTTCGGAAGAGTGAGTATCTTGCTTTTTCTTTTTAGACTTATTAGGCTTAGAAATATCTGAAGTAGACTGCACTAATATGTTGCTTGTTTTTGATGAGACATTAGGCAGAGGAGTATGCGGCTCTTCCAAATCATTAGTTGAGGTTGATATGTCAACCGAAAATTTGGGGGCTGAAAAGTTATTAAGGTTTGAAACCGCATCATTAAAATTATTACAGAGTTCATCTAATCCTTTCTTGATTTTGGTAATATCAGTCTTAAATGACGACATTTTAAATGCAAGTTGGGATAGAGAGATTTTCCTGCAATCAGGACAGAACCATACTGCAATTTTTTATGCGTCAACCTTTTCTATAAATAAGGTGGTTGACCCAACGCATTTAGCATGGTAAAACTTCCCACAAGGGCCGTAACATGCAAAAAGGCATGCATTAGGAGAAGAGTCCAGACATTTCACCGCTGAGCATTCCATTTTAATTAAAGAATTTAAAAAAAAAGTAAAAAAAAAAAGAAAAAGAAAAACGGAGAGATTGAAAATAAAAGTTTAGTTTTAATTAATGAAAAAAAAAAAAAAAAAAAATGATTGCTTGGATAGTACGAGATTTGAACCTGAGATGCTTGACTCAACTATCTTCGCTCTAACCAACTACGCCGTGGAGCAATTTAAAATTTGCAATACAAAAATAATAATTTTAATACAAAAACTAGGATTATAAAACACAAAAAAAAAGCTTTCATGCAGTAATTGTGATAATTCAAGCAACGTAAAGTGCTCAAGAGACTTGCACTTGAATTATCACTCAATTAAGGTTACGGATTTTTTTTTTTTTTTTTTTGAACGAGAGAACTACACCGCTTACCAAAGCACAATTAATTGGCAAAAATTAAGATATTTAACACAATTTCACTGTATACACTGTTGTCAACTAAGAATATGGACTTCAAAGCACACAAATAAACTATGAGACACAAATAAATCACAGTAGAAATTGTAAAAAATAGAGAAAATTAAAGGAGTATTTATGACACACAACCAACACTATGGTAACCAGAGCTGCCACTAACTTCTTTCTCAAAGGCGTAACATAAACGATCTGGTGTTTTTTCATCAACTTATCACCGGACATATCGATGCACCTGAGTTACTTTCTTGTGTTGAATTCAACTTTCGAGGCGGTTCTTACCACCTGCGCAACTTAGTTTTAATATACTGCCCTTACCATAGAACGAATTATGGCATGAATGAGCCATTGACTCGTATGGGTAGACTATTTAATCTTAACTCATGTTTAATTGATTTTAACTTAAGTAAATCCAGTTTAAAAAATTTGTTGAGAACCAGTGCTCCACTTTCTTAAGTTTAGTTTGTATGCTTGCATGTTTGCATTTTTCAATAATTTTTAGTTTATGTTATTAATTGTAAATTGTATCACATTTTGTATGTCTTGTTTGTTTTAATTAGTGTACTTTATTTAAGATAATTTTGTAATCTATGTAATTTACATTTAAAATTTTTACTATAATGTTTTTATTTTTTATTTTTACTATCCTTACGTTCTCTATGTGCTGGTGTTGGTGTTATACTAACTAACTACTAACACTTGCATTCATGATGAAGAGCGTATATAAGTGTGTACATATGAGCTTGTTCTAAGCTCAGTACTACTTAGTCTCTGAAATGCAAAAAAAAAAAAAATAAATACTTTGATTTGTCGGCTTGAACTGAGGACTTCTAATAAGCATCATTTTTGTTTATGATGCATTCATTACCAAGCCGTTGTCGTGACACCATCTAACTGCCAAATTGAATTTTTCTTGACGTATCAAGAGAACTATGGCGAACGATAATAGCCGTATCATTGGCAGAAGCGTAAAGAATGCTCTGTTTGAAACGTCGTAGCAATGCGATAGTGTATAATACAAATCAAAATTGGACCCAGCTTGGATCCCTGCGGATCTTCATAGGTCATCAATTTTTTCAAAGACTTTGAAAGGAAAATGATCTGCTGGAAAAGCAGCCAGCTGAGCAAAGACTCTCGTAAAACAAATTCGTGTCAAATTTAATGCCAGAGACTTTTTGTTCACGGAATTTTTGAGGATTTTCGTAAGTATGTATGCACAATTGCATATTATGTTTTTTGTGTTTTGATAAAATATAAAACCGAAAAAAATTTGCCCTCTAATCCTTGTCATCTATCGTTTGGCGTCTGTTATCTGTTGGCCGTAATTTTGGCCATCTGGCTATAGCTTAAGGCACAAAAAAATTTTGTCTGGAAATTTTGGAAAATAAAAATTTGGAATTATCGCTTCTCTTTTTCGTACTGGGATATGATTTTTTGTTCATACAAAAACAGAATGCAAACTTTTTTTAAAGTTTTTTTTTTTAAATACATACGTTCCAAATGAAACTTTATTCCAATACTTCGTTCCAATAATGTCCATCGACATCTCCTTTCTCTTCCATTCCGTACTAAGGATTTTTGAGGTCGGCACAGCTGAGGGAGTGGTTAGGTGTGGTTCTTGATATGCGACCAAACCGAAGAATTTTGTCTATGCCAAAACTCACGACTTCGAGAAAACGGACGTATAATCAGCAAGAGATGTTGGTTGCGCGGAGTGATTGATTTATGTGTCACACGTCACACCTCATATAACACATTTCCCGTGTACCTAAACAGCTTGTATCCTACATCTGAATTAGACAGCTATCTCTTTTTATGATGTCGGTCGATCTGAATATCCACATCACTCTATCGAACTTTGCAGCTCCCACGAGCAAATAACAAACGACTCTCCCACTAAATATAAGTCGTTTTAGTTTAACTCTATATGGTGTTATTAGCTTATGTAGCCTTAGGTGAATGCATGGTCTATAATTCATCTAAGCATGTGTATATAATAGATATAAGCAGATAAGTATAGTATTCAAGTTTTTATACTTGCTATGGTTCGTATTTTAGACTAATATTGTTTTCCATTTGGAAGTTTGAGGCGCTTCAGAAAATTCATATTTTTATCTTTATACACATTACTTTTGAGATGGAATAGATGCGATAAAGGCTCAGGACGAATAGGTAGGAAAAAGGCATGAGAAGCGGGAGACTATCTGACTCCGTTTGGGCAAGAGGGTAACTTTTATAAAAATTTAATTAATAAAAAAAAAAAAATTATAGAACTCAACTTAAGGTAGAATTAAAGTATTTATTTCACTAAATGTTTGTGTATATGGACAATAGTAAATAAATAAATAGGGCGGCGCAACAGAGCGATAAGCCCCTGGGCCTAGCGCATTTCTCACAACCATGCCTTTTGAGGGGTTGGACAATTCTGTCATGTAATGCATGACTGATTTTCTCAATGTATGGCAAGTGATATTATACTATGCTACAGTTATGTATGAACTGTTTGCATAGCAACAATCTGTTAGTTAATTTTATTAACATTGTATGTAAAGGAAATGTAAAGCTGTCACACTTGTGTGGCAATCTGTGGCATATAAATATTTAAATGAATAGCAGCCCAATTTAAACATAGTTTTTTTTGTTGTTATTGTAATTTTCTATATTCAAGCCAACCAGACCGTGGCAAAATTTCATTCACTAAGAAATAATAAAATTCACAGCATGCGAGTGCTGCGGATTTTATAAGTGTTTTGGTGTAAACCAAAACAAATTTGCGTCTTAGATGGGTACGACAGCATCTAACTGATGAGCCCACTGTCGTACCTGGGCGAAACGCACAATTTTTAATGGAGTAAGGGCACTGGATCTCTTGATCCTCTGTCTGATTAAAGATTTAAAGATTATTATTACTACAAAAAATTAAGTCTGAAATTGGGTCTCTACCATCATTATTGACAAAGATATAGAATTTAACCCAGGTATGGGTACATCAAAGTTAGCCTTTTCTTAAATTTTGAAAAGTGATGTCAAAGTTGAGAAACAGGCTTCACTGTATAATAATTTTTTTCTTAAAATATAACCAAAAATCACATCGTAAAGTATGTAACACGAATTGCAGGACACCCTGTATATAAAGAGCATGAATAAATGAACTAGCCATATAAAGTCCGGTTATTTTTATATGATTTGCTTTTGATATACAACTGGATATACTTTGCGTCATTATTTTGTTTATGTAAGAGAGTGAGAAGAAATAGGATGTACCTTGAATTTCAAAGAAGAGTCCAGTTTAGCAATAGCTAGAGATATTCTTTCGAGATTGTAGACCACTTTTTAATGGTTTTAAATTTCAAGCGAAAATGTAATTGATACCAGAAAAAAGTTTTATATAAGCCTCTTCTTAAAAAAAAAAAAAAAAAAATTGATACCAAAGCCAGTTTCAATTCAAAAAATATAGTGAACACCACTTTTGAAAGATGACTAAACATTGTAAATCTCGTAAGAAGCAAAGACTATCAAAATAAGTCAGCATATAAAAATAACTAATTGACTTCTATATGAAAGCACTAGTTGTGCTCCCAACTTCGTCAGCGTGAAAAGGTGACTTTTAGGAGCATTTTCTTAGCCTCACCATTTTGCAAATAAAACACATACCTACATTAATGTATCCTATTATTTTTTATATAATTTTCAGTTTTCAGCCGCAATTTTGTTCGCGTGGAATAGTTACTTTTACGTTCCCGTTCCCGTGAGAGTATGGGGATAGCATATGTCCATCCTCAGGCTCTGGACTTTCTCTGTACCAAAATTCATATCAAGAGGTTCAATAGTTTGGGCGGTAGATGGTACAAAAAAAAAAAAAAACAGACAGAGTGTTAATTTCGGATTTGTAATATCAGTAAGTTTTTCCGTTTTCGTGGATATATGGGAATGAATTGAACAGTGTAGCATTCTAACGGTGGAAGAATTTTTGAAATCGGTGCTGTAGTTTCTAAGTTCCTGTTTATTTTTCCGTTTTCGTGGGAATATATGGAAAAAATATGCATTTTAAGGTTTTTGGCTGTCTCTGTACAAAACTTCATTTTAATCGGTTTTGTAATTTGAGCGTGAGACAGTAACATAGAAACCCGAACAGACAGAGTTACTTTCACATTTATAATATTAGTTTGGATTTAGGAAATATATTTATATGACGGCAGCCAGGTCTTAATGTTACTCTATGTCATTAATATGGCTCTTAAATTGTGGAATTATTTATGGAACTCTTTCTTTTGCACGGCCACCACGAGCACGTTTGTAGAAGTCCAAACGCTGAACCCAATTTTCGACGGTTTTCAAGCATAAATCGGCCAATACTGCTGCAATTTCACGTTTGATTTTCGTACGAAGTTCGTCAATCTGCTGGCTTCTTGGCATAGTCCATAAACTTGACGTAGCGCCACACGAAATAGTCTGACGGCGTCAAATTGCACGACTAGTTTCCAATAACGACTGTGACATTCACTGTGTGGCTTGTGGCGCCGTCCTGTTGGAACCACATGCCTTCCAAGTCCATATCACCAATTGGGGCCAAACATTTTCGGTTATCATTGAACGGTAGCGCTCCCCACTCACAGTAACGTGCCGGTTTTGATCATCACGGAAGACGTACGGCCCAATGACAACGCTGGCCCATAAACCCGCACATTTTATTTTTTGACGAAGCCAATCATCCAGAAATGAGCATCATCGCTGAAGATCATTTTTCGATGAAAATCCGAATAATTTTTAAGTTGTTGCTCAGCCCAAATCACGAACATACGACGATTCTGGTGGTCAAGCGGCTTCAGTTCTTCCGTCAATTTAATCTTGTAAGGATGTAGACCAAGATTTTTTCGCAAAATTCGCCACAACGACGTCACAGACATGCTCAACCCTTGGGAGCGACGTGTGAGAGACACATTTGGGCTTTCTGCAACTGAAGCCTCAGCGGCTGCAATATTCTCGACACTACGGGCACTTCTTTGTCTCACAGGCACAGGAACATTTTGTACTGCGCCTGTGGATTCAAATTTTTACACTTGACGCTCAATTGTTGATCTGCTAAGACGATTATGACGACCATTTACTTTTTTTTACTTTTTTTGCCTCTCATAATTTTTTTTTTTTTTTTTTTTTTTTGGCCCAACCTATCCATCATGAACTTTTACTGCATCTTATGCAAAACACCCCACATATTACGAGAACAAGCTCACATAGGATAACCCAGATGCTTTTGTTCATGACCGACCTCTTTTCTAGCAAATCCACTTACTATCTCGTAGGGTCGTGTAGAACTACCAATTGAATAAAGTTTTTATCTAAAACGGATATGCAAACCATCATTTTTATAATTTAAGTTTTTTTTTGCAAACGAATGCACACCATGCCTTAAAATTTATCTAAAGCCACAACTACAAAAATCTTATCTTGATAAATTAAATCTTGCAATTCCCTGCCACAAGGAGAACAATTCTATGATATGAAAAAATTCATTTGACACGAGCAGCTTTCAGAGTTTCCTATTGCTGCTTGGTTTCTCTTATTATTTTATTCTGAAGAATCCGGTCCAGCAACCATATTTGAGGGCACCCTGGATGCAGAGATAGCAGTAATAACGTATAAATTTAACAAGCTCAGACAAGCAAGGTCAAAAGATCGACTTCAATTTCCTGCATGTCTTTCGATAATAATGAATGGCCTTTCAATATCGAATGTCATCTCCGCCTTCTATTTCCAGCGAGAGAGAATGGATTTATAATAATGTATGATTGTGTGCCGAGCAGGGGCTATCATCATCATAATGGTGCGTGGTGGCTGAAAAGTTGGAAGAGCATTGAAATGAATAATCTCTTTCTTTCGATTTCAAAGCATATATACACTCTTCTAGACAAACAGCTTTAAAGTTCACAGTGCAAAAGGACCTTTAAGGGACTTTTCAATAAACGGATTCTTTTCTTTTTTTTATTGTCGTCATCGTCATCGTTATCGTTGTTCATTTCCTTTCTTCTTTTTGCCCTTTGTTATCGATTTTTGTTCTTTATTTTTGTGATTTCTGATTGCAGTAAGGAATTTAATTGAAAACTGACGATGCGGCGATATAGCAACGGGTGGTTTTGATCGTTTGGAAGAATAATATGAGTACGACGCAATAACGAAGTTGGTAATCGGCTCCAATTTCAATGAGTATTTCAATTAAAAATATAGAAATGCAAACTCCGATTTAAAATTAATTTTGTGGTCAATGATTTATAATGAGCTACTACACTGTCCGTTTTAATGAGATGCTTCTGTTAGCTTAATCATGTTTATTTCTGTGTGGAATCAATTTCTGATATCTTATTATATCAGCAGCGTTTGGTTGACAGGTACCAATCAGTGCGTATATCTTTTATAACCTTCAATTCCTTGACGGAACGGGAAGAAGAATCACTGGATTCTTAGTGTCTATGTTTGTAATCAACAAAAAAAAAAAAAAAAAAAAAAATGGGTGGTGCAACGGAGTGGGTAGCCCGGAGCTTGTCGCATTTTTCACAACCATGCCCTGGAAGGTAATGGAAGCAATCTACAATTTTCTGTCTCTTCTAATCTTCCGAACAGCTAATCGGAGAAGCTTTTCTTTAAGACAATAAATTTAGGATCGGAAAACCTGCCAATTCCTCGCAAAAGGCGATACCAGTGCAAAAGCATTTCTGTTTTCTGTTGGGATTCGAAACACGAATCTTCCGTGTAACAAGAAGACACGTTAATCACTAAGTCAAAGGTACCATTGAAATAATAACTTTGGACGTCGGCAAATCTTTGTGGACTGGCCGCTATATAAATATTTGAAAGCGAAAGTAAAAGTTATAGTGTTCTCGACAGATCCAATCATTGATTTAAGCCTGCAGTGATGACCCGCGCAGTCTGAGATCCTTGCCTCGAAAGTTCATCGGTGATCTCGTTTAAAGTAATGGCGTGATGGTCTGAAACCATAAAAAAAAACTAAGACTTCCAACCGCAATCAGTGCAGCCAGAAATATTGTGTTTTTGAAATTTGGCGAAAGAGGCAACATTATATTTACATTAGAGTTTGTTTCGTCAATCATCTGATGTATAGGAGATAATTGGTCTTACGTAAGCCGGGTCAAGATCTATTTTAAGTGACAGGCCCTATGTGTCTTTGCAAAGGCTCCCATATATTACCAGAAGAATGTGCCTTAACAGTTCTCGAATCAATGTGCTTAGACCAAAAAAATTTGTTATCGAGGATTACTCCAAGATGTATGACTTCGTTTGAAGAGAGGTTTTGCCTTCCTGAATCACTTTCGAAGTCGTTAAGAGGCTTTAAGCTCACCTTGGCTATCGCTGCAAACACAAATACTTCTCCCCATCCAGCCATTGTTCGTAACGTAGCTACTAGCCTTTTCGATAGCATATGCTTTCGCTTGGAAGACAGATGAGCTAGTAGAAGAAGTATTTCATCGCTCTCTGCAAAGGCACCAACATACGCCAAATCCATCATCGGAAGATTAGATATCAATCATTTTCTGGCTCAGATCCTATAGAGCGGATCAGTCCTGAACTGGATTAAAGTTGACTATATTTTTGACGCAGTTTGAGCCTTGGGATCATCGTGTCGGACAGCATATTCACTAGACGTGGGTTAAAAAATATGCAGCTTGTGAGTTCCTGAAAGTTGCAATGCGATACACATCTCTTTAAACGACAATTGGCCTTAAGAGGAGGTGTCAAGGGGAGGAAGATTAAGGTTCTCGGCTAGTTTCTCATTTTAAAAATCGATTCTTTTTTTCATTTTTCGATAGGTAAACATCTCAAAAATGATGTCCTAAAATATTGGAATGATATCTTGGATATTTTTGAAGTTGCAGAGTATAGAAGAGAAACATCTCAACGGGGCGGGGTGCCCGACAGCTGCCTCGTCCTTAATGTCTAATAATTCTTTGTACTGCCTGTGGCTTAAATTTTTGAAAGCTCAAAGACATCTAGATTCTTTGGACTCCCATCCTATTAGTTGAATCGAAAACTTGAATCGCAAACTGCATTTTTCAAATTTGCCGCAGCTGTAACTCACGCAAATATTAACGAATCGTCTTGAAACTTTAACTACATACTTTCCATATGTTTTTACATAAGAAAGACGATTTTTGTGGCGAAATTTGGACCTTTTTTTTTAATTGTTGCCATTTTGTCAATTTTCAGTTTTTCACTAAAATTATAGATGGCTGTATAAAAAAAAGTGTCTTCTTTATTCCCATGTTTTTATTTTCTTGTGACAGGTACCAGAAAAATTAAAAAAAATTCGTCAAATTTACGCATTCTAATTTCAAGAAGTTCAAGACTTGGTCCATATCTCTCTTGGATTTCAATATTTTAACTATAAATTTTCTGACAATTTACATGAATATACGTATAATAAACTCCTAAGATTAGAGAATATTTGAAGCTATAGTTTTTTCTTCACGCCTTCAAAAAATCACGTGCATTTGAGCTCGAGACACTAGCCGGGCCCCTTAAATAGAGCGACGAGTGCTTTATCATTACACCACCGCAACTTCTTTCCTGTCAAACGCGCACTCAATACTGCTAAAAAGATTTTGAAGTGCGGCCTGAGATCCGAGACAGAGGGTGTATTTCGAGTGAAGTTTGTGAATGAAAATCTCAACCTTTCTTTCTAGCGTTCTTAGCAGGGTCTTTCATACCTTTATTCTTAGTTTCACATCTATAGTTTGTAAGCATGTACCTTATTAGAGTAAGTTTTGTAATAATAAAGCTAATCCTCTACAAATCGTCATGTTTTCAATTACCTCCACTCCTATTATCGTATATACTAAGAATGGGTTCCATGTAGTAAACATACAGGGCTGTTTTTTATAATTTGCGCGCACTCAATGGGTTGTGACTACTGTTAACATGTTAAGTAATACAGTACGAGCGTAAGGAAAAAGGGAGAGAGTTTAACAGGAGATACCTACTAACTAATACACATTAGTTTTAAATTTCTGAAGATTTTAATGAGAGGAAAAAATAGAGCTGGGCAATACATTCCACATTCGCGTGGTACGGATGAAGAAAGAATCTCTGTATTTAACAGTACGTCCGAGGTTGAACTCAAGGGTAAACTGATGGGCATTCCTGGAAGCGCGAGCATTACGGTTGAAATATTAAAGTGGAGGAGTGCATCTGGCAATTGAAAAAAAAAAAAAAAAAATAAAGAGAAACAAGAAACATTACGACGATGTTTGTACGTAAAATGTACGTTTTGTAGACTACTGCCAGGTCATCGGGTGAAAAAAATTTCTTGCATCGTCGAAGAAAGCCTAAGCAATTTGCAGCGTTTTTGGCGATTTTAGTATATGGTTATTCCACAAGAGGTGGTTGGTAATGCACATACCGAGGATTGAAATCTGTTCTGTTTCAACAATGCTAGAGCCACTCATGGATAGTGGCAAGGGAGGTAAGTTTTGCTTCAACGACAAAAGACAGCATTGAGTTTTTGAAGCATTAAATTCTACGCGGTTTTTTATTCCCTACTGGACAATGCTGTCTAGATCAGAATTTAATAAACTAAACATACCTACGTTGCCGCCCTAGTTCCACGTCCAAAGATGAGGGACGTGAACTTAAAAACGAATATGAAAAGGTGAAGGTACTGTCGTCGGCTAAAGAATTTACTGGATTAGTAGTTTCAGACAGAAGATCGTTAATGAAAATAAGAAAAAGTGTCGTAGACAAAACGGAGCCCTGGGGCAAGCCATCTTTTATTTTGTGGGTTTCAGATTTATAGCCGTCCAAAACAACTTGTAATGAACGGTTAGAAAGGTAGCTACTAATCCAGCGAAGAAGAAACTTATCGAAACCAAAGCCACTGTTCGGTGAGATATACAATCAAATTACCAGTGGACCTTTGCAACGAAAGCCATTCTGTCGGTCATTAAGAAGCTTTCGTTCTTCGAGATATTTCTTAAGCTGATAAATTGATCAGCGTTTCCATGACCTTAGAAAGAAGGGAATTAAGTGCAATTGGACAGTAGTTCGAGGGTGAGGAAGATTCGCCTGTAGAGTAGGACAGATGGAATAGCTTACGCAGTGGTTTTGACAGCGTGTAAGAACACCTCTTCAGAACTATAGCAGGGATACTATCCGGGCTAGCGGATTAATGAATGTCGAAATCTATCAAGACTCTTGCCACTGTACGAGTGCGAAAGTAGATTGGTCCCATGGAATCGTTCACGCGCTCAAGTACTGCAGGAGTCATAATACTTACCGGAAGCGTTGAATTGGCAGCGAACTGCTTCGCAAAAAGGTTAGTTTTTTCAAAAGAGCTAACAAAGGGTGTGATCCAAATATGTTTTTGTGTTCTGGATGTTTTTAACGATCGACCAAAAATTGTTACTACCTTTGGGACATTGTAGTTTTTTTGCTTCAATTTTTGATCATGTAAATCGATCGTCGAATATGGACGTTGCTGGCTTTCCTGGCTTGTTTAAACTTTTTCCGATTTTCCTCAGTTGGGTTGGTTTTGTATCGTCAGAAGCTTACTTCTCTTACCCTGATAACCTCTTTACAGCTGGAATCAAACCATGAGTTTTCCTTGGGTCTATTCTTTTCACTTTCTCATTCCCAAAAGGATTAATTTCAATTTCAATTCAATTTCTCATTCCCAAAAGGATTAAGTTGGTGACCATATCTGCACTGGAATCAACGTCACTATCGAGGAAACATAGTGACCAGTTAAAGTTCTTAAAGAAAAAATTTAGACCTTGCCAGTTGGCTTTCTCGTATTGCTAGACAGTTCTCTTTGGGGTTTTATCTTTAACTGGGGTTATTTTAAGATTTTGTTAATAATTTCTTTAACAATATATTTCAAAAACAACAGAAACTTTTAAAACTTTTTGAAACCAGATACATTTTTGGGAAGAACTCTTCATATCTGTGTGTGATCTTAGCTTGGAGCTTCGAACAGTCTTCATTTAGAAAAAATTTATTGCATGCTTCTGCCATCTCCGTCTAGTATTTTGTCGCTCTAAACAGCCTTCGTTGCCTTGAAGATTTTGCTTTTCTATCTACGCCCATATAAATCAGACTTATGTACCCCGTCAAGATTTTTGTACAGTCCTTGGTCTCCACACATTGCCATTGCAGACCACACAAAGCAAACAATTTTTTTTTCATTTAAATAGACTAAAGAAAACATACTCTCACCCACTTTAGACAATTTGAATCATTGAGTCACTGAATAGAATTAATGGAGAATATCACTGCGGACACTATAGGTTAAGGCTTACATTGTTGTTTAAAAATGGGAGCAAGGAAAGGACTTCGTTAAATAACTTAATTTTAAGTGTAAATGAAGAAAGATAACTCCAAAGTTATAAGGAACCACAGCTGAATAGCGTTGCAGCAATTAATTCCAGAGCGAAATGTAACCACAGTCGATCTACGTTGGATCTACGATGCTCGCCCTACAGTGCAATGAACAAAATATTGAACTCGTTACAATAGATTACTTGATACGCACATGACATTAATATTGAATATTGGTTCGGAACGATAATAAATTTCCGAGGAAAATTCAAGCCTTTGCTTTGGGCCACGCCATCCAATAATATAGCACATAATTTCTTTTACCTTTCTTATCCCGATTTCCTGTCTCCTATGCTTGGAGTGACGTTCTAAATATTCAAGAAGGAGCTTTGAAGAGTCAGTTTCTTATAGAAAGTCCCCAACCAGATTTGTATCAACTTGGGAGTAGAGGGTGTATTCCTTTTTCGTGCCAGTTCCAATGCAAAGACATTTATAAAAAAAAAGTACTCATACGCCCCAGTGCACTAACCTGTGTTTTTAGAATTTCCATTAAAATGTCCTTAATTCTTTGAATTTCTTTTTGCTCCTTGTTAACTCTAAATTATTAAAGCATTGTTTATGACCCTTTTGGATTTAAATAAGAACTCAATAATTCTCCCATTGACACTCAGAGACATTTATGTGCCCCTTACCTGTGCAATTGCATAGTTGTTGTTTCCCATTACATAAGAGAATACCCACATATTTGTAATGAATAAATTATTCTGCTTGATGTACATCCAAGATATCGTAAATAGAATCATTCATTGAATTTCTCAAAAAACAAAATATTGAAATCCCAAGCAAGTTTCTTAGAAATTTAAATGACACCCGAAGGCAGTCAAAGGAACATCTCTACCCTAAAATGCAAATGCACTTGAATATCTTCAGCTGGTGAATTTATTATTCATTTCAATAAATATTTCAAAGTCTGAAGTATATATAGACCACCCGCATGCAAAAGCTTGCATAGTCTTGTAAGCTAAAAGCCCTTCAGCTCGTCGAAAGGTAAACACGTTCCCGACCCCCTGCATAGACCGTACCTAGGCAAAAATGTTAATTGAGAACAACAAAGTCGTATTGAAGTGCAAATATTTGTGCAAGCAATAGCCCAATGCATTACAAAGAAAACACCACCCAGCCAACACAAACATAAATCATGAACTACAAAAAACCTCATTTCATAGCCTCAAAAACAAATGAATTGTAAGGAGTTTGCATTAAAGCATTACGATCTCCCTTTTCCATCAAAGTCACAATTGGAATCGGTTGTAGTATGCCATTTGAGTCCATTCTATGGACTCTAGAGTTGTTTAAATACCGAGTTACCTTGAATCAATTCGTTTTCCAATTTGAATTACAAAAGTAAACTATTTCACGAATATATGTAGATATGTACCTCTGCTATAAACCGAAAAATCGAAAAGTGGACATTGCTCCTTGACTGACCGGTGACCAAACCACCCCCTGTATCATTCCTAATCTGGTATTTTTGGTAGTGTCTACCGTACGGTCAGGTAGAATTGAAATTTTCTTTCCATTTCATTCAATGGTACCTACAAAGAACACTTCGATTTAATATCCTTTCAGGTTCGTGCAAACATTTAAGAGGAAAATCACCATATACATCCACCAAGTAGCAAGTACCAACTGGCAGAGCAGCCCCCCCTTGAAACACATAAGGACTTTCCTATCGATTTACATTTTCGATTTGGGTATAAAATCGTGGCATAACTGCTGCATTGCTTTCTGGAAAGTCGGTGCGAGGTTGTGGATAGTTGGTCGGTCGTCGTATGAAGCAAGAAGATGTATTTTTTAAAGTGGCTTCAGGTTTGAGTAGCTCTGTGAATCTATCCTGTGGGGATCGTTTTGCTTCCATCAGCGACAAGTCATGCGTTCGTAAGAGCCTTTTTTCCTGGTAGTTGGATCATTCAACCAGATTTGAGCATTGGTAAATCCTTCATGTGGGTCATTTTGATTTGGGTAAGACCAAAAATCACTATACTACGATGGTCATCCGCCCGAATGTTTGCATCCATAGATTTTATTGACAATGAGGTTGATTGCTTTTTGTTGTTGTTGTTATTTTTTATGTACTACACAACTACTTTGGCATCATCATCATGGCCAAAGTATTTCTCAAAGAATACGCATTTAGTTTTTGAAATTGCAAATTTAATGATACCTTACGTCGAAGATTATCGGAATTGACTATTGGTACGTTAAATGGGATTTTATAGTGGGTTTTTGTTAGGAATGCTAAGGTTATTTGAAAAGGAGAAATGCATTGTTGTGGTAATAAGAAACGACATAAGCTATTAAAAGTCCCCAAGGCAGAAATGATTTTCGTCTGCTGAACAATCCAATTAGATTATTTCCCTTTGGACATACATCAGATGTGAAATATTGTCAAGATGATTTTGGAATGCTTTGAAAAGTTGATTAGTTTAATGGAAATGAGATTTTGATGAGGTTTTCCAGATTGTTGTGGCTTCACATGGGTGTCCATGTAGACAAAACAGGAACACAAAAGTTGATAAAAGCAAATAAAGATGCTATCCTCAGTATGATTTGGAAATTCAAAAGATAGGTACAGGTGCGTATCCTTACACACAATTCTCGTAGAAGTGTAACGGAATCGTGTGTTCTTGTCGGAATGTTCTCGTATCACCAGAGACCATTTACAAGATTTGATCAGTCTTAGAAAGCATTCATTCTGCATTCAAAATGTAAATCTTGCGATAGACGATTCAAGACAGCCAGAGCTGAAAGATTGCATCGTAAATTGCTTAAGGGAAAAAAAGTTATCCTGTTGGAGGACTATTTGGTATTTGTGCTCAAAAAGAATTGAGACTGGTGAAATCTAGAGTTCATACCATGTGAACAAAGTGCTAACGCATGTTTTTTCACCTATAACACCTCTTTAGCCCTTTTTGTCACAATTAATTTATATTTCGTCAGCGGAAAGCTCAATTGGTCTAAGTCACAAAAACAAAATTTTACAGGGGACGATATTTTGTCTTTAAATTGAATTATAGTCACATTTTTAAGATGATTTTTTGCTCATGTAAACTTTTTTTTGTTCTCTTGCCATTTTTATTTCTAAGACTCATAAATAAATCCAATAAATTCTTTCCTACTAATTTACAATAATCTAGAAAGCAAAATACCCAAAAATGGACATAGAACAAGCCACCATACAAGTATGCATTCTCCTGAAAAAAAACCTAAACTTAGAACAAAAATATGGATTTAGAACAATTGGTCATATGGTCTTTCAATAAATCTCTATTTTTCTTTTCTTCATGTATTGTTCTAAAGTATGAAAAATTTGGCTCTTAGAACAAAATGGGTGTACATTATCTGAAAAACTATAATAAATAGACAAAAACAGGTTTCAGATTCGGAAAGAGCATACCCAAATTAGTAAAACTGCATCATTAGTTCATTTTCGAAAAAAAGTGAACATAGACCAATTGAGCTTTCCGCCGACGATTTGTACAGAAAAGTTTCATTTCAAACTCCTCAGAATAGAGAAGCATATACTTGTTCATAAGGGATTTTTGGTACACGAGTGAACTTTTTGTTTCAGCGTATTTTTCATGTGGCACGCATACGTTTCAAGAAATTAATACAGAAAATGAAAAATGAAATTGCTCTTGGTTGATACTGGCAGTTCTATTGTACTGCATAGCTTTACAGGCTTTCGCGGTTGTTTATAGACATTTTCGGTGCAGTGCATTAAGGCCAGCGGCAATAAGACCTGGGTCTTAATTCCTCTTTGTTTAGGAAATAAGGCCCACGGGGATTTTTCCATGATAAAATGGCAGTAAGAGCCGCGGGCCTTAGTTCCTTTTTCTGCGAACTCAAATATCATTTCGTAATGGAAAGGAGTCTCGCAGTTTGCACTTTAACTTATTTTGAATAAACTGGCACAGGGACGCAGTTCCACTGACATAAGTTCAAGCTTTGATGGTGGATTATGACATACCAGAGAGGAACACACGTTCATAAGAAATATCTTTGGAACTATACATCATATAGCATATGTCTAGTGCGGTCAGTTTGCGCGAATTTCTTAAGTTCAACCACAAGCCCGTATTACCCGGAGGCAAATTTTGTTCGCTTTGCTTTTTACTCACGGATAAAATAAGGAAGCTAGAAGCGAAGCAGAGTAAATCTTCTCAAGGGATTATGGATTATTATGTGTGGTGTAAAAAAAAAATTCGAGCGAATATTTTGAGAACATTTTTTCCGCTTCGCTTTTAGCTTCATTATTTTATCCGTGAGTAAAAAGCGAATCGAACCAAACGAGATTTCCCTTCGAGTAGTACGGGCTTGTGGTTGAACATAAAAGATTCACACAACAGTGACCAGAAGAAAGTAGATAAGAGCACAGCAAACATTAAGAAAGTAGATTCAGTAATTATGTGCACATAAGAAAGTGGACTGAGTTTCCATCATCCTATGTCACGAAGTGGGAGACAACGTGAGCTTCACCATATTCATATCCATTGACAGCTGAAATAAGTGCCCAAATTTTGGAACTTTGATTTTCGGTACCTCAAAATGTTATTTCCTTCAAATAAAAAGAAACTAGAACATATGCATTTAGCGCATCCAATATGTTCTTAATCCTTTTTAAGATCCTATGTGCATCAAACGGTGCAGTGCAATAAGGCCCGCGGCAATAAGACCCGCGGGTCTTATTTCTTCTTTGTTTTGGAAGTAAGGCCCACGGGGGTTATTTCCATGATAAAATGGCAGTAACAGCCGCGGGCCTTAGTTCCTTTTTCTGCGAACTTAAATACCATTTCGTAATGGAAAGAAGTCTCACCGTTGAACTTAAGCTTATTTTCAATGTGAATAAACTTGCACAGGGACGTAACTCCACTTGACATAAGTCCATGCTCTGATTGTGGGTTATGAGTATGACATACCAAAGAGGAACACAAGTACATAATAAATATCTATGGAACAATGAATCATACTATGTGTTTAATGCGGTCAATTCGCGCGTTTTTCTTAAGGCACGTATTACACGTAGGCAAATTTTGTTCGCTTTGCTTTTTACTCACGGATAGAATGATGAAGCTAAAAGCGAAGCGGAAAAAATTTTCTCAAGGGAATATGGATGTGTGGTGTAAAAATAAAAATTCGCGCGAATTTTTATTTTTACACCACACATCCATATTCCCTTGAGAAAATTTTTTCCGCTTCGCTTTTAGCTTCATCATTCTATCCGTGAGTAAAAAGCAAAGCGAAGCAAACGAAATTTCCCTTCGGGTAGTACGGGCTTGGGGTTGAATATAAAAAATTAACACGAACAGAACAGGAGAATGTAGCTAAGAGCAAAACAAACATTAAGAGAGTAGATTTAGTTATTATGTGCGCATAAGAAAGTGGATTGAGCTTCCATCCTATGTCCTATGTTACGAAGTGGGAGACAACGTGAGCTATGAATTCATATCCATGGAAAGCTGAAATAAGTTTCGAAATTTTGGAGCTTTGTTTTTCGGTACCTTAAAATGTTGTTTCCTTCATTAAAAAGAATATATGCATTTAGCGCATCCACTATGTTCTTCACCCTTTCTAAGAAAGAAAACTAATTTTAAGATCCCATGTTCATCAGACTTATATAAATGCTGCTTCAAAATGGCAACAAAAGACATGGGCCTTAATTCTTTTCTTTGGTGGGTCTTATTGCCTCTTCACAGTGGAAACAAAGCCCGTGGGTGTTATTTCCATTTCCTTGGGCAATAAGACCAACGGGTCTTATTGCCGCGGGTCTTATTGCATTGCACCACATCAAACTCATATAAATGCTGCTTCAAAGTGGCAACAAAAGACATGGGCCTAAATTCTTTCCGTTTGTGGGTTTTATTGCCCATTCAAAGTGGAAACAAAGCCCGTGGATGTTATTTGCATATTTTTGAGCAATAAGACCCAGGGGTCTTATTGCCGCTGGGCTTATTGCAGTGCACCACATTTCCAAATTGAAGATTCGGATTGGCCATATTGCGGCTAGTCCGAATTTTAGATTTCAAAATGTCTATGTCTGGTTCCACTTTCAGTACTAAAAACACGGACTCGGTGTCGATGAATATTAGCAGCTGGACGCTTTTTGAAGCGTCGGTGAGCCGCTCAGTCTTGGATTTCTCCATGACTGTGTCCCACCTGGTAGACGGCCACTGGCCAAACCATATTTAACTTAAGGTTATAATATTGTACATTTTAAAGCAGTTTGTAAATAAAGTTTTTTTTAACTAACTGACTAACTAACTGTGTCCCACCAAATGCTGATGTAGTATCATTTGTCTTGACCAGAAGTGCCTGTTGTATGATATTGCTTTCTGGACGGGCTTCTTCAGAGCTCTCAAATATAAACAATAACACCAGCTTATCCTGGAATGCTATTTTTCTTCCAACATTCACTCCTTACACAAAATCCGCTACTCATTTATCTACCTTAATTCCATCAAATACTGATGATAAAAGATTATCAAATTAAATTAATGTTTGATAACGCGAGTAAAGCCGAGAGTAATACCAAAAACTTTCAATTCAGCCACGTATTACTCAATCACGTGTGCGGTTATTAAGCCCCAATTAGTTTTCTTTCGACAAATAGAATTTTTAACGAGAATTTTTCTACGGATCTTCGTACTTCCAGTTCGATCACGCTTTGTTACTACTGCTGTCATACGTAGCCTCTTAATATCAACTCCCATCAGTTTATTCTCATACTTTCATTGCCCAACTTTGCGTATGTGGACGTTGTAAGGTCTTCATTTTCTAATGTAGCCTTAGCTCGCTTCCAGTCGTTGTCTCGAGTCAATATGTGTTAGCCAACCCCTGCTCCCATTTCAACCTAAACATTAAAAAAGCGACACAGCTGACGGGTCCCTTTGTAAGCCTGAGACTTCATGACTTCTGTCTCATTTTATAAAATCCAAAAAACGTTACGTTCAAATGCGTAAGTTTAAACTTTATAACCATCAAGATTTTTGTAGCCTTAACGTTTCTTTGATGCAGGTATTGCAGAATAAGTAATAGCAAAGGGGGCTCGATGTGTTTTAACAATAAAAGTCAGCGTTTAAAGCACTTAGCTGATAGGCAATAGTTAAAAAGCCAAATTCAAAATTGGAGACGAATATGAGGAGTTCGAATTAGCATCTGCTGCATAAAGCTTTTGACTAAAAGAAATAAAAGTCTTAAATAGATGGTCATTAAAAAAAATGTGATAAACACCGATAAAATGAGCGTTTATGCTTTTTTTACTGTGAATATTTAACTTGAGTTAGATATTAGTTAGTTATTGGTGTCCGTGGAATCTCCCAAGCAACAAACAAGCTCTTTAAGAGTTATCCAAAAAAAAAAAATTGATCAGCACTCAACAAGCACTTAATTTCATCTATAGAATACTATTCCGCTTAAAAACCTCTAATTTATCTCTTTGTTAGTGGTTTTGTTTTAGGTGTAGCCAAATACTCTTTAAGATATCTTAAATAGTTTTTAATAAGCGTTTCTCATACGGACACTTTGCTAGACCAATTAAAAACCTAATTAAGTGGCTTTTGTTCAGAGATCGTTGAAAATTTGTCTACTCACACTTTAAAAAAATTTTAAAGTGATTTTTTAGATAATTTTTGGGTTGTGTATTGCAAGGTAATTATTGGCACAAGGTGCATCTTCTTAAAAGATGCAGTTTTGAAAAAAAAAAAAAAATTAATTGGATTTGAAAGCTTTTTTTTCAATTTAGTGTGAGATTACTTATAATATTAGTTTCGAGAGAATGATTAAACTTTTTTCTTAAAAGGATCCAAATAGTTAAATATTCAGGCATGAAAATGCTTTTTAGTCTCTTTTGAATTCAAATTATCGTAAATCTAAATTCAGTGATTTTTCATGTGAAAGTGACGGTTCTAGGTAAAACCACTCTATCTTTAAAATGGGGTCGTTAAAGGGATTTAAAAATATCTCATTAACTAGAAGTGACGACAGCTTCAAAAACAATTTGGTTGGAAATTAAAATTTGAGATGAAGTTGAGTTTTTGTCTAACAGTTCTTCATTCAGAACTTAGATTAACAAACATCAAATGGGTTACAGCGAGATTTTAAATATTTAAATTGGATGGTCTGAATTTATATTTAATCTAAAGAAAGAGTGAAGTTAAAATAAAATAGAAATGATTCATAAATCATAAGTAATATTTGAGGCAGTGACTGCACTATGGCTCATTTTGAGTCGACTTTAAATTACTATAGATTTGCGTTAGTAAATTTTGGAAATAAGAAATCAATAAATATTATTATAGTTTCAACTTTGTGTTTTTCAGATTCATGTGTTTGATTTAGTTTCACAGCAATGATTATATATAAAAGCAAACATTTTTTTGAAATATGCAATCTTAGGTTAGGTTAGGTTAAAAATGGCTGTCAGGAAAACAAACTGACACACTTAGACCAATATTAGGTCCATTGTGATACCATAGTTATTATGCGAGGGAGTACCTCACTTAACAAAACCATTTGGAGCTTTTAATAAAGCGAAGGATATGCAGGGGATCTGTGTGTGCCAGATCGCTTGGATCATCAAGAAAATATTTTCCTATATGCCGCTTTCTTTTAAAAGAGAGTGCCGGACATGAGCAGAGGAGGTGTGGGATTGTCTCCTCCTCCTCCTCATCTAAGCAACTTCTGCAGAAGTCATTTGAGGGAACGCCAAGTCTTATGGCGTGTCTTCCTATCAGACAATGTCCGGTGATGACATTGATTACGGAGCTAATTTGCAATCTGGCAATTGATAACAAATGTCTTGTGCGTTTTGGATCTAGACCTGGCCATATCCGTTTTGTTGCCGCGCACGTGGTGATATTGTACCACCTATGATTTGTTCTATCCATAGCCTCTTGCTTTAGCATAAGTTTACATGTAGCGATTGGTATACCAATATTCAACCTGCTGGTTGAGATCGGTAGAACGGTTCCTTCTCTGGCGAGTTCATCGGCTTTGCAGTTACCCACGATATCTCTGTGCCCCGGCACCCAAATAAGGTGAATATTGAACTGTTCAGCCATCTCCCTAAGAGATAGGCGACAGTTAAGGGCGGTTACTGAGTTTGTAGAAACAGCGCCGAGTGATTTGAGGGCTGCTTGACTATCTGAGAAAATCCGGATATTCATTGAGGATATCACGTTTTCTCTTAGCCATGATAGGACCTCTTTGATCACCAGAATTTCCGCTTGGATCACGCTACAATGGTTTGGAAGGCGGAACGAGAGACTTACGTTAAGTCGGTTTGAGTACACCCCACAGCCTACCCCTTCTTCGGTTTTTGAACCATCTGTATAGAAATGAATTGAATCATCTCTCAAAAATTCTTCGTCGTCCCAGGTCGTTCTCGGTGGGATTGAGACTTGGAATTTATTATCAAAAACCAATTGGGGGATGGTGTAGTCGGAGTGACAGGGGATTGATCCGAATAAATTCAGGATTGCAACGTGGCCGATGTTGTTTTCGGTCCATTGGGAGATAGCTCTCATACGAGTGGCTGCACTGGCGGCCATTTGTTTGCTGAAGATATCTAGTGGTGTGAGGTTAAGGAGTGTATGCAATCTTGGTAGTTTCGTTTTTCTAATGAATTCATTTTTTTAACTGCTAAAAATAGCTGGTTTTATTATTTACAGTGAAATCTTCCTTTGCGGACACCTCCTTTGGGCGGACACCTCCCTAAGACCGACAAATTTTTTTTGCACTGAAAATGCTCCATTTAAGCTTCATTGTTTTCAGTTTCCTTTAGACGGACACTCTCTTGGACAGACGCGCAGCCCCGTATCTAGGGGGGAGGGAGGGAGGGTGGGGGCAGACCGGGGCACATGCCCCAGGCGGCAAGTTTAGGGGGCGGCAAAAACGAGTTCGAATTTCGCTCCCTCTCGCCGACACGAATCACAGAACGCTGCAGCACTCGTGTCCGCTACAATAAATCGTTGGTTGCAGGTAACGAGGGTTGCAAGCGCAAAAAAAATTAGCTACTTTTCGGTTCCAAAACAGCAACGGTAGCTGCGACCGAGAAATACATAATTTTTCTACCTTTCGGTTTCAAAGCAGCATCGGTTGCTGCGACCGAGAAGTGGACAACTTTTCTTCTTTTTCGGTTTCAAAACAGCAACTGTCGTTGCGAGCGAAGGGAAGCACAGTCAAAAGGAAGCCAAAAGTCAAAAGGGGACATTTGTCAACAGATTCTAGACGAATTGGCTGTTGATGATTTAGATATTGGACAATGTCGTAGCCAATCTTATGACAATGGGTCCAATATCGCCGGCATCCATAAATGAGTACAAGCCAGGATTGCAGAAAGAAAAAAACTGGCCGAGTTCGTACCGTGCTTGGCTCACTCTTTTAATCTTGTAGGTATTCATTCTGCCTCATCATGCCAGGAAGCTATTAACCTATTTCGACTGTTTCAAAAAGTAAATTGCTTTTTTGGTTGGCTCCACTACTAGGTGGGACATTATGAAAAAATATGTTAAGGCAAATTTAAAAGGAAGTATAGTCAGTCGAGATGGTCGGCGAAACATGTTGCTGTGAATGCTCTATTAAATAATTTGCCAGAAATAGCGGAAGCCTTAGAAGAAGTAAAGCAAATTCTTCATGCTCCAGAAACTAAGTAAGAGGCAGGTAATATCTTAACAGCTATAAAGAATTTTAAATTTATTATCAATTTAATTATTTGGGTGAATATTCTCCCCGAAATCAATCGAGTGAATATTGAGATTCAGAAAGAATATATAATCCTTGCCCGTTCCGTCGCACTAATGGATGGTCTGCTCAAAACTTTACAAAAAATGAGACAAAATCCAATGGATTAATTGGATAAATGAGGCTAGAGAAGTGGTTGAAAAAAGTGGTGTTGACCCTATCTTGCAAAACAAACGTATTCCGAAACATAAAAAACATTTCGATGAGATATGTGAAGATGAATTACAAACACTCAAACCTGTTCAACTCTTTTCTAAAGAAATAATGATGGTATTTGATCGAATCATATCAGAAATTAAAAAGAGGTTTGATTGTGCTACCATGCTGAATATGAAATTCGCTTTTCTTAATGGCTTTAATATTGAAAACTGCAAAAGTATGGAGCGGATCTGGCCAGAAAACATGAGCGAGATGTAAGCACCGTTGAATTCTGTCAGGATTTCTACGTTTTTGAAGAGCTTAGTGACATTGTAATTGCTAACGGTTTCTATTTCTTCCAACAGATCTATGCGCATGATTTGCAGGATGCTTTTCCAAATATTTGTGTTGTCTTGCGAATTTACTCTACGCTTCCCACTACATCTGCAAGCTGTGAGCGAAGTTTTAGCAAACTAAAACTAATTAAAATTATTTGCGATCTTAGCGATAGAAAATCGAATCGCACACGAATTAAATTATGACGAGGTCATAGATTTATTTGCTGAACAAAAAGCTCGAAGAGTAAAATTGTAATTGTAAATGATAAATACAATAGTAAATTTGATTTTGTCTTTATCATAAACATTTTTATTTTAAGTCATATCCTGTGCTGTGTATAAAATATATATTCTACATATATCTGTAAATAAATAGGATTAAAACAGCGGTTTAAGCGTTTTTTCTGAAAGGCTTGTGTCCAGTTGTCAGTCAATTAGTGAAGATCTGATAGCTTAAATAATAAAGATTATAAAGGTAAAAGCAAATATAAATTGGTGGGGCGGCATTTTTCAGTATTTGCCCCGCCTTTAAAAAATTGAAGATCCGGGGCTGCAGACGCGGACAGAAATTTCACGTATGAAAGAAAAAATATTTTTCTTAGACGTACACCAGAGCAGTATTGAACATTGCATCACGCTGATATCCTTGGCAGCGGTATTTTTTTGAAGTTGCAGTTTACAGAGTGCATCAAATTCTTTGAAAAATATGTACATACATACGTGCCAGATGTTGGTCCAGAAACTCTATTATATGTGTGTTAATTTTGTGTAACTGTTGAATGTGTATTTGATTTGAAGAATTGCATGTATCTGTTGGATCTTTTTGTATTTTTATTCTTTCACTCTCTCATTTATGTTGTGGAAGTGATATTGTTGGGACGTAAGAAAGGGTTTATTTTTTATTTTAGTTTATCTGCGCTATTCTTAATTTTTACCTATGTATATTTCATAGAAACAAGTTTTAGGATGCCACCAAAAAAGAGAACTTTGATTTTTAAGGTAAAAGTAGAAGTAATTAGCTCTAGTCCAAAATATAAAAAAGCATACGAGAAAAAGCAACAGAATTTAAAATAGGAAAAACCTAAGTTGCTGATCTACTGAGAAAAAAAGAATGAGCTTTTGAGTGAATGGAAGTCAAACTTCAATGCTTCATCTTAAAAGACGATTTATTTCGTCAAGCGGCCTTGATAAAAATGTTTTCGAGTGATTCAATGCATCTCGAAACAAAGGGTTTCTGATATCTGGAAGTGCAATTCCACAACAGGCAACAGAAGTTGCAAGGCGCTAAGCAATCACAGATTTCAAAGCATCAGCTATTTATTTTTGAAATTTGGTGTTTTCGTTTGATTTCCCTTAAACGGAAAACTCCCTTAGGGGGACAAAAAATTCTGCACCATGGCTGTCCGCCCAAGGGACATTTCACTTGTGGCTTAGTTGTTTTGACATATTGCTAAGGAAATTGCATCCAGCAGAAACTTTTTTTGCTTTTTTCTAGTTACGTACTTTAAGAATGATGCACCCTGTAGGACTATTTGTTTTGAAAACATTAAAAAGAAATGTTCTCCATTTTCATTTTTGCTCTTTTTCAAAAATATATCCTCAAAATACATTAAACTGATAAATTTCAGAAAAAAAGTTGTTTTATGCTTATTATTGAGCTTTTATTTGTAAAACAACACTTTCGGACACAACTCACAAGTTTTTTCGCATTTGATATTGTTGCAGGATTTGGTTTTTTTTTCGCCATAAAATCTTAGAAACCAATTTTTTTGAAGGCGAGTTAATTTTAAGGGAGGTAGAATGTGTGATTTCAAGGCAAATCTTTACATGTCTGCCCGTCACACAAAAGGTTGTTTTCCACGGGTATTGCTTTTCACGAGAAGGTGCACCGAAAGAAAAACCTTGGTAAAATCAAACAGGAAACTTGTTAGTTTTTGCGTTAAGCAGGAACATACTTAAATTAAACAAGCTGGCATTTTCATTTTATTTATTTAAATGCTACAATTTTTATTGATCAAATCAACAACGTCGTTTTCAATTTCATTGTTAACCAACAACGGTTGTGATACTAGAAACATACATGATACTTTAACAACGTTTGTGTTTCGTCAACAATTCTGAATTGTTGATAAAATATGAACATTGTTGATCAAGTATGTTCGTGAGAATTCAGCCACGTTTTCATCTGCTCAACAGATTTAATGCAAAATTTCTATGATAAATGCCTGAATTGAAGTTTGACCTATACATTTGATAGGTCAAACTTCAATTCAGGCATTTATCATAGAAATTTTACATTAAAACTGTTGAGCAAATAAAAACGTGGCTGAATTCTCACGTAAAACATACTTGATCAACAATAAAGAATAACTAATTATCCCTTAAGATAAAATGGTCACGAAACTTATCATATTGAATTGAAGTTCCGTTATGCGACTTCACGCTTTCTGTGGGCTTAAGTATGAAAAATATTGAAATTCAAAATGTTACTGATACTTTAACTATTCTTTATTATCACTGTTCAATAAAATTATCCTTGGAGAAAAGGTCCCTTCATCATTCAGAAGGTCTGTAATTTTTCCAATCTTCAAAAAAGGTGATTCGAATTGTGTTGAAAATTATCGAGGCATCTCATTCATGAATGTGCTGGCAAAACTATTTTGTGGAGTGCTTCTCAACAGACTAGAAAGATGGGTCAATTTTTACAATGTCTTATCGGATTTTCAAGCTGGTTTCAGGAAAACATTTTCAACCGTGGATCATATTTTCACATTGACATCTATTGTGTAGATTTTAAGGCGGCTTTTGACCATATCAATCGTAATGCACTATTCTATAAACTTTCACAGCTGGGATTGTCTTCGACTTTTATCAGCACTCTAAAAAGCTTATACACTGAGTCTAGAGTAGTAGTATGGGATGGCTCTTCCTATTCTGAATGGTTCGAAACGAATTGTGGAGTTAAACAAGGATGCCTACTTAGTGCAATGCTATTTTCGCTCTTCATTAACGATGTAGTTGCCTATATTCCTGGTGGAATACGTATTGCCGACTTAAACATTAATGTACTTTTATATGCCGATGACCTAGTGATACTTGCAGAATCACCAGAAAGCCTTCAATTAATGATTAATAGATTAACAGAATATTGTCGTAAATGGTGTCTCGTCATTAACTCAAACAAATCTAAAGTCATGGTTTTCTCAAGATCTACTAGAAGCCGAAACAGCTATAATTGGACTTTCAACGGATCGAGACTAGAAGTTGCAAATGAGTATAAGTACCTGGGAGTGAAATTGAACAGTACTCTTACCTTCAAAAGTCATCTTTTGGATAAAGCAAAAAGCGCCCAAGGCCTGATCAATCTATCTTGGAGAAACATTTTCTTAAATGAACGTATTGTACTTTCAGCGAAATATAAAATATTTGATGCTGTTGTAAAGTCTACATTGTGTTACGCTGGCCAGGTGTGGGGTTTCGATGAATACGAACAAGTTGAAAAATTGCAAAGAAACTTCATAAAAAAACTCTTTAATCTACCACTGAATACACCAAATTATGCATTTTACTTTGAAACTGGTCTAATTATTTAATAAAAACTCTCTCCTATCAAGACGCAAGAGTATCAAAAAAAAAATGGCGCTATACGAGCTCAGGAACGAGGATTGGTGGATGTCAAAGTGGAGAGATCTTGGAAACAGATACGGTGAGGTTCTTATCACGGAATCAGAAAACTTAAACTTTTTTAAGGAGCAGCTTTACAGGATCATTCAACAAAATGAAAACTCTGTACGCGAAAGTTTCGAGGCGAAAGCTCTCGAATCGGATAGTAGAATTTTATATTCACAGCTAAACAGGAATCTACTGCAAAACAACTATTTTCAGAACATGCTAAGCTATAGAGAAATATCGCTTATATTTAAAGTTAGATGTGAACTGTTGAGCCTTAACGGAAACCCCTACAATGGAAATTTTAATCAATTCTGTACGTTATGTAATCTGAGATCCAAAGAAGACTGCTTTCACTTTGTCAGCATTTGTCCCATCTTCTCACCACAACGCCTCGCTTTTTTTGGGAAGAAAACTTTAACAATGCAGGAAACAATAAACATTTTGAATGGTTTCGACTGGAAATTACTCTATAAATTCTTAAAAAATATTTACAACTATAGGATGTTATTGATATCAGAATACATATAATTTTTTCTTTTTTTATATACTATTTTAATGAAAACGTAGTTTATTTTTTGTGCATAATATAAAAAATTGCTAACCGAGCTGACGGCAAGGCCATAGCTTATAAATACATTATTTTTTTAAACATTTTGTTAAAAACACGTTCAATTAAATGAATTACTTACTTACTTACTTACTTACTTACTTATTCTTTATTGATTAAAGAAGTATGAACATTGTTGATCAAACATATTGGTGATAGTTCAACAGTGAATTTGGTATTTCAATCACAAACGTGATGGTTTTTGTAATTTCAGCCTTAATTGTTAGTTAAGTATGTTTGTTGTTGATCAAATATGAAATCAACAATCACGTTGTTGGTTAAAAATTAGAACATATTCAAATCAACTACGAACATACTTAATTTAAACATTTTTATGACACTTACCTGAAAAAATTGATCACGGCAGCATACCTGATTTGAAAATGCGTTCTTATTTGAATTCATCACGAAACTTGGTTAATTTCACAACTTTAGATGAATTGTTGATTAACAATGAAACATGTTTAAATCAACCAAGGTTTTTTCTTTCGGTGTGGAAAGTCCCTCGATGATAAATTCATTGCCATGAAAAGCGATTTCGTGATTAGCCGTTCGCAACTGGCAGAAAATGTAAGGTCCACTAAATTCTCTTACAAGGTTTGGTTATGAGAAATTTTTTTGGCGCCGGGGCTCCCCGCTCATCTGAGCCATCTGATTTCTTTTGATCTAACTTGAGACACAAAACACAGCTAGTTTCAAAGAACAAAAATGATTATTTCCTGGTTAAGGACGTCAAAATATCAAAAGCATGCATTTTTGACAAGAGAACGTAATGCCAAACACTTTCAAGTGCTTTACAATGTATGGCGCAATGAATTGTCTTTCGGTAGAGCAATATAAAGATAAGTCTGGTCGCATTTCTGTGAACTATGCCATTGGATCTTTTGCTACGGAATTTATACTATCGGTCGCCTTGAAGTTTTCGATGTTTGAAATGTTTGATGAGATGAAAATTTGTCAATGCTTAACCTTAAACGATACAGAAAGTCAGATGTGCTGAAGTTGAAAAGCCGATAAACTACTAGACTTTAATCTGAGCTCTTTAATAATTTCTACACACTGCAAAGCCAGAAGCAACAAGATAGCACGTCGTTATCTGATCACTTTGATGTGATTGGATCGCAGTCAAACATAGGCCTTAAGGTAAATCTAGTTAGCACAATTTTTTATATTAAATCTTCAATAGACAATTTTACGCTGAATTGTCATTGAAATATTTTATGAACCAAGTTCGAGGACAAAAGTTCAACACAATATTGTGATGTTTGTTCTTTCTTTTGTTTTGTTATTATTATTTTTTTTTTTTTGTCAAAGTTCATGCCAAAGGACATCGAATGTACACATGTCATTCATTCACTGAACATTTTTATGTTGCCGTTGCTTTTAAATGCGAAAGCAAAATATTTAGAAACATCCCCTTGCCGTAGGGACTGACAGCCCTGAAATTCGCCTAACGATTTATTGATAGAGACAGACCGTTAGTGCGGTATGTGGGTGGTGGGTGGCGGTCGATGGTATGCTGTGTGTAGCTGATGCTGGTAGTAGTGCTGCTGCCCAGATAAAAGTGAAATATAAATGCTGGAAGGGATTATGCTTTGTGTGTGCGATGAATGTCCTTTTGTGTTTTGTATATATATTTTTTTCAAGTATAGATGCTGCCTTGAATTTGAGTACTTGTGCCTTTATTGTTTTGTCATTGCACCGATTCCGAGAGAGCCAAGTAGCATTTCAATTGTTTTTGTATTTTTTTTTTTCACTTCTTTTTTCTAACGGCAACACAGATGATTGATGGCTGTACATTTACGTATGTTTACAAAAACAACGAGTCAGATGGGTTTTGTTCTTATTTTGTCTTCCTTTTTTATTTGTCAAGCTTCGTGAGTTGAAGTAATGCCTTTCTAAAGATTGAAATTTAAATATTCATCAGTGAAGTGATGTGATGCACAGGTAGGAACATCATCGGTACACCAGTACCTACCTACACTTTAACGGTGCTGTCAGTATGGGAAGTGTTGTTCGTGGCATTTATGAGACAATAAATATCCTCGAAGCAGTGGTTCCGAACTTATTTTTGTGATGGAAGTGGTGCATTTACAATGAAGTGTGTGCACAATGGGTATTGTTTATGTCTTGTGTCTGAAATACTTTTCAAGAAGTGAGGAGACCTTCAGTACTCCCTTGGTGTTTTGTGACATTGTCATCGGTGTTATTTGGTCTTGAGCTGGAAAAATCATTTTCATTGCCACACGCCCAACAGTTCTCGTCAGCTTGTCCAAAAATATTACATTGAAACATAAGACATCTGAAGAAATTTTCCAGTCATCATGAATAAAAGACTCAATTACAAGAACCTCCACTTCCAATCAGATTGCCAATCATTCTGATTTCCATTGTCCTAATTGTACTTTTTCCTGTCACAGGTATCATCAGTTGCTTCGTCCTGTCCACAGTGCAATGCACATCCTCATTTTGATCCCTCAACGACGAAGTTGAAAGGCAAAACTTAAAATCACTCAATTTGTTTAGAATCCGGTTGTAAATCCTCTATTCCTTTCCACATCGGAATAATTTCACAGTACGCATCTATTCGACAAACACGATACAACTGAGTATGCATATCTCCGATTCTCTTTGGATTGGAAATCCGTATTGTCTAGACAAATGGACTTCACAATCTCACACACGTATGGTCAATATGCATTCACAGGACTGGACAGGAAAAATTGGAATTAAAAGGAAAACAAGGAATACTACGATAGATGATATGGTTAAGGTGTACAAGTTAAATGCTTATCCGACAGACTGCCTTTAGCTGTTCAATTAGGATTCGAATTCCAGATAAGTAATTGGCTACAAATTAAAAAAGAAAAAAAGAAGAGGAAAATAATTCTGAAGGTTTGAGGCTGAATTGTTACACCAAATTGAGTTTTTGAGAACTCCAACACCATAATAAATTGATAAGCCCAGCGGAAGCGAATATCGAACGACGGAATTTGATTGGTGATATTCCTTGAGGCAAGATTGGTATTTGCAACTCAAGGCTCCCTTAATTCATATGTTCTTGGGCATTAAGTGCTATTTTAAATTATCATCACTATTGCGTCAAAAAAGGATCGAAGACATACGCTGAGTAAATAGTTCAATCTTTTTAGACAGAATTCCGCTGAGAAGTTATTAGGCAAGCATGGAAATTTGAAATTTTTCTTAGTACCTTCTTCGACTTCAAGCTTTTGTCTCTTTAGTGCTTAAACTGTTCTGCGAGCAATGTCTCATTTTTGTTCTTATTTCATTGCAAAAAATGGCGCAATGAGTAAGACTTAGAAATGTAGGTTCTTCAACAACAAATAATGGCCGTTTCATGGCTTATATAAGTACAAATAAACTTATCTTCTACTACCACAAAATATCTAGGAATTGTCTTTGATCGTAGACTGAACACCAAAAGAAATTTAAAAGAAAGAGAATGAATAGCTCAAATCGCATTCTATAGTCGCAGTAATTTTTTTTTTTTTTTTTTAAATTGAGTTTTCGGACTAAACTATTCACTGGATGTACACATATGAGACCATAATGAGACCAAACCTTTACATACACTTGTTTGGCTTGGTGGCCATCATTAGAGAAGAGGACCATGACCAAAATTCAAAAACTCAGATGCCTTGGCTCCAACCAGGAACCAGTGCCATGAAAACGACGTTAACAGTTACTCTTGAGACCTTCTTGTCGCTAGCTCCCTTGGACCTTTTTACTAAGAAGATGGCATGGCGGTGGTACCCGAGCGTGATAGTTAGCATGTCTGCCTTTTAAGCCAGAGACTCTTTTGAATCCCAAACAGAGGCAAAAATGTTTTTCCACGGACATATTTAATCTATCTCATCTTAAGAAACATGACGTAATCAAGTGGTCGTAATGATCCGAAAAGCAAAACGCCTTTATTACGAACACAAAGTTGGCCCATTAGTTACAGGAAAAACGTTATGGAAAAACCTCCGTGAAGTTGGTATTGGGAAGCGATATACGAAATTTGCTGATGATATCGACTGTGATGCTCTCAACAAAAAGCTCAACTCCACCCCACAAACCTTAGACAATGTTACAGATATCGACGAGGAATCATCAGGCGTCAACTAGAACCTAAGTTTGCTAAGTTACTACTTCCCCACATACTTCCTTTTATAAATCTGCTTTGCTTTTTGTTACTGACGAAATAAGAACAGCAATGGACAGAGATCAAATGACAATTCTAACTCTTTTAGACTTTTCAAAAGCTTTTGATACTGTTAACCATTCAATTCTATGTAAAAAACTACGTAATAACTTTGGGTTTTCTCCGGAATCCTGCAAATTGATTCTTTCATACCTTAGCAGAAGGCCACAACGCGTGATGACCAATGGTCAATCATCAATCTTTCTTAATGTATCAACTGGAGTGCCACAGGGATCCATTCTTGGCCCAACTCTCTTCTCACTTTACATATATGAGCTACCAAAAGTTGTTAAACACTGTCTGATCCATTTTTACGCTGATGATGTGCAGTTTCTGACAAGCAGACCTTTCGGGAAGAAGAACGATGCTGTTGCATTGATGAATGAGGATCTCCTTCTCATTTCACGTTGGTCTAAGAAAAATCATCTTTGTTTAAATCCTGCCAAATCAACAGCCCTTCCTAATTCCTATCAATCGCAAAATCTTTGATTTTTCTGGGGAAGACAATTGGTCCTTGAGATTCGAGTGAAGTGCTGCCGCTCTCGGTGATTGTCCCAAACCAAAAATCGATAAAAAGTCACACAGACATTTTTGACAGTAGAAACAGATGTGATGGTAAAATTGTTTACCAAAATCGAAAGCTCCGTTTTCAATGAGTCCAAGAGCGCAACTGATACGCAGTTTCACGTCATAGGAGTATATATGACAGGAGCAGTTATCAATCAATGAGCGGGGGCTCATTTATATAAATGGAAACAATAGAGTACCGAGCTTAGATCCCTGAGGACCACGAGCTGCGGTTGGTAAGAAATTGGAAAATCAGTCTTCAACTCGGACTACTTGTTTTCTGTTTCTCAAGTAAGAATATATGAGCATGAGCTTTGTGAAATTTGCTGTAAAATTAAACTGCTGCATGAGGTTTTTACCAAATATTTCATGATTAACAATGTCAAATGCTTTGGAAAAATCAAAAATCAACTTGCCCATTCTTATCCAGAGATTGTCTAATGCCTCCAGTAACGTCCAGAAGTGCCGTTGTACATACGATTGTGCTTTTTGCGGAATCGTACATATATATGCGAAAAATTGATATTGGTCTGTATTCAGTTGTTTTCAGATGTGACTGACGCCACGTTGGAAAAGTTAACGGCACTGAGACAAATAATTCGTTAAGTGAACTAAAATCGACAACAGCAACCGAAATTTTTTTCGACCTACAAACGCCAACGTTAGTCAGGTTCCTCCACGTTTGAAAATATTTGCGATTTGGTTCATAGAATTTCCCCAGCGAACGGTATACATATGCACCGCAACTCATCGAACCGATATCGCTTCCAGTTATTATCGGTAGGTTTATTTGCAGTGCATTATATCGTTTTAAGGGACAAGCATGTTGATTTGAAAACTATCAAGCCATTTGCCTTAATACGTTCAAAGAGTACACTCAAGACTCAATTTGGTTGATTTTTTATTTTTTATTTTTTAATCTTCTGCCATAGTTTGCATTCAAAATCATCAGAAATTCTTCTGAATTCTTAAAAAAAAGGTATTATTTGGAGTAGTAGGCATCTGCAAGCTTATTGATGAAGACTTGCAGCTTTTACAGCTACTTGTCTTAAGTATGTTAGTCAGACATTCTAAGGAACAAACAATTTCGTTTCGTTTTGTTTTTTGTTTTTAACAGCCACTTTTAGTTCAATGAATGGATAACTTTTTTATACTCACAGCGACTCACTCAAAATGCAAATGATTTTGACAGTTCAACTAACGAAGTACACAAAGATCATTGGCTTTACTAATTGAATAAGTAAAAAGTTTAAAAAGTGTTGGCAGATTCAATATTCAAATTGGAACAAAAAAATAAAAAAAAATAAAAAATCATCTTTTGCATTTCTCTGTAGGTCGTGTTGTGCAAAAATAAATTTTCTTCCCCTCTGCATTATTCATACAAGAAGAACTTCGCTCTCATAACTTTCCTCAAAACAAAAACAACCATTAAATTTACATTATTCCATCAGAGCGTCGTGACGAAAATCGCCTTTTAAACTCAAACAACTAACATCATCATCGTGCACATTGAAAATCAAAATTAAACTGACTGAAAATTTCGTTTCGCATTATCCAAGTTTAACTTGTCTATCCCCAACCTTCCCTCCCTAAACCACCACCCTTTACTTCACTCTTCCATCTATTTGTGTCTATATCTATCTCTCGTCACTGGAGTGCATTTCAAAATTTCAAATTCAAATCGGTAAAGTTTTTTTTTGCTGAAATCAGTAACGGTCTTAGTTTCGTCGTGTTCTTTTGCCATATCATTCAAGTCAATTCACTCGTTCACATACTCTGATGGTGATAATCGTCAAACTAGAACTGTAAAACTTCATTTAATTCTTGAATGGAAATAAGGCCTTTGACGTTGAAGTTACTTTTCCAGAGTTTCTCTAAAAACGATCTCCTTTTCCTTGGAGTGTCATTACATTTCGTTTTGTTCGTGGTGATGTAAATGTGTTTGCTGTTTGGTGTATAGTCTCTACATTTGGCAATATTCCCGAGAGTATCAAAATTGGCACTAAACTATCTTCAAAAGTCTTCAAAATGTCAGGTATGAACGGGTAGGGGAGGAGGGAGATAAAAGAGACGAAGTCAGTCAACTTTCTCACGAAACAAATGTTTTATCCAAAACGTTCCTCGTTGCCTAGTCGCGAAAGCAGGATGTAGCGATTTTCAATGAGACAACAGTTTGAAAGGGGCTGTCAAAAATATTATAAAACTCTTTTGTCACTTCGAACCTTCTTTTGTTACTCATGACAGATTCATTTCCAGTTGAAGAACAAAATAAAAGAGAAAAAAAAAAAATTCTTAACGAATTCAAAATTGGGAATGCGGAAAGGTTGTCCTTTGAAGATGTTCCTAGTTCTTGGAATCCCTTTCCTAAATATCAAAGGCTCAATTCACGACTTTAGCCTCATGGTGATAACTGAGGAGAAAAATCTCACAGAAAGCTAAAATTAAAGCTGTCGACTGACATCAAAGTTTAATGATTTGCATTGGCCTACCTTCCATTGAGCACCATTTTAAAGTTGATATTTACACAGAATTTTTTTTATCAATAAATAATTAAATAAATAATTTAGCTACCTTCTTGTAGTTGTGGAATAAAAACAGGAAAACCAATAGGGAAATACTTGAAATAAGAAAAAATAAATTATTTAAGAATCTAGTGTTTCTACTTCTATTAAGCATGTCTTGCAAAGTGAACAAATGCAGTGCACACAAATTTGAAGCAAGATTGTGGACAGAGCAGAAATTGAATGTGCCCCCCTTATGTGGAAAAAAAACTAGGAAGTACTCCATAACTACCCGAAAGAAGAAGAATTATTTCGTGGGACAATCTTCTCAGCAAATATTATACCCACTTTACTTTTTCTCGGTATGCATATTTTTTTTGCAAATATTTTTAATCGTCTTGTCAGCTCTGTTAAAGTTGATCTGAGGGTGGGAAAATGATGTGAGGGAATCATTGTTTGATTGAGCCATTAAATTCAAACGATTTACAAACGATTCACAAACTATTAACAACTTATTAAAATGAATAATGTGAACAGTGCCAAAATTTTGACAGTTCAAAAAAATTTGGGGTTCGGTGATCAAGGCTGCCCTAGTGGTACCCGTGGCGTAATTTTTTTTATTTAACTATAACTACAGATACACAATTGTTCACAGTTATTTTGCATAATAATAATTAAAAGATTATAATTAATGCCTAAGGCGATTATAAAGTAATAATTCCTTTTTGAATTTATAAGAACTGAGATTAAAGTCCACAAAAGAAGTATAAGTATTAAATTGTTTACATAATTGAGAAAAAGGTTCATTATTCAAATAATTTAATGTCGATTCATTAGTTCGCAAAATCTTAAAATTTCGACTTTGCCGAAGTGGCACATTTATTTTTAGTAACGAAAGCAGATGAGGTGAACTTATTTCACCCTTCAAAAGTTTGAATATAAAGGTGGCGTTAAGTGATGGCCTCCTGTAAGGATTGGTCTTAATACCTCAAGGGTATTAAGACGAATCAGCATAAGTCTCGAGCGATATGGAGGAAGATGAAGACGATTATCCCAGTTAAGATGACGCAGAGCAAATATGAGAAACTGTTTTTGAACGGATTCAATTCGAGCAATGTGACAAGCATAATACGGGCACCACACTTGACATCCATATTCCAAGACCGAACGAACCAGCCCAATGAATAAGCTTTTTGTGACATATGGGTCACTGAACTCTTTAGACCAACGTTTAATCATTCCCAGACGAATAGAAGCTTTTGCAGTTATGGAATCGATATGCATTCTGAAGTCAAGTTTCGGATCAAATATAACTCCTATATCAACAAAATAATTTACTCTTTCCAGCTTCGAATTACTTATAAAGTAATCATTTTTGAAAGTATTCTTTATTCTAGCAAATGTCATTACTTTGCATTTCTTAGAGTTCAGTGTGAGACTGTTGTTATTGCACCATTGAAGTAAATGATCGATATCAGATTGCAGTTGAATGTGAACAGCATTATTTTTGTATGAAAACGAGATTTTCGCATCGTCAGCATATAGATGTATATCACAGTGTCTTATCACAGAGGGTTTTTTTTTTTTTTTTTTTTTTTTTAAAGAAGAGGCTTATATGCTAACCTGGAGAACTCAGACTTAATTACCGGTCCATTGTACTACCAGGGTAGCAGCCTTCCCTTTTTTCTGTGTTGCAGTAGTGGAAATAAGGTGTTAGTTATTTCACATATAACCTCAAGGGCGGCGAAACTAAGAGGCTGAAAGAAAAGTAGATGCCCAGAGCGGGATTCGAACCCACGCATCCGGCCTACCTACTGAACACTCTACCACTGCACCACGGCCGCCCTTATCACAGAGGGTAGATCATTAATAAATATCACAAATAATAGTGGACCCAGGTGGCTTCCTTGTGGAACCCCGGATTTAACTTCTATTGCGCAGGAAACTTGAGATTTGAACTTAACATATTGAGTGCGAGATGATAAGTAACTTTCAATCCACTGAACAAGTTTTGGAGACCATCCGAAATTTGAAAGTTTTTTAACTAGCAGCTTGTGATTAAGTTGGTCAAAAGCTTTCGAAAAATCAGTGTATACCACATCCGTTTGAAGTCCATTCATAAATCCTTTTGTGATGCAAGATAAAATTTCCAAAAGATTTGTAATTGTAGACTTGCCCTTGACAAATCCATGTTGTCGATCGAATATGTGCGATTTTGTTCCGTGAATCAACTCTTCGATTATTATGGATTCCATCATCTCAGGAATAAACGCTGATTTTTGCAATTCCTCTATAGTCACGTATGTTGCATCGGCTTCCTGATTTGAACAATGGTGTAATAAATGAAGACTTCCACGCTCGTGGGAAAACAGAAGACGATAGGGATAAGTTAAATAAATAACATAAAGCAGGAACCACGTACTGACAGCAGTTTATTAATATGCAGGACGGGACATTATCCGGTCCAGATGAAAATGAGCTGATTAGGTTCCCAATAGCCTTTAGAACACCACTTTCCTCAATACATGGTAAATCATTTATTATGTTGATGCCAGAACTAATTTCATGCTGTGCAGTCAAACCATTATCACATTTGTAAATACTTTTAAACATTTCTGCAAACATATCACAGATTTCTACACTATTATTTGAAGATTTTTGATCCAAATTCATGTAAGATGGAAATTCCGAAACTTTTTTTTTATTTTTGACAAATTTCCAAAAAGAAGAAGGATTCTGCAGCAAATCATTTTTTATGGAACTAATATAGTTTCTATATGCAGCCGCAGATTGCATTTGGAACTCCCTTCTTAATCTGCTGAACTCCTGAGCAATGGGAACAGTAAGCTTCATCTCTCACAATATGTGCTCTCCAATTAATATACCTGGCCACCCATTTACAATATCATGCACTTACGTAAATTTTCAAAACACATTGTATTATTATGTATGTATTCGTTTCATTTAAGACCTCTCTTAAGTAACTGAATGATCGCACGATCTTTGCACAGTTTTATATACTTGCCATTAGATTACTGTAATGTAACAAACAGCTTTTCATTTATGCTTCTTAAAAGCTTTTCTTATATCATTTTCTGTAATGACAAGTCAGTCTGAATAAAGTACTCGGCTGAAGACGATGTTCTGATGCAAGGAATAAATTTAAATTTGAGTTTTCTTTTTGTAAACCGCTTTCATCTGCTTTCAAATGCTGTAAGACTAAGGAGTCAATTAGAGATAGAGAAAGAAGTTTTCGAATATTCAAAGACATCCCTTCTGAAGAAAAACAAAATTTGTTCAAACAGGCGAAAATAATCTGTAATGCTCATATACAAAAGTCCAAGTTTTTACATAACCATAAAGTTTGACCCTGTTGCGTCCAAAAGGAATACAAAACTCGACCAAGTCATCGGTTCCAATGCTATTTTTCAATGACTCTGCGTATGTCAGATTCATCGACAAAAAGTGCTTCTAACTCGACACTTCCCGATAGCGTATTGGCTCCACCTGAGCTTGAGACTGCAAATTCTGCTTCATCGCGTAGATACTTTTTAGTACTCGCCCTGTTGCGAGAGTCCTAAGAGACCTCAATATACATAAAAACGCTGGTCCAGATGGTGTCCCCTCAAAACCACTACCACTACAAAAACTTTTCTATCGACCCTTTTTTTCTGTGCTCTTCCTCCTCTTCCAATTATCGTCCAATTACACTTACAACCCTTCTTTCCAAAATCATGGAAAAGTTGATAAACGGCCAACTCATGAAATATTTTGAAGAATGAAGCTTCTTAATGATCTACAATGCAGATTGCGTATTAAAAGGTCCACATGTGGCTTGATGGTATATCTCGCCGAAAAGTGGAACTTTTTTTTACACTGTTTTGGAGAAAGTCAGATTATTGCACTTGACATTTATAAGGATAGAGTTTGGCATCAAGCTCTTTTATCGATAATAAGGAGTGCTTTTGGTCTCTTTTTTATCGGATTAGAAATTACCTTCCCGAACTTTCAATACAATTTGTTATGGATGGCTTCAAATCTGATACCCACTTTTTAAATGCTGGTATACCCTAGTACCGATTTGCTTCCGACTGTTCTTATTTTAGATCTCTTCTCTTCACTTAACTGTTTTGCTGACGACTCATTCCTCAGCTTTATATTTGCTTTCAAATTCATGTCCTTGCGGATGTGGAACTGGAACGGTAGCGAACCAATTTAAGTCGTTTCAGTTAAAATTAAAATAAATAGGGTGGCACAACAAAGCGCGGAGCCTCTGGGCCTAGCGCAATTTTCACAACGATGCCTTGTGAAGGAATGGAAGGGACCTACAATTTTCTGCCGGTTCCGAACGGCTAATTCGAGAAAGCGCTTTTCATGGCAATGAATACTTACGGAGGACTTGCCAGTTCCTCGCGAAAGGCGATACCCGTAGAAAAACATTTTCAGGTGAAGTGGAAATCTGTTTTTCCGTCGGCTTTTTTGGTCACATTGATTTTGGTAATGAAACAATGAAGTTACATTAACTTTCCCAACGTTTCGGCAGGGGTTGCTGCCTTCTTCAGGGGAACTTTATTTGAACAAAAAAATACAAAGATGTGTAAAAATAGTTGTTAACAAAATGACAATAAGTACACTCACTTGTATAAAAAAGAAATAAACAAAAAGGAAAAAAATTATATATTAAATCATTAATAAAGAAAAAATTTTCAAGCTACTTCTGATAGTGAAGTTTAGTCTGTACTAACTTAGACAGAGAAATTTAGGACAGGAGTGAACAATAAACGGCCGAAATGTTTTGTGTGCCTTGTTTTCTATTCATGTTGTTGTTGTTGTTGAGAATATGTAATGTTTCTAGCGTGTATCGTTTAGAAACATGTTTCTCCGTCTGTAAAATTTTAACGCCATCAAAGTCTGGAGAATGACCGCTTTCAATGCTATGATAAGACAGAGCTGTTTTGTCCGGATTTTTTTGTCTTATGTCTGACTTATGATTAGACATTCGTTGTCGAAGGAATTGTTTGGTGGTTCCAATGTAGCAAAGATTGCACGGTTCGTTGGGTTTGCCTTTACAATTTATTTTATAGATGACATCAGTTTGTCTGTCCTTTTCTGTTTTTGTTTTGAGTTTTGAGAAGCATTGGTGTAATGTTTTATTCGATTTGAATGAAAGACGAGTATCTGCTAGATTTTTAGTAACAGTTTTTTTGAAATTGTCAGTCAGCGCTGGGACGTATACCATGCTTTTATGGTATACGTTAATTGGTTCTGGAGTATTGTTACCCTGTGAAATTTTTGCTTTGTGCTTCCACAAAAGACTGCGAATAACTGTAGACGGATAGTTATTATCGCTAAGGATTTTGATTACTTTTTTCTCGTTGACAGAGTGGAATTGTGTGTCGCTAATTTTGAAAACTTTGTTAACCAGATTAGAAGCAGTGTTAATGATGATGTGTCTTGCTTGATTAGAACGAAAATTAATCAATCTTCCCGACGCTGTAGGTTTTTGGTACCAATCAATTGTTTATGTACACAAAACAACAATAAGTTTTCTCAAGCAGCACAAAAATATCGTTATAGTAACAGCTGATAAAGGTAACGTCACGGTCGCGATGCAACGCAATGAGTATGAAGAGAAGATGTGTGAGTTATTATCGGATCGCAACACATACAGAAAAATACGAAACAACCCAACCACTACACTACAAACTCGCCATAACGACTTAGTTAAATGGCTTAAAAACAACAACTGCATTGATGACCGAGAGAAAATGAAGATGACCACATACACAGCACAGCTTCCATCGATTTACGGTTTGCCAAAAATTCATAAGACAAATATGCCTCTGCGTCCCATTACGTCATCAATGAAACTACCGTGCTATGAGTTATCAAAACATGTTGGCAAAATTCTACAGTACGTTACAACAAAATCAAGCCACTCTGTTAAAAATTCATTTGAGTTTGTTGAAAAGGCGAAAAATGTGAAAATAAGTCAGAATGACGTACTAGTTTCATTTGATGTAGTATCACTTTTTACAAACATTCCCATTCAACTGGCTATCACAATAGTAAAAACAAAGTGGGACTTAATAAGTAAAAACACTAAAATAACACAAAACAAATTTCTTGAGATCTTAAACTTTTGTCTCAAAGATAACAACCATCTGCAATACGGAACTGAAATATATAAACAAATTTTTGGGATGCCTATGGGCAATCCCTTATCTCCCACGATTGCAGACTTAGTTCTTGATTATGTTTTAGATGAATGTTTCAAGGACATGGAAGAAAAACCCACGTTCATCGCCAAATATGTGGATGATATATTTTCCATTATGGATAAACGAAATGTTGACAAGGTACTGCAGATCCTCAACGGATTTCATCCAAAAATTCAGTTCACGGTTGAGAATGAACACAATAAAACACTACCATTTCTAGATGTCAAAATCCACCGTGAAGGGAGTCGCTTGCTCTTTGATTGGTACCAAAAACCTACAGCGTCGGGAAGATTGATTAATTTTCGTTCTAATCAAGCAAGACACATCATCATTAACACTGCTTCTAATCTGGTTAACAAAGTTTTCAAAATTAGCGACACACAATTCCACTCTGTCAACGAGAAAAAAGTAATCAAAATCCTTAGCGATAATAACTATCCGTCTACAGTTATTCGCAGTCTTTTGTGGAAGCACAAAGCAAAAATTTCACAGGGTAACAATACTCCAGAACCAATTAACGTATACCATAAAAGCATGGTATACGTCCCAGCGCTGACTGACAATTTCAAAAAAACTGTTACTAAAAATCTAGCAGATACTCGTCTTTCATTCAAATCGAATAAAACATTACACCAATGCTTCTCAAAACTCAAAACAAAAACAGAAAAGGACAGACAAACTGATGTCATCTATAAAATAAATTGTAAAGGCAAACCCAACGAACCGTGCAATCTTTGCTACATTGGAACCACCAAACAATTCCTTCGACAACGAATGTCTAATCATAAGTCAGACATAAGACAAAAAAATCCGGACAAAACAGCTCTGTCTTATCATAGCATTGAAAGCGGTCATTCTCCAGACTTTGATGGCGTTAAAATTTTACAGACGGAGAAACATGTTTCTAAACGATACACGCTAGAAACATTACATATTCTCAACAACAACAACAACATGAATAGAAAACAAGGCACACAAAACATTTCGGCCGTTTATTGTTCACTCCTGTCCTAAATTTCTCTGTCTAAGTTAGTACAGACTAAACTTCACTATCAGAAGTAGCTTGAAAATTTTTTCTTTATTAATGATTTAATATATAATTTTCTTCCTTTTTGTTTATTTCTTTTTTATACAAGTGAGTGTACTTATTGTCATTTTGTTAACAACTATTTTTACACATCTTTGTATTTTTTTGTTCAAATAAAGTTCCCCTGAAGAAGGCAGCAACCCCTGCCGAAACGTTGGGAAAGTTAATGTAACTTCATTGTTTCATTACCAAAATCAATGTGACCAAAAAAGCCGACGGAAAAACAGATTTCCACTTCACCTATATATCTAAAAATTGGTCAATAAATCAACTATGAAAAACATTTTCGCCTCTGTCGTTTCAGTTGATTTGCGTGATTTTGCAGATTTTCAAATTCGCACGAGCTCTGGCAACACCAGAAGATATGGGGTTTTCAACTGAAACGCCCGCAATTGGTTCTCTTTATGAGATTTTTGAAACGTGCAGTGTTACACCAACCTACATACACCACATTTTTTTTTACTCATATTGTTCAAAATGCGGTGTAGAGCCACAAAAAGTATTTGGTTTTATCTGAGACATTTTTTTGTAAAAATGTTATGTGAGTTGTGACACAACAAACACCAACTACACTATGGGTCCCGTATGATTAACTCATTGAATCCTGACCTCGAAAACAAGCTCAGTACTGTTTATGGTCGTCTAAGTTCAACATCCCCCCGTTGTCAATATCCCTGAATGGTAAACCTACATTCAAGAAACCAAAAGCTGTCAGTGTACTTTATGTGTGAACGATGTACTTCGTTGGTTAGGTGCTAAGTTTTCTTAAGACGATGCAGGAAGTTCTTTACCCCTTCTTGTCTGGCTACAATTTATAAAGCTTACATCAGTGGTTGACTTCAAAAGTGAATTCGATCGATAACCACGAGTTCTACTATGGGTGACCATCCGGCATCTAAGGTTTCCAGAGGCCTATGTGCTGTAGATTGAGGATTTATATGAAGGAGTGCTGACGACGTTAAATCTCGAGCATGAGGGCTTTTTTTTCTGTTGGAGGTTTTTAAAATACCAGCTGGACCACTCACACCTAAATACCAGTGCAATAGTAGATATTTTTCAACACTAGATTTAGCGAGTGGCTATCACCAAGTTTCAATCGAAAAAAATGACAGACAGAAAACGGCGTTCAGCACTGATAGAGGTCATTATGAATTTATTCGAATGCCATTCGGTTTGAAAGGGGCACCAGCAACCTTTCAACGCCTTATGAATCACATACTGACAGGGCTCCAGGGCAACAAATGTTTTGTGTATCTGGATGACATTGTGATCTATGGAAAAAATCTTGAAGATCACAACAAAAAATTGATATGTGTTTTCGAAAAAATTCGAGATTTCAATCTGCGGTTACAACCTCGTAAATGTAATTTTCTTCGGCGGGAGATCGTTTATCTGGGATTTAACATTACATGAAACGGCGTTTTTCCAGACAAGGAAAAAGTGAGAAGTATATTAGAAACCCCAACACCAAAAAATTCTAAAGAAATTCAGTCATTTTTAGGGATGGCAAATTTTTACAGGCGAAGCGTTCCTAACTTTTCCGCTTTAGAAAGACCTTTACGTAATATCATTCACAAAGACGTTCCTTTTAGTTGGAATAGCGATTGTGAAACGGCTTTCACTACTTTGAAAGCTATTCTTTCTAGTCCACCAATACTTATCTATCCAGATTTCAAAAAGGAATTTTTCCTCACCACGGATGCCAGTGGAACAACATTAGGAGCTGTTCTTTCTCAGATTAGAAATGGTCTTGATTTGCCGATAGCCTTTGCAAGTAGAATTTTAAGTGCTACAGAGCGTCGCTATTCCACAATTGAACGAGAAGGGTTGGCCATAGTTTGGGCTGTTAAAAATTTTAGTTGTTACCTGCTAGGTAGGAAATTTACATTATATACAGACCACCACCCATTGGTCCATTTCTTTAAAATTTCTCAAGACTCCACCAGGTTGACTAATTTTCGGCACAAACTATCAGAGTTTGATTTCGAAATAAAATACAAGCCAGGAAAGCAAAATGTTGTGGCTGACGCCCTTAGCCGAATTCCCGATAATAATTATGATAAGAATAAGGTGTATGCTATAACTAGAGCACAATCTAATTCCCAAACTAAAGACAATTCAAATAATTCCAACAATAAGCCAAATAACGGACTTCAGGCAAGATCAAAGACAGCCTTGGTTAAAGCTCATAGTTCAAAACAATCAAAAGTAGATAATTATCCATGTTGCACGGACAGTGAAAGTGAAACTGATAGTGATAGCGACACAAGTTATCTACACCAGGAATGTTCAAGCGAAAACAAAAAGAAAGACAGTAGTACAATTTATCTAACAAAGGAAGACGAAATTAGTGAAGTTTTAAAAAAATACCATAATTCTCCATTAGGTGGACACCAGGGTGTCTTAAAAACGTACTTACGGATAAGATCCAACTTCAAGTGGAAAAATATGTTTGCTGACATAAAAAAGCATGTTAAAGCTTGCAAACAGTGCCAAATTAACAAAAAATCGAAACATACTTTGATGCCTATGATGATATCGGCAACTTCGAGAAAACCCTTCGACAAAGTTTTCATGGATATTGTGGGACCTTTACCTACCACTATTCTAGGAAACAAATTCATACTAACTTTTGAGGACGATTTAACTCGATTTATGGACTGCTATGCACTACCCAATATGGAAGCAGGAACTGTAGCTAAGGTTTTCTATGATGAAATAATTAGCAGATATAGATCGCCACAGCAACTATTGACAGATCGGGGTGCTAACTTTTGTAGTGAACTTTTTAAAAAGGTGTGCAAGTTTCTAAACATCAGGAAACTTGAAACTACGGCTTATCATCCACAAGCAAATGGAGCCTCGGAACGTAACCATGGACCATTGGCAGAGTACTTAAGATCATTTTCAAAAGCAACCCCGCTGATTGGGATCAATGGCTTCGACAAGCTATGTATGTGCATAATAACACTCCACACGCTAGCTACAAGCTTACTCCCATGGATGTTCTCTTCGGTTTAAAATCCCCTATGCCAACTAGCATAACGAGGACACCAACTCCTATATATGATCACGAAAACTATTTTTTTGAACTAAGACATAAGCTCCAGAAGGCTTATCAGGTTGCTAGAACTAACATTGATAAGAGTAAGGAAAAGACAAAGGAATATTTTGATAAAAAAATAAATCCCCAGTCTTTCAAAGTAGGTGATTTGGTTCTTCTACAAGACATGAGCAGAAAAAACAAACTTTGTCCCTTGTTTACAGGGCCATTTGAAGTTAAGGAAGTTCATAACAATGTGAACACTTCTATTTCACGTAAAAATAAGCTTGAAAGGGTTCATAACAATCGACTCAAACATTTTTATGAATAGAAGTGTCTACCAGCATATTTCAAGGCATTTAATTAAAATTTTTATTTACAAAAATTCTTTGCCCTATCTGCAAAAGGAAAAAATTTACGGAATGCAAAACGAGTCAAGAAATTAGTCGCTCTTCCTTAAATACTTCTTTGTAGTATTCTTAAAGGTTAACGAGTTGCAGATTAATTAGTTTTCAAACTCATAACAAGAAGCTTCCGCTAATTTTTTAATGTTTCTTCTAGATTGTATTTTAGGTACATTTTAATTTCTAATTACTGACCTTCCAAAAAATGTTTCTATTGATCTGGTTTTAAGCTTCAATTTCAAGATAATAAAATAAATCAAAAAGTTCAAGTTTCATGGCAGACATTGAGATTCCTGACGTAAGTTTCGAACATCGATCTCATTCAAAAGATCTTAACATTGTAGGGTTTGAGTTGGCCACAAATAGTCTTCCTCTTGAAGTTCATCTGCGGGATCATAAATACAAAAACGACACTTGGCTAACTAAATCAGCTATTTACTGAGTGATCATCCTACTCCTCATGTTTTTTTATTCCTATCGTTTAAAACTATCCTGCTTAAAATAATTTGCATTAGATGTGCAAAAAAAAGTCTAATTCTTTCACTACCAACAACTCCCATCCTATAAAAATGAAGGGGGCACGAAGTCTACCATTGTTAGTTTCCACAGATGAAAATACAGACCTAACCTATCCAATCAATCCCCTTCGCCAAAGCCTACCACAGATGAAAAAACAAATGGAAAAACAGACCCTAAATATCCAATGAATTCCCTAGGCCCCGTTTCCAAAAGCAAAAGTTATAATATAATGTGAAATAGATAAAAAACAAAAAACAAATTTAATTAATTAATTGAACTTATTTAAATAACGTATCTAAAAATTAAACAACTTGCCAAAATGTTCAGACATGATATGTTTAAATACACGATATGCACATTTACATGTTTAAATAAAAAAAAAAAAAAAAAAAACAATCTGTAACTAGCTTATAAAAAAAATAAAAAATTAAATAAATACAATAAAAATAAAACGAAAAAATCTTAGAGTAAGACCGATATTAATGTAAAACTAAAAATAAAACAACAATTTTATTAGAAGATGTAAACTAAAATTATAATTATCTTAAATTTTTTTATTGTAATAATTTTTAACTATGATCTTGTTTAAATAAATTGAAAGCTTTTCAAAAGGGGGAGGAAATGTGGTGTAATATTCCAGTTGCATGCACGTTTGGCTGTCGTAATCTAATCCGACTGCATGCAACCTGGCCCAGACACAGGTAGCCAAAGTCACCGAATGCATTTATACGCAGTGCTTGCATATTTCACTACGTGTAATATGCAAGCCATGCACTTTCCCACGTTCAGTGATTTTGCGTTGACCTTGTCTGGACAACGATCACATTGAATCTTCCTAATGAAAAAGTTGAGTTGTTTCTTGACAGTCAACCGTGTCGGTTTATTTATAGTTTATACCACAGGTGCATTGTACTACCAGTAAGCAACCTTCTATTTGTTGTAGCTTTCAAAATGTTCGGAGAAAAACCAAAAGACGCTGCCATGATAAGGAGCCTAAGTTACCAGCTCTGTATCCAGTATCTGTAACCACATGCGAGAAAAAAAGGACAATCACAGAGGAAGTGCTCTGTGTTGTCCACATCTTCTCCACAAGATTCACAGAGCGTGGTATTACTTAGGCCTTAACACGTTTCAATGCTTGGCAAAAGAGAAGTGCCCGCTGGCAACTCCAATAAGCTTTCTACAGTCTTTTCTGCTACGGAATAGCAAAAAAGTTGGAGTCTTCTTATATACATTGGGGAGCATACGTTTGGTCTGCCTGTATCCAATGGAGGCGTGCCATCTACGGTTGTGCTCTTGACAAATTCAATCGTTGATTGAAGCTCTCACTTCAGTTTGAAGACGTTGGCAGGCCTATCTACGGTCTTTGGAACGCTGTCTGAGATACTTGCCTAGCAAGTTCATCGGCGATCTCATTTCCAGTTATGCCGTGATGGCCTGAAACCCAAATGAGACTCAAAGAATTTAATCTTCCAACCGCATTCAGAAAGCTCTGGCATTCCTGGATAACTTTCGAAGTAGTTATAGAGATTTCAGAAGGTCCTTAAGCACAGCTTAGCTGTCGCCCAAAATTAATGCAACGACATCTGCCTTAGGTTGGTCTTAGACATGGAGCAATCCAAAAATGAGAGGGTTGTCGATGAGGTCAACGCAGCGCACCTCACACGCGGACGGCGGACTAGTGTAAAGCAGTTAAATGAGAGAGCTGCTATCCTTTCGAGATCACTATGCTCGTAAAACAGATAAAAAAGAAGAAAGAGAAAATGGTAATTCAGAATATGTGGATAGATACCTCTTTTTACTACACAAATTGAAACTGTACTTCCAATTTTTGACTAGGATTTCCTCTTTAGCCCACTTTTCCATAAAAAAGTAACTTGAATCAAGACTCACAATCTACGCGATAACCACGAATTATAAGGCTCTAAAATGAGAAAAACAGACCTGGGCTTCGATGTTGGCAGTCTTAATACAACTCCAAGTCCACAATTATCCTTCTGTTTAGTTTGCTAGTAAGCCCCACCTTGTTGTTAAATGGAACGAATGTGCGTATTGCAATGTTTCAGTGGCTTTGTATTATTGCTCTTCAAATGGGTGCCACTCCATTTATTTTATTAAGTTTCTACTGAATAAACTGATTCAGTATCAATTTATATTTAAACTGAACTGACTTCAGTTTGAAGAACTACAAACGCACTCCAAACGAGACATAAGTATTTCTTTTCAAAGATAAAACCAGCACTTCATTAAGAAAAGACACCCTGTAGAGTAAACAAAAGGGCATCCAAGTCTAGAGAATCACTTAAATCTTTGCCCTCGATAAGACTCGCCCAACGTTATCAGAATCTTTCCATTGGTTTGCAGACACGCATAACAATACTTCTTAATCTTGAACAAAATACATCGAAGGCTAAGAAGGGTAAGAAAAGCACAAGAAAACTTTTATGCTTCTTGGTCGTTTCAGTTTGTGTGCCAACTGCCAACGTGAACAGGCGGAAGGAGAAGTATTGATTATTTTTGCGAAGCAGGAAGCGATAAGCACCCGATAAGGAACAAATCCAGCAAGCAATGAAGACACAAGTGAAGTGTCTGCGAAAAGGACACAAAAAACCATATCCCTCTTTCCAAATAAAAATAAAAACAATAAAGGAAAATGAGAAACACACCCACAAAAGCACGCACACCCACGGCAGAGGGATGTATTGATTATTTATTATCCGTTATTAGTTATAATACTTTGCTCTTATTTTCTTTTTCTTTTTTCTTTTTTTTACCACTTTTGTGTGCAATTTGTGTTCAGCCATGGGGAAACATATTGGCTTAATCCTTTTTGATCCAACAACGATTGTAAGAGCACATGTGAGGGTATTGTTTAATGTTCAACAAGTAAACTCTGCTAAAGATGGACGAACAAGTAACACACACAAAAAAAAACTATAAATTTGTAATAACATAAAACAGGACACGCCTAAAGCCGCAGCGTGTTTTGTTTTCACTTGCCCATGGCATCAGATTTGGTAGTAAGAAAAAACAAAAATAAACAAAATCAATACGACATAAGATAGAACTCCCTAATGGAAATTGCTAGTTGATTTCGTCCTCAGCTATGTAGTTTGGTGGTCGAGGATAAGGATAAGAAGATATTAGACTCGTAACTCAGACAGGCGACCAAGACCGTATGCTTTGTGGGAACTGGGAAGTTTTCTCAAATTGCCTGCAAATAAAAACACAATTAAACAAAGAACAAATTAATTATCCTTGCAAGAGTTTTCCTCAGTTTTTCCATTTCTTTCACTATCTTCTTTGTGCTTCCTGGTATGGTTTCCGGTTTCACTTAATACCACGACCGACAAGGACGATGAGTCCAACAAAACCCTAGCCAACCCTAGCGGACCCTTGAATCAAGCACTGGGGCTTAAGTATGCACTTTCGAGTATTTTGTTTCACCTTCTGTCCTTTTTCACAACACTGGTAAGCCGTGCAAACAGCAAATGGGGATGACGAAAGAAACTATTTAATATTCTTGAGGAATTTTTTATAGTGCTCCTCTGCAGAAAAGAAATCGAGTGTGTTTCTGTGTGTGTGTATGTGTACGTTTCTGGGATTGGAGTTAAGGTCTATCAATTTGGCAGCCATTAAGATGGCAAGGGTAAGACTGTAACAAACAGGGCACTTCCTTTTGTGTGAAAAGGATTTGCAATTTCTTTCATTTGGTTTTTTCTTCTTTTTTTTCAAGTTTGTTTTTTGTTTTCGTTCTTGTGTTGCTACTGAAATTCCCTTGCTCACTGACTTTTCTCTCTTGGCTTGCTTTTGTTTTGAAATGGAGGTAAAAAGAAAATATAAGAGCTGTACTTACCTTCAAGTGCACTGAAATTTAAGACTGCAATTGAAGAGTTATTCTGGGATATATTTCTTACTTCTTTGTTCTTTTCTTTTTCCCAGTGAGACTGGCTCACTGCAAGAGTAGAAAGTTTTAATTAGGAATTTGCATTCAGCAGAGAAGATTAGAGAAGAATATTGTTACCATAATCGAGTTGTGATAGTTGGGCTAATACCAGGAGGACAAGTGGAGATTAGACATGCTTTCAAGGAATTCTAGGGATTGAAAATTAGAGACGATTGGAACGGAGTTGTACGGTGATTTATAAAATTTTCCTTGGGTTTTGTAATTTAAATGTAAATAATATTTTTTTGTGTCTAACAAACTCGAATTTGATCAGTAAAATAAAGAAAGGAATGAAAAGAGTACTTGCATTTTGCTACATCAGCACATATACGTATAATAATATCGTTCTCTAATGAGCGAAACAAAGACGAAATTGCGTTTTTCTGTAAAGACAAAATTTGTTTTTATTACCAAACATTTGTGTACCTACAATGTATTTCAACTAATATTACTTAGACAAACTAGTTTCTCACCTGTAAAGACAAAAAAACAACATTTAAAGCCTTTATTTCAGGTATTGATTATTCTTTTAAAATGAAGAAGCTCTTTGCACTTTCATGTGAAACATAACCTTTTTTCACAAATTCAATTTTCTAAAATCATGCCAACCCATTGACAGTGACAGTGACATCTCTTTAACTAAATGAATAGGGTGGCACAAAAACAGATAATTAAGAAGAGCGATACAATAATGTAGTGATTTTCTTTACATACGTATAGGACAAATAAATTGAAGCCTCTTAAGACATTAAAAAGACATTGAAAAGTTTTTCAACTGGCGAAAATAATTTGCGACGAATATGTTTAATTTTTCACTGAAGGTTAAGCTACTTCATAGCAAGTTTTATTCAAGAAAAACCCTGAATTGACATGAGAGCCTCAAATACATGTCAAATAAGCGAAAGGTTTATTTTTGTAGCTTCAGACTTCTTGAAACGAAAAACGTTGATTCTGGTGTCGTCATTCTTATGGCAGCAATGAAAGTATCATAAATAGTCGAAAAGTAGTATCTAAGTATGTAGGTACTTACAAACACTGCTAATCTCAGAAGTTTTCAGAAGCGATGATGAATCACAAAAAGATTTGAAAGAAGGGGTAGCAAACACCAAAGAGATACTTTGACTTTCGATGATCAAAAAAACCCAACTTCGCAAACGACGATTGTAAGATAAATCCGATTGCAGTATTAGCAATCTTGCTAAGCAAAGTAGCCCTTGACGATTGTGATTGTGTGTGAAAAGGCGCATTTCTTTGCCTATTCCCAGCAATCTTTTTAGCTTTTCTAATAATGATGTATGAAGAATTTGTTTATTCAAAAATTTAAAAAATGAGAGGATGTTTATGCTAATCCTATTCCTTGTAGTGCAGTAGATTGAAATAATTTCACATATACCTAATACGGGCAGCGTCCACACGAAACTAAGAGGCTGATAGAAAAGTTTATCGGTATTTAAAGCTAATCATACGGCAATCTATCGCTTCCATACGGGCGCCCTATTTAAAGATAAATAATTGATTGAGGAACTGTATGAATATTCCTAAAATCCATTCCCATAATTTTTCTAGTCGAAAAACAATTTTTCCTTTTTTGGAACCCGTTTCACCTTCACAGTCGATTATCTCTCTTCATTTTTGGAGCAGGGCAAAGGCTTAAATCATTTCAGAGCTTTGAGAATACCCATTCGAAGACATTTTTGGGCTTACATAAGGCGCTAATGTTGTATCGTTCCCTTAACATTTTCATGGCCTCTATTACGAAACGAAACGTAAACGAAGCGCACCGAAACATTACATTCTGGAGCACTGGTAGGGAAGCCCAGGATGCTAAATTTGCAGTTATTAAAGCGTCATGGGGACTTATTGGATTGTGAAGTTTGCGTTCTAAAACGAACAAAAGTTTAGAGCATATGCGATTTGTCATTCTGATAACCAATAAATATAAATCTGACGATTAACTAAGGAGAGATGGGCGTATATAGAAGTAGAAAAACAGAAAAAAAAAAAAAATGTGTTGGAGTGTGACAGACTTTTAATGTTTATGTAAAGTGAACTAAAAAAAGTGTCCTTTTTAAATGAGTGACGATTTAAACGTAACCAAAAGTCATGGCTGATTTTTAAAAAGTAAAAACAAAAAAAAAAAACTAATCTGACATTAAGGGTTCATATATGGTAGGATTACATTAAAGGGTGCAAGGTTTCTCCTCTTATGATTTTACTCAAGCGGTTGTGAGTACCCCCAATTTAACCACTAACAGCGCTCAAGTTTCAACTCAACTTATTTGCGGTGTTCTGAAGAAAACCGATGCTTTCGAGTGACACGGCCTCTATTATCTCTCTCACTTTAATTCAATTCAGTGCTTGCATATCTTCGACTTATCCAACATTCATTGTCTCATACTTCAATCCAGCTCATTGAAGTATTACGAAAGTAAATGGAGGGTGTAAAGTATTCGAATCTAATATAAAACATGTTTCAAGTTTCCCCTGGGCTGCTGATAACAAATCTTACGAATCTGAATTAAAAAGCAGAGTTGCCACAAGAGAACTTGTAACAGATTTTTCGAGATTCGTATCAGATTTTCTATTACACCGAAGCTCGAGATAGGAGTGAATAATTCAGGTGTATAAGAAATTTGCTTTAGAGTTTGGGGAAGTGCTTTTCAGTGAGTTAGGGGTTTACTCAGGATTTAAACTCTTATGACAATGATTACGGATTTCAATGCTTAACACTGAATTTTGAGCTGAGATGATAACAAGTCTGTTTTTTTTTTTTAGTTCTGCAACTCTAGACGGTGAGTTAGCCACTGTATACTGAACTCAGGAGTGAGATAGCACTGGACAATATATTCCAAAGTCATGTTACACTGAACACTGCATACTATACTATATACTAAGGGTGGCGCAACAAAGCGGGGAGCCTCGGGTTATTTCTCACAACCATATTTTGTGAGGGAATAGAGGGGACTATTAATTTTTGCCAGTTCCGAACAGTTAATCCAGAATGGGCTAATCATGGCAATGAATTCTGCGTCGGAGCACTTGCCAATCAATAGCAAAGGGTGCCACCAATATAAACACATTTTATGTTTTCCGTTGGGTCGAACCTCTTATTAATACGTGAGACACGCTAACTATTGCGAAACGGTCACCACACCGATTTAGAAGTGAACACTAAATTGAACAACGAGATAACACTGGCGATACTTAAGAAAATATGGACTCTTTAGTCTTTTGAAATGTTAAACCTACTTGGAAAATTCTAATGAGTAGTAGTTGGGACCAAGTTATTTAATAATATTTACAACTCGGCTTACAAACTAAATATAATTTACACGATAAATTTACATTTATTAGGCACATAGTAGGCCTAACTATAAATAGAGTCTCAAGCTCTCAAGATTGCAACATTGCAGAGATCGTAACTAACATGTCAAAAACAATAAAATAAAGGTCGGTTGACCTTGGCATCCTTTTAGGTCCTCTTCGTTGTAAGTGGCTCTTTTGATGTTGATTGAAGGAAGGGTTTGACAACTAGCCACTGTGGCCACCAGTTTCAACATACAACGCGATAGATCCTTCGCTTTTCATGATGATGTTGTCTTCCACGGCTTCCATCACACTGTGGTACCTATGCTCAGGATATCGTCGCAGTGTGGTCTTCTTCCTCAATCCTCATTAGCCGTATCGGTTAGTCGGTGATGCCTTTCATTAGCCCTTGTACTTGTCCAGAGGTGATATCCTGACTATTGGTAGGTACAGATCATAACAGATCCCTGGAGTTTTCTCATGGTGGTCTTCGAAATGGAGAACTAGACTTTTAAAAGTAAATGATGACTAAAGTCATCAGAGCGATTCATAGACCAGTATCTTTGTCGACCAACTTCATTTAGTTCTTCTTTTTAGCAGAGGGTGCATTCGGTTAGAAGGCCCAGCTGCACTTTTTGAATACGTTATTGCAGTATCGGTTAAATTTCTACAGCTAATTGAAATGGTTGCCCAGGTACTTCAAGTTCGTCTGAATTTTCACCAGTTATATCGGTTGTTTCTTGCTTTTGTAAAGAACTCAATGTGAGTTGTAGTTAAAGAAATCAGAATGAAAAATTCCGATGCCATTTTGCTGTGACCTAAACAAAATGGCGGACTGATAAATTTTTTACTACTTCCTGAATATGGATACCTAGTGAAAGGGTTTGGTTAGCTGAGGTCTCTGTAAAAGTAGAGTGGAAATTCAATAAGGCCGCTGGCAAAATTAAAAACAGAAAACAACACTTTTTCTTCTACCTTGATCAAACCAATCGCTTATATCATAATGCTAATAATTTACTAACTTTGGTTAAGTGGTTCAGTGTGCTCAAAATTGATAAAAAGTGGGGAACGATGACAGTTACTAAAGACCTTATGAACTATTGCTTAGCTTTTAATCATTTATAACTATATTTTCAGGGAAACAGATTAGTTTCCTTACTCGTTTCCATAGTTTTCAATTCTCTTCAACTCAATCAAATCAAACAAAATAAATGATAAAAGATTCAAATTACGGTTCTTATTTTCACTTGCTCATCGTACATTAGATATTCGTAGCTGTTTTGAAAATACAGAAAGAAATGCAGCGACTACATAACAAAAGATATCATATTTCTATCGAAGCATTAAATTCGTATTCACATCAGTCAAAGTGTTCTGCGGGGCATAAAGACGAACTTTATAGCAGACATATGCTTGGTGACAACAACAACTAAGCTTCACCTTCAACATCATACATTCGACAAATAAGAACTATCCAGCTACGACGACATAACATCACTCTGCAAAGGAATATACTTATTAGTATGTGCTGTGCATCTTTCCATCACTTGACGCTGCTGCTATTGCTGCTTATGCTTGCGACTCTTGTTTTCACAACTCACCTTTTAGAGCTATGGGATCGTGCATGATATAAGTGCAGTGTATGCATAATGTCTGCTTTAGATTGTACAATCCTCTCTGCCGTACGATACGAATGCTTAACCTTTATGCAATCGCAAAAGTCTCTTTTTGTGTTATGGTGGATACGGTTTCTTTATGCTCGCCCCCACTCAACTGGCAGCAGGATAACGAGTTTGCTTATTCTTTTTTTTTTCAAATTCGTAGGTGTACGTACGAATACTGCCGGGGATAAGAAATAATACAAAAAAGAGAGCATAATATGCATTTATTGTGGAATATCTTTCTGACATGTTGGGGAATAAGGTTAATGTCTAACCTTTCCGAAACCAATGCCAACCCAGTAACCAAAGCTATGAATATACATATTTTATGCAAATTTAATGACAACATGAATATCTCTGCAGTTGGGTAACAACATCTTAAAAAAATACACAGTTTAGAGCACAAGTCAGAAATATATGGACTCAAAAATATCTATGTCTTGATTTCAGACTACAGAAGATGCTCCTCTATAGAAAATGTGTTCTTCAATTTGTTGGTTTTGAGTTACGTGCAATAGTTTGTACCTACACTTCAAGAAAACTTGCTTCTAATAATTCTTGGTTTCTATTTTGAACTAGCATGGAACTCCTGACAAATTTTAAAATAAACATTACAATTCTCCGTAAACAGGAAATCAAGTGTAGATAGGATCAGATTTCGGAGTGGAAAATATTTGATTACAAAGTCTTTCTTTTAAACAAAATATTTGGTAAAAGTAAAAGTTGTCAATGCGTGATTTGAACGATGAGGTTTCCTGCTTTGTTTTGAAAATTTTCCTATTTCGAAAGCGAAACACAAAGAAAAGAAGAGCATTTAGCCCTGCCATAAGTTAAGTTTTCGTTGCCTGAGCAGAATTTCTTTTATATCTTTTATATCTGTACCAGCGCAGCGTTGTTCAATTTTTTAAGCAAAAATAAAATCTACTGATTAGATTTAGATTAGGTAATGTGTTTCGACAAACGACTTACAACAAAATTTCTTTATAATAACTATTGTGAATTATCAAAAAATGTTCTAAAATTTGAATTTGCCGCCATTCCGGCCATATTTATTTTATAAATTGTAAAAGAAGAAAATGAAGGAAAAAGAAAGGCAGAATAAAATAGAATAATTTATCATTCCATTGTTACGAATCAAGATCGACACACGTTTTTCATTTTTAAATCGACATTTTTTAACCGGTGCGTATCTAATTACGATATTTTAAACTTCAAGTTCTGAAAGTTAATTCGCAAAAACGATTGCGAAAATTCATGGCGCCCGAGCAGGGACAGATTTAATAAATTTACTATTGAATTTGTGTTAATTTCGAAGCTAACGTATTACGTATACGCAACATATATCCACGCGTTACGCTACATATTGTATACGTACATATAAAGACAATAATCAAATTAATTTAAAGCCGGTTAAATTATTCAATCGTGCGCGAGTGATTTAAAGCTAATAAATCAACAATTCTGCGCCAAAAAGGAAAAACCCCATCGTTCATCACCAAAGCACCACCGAAGCACCCCCGAAGCGCTAGGACTCCATCGCTAACCTAATGCACGAAAATTGTATATGTGAGGACTGTAAGAGGGAAGTGCATTCCAAAGAAGATACGTCAAATAAAGAGGTATTCACAAAATTGAAAGTGCATAGTATTCACTAAGCGTATATACATATCTATATATACCTGTATATAAAAAGAAGAACCAAGAACTATTTGCACATTACACACTTTCAATTTTGTCACTTTGTCATTTTAAACTATATTGGTGGTGAAAAAACAATAAGACAAAAACAACAAAATAAATTTAGTAGTTTTATTGAACTAAATAAAGATACATATCATAAACTAAACATGATTAAAGTGAACTTAAAGTAAAACATTAACAATTAATTCCGCCGCGCCGCCGCTGTTGTCACTTTTTCTCGTAAAACCACTTTATTGCATTCAAGTGAAACTTGCTAGCGCTTTATTTAAATCGTTTACTCAATGATTCAATTAATTAATACTAAAGTGAGTGATTTAATTGATTAAAACCGACCGAACTCACGAAAATAAATATTTGTTTACATTTTACATTGCAAATTGCAAGTGAAGTGACATTTAAAGTGACAGGTCCGTCGCTCTCTCATCTTTCGTTGAGTTCCACTTTCGTCAAGTTTCATATGTCAGCTGTGGGCTGTATTCAGCGAAGCAAAGGTTTTTAGTAGCGAAAGAGTGTGTTCAGGTAACCAGTATTTCTTTTTAAAAATTTGTGAAGTGAGTCACTTCAAGAATTATTTAATTCAAGTAACTCTTTGGTGCACTACAGTTTGCAGTTAAAATATTTTTCATCGGAACTATTGTATGGGAATAAACTAATTTTTCAAATAATTCCGAAAGCTTAAAAATCGTTACTAGTGCAACCGTATAATTTGGACAAACTATTTCCAAACACAAATTTCAGTTTTGTAAATTTAATTCGTAAAATTAAAATGACTGGTAAGAAAAGGCAACCTTCTCCAAACAAGGAAAGAAACCTTGATCATTTAAAACATCAGCGGCTTGTTATTAAAAATAACATAATACGTATTAAAACGGGATTAGAACAAAAGACGATATCGCTTAATCCATTAGAATTAGAATGTCGTTTAGATATTCTCAATTCATACATTGACCAAATTATGCAGTGTCAATCTGAAATTGAAACAGAAGATCATGGGGATACAGTTCGTGGAGAATTAGAAGACATTTGTGTAGGTGCAAAGTCTCTACTCATGTCACACATAAATACAAGGAGGTGTTCTAATGCTGTTGATTATTCCTTCAGCAATCCCCATCGGTCTCGACTTCCTAAAATGTCTCTTCCGAAATTCAGCGGCAAATATTCAGAGTATAAAAATTTTATTAGTTTGTTTGAAAACTTAGTTGATAATGATCCTATGTTGCCAGATATTGAAAAATTCAATCACCTTATTTCATGTTTATCAGGTGAAGCCTTGGGAACAGTAAAGGCATTCCAAATTACGGAACAGAACTATCCCAAGGCGCTTGCAAGTTTGAAGAAAGTATATGATAACAATTGCTTGATATTTTTTGACAATATTGCGACACTCTTTGAGTTGAAGGAGATTTCTAAACCATCCGCGTCCTCATTGCGAAGCATGATCGATACAGTTTCTGCAATTTACGATTCGCTTCTTTCGTTGGGTGACGAAAAGAATATTTCTAATGCAATCCTTATACATTTTGTAATGTCGAAAGTTGATGCAGTCACGAGGTCTAAATGGGAAGAACAATTAGATTTCAGCACTCTTCCTCTGTGGAAAGATTGCGAAGAGGCACTTAATAAAAGATACCAGCATCTTTCTGCTGAAGAAGCTTCAAGTTCGAAATTCAAAACTGTTGAAAAGTTCTCCAAACCGAAACACGACTCAAGTCGCCATCGAAATCAAAAGTCGTCGTTTGCTTGCGTGAACTCACAACAAACTAAGCCGAAATGTTTGTATTGCAAATCAAATGAACATTTTATAACGACATGTCAAACATTCGCGACGCTGCCTGTGTTGCAAAGGTTCGAATACGCTAAGAGTGTTCCGATTTGTATTAACTGCCTTCGAAAAGGACATACAGTTTCGAAATGCAAATTGAGTCGGTGCAATGTGTGCAATCGCTCACATCATACTTTATTGCATCAGTATGAAACAACTTTCAATGGTACTTCTACTCAACCTTCCACAAGCAGTTTTCAAGCTATGCATGCTTCGGGTTTATGTGATCAGGTCATTCTTGCTACTGCCATTGTAAAAATAAAGAGTATCACCGGCGAGTATATGCCAGCTCGCGCGTTATTAGATTCTGGGTCGCAAGTTAACTTCATAACTGAAGAGCTTGCACAAAGATTGAAACTTCGTAAAGAGGAAAGGTCCTTGAGTCTACTTGGCATTGGGAAAGCAAGTACCACAGTCAACAAAAAGTTAACTGCAGAAGTTCATTCTCGATTTAATGACTATTCATTCCCTGCCGACTATTGGGTCATGAATTCGATTTCAAAATATCAACCCGATCAGGCTATCAATACAGCGAGTTGGAATATCCCATCAAATATTTCACTGGCTGATCCTCACTTCAATAAGCCTCAAAAGATTGATCTGTTAATAGGAGCAGAAACCTTTTTCGAGTTGCTATCTGTCGGTCAAATAAAACAAGGCCCTGAATACCCAACCATTCAAAAAACTCTGCTTGGTTGGATAGTATCTGGAAAATATCCTACGTGTACAAATTCAAATACCAGACAATGTAATTTGGTACACCAGTCTGACGAACTGCCAAACCTAGATAAAATCGTACAAAAATTTTGGTTAATGGAAGAAATTCCGGGAGAGGCAAACAAGTTTTATACTCCCGAACAAAAAATGTGCGAAGATCATTTTGTAGAAAATACAAAACTTTTACCAATAAACCGTTTCAAGGTAAAATTGCCATTTAAAGCTTCTCCAAGTTCACTTGGATCATCGTTCGAAGCTGCTAAACGCAGATTCCTTGCACTTGAACGTAAAATTTCTAGAGATGATGAGTTGAGAGCAATGTACATGGATTTCATGAATGAGTATCTATTATTGGGACATATGTCGCCTACGAACAACGAAATCCCCAAAAACCCGCACTATTTCATTCCGCACCAGTGCATTTTGCGACCGCAAAGTACAAGCACAAAACTTCGAGTAGTTTTCGATGCTTCATGCAAAACATCTACTCAAGTTTCTTTGAATGACATCTTGATGGTAGGGCCAACTATTCAAGAGGAGCTGTTTTCGACATTGCTCCGTTTTCGCACTCATAAATATGCCATTACGGCTGATATTGCGAAAATGTACCGGCAAGTTCTCATTGCTGAAGAGCATTCGATTTACCAGCTCATAGTGTGGAGGCAAAACCCCTCTCAACCATTACAATTTTTTCGCCTTAACACTGTAACATATGGCACTGCACCAGCGCCATTTTTAGCGATACGGTGTTTGAAGAGTTTGGGCGATAACTTCAAGGATTTGTACCCCACAGGGTCAGAAATCGTTCAAAAAGATTTTTATGTGGATGATCTTTTAACCGGTGCCGATGATGCCAAAACTTTAGAAACCATAAAACACGAGATACAAGAAATACTGAAAAAAGGTGGATTCCAGTTAGCAAAATGGTACTCTAATCATCCAGAATTGTACAATGCTGAAAGTGAAGAAAAATCAATAAAATTCAACGACTCAGAGTCTACAAAAACTTTGGGCATTTGTTGGCATCCCAAAGAAGATGCATTTTCTTTCAATTTAGAAGATACTTTCCATGATCTGCGAGCCACCAAGCGGAATATTCTTTCAGTTTCTGCTCGTCTATTTGACCCTCTTGGTCTATTATGCCCCATTGTTACCAAAGCTAAAATCTTATTGCAAGAGCTTTGGATTGCAAAACTAGATTGGGATGAGTCGATTCCATTGCGCCTTGATACTAGCTGGCAAACTTTCAAATCAAATCTATCTCAGCTTCCCGAGATAAAAATACCAAGATTTGTTGAGACCCATTCGAATGCAAAAATTCAAGTTCATGGGTTCGCTGATGCGTCTATGAGAGCTTACGGATGTTGCATTTATATCCGAAGTCAAAGCAAAGCAGGTATCAAGTCGACGCTATTAACTGCAAAGTCCAAAGTGGCCCCTTTGAAAACTAAATCGCTACCGCGATTAGAACTTTGCGCAGCGCATACTCTTTCTAAATTATGGTTACGAGTATCGGCAATGTTGAATCTTGACGTCGAGCAAGTTATTTTTTGGACTGACTCAGAAATAACTTTGCATTGGATAAAAACCCATCCAACTTCACTTACAACTTTCGTTGCGAACAGAGTTTCGGAAATCCAAGAGTGGACGAATAATGTTTCATGGAAACATGTCCCAACAAAGGAGAATCCTGCAGATATTGTGTCTAGAGGATGTAACGTAGACGAACTTAATAGTTCAATATGGTTTAATGGTCCACCATTCTTACTGAAAGACCCAGATTTATGGCCAGTTAATGTTCATTTTCAGTTGTCTCCAGACGACGAAGCCTTAGAAAAGCGAAAAACTAATGTTTCGCTTGTAGCAGTTGAAAATCCTCAACCAAAACTTATGCAACTAATCGAAGAGGAAACTTCTTACATAGAATTAGTTACAACATTTGTACATGTCATGCGATTCTTTGCAATTTTAAAAGACAAGACAAAAGTATTTGAAGAATCACCCACGGCTAAAGAGTTACACTTAGCATTCCTTAAAATAGTTCAAATTGTCCAAAACACTGAATTTTCCGACGAGATCCAAAAACTAAAAAGAAAAATGACATTGCCGAATCATATTCAAAAACTTAATCCATTTATACACGAATTCAACGATGACAATTGGTCGTTTTCACTCATTCGAGTAGGGGGGCGTCTTATGCACGCTCCAATTGAATACGACGCCAAATTTCCATTGCTATTGACAAAAAACTCGCAGTTCATAAAAGTATACTTAACGAATTTGCATAAGAAAAATTGTCATGCTGGACCTCAAGCAATGGTAGCACTCCTTCGACAAAAAGTTTGGTTAATAAATGCCAAAGAGGCATGTCAGAGAGTTGTACGAAAATGTGTGCAATGCTTTAGATACAAACCAAAGTTACTCCAACAAATCATGGGAAATTTACCAGCTGACCGATTACGGGCACAAAGACCATTTTTGATATGTGGTGTAGATTTTTGTGGCCCAGTATATACCTCTTTAAAAATTCGTGGTCGGCCACCGTATAAAACATACATAGTTGTTTTTGTCTGTTTCACTTCCAAAGCTGTACATTTTGAATTAGCTTCTAATCTTTCTTCCGAATGTTTTATTCTTGCTCTCAAAAGGTTTATTGGTCGCCGAGGAATTCCGAAGACGATTCACTGCGACAACGGGACGAACTTCGTGGGAGCACAGAGGATCTTGAAGGAGGTTGGAGAAGAGTTCGAGAGAGGGAAAGAAGCCATTCACCAGTACGCCGCAGACGAAGGGTTCAGTTTCGTCTTCATACCTCCAAGAGCCCCCCATTTCGGAGGCCTGTGGGAGGCAGCAGTGAAATCCGCAAAGACGCTGTTGCAACGTACCGTGGCGAACGCACTCCTAACAGCAGAAGAGCTGCTCACCATTCTAATCGAGGTCGAGGCAATCCTGAATTCAAGGCCAATCTCCCCGCTAAGCGCAGACCCCAACGACGGAGAAGCACTTACCCCAGCGCACCTGCTAATAGGCAGCCCCTTGCGGTCACTACCTCCAGAGATTGTCCCGGAACAGCAGACGTCCTGCTTGAGAAGATGGCAGCTTCTATGCTGGCTCAAGCAGCAGTTTTGGCAGAAGTGGTCAAGGGAGTATCTGCTTGGCCTTCAGGGTCGCTCCAAGTGGATACGCGAGCAGCCCAATCTCATCGTGGGAAAACTCGTCCTCATTCACGAGGACAACATCCCTCCACAACAATGGCAAATGGGCAGAGTCGTGGCAGTCGTCGAAGGGCAGGACGGAAGGGTCAGGGTCGCAGACGTCAAAACGCGAAACGGAACACTAAGACGCCCAATTGTTAAATTGGCTCTACTTCCAGACGAAGAATCTTGAAGCCTTGCAGGCTTTCAACGCGGCCGGTGTTTCGACAAACGACTTACAACAAAATTTCTTTATAATAACTATTGTGAATTATCAAAAAATGTTCTAAAATTTGAATTTGCCGCCATTCCGGCCATATTTATTTTATAAATTGTAAAAGAAGAAAATGAAGGAAAAAGAAAGGCAGAATAAAATAGAATAATTTATCATTCCATTGTTACGAATCAAGATCGACACACGTTTTTCATTTTTAAATCGACATTTTTTAACCGGTGCGTATCTAATTACGATATTTTAAACTTCAAGTTCTGAAAGTTAATTCGCAAAAACGATTGCGAAAATTCATAATGATTTATTTTACACAATTTCTTAATCATATTTCGTAACAATTTCATTTATATAGCATGGCCTACGCCGTCTGCCCGAGTAACAATACTATGTTTAAATAAGCTATTTATAGTTTGAATTTAGCAATTAAAATTTTAATAACTATTTTCTTCTATGTTATTTGATTTCGTTTTAATTTAAAAAAAGTTCTTGAATAATATTCTGTCTTTATCTTAGCCCCCATTTTATGTACGCACTAAGCTTTTTCCAGTTTTCACCATTTAAAATACTCTCCATTTCAATATGGCTCAAACTATTTTTGTTAAAAACGAATCTACGGATTCCAGCTAGTATAGGACACGTTCCCAGGAAATGGAAAACATCTCCTCTCTCTCTCAAATTGCACAGACCACAAATGTCAAAACGCTCAGTTCTGTAAATTCAACGGGATAATTTCGGCCCTCTATTGCAATTTGCAAAATTTACTCAACTTTTTCCACATAGAAAACTTGTATACCTAAATTCCAGATAACTGTGGATTGGAATTTGGAATATGGGGCCAATCACATTTCAATGATCAATCATTTTTTGCCGAATTTTAACGGCTAAATGAGATTCATGGCAGTGTTATTCCCTTGACTTTCCAATTCCTCGTGAAATTCGGCACGTGCTCTTATGATTTCCAAACAGTTGACAAGAGCATCGGTTCTTCACTTTCCCCACAAAAATTGCAGCTTTGAGGCTGCTGTCACACCGTCTTGGCTGATTACACTGTTTGGCAATTTAGTTTGCAAAAGATTAACTGTGGTTTTGCCGAATTTTAACGGCTAAATGAGATTCATGGCAGTGTTATTCCCTTGACTTTCCAATTCCTCGTGAAATTCGGCACGTGCTCTTATGATTTCCAAACAGTTGACAAGAGCATCGGTTCTTCACTTTCCCCACAAAAATTGCAGCTTTGAGGCTGCTGTCACACCGTCTTGGCTGATTACACTGTTTGGCAATTTAGTTTGCAAAAGATTAACTGTGGTATAGGCTGTGTGGTAAACACGTGGTGGTGCATGATACAAAAGTCGCTTAAGTTAATGTCATCAATCTCATGAAAAAAAAGGTTAAATATCTGTAACGCCTGAAGTTAACCAAAGAGTTGAAATGTGTTTTGTGGATTGGGTCTTACACTCTCGGCTTCAGCAGCCATGTAAAGGGTTCGCCATCTAAGGTTTTTTTTTCAACTAGTGTTTATTTCGTGAATGGTAACACTTAGCTCATGTCGACAGATAATTAGTTTTTTCCTCCCGCTGAACGAATATGGTTGTGTATACGCTTGAACAACGCTTCTGAAAATCATGGTAATGTTGCAGAATGTGTGCGAAAATTGCGTACGGATTTTGGAAGAAGAGAATCACCGCCAGCACCGTATGTTCGTTATCTTGTAAAAAAAGTGAAAGAAACTGGCATTCTCATCGATAAACCAAAGCGTGAAAAGCCAAAAACAGTGCGTACACCCAAGAATATTGCTGCTGTGAAAGAAAGTGTCCATGAAGCCCCATCAACATCAATTCACCGTCGCGTCGTTCGATTGAACATTGAGACAAATTTTGCATAAAGACCTTGGTATGACGCCATACAAAGCCCAATTGGTTCAGGAGTTGAAGCCAACTGACCATCCAATGCGTTTTCTCTTCGCTGAGTGGGCCTGCGATTGACTTCGAGAAGATGCCGATGCAAAAAAATTTTTTTCAGATGAAGCTCATTCTGATCTTGGCGGGTATGTAAACAAGTAAACAAAATTGTCGCATTTGGGACACAAAAAACTCGCACACATACATTGAAAAGCCGATTCACCCAAAACGAGTCACTGTCTGGTGCGGATTTTGGTCCAGAGCCATAATTAATTAAAATAAAATTTTCAAACTCAGATTCGAAAACTAGACACTTAGAGCTACAATTTGCTTCTTTTTTTTTGCTGTACGACCATTTTTGTATAAGTTAAGTCCCCCAAAAAATCGGATCTTTTTTCTGCTCGCTTAATTTTTGTGCGAAGTGTATTATGCGATGCCAGTGTCAAAATATTCTACAATTAATTACGAAACCATTAGATAACCCACTCTTTAGTTAAATAAGTGGTTATTTTTTGTATCAAATCTACTCCGAAAATTTTGCATTCGCTCCATTTTTTTTTAAATTTGCTCCGAAACTAAAATGATTGAGACTCGAACCCTGATCTAAAGTTGTAATAAAATTCATTACTTTAATTTCGCAAATTGCTGAGGATCCTTAAATTATTGCAGATTATAAGGTCTACGTCGTTTAACATACTGTGTCATATACTCTAGCTTCATCGAAACCTTACAAATGTGTTTTCAATATATTTCCAATCAAATTGAGCAATATTTTGGTGGCAGAAGAATAAAGATCTTTAATTTGTTGCGAATTAAAAGACTTGCGTCCAAAATGTGTGGTTAGCATTGCGACCACTATAAAAATCTGACTGTTGGTGCATGACTTTGAGTTCTTAAAATAACATTTATTTTTAATTTATTAATTATGGATATTTGCAGTTTGCACACCAAATATGAGCTGATAGTAACTTGCTAAGATTAAAGCAATGCTAATGAAGAGAACCGTAATCGTTGAGGCGGAATGTGGACAATATGTTGCAACGGGAGTAAATAAGGGCTGTCCCCAAGGTGGCGTTTTATCTCCTCTTCTGTGGTGCATGTTGATCGACTCTCTACTTGTAATGCTCAATGGTTCTAACGTTCATGCCCAAGCATATGCAGACGACGTCGCCGTGCTCTCGATTGGCTCCAGCCTCCAAGCTGTCTGTTCCCGAACACAGGCTGCGCTTTATATGATTGACACCTGGTGTGTCTCTCCGTCAATCCTCTTAAAACCGAGGTTGTCCTCTTCACGAGACGTAGAAAATTGACTGGTTTGACCCAACTTACGCTTAAAGGCGTCAACATTCCCTTTTCAAATGAAGTCAAACATCCTGGATAACAAACTTCTTTGGTCGAGTCTAAAACCACTAAAGCACTGTCAGTTTTCTGGCAATGTAAAGGAGCCTTTGGCAAGACATGGGGTCTTTCACCGAAAAGGGTCCTTTGGATCTATACGGCTATGATCAGACCAATCATCTCCTATGCGTCAGTTGTTTGGTGGAATAAGCTCTCGCGTATACGTTATTGCCTCGGGGAGAAGTATCTTTGTTTGCAGCGACAGCCAAGCTGTGCTTAAGGCCCTTCTCAACCCTCTTACCACTTCGAAAGTGATCCAGGAATGCAAGAGCTCTCTGAATGCGATCGGAAGATTAAATTCCTTGAGTCTCATTTGGGTTCCGGGCCATCACGGCATAACTGGAAATGAGATCGCCGATGAACTTGCTAGGCAGGGATCTCAGACAGCTTTCTCAGGACCTGAACCGTCGCTACGTTTGCCAGCGTCCTCAGTGAGAGCTTCAATCAACGATTGGATCTGTGAAGAGCAAAATCGTAGATGGCATGCCTCCATTGGATACAGGCAGACCAAACGTATGCTCCCCAACGTATATAAGAAGACTACAACTTTTTTGCTATTCCGTAGCAGAAAAGACTGTAGAAAGCTTATTGGCGTTGCCAGCGGGCACTTCTCTTTTGCCAAGCATTTAAACGTGTTAGGCTTAAGTGATACCACACTCTGTGAATCTTGTGGAGAAGATGAGGACACCGCAGATCACTTCCTCTGTGAATGTCCTGCTTTTTCTCGCATGAGGTTACAGATACTCGGCGCAGACATGGTGAGAGCTGGTAACTTAGGCTCCTTATCATGGCAGCGTTCTTTGGCTTCTCTCCGAACATCTGGAAAGCTATAACAAATAGAAGGTTGCTATCTGGTAGTACAATGGACCGGTATTTAGGTCTGAGTGCTCCAGCTGGTATTTTAAAAACCTCCAACAAAAAAAAAAAAAAACTTGCTAAGATGTACATAGATGAAAAAGAAAGTTCAAAGTAAAGACGAGTGATCAATTCATGCATGAACAAATTCTTTCGGCACCCCATTTGTCGAATGCTGTTTTCAAAAATGTATACAAATGTCAGTTCAATAGCAGCTCGATATCGTGTCTGTCAATGGCCACTTCATTTGGGAGTGAGGTTCTGAAAAATGGCTCAAAGTTTCTGTTTTGTGGAACTCAACGCCATCCTTCAAAAAATTTTCCAACGTCATTCATGGTTTGATGAAAAAAACTAGCCAAATCTGACATGCATTTTCATAGAATTATGCAGGGTGTCTTTGGTAGCTAGCGAATTCGGTTCAACTGCCCCAAAACCATCCAAACCGGAAACGGAAATTTCTAAAGTATTCGTCAGTTCCGACATTGAGCCAGTGACCTCAAATTTTGCGTTTTATTGTCGTTGGTAGAACGTGTTCTTATCTAAAACTAATTTCTTTTCTGGTTTTATGAGCTCTCATTATAGCTGTAAGTCACTAGTATTTAATATTTAAAAAGATCCAACTGTAGGATGATGACAGAACCTGAGCTTCGTTCTAACAATGATGACGCCACTTTTCTTTTATTTATTTTTCTTTTTTTTGGTCAGCGATCCATCGAGGATAAATTTGTACGAACATGACATACGAACAGACCACGACCTGCATGTTATAATATTGAAATATAACTCTTTAAAGGACGAAACTCAGGGAGTACTTTGACATGAGGCAAGCACAATTTATTCTACAATTCATTCTGCAAATTCAAAGCAAGAATGTTACTGATTTCTCATGCGAGAAATGTTGATGATTCGATCTGCATATCTCAGCCATAGCAATCATGTGACTTTTAATCCTATTTCTACTGCCCACCTAGTTACTGGGAATCGATTTATTTCAATAAACTCAAACTGGCTAAATAAATCTAGGAAACTAGCTTTGCCCGCTTTCCCATTCCCGTGGGAGTATAGGGATAACATACATAGCCTATGTCCATTTGCTGGTTCTAGACTATATCCGTACCAAAATTCATATAAATCGGTTCAATAGTTTGGGCGGTAGATAATAACAAAGAAAAACAGACAGACAGAGTTAATTTCTGATTTATAATTTTAGTAAATACTTCCTTGAGGGCCGTTTTCGGGAGATGATTTCAAGTTTATGTTACTAGGAGATGGTGTAGCATTCTAAGGGTGGAAGAGTTTTTAAAACCAGTGCAGTAGCTTCTAAGTTCCCGTTTACGTTTCCGTTCGCATGGGAATATAGGGATAAAATATATAGCCTATGTCCTTTTGGGTGCGAAACGGTTACATAGAAATACGGTATGACAGAGTTACTTTCACAGTTACAATATTAGTCAGTATAAGCAGTATGGTGCAGCATAGCTCGGGGAGGCTAGGATCTTGATGCGTTTCAAGGAGCAACCATTTCTGGCATATTCCCAACGGCTAGGTGAGAAAGCACTTTTTATTGCATTTAATTAATTACTCTTGAAGAACTCTCCAATTCCTCGCAGAAGGCAGAAGACGGTCAAACTTCAAACTTCAAACTTTATTGAGACTACTAACTACATAATTATGAATATACACATGATTTTTTTTTTTTTGTCGACTTAAAGATATGTCTGACTGAAACTAACTTTATACAAAAGATTTTTAACTTTTAATCATAGGTTTCATTAAAAGATTTACAAATGATTGGTAAGTGTACACTTGCTCCCGGCGTACAATAAGTGCAGAAGACGGTTACACCCGACAATAAAAACAACTTAATGTTTCGGGGGTCTGAATGCGAACTCCAACGGAACAGACAGACAAAATAAACACTGAATGAACACTGTAAAGTATATCTACGACTTGAGTCAATATTAGCAGATATTAGCATATATTTCTTGAACAACTAAGCCTTAGGTTGACTGCTACCTTGCGAATGATTGGGGTTTGTGCCATTAATCGGTTCGTATGCCAATAATTGGGATAGTTGCCTATCAACGGATCAATTTTAACGCAAATAGCTGCCAAATTGTACCTCTTTTCGTCAAAAGTATACTTCTGATGTTTGCATTAATAACAAGCAAACATTTGTGAAAATGGACAGCACCGCAGCAAAACAAGTTCAAGCATGTGCTGAGAGCTGTCATATTTTTCTCAAGTATAATCTGTGAGGAATCTAGGGCATCTGCAGCTAGTTTGCCTTTTTGTAAAGGCTTAGAAAAAAAGAAAAAAGGAGAGTACTCCTTATCACAGTGCAATTGCTCTGAAAGGACCTACCAGTTCCAAAAGGCTTGACCCATGGAAAGCAATTGAATTGTTCTCGGGCTTGAATCTCAAACTCTCAAAATTCAACTAAAATGCTGATCGGGATCGGCCAGGGAAACAAGATTACTAGACTACTACCTATCTAAAGAACTTAGCTTGAACTTATAACATAAAAAATAGCATCAATTTTTCATAATTTTAAGATGACAATCAATCAAACGTTTCAATTGATGGCAACTCTAAATCTCACTTCCGTCCAATGATTTATAACAAAATTGAATCAATTATGATTTACTGGAGGATAAAAGCTATCAATCATACAATGACAATGACAATTTTAGTAATAAATTTCTTATCCCTTGTTCACAACTCACATACCGTTTTCATTTCATGGATTTTGATCATATTGTGTGCCCACAATGGTAGTTGGAGTTGCATTGCACAAACTTTTGTCTATTGTTTCTTGAGTAGAAACAAGAAAGGTACGAACGAATATTTTTTTAATTTCTTCAAAAACCTCTCACTGTTGTGCCCTTCAAAAACCAGCAAACAGAACACCCGATCCCGAACTGCTTCTTCGGTAAAAGGTGAATCAATATAACTTTGGCCAAACTTTGCTCCATGATGATGACATAGATTTCCACAGTTTTTACCCCCTAACTTGCCGGAATCCACATCGCAATATCTTTCATGCTACTTGCTGCCATCAACTTTAACTATTTTGACATTGATGCAGCCCCAGAGAGCGTTTAAAAAATAGGTGGGGTAGTGGCAGCATGAATATTTGAATGCATCCGAATGGTGCACATGATGAACGCGGCAATCATTTGTCCTTGTGCCGCATACAGTTTTATACAAATATACGTACAATTATTCACACAGCAGGATCTAAGGCGGGACCACACGTAGTTTCATAAGCAAATGGCGGGGGAGACGATTATTAATGTTTGCATACTTACGATGGGGAGGATGAGGGATATTTACGCACGTTTGTGTCAGAATTATCGTCGTTGTCGTCGCAGCCGACATAGTCGTCTTCGTCATCAAGAGCCCCATCGTTATCGCTGTCTACTGCCTCAACAATAGCCGCCAATGCCAGAGTGCTTTGAAGCCTTGAAGAAATAATTGTCAGGCTCTAGGTACAAGTACCACCGAAATCATAGCGCCCAAAATGTTTGTCGGTTCATAACCATACTCAATGAACTAATCACTGAAATGGAATGCACAACGACTTTGCTTTTAAGGAGAAATCTTTGATGCCATTGTTAGCTCACCAGTCGATCAGAGCATCATGTGCGCGATACAATGATGGGTGCATTTCGAATGGCTTCGCCTCTTCGGCTGATGATTATGATGATGATAATGATGATGATGGGAGCAAACACTACAAGCGAGCTACATTTTTGAAAAAAATGTTAAATATTTCACTAGCTCAAAAGCATTTCCAAAAATGGTGTGACCAGACCATAAATATTACCAGAAATATTAGACATGAAGTGGGTTGAACACAGATCTGACTACTGCGGTGTCTTAATGGATTCTGATGAAATCCATATGAAGTTTCAGAGCAATTCTTTACCTATTGCATTGAGTCTGATTGACGAGTTTGAGTTTCTCTGGGGAGATGATCTCATCGTCAAGCATTTTTTGTTTTCTAGGCCACAAAATGTAGGTAATTATGTGCAGATATTTTTTTTTCATTTTCATGGCGTAGTTTGCAGATGGGATCTGCTGCCAACCTTATTAAATGAAGATGTTTCTCTGGAGAACAGTTGCCAGTTAATAGTCCTATGCAAGTTCTGAGCGTTTTGTTATTGAGATGTTGTAGGAAGCATAGCGTAATAAGTGAGCTTAATGCTTTATGGGCAACTTACTTGCTTACTTAAGGCGGCGGTACACTCCGTGTCGGACCAGGGCCTCAACCTCCTCTAACAGCGGAATTGGGTTCATCATCGCCGTTATAAAGCTTGGAGAAGTGGTCTTTCCATATCCTCAGCATTGATTGCGGTTCAACCATAATGTTCCCTTGATCGTCCGGCTTCGGCCCGGAGCTTATAGCCCGAGACTGTTGTTTTTACCATTTCGTAAAACTTCCGAACCTCATTCCTGCTATGGCACCCTTCTATCTTCTCGATCGCGCGCTTCTCATGCTCTCTATTTTTCCGTCTGAGAAGCCGGTGTTCGTCTCTCCTCTTCTGCTTGTATAGCTCATAAGCAGTTCTAGTCTTTTTGTGCAGCGCCGCTTTGTATGCTTCCTGTTTAGCTGCATGTGCTTGCCGGCATTCGTCGTCAAACCAGGGGTTTCGTTGTGGTGGCCGTGTGAAACCCAGCACTTCAGAGGTGGCATCTCTGATGGCTGATTAGCAGTGCTGCCACTGGTTCTCTATACTTGATGCTGGCGGCATAGGACTTCTTAAGAGGTTGTAAGAGACTCGATCGGAAAAGGACTTATCAATCTCTTGCGATTGTCGTCGTCGTCGAATTTTCTCACAGTATTTCCTTGTTTTGGCTTAGATCGGGATATCCGCAGTCGTACCTTCGCTTAAACAAGGTAGTGATCCGAGTCAATGTTGGTCCCTCGGAATGTTCGGACATCCTCTATACTGTAGAAGTGTCGTGCGTCGATCACAATGTGGTCAATCTGGTTGACGGTTGATTGATCAGGAGATTTCCATGTCCCTTTGTGGATATTGATGTGCTGGAACCGCGTACTAGCTACCATAACGTCTCTCCCCGCAGCGAAATCGATCAGCCTGAATCCGTTATCGGAGGTGTTGTCGTGCAGGCTGTATCTTCCGATTTTTCCAACAAAGATGTCCTCTCTTCCTAGCTTGGCATTAAAATCTCCTAGAACAATTTTAATGTGATAGCTAGGGCACTGCTCATACATGTGTTTTGTCCAGGAGCTCGTAGAATACGTCTTTGGTGTCTTAATCCTTTTCCTCTGTGGGGGCATGGGCGCAAATGAAGCTTATGTTAGCGAATTTAGCCTTGATTTGGATTGTTGCTATGCGCTCGTTCACATAGTTGAAACTCAAGACTTTATGCCTGAGTCTAGTTCCAACAACAAATCCACATCCAAACAATCGCTGCTTTTGTTCTCGGTTAATAAATAAATCTACCTGGTCCATCCCATCGCTTTTCTTGGAGAGCGGTAATATCTGCTTTGTAGCAGTTTAGGGCTTCCGTTAATTGTTCGGCTGCACGTTGTCTATTAAGGGACCTAACATTCCACGTACAGATCCGAAGTTCGTGGTTCGTTTTTCGTTTGCTTGGTTGGTCATCAGTTAATCCTTCCGTATCCGAGGCTTGTTGGTGCTTTGCAGCTAAAATGGCTTTTCGAGGCCGGGAACTCACCCCGACAGCACAACCCCTAACCTGGAGGGCCAGATCCTTGTATAGCTCCAAAGATGGGGCGCTGGATAGACCGTTCCTAATAAGCCTGAGCTCCAAATATGTTGTAGTAGCCCTGTCAGGTAGTTCAACCTGACTGGAACTATAGACGCCACCGTTGATTCCATCTAGGGAATTCCTCCGTTGCCGTCTGGTTGAAAGTAGAGGTGCCAAAGTGGGAACAGCTCCCCTCTCCCAAAAATTCTCTCATTTGCTACCACCAACAACCTTCCAATTGGGTTGAGACCCAATCTCCAGTTGAGGTATTAAGCACCCGATGCTCACCAAGTATGGGTGAAAGTAGGAGTTGATAGAAAGAGGTGGATTTTAAGAAAATCTATGGATGCTAGGGTCCTCTTGGGTGCACGTGTCTATTATCATTTGACCATCGAAGCTGATAAATAGATTTTTAAAGAATCCAAAATAAAATCCCTCACAATAAAAGTTCAAGTCAGATGGTAGAGCAAATACACACACCCTGGTAACACTGTTCACAATCACTAATGTTAAATTGGAATTCATAACATGTTGGACGCATTTTCAGCACTTTATCGCAAAGAGTTTTCTGCAAACATGCATATTGGTGTGATGGATGCTTTCAATACATCATTGTGCACACAGATTTTTCGGGAAAGAACTGCAACCTAACGTTCCGAAACCAACGGAGCTGCCTCGGATAGTTTGATAGTATGTTGAGTTGATGCATTTGGTTGTGACGTGAACAAGACCATTGCACAACAATTGTGATTGTATGTTTCTCGTTTGTTGCGAAACTGTACTAAGACAAGTTTAACCACTCACTCGTCAAGATCTCAAAACAGAAAGATTGTTATTTTAAGTTTATGCAGAGTCACAGTCCTCCACAGAGGCGAGTTAAGGTAAGCAAATTCTAGCCCCAACAACTCAGAGCTAACCATGTCAACTGGGATGAGTAATGACATCTATCTTGGCTGAGATTTTGCTCCACAACCAACAAGAGGGAGAAAAAGTTGTATTATGCTAATGTACCGGAGTGACATTCCATCAACAAACATCAAAATGCGAAGGGTGCTCAGGTAAAAGCTGGGTCGTCCTCGTCATAATCGTCAAGCTCGCCGTAGTCTGCGTCGTGGTAGGCAATCATATAGTCTTCGTCATCATCATTATCATCATCCTCGTCATCATATCGCCTATACTCATGCAGTAGCCATGTGCCGTTAAAGTCTGCAATTATCTCGTGAGGCCTCTCAAGTACCGCATAAGCTCAAAGCAACTCTAGAGCGCGCCTCTATTATGCCAACCTATTGCAAAAAGCAAAAGTAAAGCCTACAACACGTTAGCACTTAAGGAAAAATGTTTACAGTCTCTATTCGACACAGATTTGGTTTTACTTGGTTTTTATTTTTTTTAATATACGACGAGTAGTACCTACACACATTTAGCTCCTACCTCATCTCATTTTGTATGCAAAGTGCTTGTGAGTTTATAAATAATGATTTGGTGCAAATTTCAACAACGTTTATTCAAATTTATTTTTCTATATGCAATTTGTGATGTTAGAGTAATGTACAAACAAATTATGAGGTTTATGTGTAATGAAATCAACATTTTCGAGGTGAGAATTTGCATACTTTGCCTATACGCAGAAGTAGGTGCCTGTGTAATGTGGACGAGTCAACGAGTGGAGGAGGCTTGAATTAGCATTGGCATGATACCAGCACTCAAAATAATCCTGAATAAAATATGTTGTTTGTATATTAAAATGGCAATGTCGAAAGTACATGATTAAATCAAAGAGGATGCCATTTTTCTCACCCTTTTTTTAATTTTAATTCAATTGTTTGGCACTTACATAAAAATCAATTATTTCAAGAAGTTGACTGAAGTGTCAAGTGGCATTTTTGACGAAACAGAAGTGTGCAACGCTCATACGGGAATAGCAAGTTCAATCAACGAAATTTCACTACAAATAGAAAAAGTGCGTCCTCTTTGTTAGAAAGGACGATAAACCTCGACATTTCTTGTTTCAGAAGAGTTGATCACTTATGCAAATTGAAGATTTTTGAGTTGTTGACTGTTTTTAGGAGACTTACTGGACTTTGGGTTTTCTGGATGCATCTAAATCTCACAACAACTTCAATGACATCTTATAATGCAATTTGTCTAATCCACAAGAAAAAGTAAGGTGCGTCATTTAAGAAGTCATTAGCCTTGGGAAAAATCTCTCTTGCGTAAACTTTGTGAAAGCCAACTAAGGACGTGTGTCCAATAAATTTATAAAAGTTTCTTTCTCGTGGCATTTTTGTGTCGGAGATTTATCCGCCCAATCAGGGTTTCAATTGAAAACGCTTGTTACATCGCTGTGGCTGATAGTGATCCAATGGGAATAAGAGAAACTGTCAAAGAAAACACAGAAAGGATGATCAGCTTTCTCAAATTTGTATTTATCTTTCCGATGAGTGGAGTTTGAATGGAAATTAAATTCAAGTGTTTCAGAGGGAAACCCCATTTAATGGGAGTATAAGCTACCTTCGTCAAATTAAATGAAACACTCTCACTTAATAATTTTACTCTTGAGGATTTCCGAAATTTGGGGGTTAACTAATTCGACTTAAATGAAAAGAAAAAAAGTTGGATCTGGCTAGGAGGCTTTTTAGAATAATATGGGGTTTTTTTGCTCTAGGGGTTGAGGAGCAACACTGATTTGAAGATTGAACCTCGAAAGTATATAAGCCACAATCTTTCGTACTTGGATTTGTTTTCGGTCTTATTGTGGCTTTTAGATTTGTAAAGCAAATAAGAAATTCCGTTTTGGAAGAGGTGATAATTGGAGGCATTTACACGAATGACAAGTTTACTACTACTACTTTACTACTTTAAAGAAATTAATGAAAAGGTTGGCGCAGCCGAGTGATTGGCTGCGGGTCGTAGGTCATTCCTCTCATCCGTGTCTGTGAGTTATTGGAGGGGATTTACAATTTTGTGCCGATTTTGAATGGTTTTATTTGAAAGCGCCCTTCATTGCAGCGAAACTATACTGTCGAAAAACTAGGCAATTCCTCAAGGTAATGCCTATGGGAAACGTATCAGTCTTCTTAACATCGCCTACAAAATCCTCTCTGCCTGATAGGTCCTTATCAGCGCGGATTTTCACACTACGGCAGATCTTGGAAAAAACCCAGGAGCTTCAAATCGATACCCACCACCTTTTTATCGATTTTAAGGCCGCGTATGACAGCATCTATAAAGAGTTATATAGAGCCATGTCTAGTTTTGGCATCCCTACCAAACTTGTCCGATTGTGTAGGATGACGGTGGAGAACGCACGCTGCTCCATCAGGGTCGGAAAAGATCTCACCGATATATTCGATGTCAAAAAAGGTTTAAGGCAAGGCGATGCACTGTCATGCGACTTCTTCAACATCGCTGTTGAAAGAATAGTGCAAAACTCCTACGTCAACACAAGAGGCACAATCTTTCAAAGATCCGTTCAATTGCTCGGATATGCCGACGATATTGACATAGTTTCATAGTTTCATAGTTTCATAGTTTATTCCATAATACAATATTCACAGTGATACGTTAAGATTCAAATCTTTTAGAGCATCAAATAAGACTTTAACAATAAAATTGAGTTTCACAAAAGAAATATTAAAAGAAGGAAAAAAAATTAAAAAAGTTAGAAAAAAAAAAAAAAAATAATAATAATAATAATATATAAGTATAATGATAGCAAATATAGTTGAAAAAGTAAATTAAAAAGGAGTTTATCATAAAAGAAAGTACATTAAGAAATAGTAGTATTAGAAAGGTGCATAAATAATTTTCTCTTAAAGGCTGCATGTGAAGTAGTGCTTTGCAACTCATTAGGAATTGTGTTCCATAAACGAATTGCAGAAACATAGAAAGAGCGTTCAGCAATGCTGCGCGTAAAACGAGGTAAAAGAAGTTTCAATCCTCTTTGCGACTGCAAAAAGTTGAGCGGTTCAATTAAATACGTAGGGCATCTACGATGGATGACATCATGGAGCTTCAGAAGCAATCTAAAATTTAAATAGTTATCCAAACAAAGACCAAACATATCATTACGTAGATGAGAAACACTAATGTATCTAGGGATAGAATAAACATATCGGACGCAATCATTGAGAGCTACATTGAGTTTATTTCTACAGTTACAATCTAAAGATGGATAAACAGACGAGTTGTAGGTAAAGTACGGAAGAATGAGAGATTTGACAAGCTGTTTTCTTAAATTTGGTAACAGAAGATCAGAAGAAGATCTTAAACAACGCAGTCCTGAGTAAATTTTCCTAATGGAGTCAGAAATTGCTTTGCAACAGCTCAAATTGTAGTTTATCTTATAGCCTAAGTACGTAACATCTTTAACGAACGAAATGACTTCATTGTGCAAAATAACCGGAGGAAAGTCTTCAAAGCTTGGCTCTTCTCTAGCACATAACATCGCAACAGACTTGGACGGGTTAAGTGTTAATTTATTACTACTAGACCAATCAAATACACAATCTAAGTCCTCATTCAATCTAGTAAAACAGTCATCCATCAAACCAATTGGACGAAATATATAAATGGCCACATCATCTGCATATAGATGAACTTGGCAATTGGAAACAACATCTGGAAGGTCATTTATAAACAATGAAAATAACAGCGGACCCAGCACTGAGCCTTGAGGAATTCCAAGATTAGTAACATGGGAATTTGAGGTTCCGATATCCGTTTTAACACATTGAACGCGATCAACCAGATAGCTACGCATGAGTTTCAGGGAGGAGTTGGCAAAATCAAAATTATTTTTAAGTTTTGAGATAAGAATTGAGTGGTCAATACTGTCAAAAGCTTTAGAGAAGTCCAAGAGAACCATTACTCCAAACTTCCCCGAGTCAAGTGCAAATCGGATATCATTGGTAACCTTAATTGCTGCAGATTCACAGCTATGGAGATTACGAAAGCCGGATTGCCACACAGATAGCAAACGCCTATCATTTAGATAGAACTGTATCTGGTCATGCATAATTTTTTCAAGTAATTTACCAAGAAATGAAAGGATGCTGATAGGCCTAAACTCTAATGGTGTAGAAGGGTTAGGTTTTTTTGGAACTGGGATAATATATGAGTTCTTCCACTGGTTCGGAAACACTGAACTATATAAACAGAAGTTAAAAATATGAAGCAAATATTTCAAAACTAAGGGACAAATAAGTTTGATAAATTTCGGTGAAACATCATCAGAGCCAATAGCATTGGATTTAACAGCATTAATAGAATTTACAATCTCGGCTACTTCAATAGAGGTAAAACTAAACGAGCTTTCAGTATCCGGCATATCAAATATTCTTTGCGGAATTGTTGAACTAGAGTGACTTGGAACTAAAGCTCTTACCATCACTTCAGGGTTGAAAGGACATTTATTTTTGTTTTTATCTTCTTTAATACCCATCAGTTTTAGGTTGTTCCAAAGCTCACGGGTGCTGAGTGAAGGATTTAACTTGCCCAATAAAAATGATCGTTTTGAATTCCTTATTGTGGAATTAACCCTGTTACGTGAGAAAACGTACTGTCTTTTATTGTACGCAGTAGGGTTGCTCTTGAATCGTCGGTAGAAACGCTCTCTCTCTCTAATGAGTAATTTAATTTCATTTGTAAACCACGGACATTTATTACGATTGACTTGCTTAGTTACAATTGGAACATATAAATTATATAAACTCAGAATCATGTTATTGAAAAGAGTAACTTTAGCATTAAGGTCAGGCATGTACAGAATATCGTCCCATTCGGGTCCATAGAAGTTACTCGCCACTGTGTCAAAATTAAAATTTCTGTAAGATCTGTAACTAATTGTTTTTATTTGGTTACCTCCATCGAATACAAGACCAAAAGAGCAAAAAATGAAATCATGTATAAACTCTGAAGTTGGTTTAATTTGGTCATTACATAAGATTTTAGATTTAGAATTAGTTAGAAACATATCCAAAAGAGACGGATTCGTACATGACTTGAAACATGTTGGCCATTGATTATTCACCACGGATAATCCAAGTTTCTCACAAAAATGAGTAAAAAGGCGTGTAGGAGCACTGTCATTAAAAAAATGAACATTGAAGTCACCTCCAATCAAGATATGATCATATTTTGGATTAAGACGCATTAAAGTCTCCTCAAGCTCAGAGATGTAATCCACCCTAAACATAAGAGGAGGACAATAAACAGAAACAAGCAATAGTTTTTCTACCGATGTCTTCACTTCGACGCAAACAAAATTGATATGACTCTCAGATGAGATATAAACGTACGACCCCAATAAATTCTCACGTAAATATATACAAGAACCGCCACCAATCCTATCTTTCCTATCACATCTAAAAATTTTAAAACCTGGTATAGAGACAAGACCATCCAGAACATACATGTTAAGCCAAGTTTCTGATACCATAATGACATCCATCAAAGAAGTACTAAACATTTGGTAAAGCATGGTATACTTCGCTCTTATACTTTCCGCGTTCAAACAACAAACTTTTAGACCATCATTATGCGCGCTACATAGCAAATTAAGAACGATTCTTACAATATCAGGATCCATGCCAGCAAAGTATGGTAAAACAATATGCCACCACCAACACAAACAACAAAAAAGAGAGAATTAATTGCACCGAGAATAGGAATTTAAAAAAATAAAAAAAATATAAAAGAACATAAGAAGTTAAAGAAAAGTTACCATAAAAGAAGTTAAGATCTAAGTATACAAAATACAATATTAGATTAAATATAAAAGAAAGATGCATATTAAAATAGATTTGTGATCATACATTCCATAATAAACTTCCAAGTTCTGACATTTAAAAATGATTCCTAGTAATAAATCATACACTAAAAGCATCATCACCAGCAGCAGCAACAGAAGATACCTCAGCAACATAAACAACAGCATCATTAACATCCGCAGCAACATCAATATCCGCAGCAACACCAACCCTACCAACAGCAACTCCAGCGTACTCATTGTTTCCCGCATTATCAGCACCGTCATACATATTAGAAGAGATCGAGCAAAACACTTCAAGAGAATCCAAGCTCGTGACACATAAAGGCCTTTTGTTAGCATCATTACTTTGTCTAACATAAACTCGTCCACGCCGAGTAAAAACCGAATTCAATAATCCGCTCTTCCTCATTTCATTTGCTTTTCGAAAAATCGTATGGTTGTGTTTAGTCAAACTTTCATACACACGCACAAATCTATTCCCGACAAAGCCAAGATCACTCAGAGAAACAGCTCGCGATTTTTTTCTATAGAATGCATTGGAATGAGACAACACATTCACCTTATCAACAGCATGAGGGAGTTTGATTATGATCGCACTGGATTTTGTATTATATTTTGGCTTAGTACGGATAATTGTGATGGGGGTTGGTGGGGGTGACAGGTTAATCAACTCGCAATAGCGCAGAAAGAGACTTTTTAAGTTTTCATTTGCCTCTATGGGAATACCATGCAGTACAAGATCACCAGAGATATTGTTTCGCGCCAATGCATCAATTTGAATTTTCAGCATAGTATTGTCCTTTTCCATCAGCTGAGCTTTTACAAGTGATAATTCGTCTTCATGGCCGTCCAACCTCTTTCCTTCTTCTTCTAATGCATCAAGTCTGCTCCCAAATGTAAACAAAGAGTGATTAAAAGAAATCATTCTCTCGTTGAATGCATTTTCAAATTTTTCAATTTTTTTGTCCACATTTTCTTCAATTTTGTCAATTCGTAGAGACAAACTAGTGCACAGAGTGTCAATTTCCTTTTTGAGTTGCGTAACAATAGACTCAGTTAATCCATTAAGGGTTTTCTGCATAGCTGCAAACCGAGATTCAATTTTATTCCACAGCACGGAAGGTGATGATGATGAGGGAGAATTTATAGTTGAGGGAGAGGAACTTGCGAGCTTTTCTGCCGACCGTAACTTTTTTTGTTGGTCATTTAATTTATTACTTGCCATAGTCACAAAATAAAAAGAAAAATTCACGAAAATAAACTTTGATAACTTTGATAAGGCAAAATATCAGGTTGTAGGATGATTGGACTATAATTAAGTTTAGTTTCACTAGGAATTTAACTTTTAAAAACTTTAAATAACAAAAGAAATGGAATTTATTACGGAGAAAAATAAAGTGCTACCTTCTCTTACACATATGTGTAACTCATTGACATAATTGGAAGAACGCAGCGTGATGTCAATGGCGCGTTTATGAGCATTGAGACGGAAGCGAAGAAGATGGGTTTGGTGGTAAATGAGGGCAAGACCAAGTATTATGCTGTCACCAAAAAACGACACCCAACACCGACGTCTTGGACAGAACATCACGATTGACAGCTATAACTTTGAGGTAGTTTAGGACTCTGTCTACCTTGGCGCCGCTATAAATTCAGACAACGACACCAGCGCTGAAATCAAACGAAGAATAACTCTTGCCAATCGCTGTTTCTTCGGACTAAGAAGGCAATTGAGTAGTAAAGTCCTCTCTCGAGCAACTAAGATGTCCCTGTATAAGATACTTATAATCCCGGTTCTTATATATGGCGCAGAGGCATGGACATTGTCAAAGGCAGACGAGAACGCTTTATGATGCTTCGAGAGAAAAATTCTTCGGGTGATTTTTGGTCCCGTCTGCGTAGATGGAGAGTGGAGAAGAAGATTTAACGACGAATTGTACAGCCCGACACTGACCTGTTCAAACGAGTCAATGTCCAACGGCTTAGATGGCTGGGTCATGTAGAGCGAATGTTCAAAATAGTCATAAATATGGGCAAAATATCGATGCCGTGAAATAAGGTCGAAGGCAATAAGGCCGAATCGACCTTATTTCCCAAAAATTGGGAAATAAGGTCAAATTTTTTTTTCGACCTTATTACGAATTTTGGGAAATAAGGTCGAAAATCTTTATTTCTCAGTTGAATTCGACTTTATTTCTTTGTTTAATATTTTGCGATCATTGTTTATAAAGGCTTTTACTTTTGGTAGAAACAGAAATGTTCTGAGGCACATTAGATTTAAGGAGTTCAACTTTTCATCCGGTGGGGGGGGGGGGGGGCGGCCCGGTGCACCGCGCGGCCGGCGCGGGGTCTGCGCGGGATCGGCGCGGGGTCGGCGCAAAGTCGGCACGAGGTCGGCGGTTTCATTTTTTTTTTTTTGTGGTTAGAAAATTAAACTTTTTTATGATTTTCTAACCACAAAAAGTTTCATTTTCTAACCACAACACTAATAAGAGCTTAAACCGAAAAATTAAAACATTTATTTTACAACTTAGGGGGCCAACTCACAAGTAACTTTTGAAATTTATTCTATAGAAACGCCTCCCTAACCTGTACAAAAAATTTCAACCCCTCAGTCCCGTAGCGGAGAAGCAAAGCGAAGCGGCCCCATAAATTCTTTCTTCTTTATCCAACAGAAATTAAATTCGATTTTATTACTCAACGGATTTCGACTTTATTTCTCAACTTTTGGCATTTTTATTTTTGTCAAATAATTTCGTTTTTTCTTTTCGACATTATTACCTTTTCAATAGGAAATAAGGTAGAAAAATATTTTTGTTGTTGTTTTCGGCCTTATTTCCCAAAAAAGGTAATAAGGTCGATTCGGCCTTATTGCCTTCGACTTTATTTCACGGCACCCAAAATATCATCAAAGTAAGTTCTTATTTTAACTTTCCTTTAAACTTTGAACATTTTTCGCCAAAAGGTCCATGATCACTGAAAATGAAAAATAAAAACCAATCAATGCACCTAACGATGAAAAGTGGAAGCTTTTTAAGAAATCATGAACATTTTCGATTGTTACCAACGAACTCGCAAATAGAAGCGAAAGTCCATGAAAAGAAGTAACAAATACTAGAAATATGGCAGGTCTTATGGGAAGACATCAAAGAGATTTTCTACAGATCCGTACTGTTATTCAGGGCACCTGAAGCTGAAGTTTTAATCCAATTTTTTTATCGTAAAAGTCGGGATAATAGGTTTCTGTAAGCTCGGCAAGTTTCTAAAGACGACCACCTGTCGGCAGTTTTGAGAGTGTTTCGTTGTATTCTGTTTCTTGTTTTTCTTGTTTGGCTTGAAAGATTTGTTGCCCTTGCTGTATTCGACTAAAGGCCCAACTGAAAGTTATCAAGTCAAAAGACTGTGATACCATTCTAACAATTTTAATTTTATTTTATTCTTTTTATTCATTCTAGGATTCAGTAGACTGGATTGTGAGGTGTAGACTAATTGAAATTCGTTAGCCGGTTTTCATTAAAACTCGAATTCTTATTTTTAACTTTTTTTGAAAAGAAGTTTTTTAAAAATATGGTATGCTAATTTTGAGATCTTGCGGAAGATGACAAAGAAATTGAAAAAAGGTAAAAAATACCGTTTTGAAAATATTAAAAAAAAAAATCAAATTTCTTTTTTTCTTAAACTAATACATATTGGTAGGTGTATTTGAAAAAAAAAAAATTTTTAATGTTGATGAACAATCTCTTCAAACAACATAGAACTTCCAAAATATAAAGTAAAATCCTATAATCGTAATTGCTCATCGACGAAAAAGTCGGTTTTGAAATAAACGGTTACTAGACGTTTTTCGAAAAAAATTTTTACGTCATAAGAAAGACAATAAAGAAATAATTGGTTAGGTTAGGTTAGAATAGGTTTGGTTCAATTGGCTTTCAGCCATTGTCAAAAACTAACACAACATTGTGTTCATGGTGATAACATAAGAAGTGTGTGGTGAACTGCCTCACTGAATTAAACCATCTGCAGAAGTCGTTTTATGGAACACCGAGTCTCTGGTGAGGTAATATACCGTAATAACACCAATTATGGAGCCATTATGGATAGCAAGTGTCTTGTGTGTCTTGCTTTAGCATAAGTTTGCATGTAGCGATTTGTATACCAATTTTCAACCTGCTGTTTGTGATCGAAAAATGGGTTCCATTTCTGGGAGATTTATCGGCATTGCAGTTACCTCAGACATCTCTGTACCCTGGCACCCAAAAAAGGTGAATATGAAGAAAAAATATTCAACAAATAATTTTATCCAAATCAACTGTGTCGTTTTCGAAAAAAAAAAATTAGTATATCCAGTGTTGCCAGCTAAAAATGTTGAATCAGTCAAATCTGACTCTTTGATTGGAATTAGCTTCTTTAAATCCATATGATAATGTTAATCGTCAATGTCATATGCAGACAATTAATAATGATTGTAGAATACGCCACATGAGCATCAAGGATGCATGGCAGCGCATCACCCTGCCAATAATCCGTCTACTCTGACAAAGCAGCTATATTCCTTCGAAGTCGACCACAGACACGACTGAATTGGACAGAAATGCCAAAGTGCAACTAAGTAATTGAATAACAATCAAAAATCAAATTAACTGATTAGAACTTACTGTGCTGAGCTTTGTTCTGCCCTGCCCAGTTAATTAAGATATGGGTGGGTATCTGACAAATACGTTGAATGATTTGTGTACGCTGTAGCCACAATATACATATACAAATTCAGTCTATGGTCAATGTGACGTTCAGCGTGCCTTTCTAAGCCAACTGCCAAATTGAACGTCTGACAAGTTTGTAGATAGCGAGCAAATCACATTGAGCGGCAATTTTTTTTTTTTTTTTTTTTTTTAATCAAACACATAACTGAAAATGAAAGAAAAAATTGTGAGCGTAAAAAAAAAACAAAATGTCATTCAGAATGTCAAATGAAACCGAACCATAATTCACTCTATGAAAAAAGAGAACGAATTTCGTTCAATAGCCATAAGGAAACCAATTTGTGAAAATATCTCCAAAGACGTTTATTTGCTTCATCTTTTTGACTGCATTTTTGACTATGAAAGGTTTTGTCTCTAACATAACACTACACCAACAGAAAAGAAAACGCCACCTTTCCCTTCTTACCAAGGGGAAATTCCAAAAAGCTCTTTAAAAACATCATCTCCTATTAATATCCTTTCGCTGAATATTACTTGAGATTGCAAAGCAAACAAACTAACAGACGGAACGAAATTTTCATAACACGCTATATGAGCGAACACCTTTCATCGGTAACGACATCGACAGCTCCTTGCACAAAAAGGCTTCACGTTAAAAGTGCATTCGATTGGAATCTCTTTACATATAAATTGAAAGAAAACTCTTGTTGCTTGTCAAGAAAATAAGAAACGAAAACATTGACATGAGTGAAAGGATATAAACATCCTTCGGAATTCAGCTGGCTGTGCAAAACAATAGACAAAACTAAAGGCAAAGATGAACGTTTCCGTCTCCTTATTCCGGTATACCATGTCGGTACGGTAACATGGAATGTAAGCAACTATACTTAAGTGGAAAACGAAAAGCAGGTATTGTTGCATGGAAAAATCTGTATGTACGTCTGGAGTACCAACATATAATGTACATGTGTAGGTAAGATACAAACTTAAGAAGCTGAATGCACGAAGAGTATATGTAAATCTAAAAATGTACATTGCATTCACATTTGCAGCAAAATAATGTGGCATGTGTTGTTTTTGGTTCTTCTGTTTGCTTTCAAATTGATCAAATTTTGATTTCAATTAACAATATTGAATGTTTGAATTTTTGTATTGTTGGTAGTCATGTTGACGAAGTTGTCTTTGCATGGGAGTGTTTTTATTGTGTGTCTGTGTTTGTTTGAAATATGCGCTCAAATGGATTGATAGATTTTCACATAAATTGTCTGTGGAGAGAGCTCGACACAGAGTTTGGTTTGAAGCAGTTTAATTGATGACATGAAATAAAAAATGGGCCACAAGAAAAATGAGTTACACTGTATCAATGGCAGACTAAAGGAAGTGCAAACAAATTACTCGAGCAAAGAACATAAACCTGCAATTGAGTTTGAAAGAATGTCCTGATCATAATCTCAAAGAAGAGAACACAAAAAATTATAAAACAAAGCACAGAGAATTGAATAATGACCACAGGATTTGGGTTCGTTGGAGAGTAAAAGGGGTAGTTTAAGTCACAATGTAGATAATTCATTTTTTAAATAAATATTAGAAAAATATCCTCCTTCTTGAATAATTATCCCTAAATAGTAGAAAACGGAGTTGCTTTCCGCCTCGCATTGGATTTTGATACAGTTTCTTTTTAATAGATGAAGTGGTTCGATTCTTTAAAATGCTATATTTTAAAAAAAACAATAGTAGATATCCTTTGAATATCGGGGACACATTTCATCCCCATTCATGATGAAGGTAATTTGAAGGAGGAACTCATAGCCTTCTGACAAACTTATCCCAGCGGGAGTTCCAGACAGCTTTTTTTTTTTGTCTTTTGACAACTTTATGTGAATAACGCTTTTGAATGTTTTCGATCCAACCAACGCCGTGTTTGTCAGGGTCAGGTATAGTCAGGTAGTTAAAAATGAAATACTTTTAACCGGAAATGATATTAATAAATGAAAATGACCCAGCCAGTTGCTTTTTACACCAAATGCAATCACAAACTGGTGTTCTCGATTTGACTTCACGTGTCCTGTTTTTTCGAGAGAAAATTTTTAATAAAAATACTTGCGAAATGCTGTCAGTCCCCGCGTTACTATTCTGGAGCAGGGATGGATTTCTTTTCAGCCGAAATCAAAAATTAAACAGAATCACTTTGTATCACACAAGCTCAAGAAATTGACGACATTAAAGCAGACTGACTTGACCCAGGTATGGCAATGTGCTTGTGCGTATGTTGCTACATTCTGATGACCACATTGAAGCCAATTTATGTGTTCCGTTTACGTAATCGAAGCTCTATTTCCAAAGAATAATCCTATTTTCATTAACTCGACCTTCATGTATTGAGGCTTAGCGTTGATTTTATTTCGATTTATTTGCGGGTAGCGTAGGCACATATTTCTATTTTCAGGACAGACAAATATTCTGAATAGAAATTTGAGGATGACTATTTTTTGACGATGATAAAGAATTTGTCAGTAAATGTGACATCCTGTAGTGGCTTATTAATGTTGCTGTGGTATCACATTGACATTTCTTTTTTTTTTTTGTGAATGAACTCACCTCAATCGGGAAATTATCTTAAATCTTCCTAAGGTTGCGAATCAATAAATCAGAGAATTTGTTTTCTTTTATTTCAAATATGAGCTTCAGTATATAAAGGAAAATCGTTCTTCCTACAGTTTAATACTTTAACTTTAGTCTCATAATAAAAGAAAAAAAAACTGAAGACGTGCGTCCGTTCCGCACGTAGGAAGCTATGTTTCTTTGTGGTAACTGAGCTGAAAATTCAATTCAACATCTAATAATATTTTCTTCTTCTTGCTACACAGCCTTACTAATCGATTCCATAGAACAGCTGCGTGCAGAAATGAGTCATCCATCTACCACATCTTCATCAACTGCTGTGAACAGCTTTGCGAAGAAAGGGAGCTTTTCGAACTGTTTCAAATTTTGATTCCTTCTCATCACAAATAATTTAAAATTATGTACAGGCAACTTCATTTTGTCGCCATTTTGCGGTCTGTATGCCTTGGTCATGTCACTTTCTCGCTGTCGGTGTGCCTTCGCTCTTTGTTTTTTCGCTTTTTGGAATACGATGTGAGTTTATCTTTGCACCTTTTGGCTTTTCGTGGTCCCTTATCATGTCGCTTTTTTTTCTGCCTTTATCAAGTCGTTGTTTGGTCTCAGGTGTTTTTTCGCTATCGACATGCCTTCATCATATAAATTTTTGGATATGGGTGTGTTATTTTTTAACGCTCCAGAAGAAGTCTAACTTAACAAAGCCTTATATTATGCAGGGTGTTCCGTAATTGGTGTTACATACTTTGGGATGTGATTCTTGGTCATCTCATATTCTAAGAAAAAATTGTTTTACAGTAAAGTCCGTTTCTTAACTTTGAAAATAGGCTTACAACTTTGGTGTACCTGTGTTAAATTCGATTTTTCTGTCAATACTGATTGTTAAGACCTTATTTTAAACTTAATTTCTTGTTTAAATAATATTATTATAATATAATATTATAAAGTTGTACCTCTTTTGATGCAAAAAAATATACTATGCTACTTTCACCAAAAAAGCGACAAAATTGGTTTAAAATGAAACCGATTAGTAAACCGATAATTATATTAATCTATTTTTCTTTTATCTTTGCCTCTAAATTGTTCTATGCATGCCAAAGAAGTATAACTTATAACGTGTGTACTGTGTACACTGTACATAGACACACACACAGCTTTTTTAATTGAACTATTCCAAAAGTTTATCAGCTCTCTTGTTATGTTCGGTAGCAATGAAATTTATCGAAACGGAGCGATTTGCTATCGGCTACAAGATTGGAATTACGTGTCCTTGCTGAGGTACCGACAGTTCCTAATACATTCGGTTATACTTCAGCTTTTCCCAATCTCTTTCCAACCGAAAGCATTAAACTGATTTGGTTTTGAATTTAACAAATTTGAAACTCCAGTTTTAATGTCATTTTTGATTCAAGGAACTAATTTGGTTTAATTGACAAATGAATTTGAATATTTCTTTCAGTCACGATCAGGAGTTCATTTACTGACTAAAGCCAACAGAACAAACAAAGGGTTATCTTTTAAATGCAGTTTAAAAAACCGAATAAAAAAACCAAATCCGCATTCAAAATTCTTATTGGAATTGATAAGTTGGCTTTTGCCGTTTGGGTTTAAGAAATAACTTCATGTTAATGTTATCCACGAATCCTACATTTCACCCAAGCAACACACAAGCTCTTTAAGAGTTGTACCAAAAAATTACTCAGCACTTAACTTGGACTTAATTTATACTTAAGAATACTTTTCTACTTATGTACCTATTAATTAGCTCTTTGTAGGTGGTTTTTCTTTTAGGTGTAACCAAAAACTCTTAAGGATATCTAAAATAATTCCTAGACAAGCGTTTTTCGTATGGACACTTTGCAGAACTTATTTAAAACCTTCTAAAGTAGCTTTTGCTCAGAGGTCGTTAAAAATCTGTCACTCACTCTTCTTAAAAAGTTTTAAAGTGATGTTGAAATACTATCATTCCCCCGTAATTTTTTTAGAGCGCCGGCAGATACATTCATAGATGGCTTTGATCGATCGTGTTTGTTTTCGATAGTAGGTACTATAGATTCCATTTACAAACTGAAAAAACAGTATGGCGAAAGAGAAAACAATATTTTCAGTGAAAGTCATACGAAAAGTCAATGCAATGTGCGATGTATGTGTATGGAATGGGTATAACATTTGTAAGGTAATTAGTGGCATAGGGTGTATCTTTAAAAAAATTTAGTTTTGGAAAGAAATTCAATTGTATGTTTGTTTTTATAATTTAGTCTGAGAGTATTTAGTGTGACTTGAAAATTAGAATTTCGAGAGAATGACTGATTGCTATTAAGGTTCGATCTGTAAAATAACTATTCGAAAGGAAAAAACTTAAACTTTTAATAAATATATCTTAATGCCATATTTAAATATTGGAAAAAGATCCAAAAAGCAACGCCTTTAGTTCTCGTTTGAATTCAAAAAAGTAGCATAAGTTAAAGTTTATTTTCAAGAGAAAGTGCAGATTCTAGTTAATACCCCAGTAATTTCAAATGGTGTTATTAAATACGAAAACGATTTATAAACATTTCAATGTAAAGTAAATGTGAACAGTACCTGAATTTTGTTAGTTTAGGTTAATGAAGTGAAGTTACAGACCTAAAAAGCAAAAAAACACAACAGAACACAGAGCAGACCTAATAGCATTTAAAATTCCGGCTGAACAAAAAGTTCCGGGCGAAAAGCTGCTCACGTAAAACTAATAATAAGGCTGAATATGTTCATTAAAAGTATCAAATTTGTATTTTACAGTTTGGTGTCTATGAGTGTGTTTCAGGAATTGGACAATAAAAAGATATAAAATCAAGCATTTTTATAAAAATATGCAATTCTTGTTTTTTCGTTTTTTAAATCCTTTCATTTTTTTAATTGCACAACTGGTTTAATACTTATATGCATAAGTCGTTGTCTAGAAAGTCGCATCCAAATAAAGAAGACAAATTATGATGCACAACAAAAGAAACGATACACCCTGTAGGACTAATTGTTGGGAAGACAACAGAAAAAAATATTCGCCATGTTTACTTTTGCTCAATTTCAAAAATATATTCTTAAAATGCAATAAAGTGTAATGTTTCAGAAAAAACAGTAGTTTAAAAAGTAAGGCTGAGCATTTATTTGTACAAGAACACTTTAAGACACCTTTGACATAGTTTTTTGCATCATTGTCAATTGATTTCCATTTTTTTTTTTTTTGCCATTTATTCAAAAAAAAACTTATTTTTTTGAAGGCGCGTTTATTTTACGGGTGGTAGAATGTGTGATTTCAAAGTAAATCTTTTCTGGCACATCAAACCCACGTTTAAATAGCTGGAAATAAGCATTTAATGTTTTGATTTTATGGGAAAAACATCTACTTAGTCTTTGCCGAAAATAATCCACACATAATAATGTATTCTTCTTTCATTCTATGTTCATTCCATTTCACAAATACTGTTTTCAATTCGTATTTGTGTAAAAGAGAAAGAAACTTATTCTTGCGTTGTTCTGAAACTTTTCGTCTCTATTCATTTCATTTGTCTCACTCAATCAGACACATATTTAAAACCATTTTAGTGCATCTTCTTGAAGTACAGTGCAAAACATACTCCGACCATATGCCCGTAGTGTTGAAGTGGACTAATGAAATTGTAACTCGACAAAAAGAACTTCAACTCCTACAGAAACTTAAATGGAAATGTAATGAATTATTATCTTATCAAAACAAATTAAATAAACATCTGTCCGAAATTCCTGCAAACCTTAATTCTACGGAAAAACTCTCAAATGCAGTAACATCAAGCATACGAAGCTCCTCACAAACCCAAAATCATACTCCCTCAGTTAAATTTAAACAGAAATGGTTTGATTATGAATGTGTTAAAGCAAGGCAAAAATCATTCGCTTTTTTACATTCTCTACGCAAATGCTACACAGAAGAACTGAAGAGATTGTATTTGGAATCAAATGCTGTGTATAAAAGACTATGCTTCCTCAAAAAAGCTGAATTTCAAAACAACCAAGTACGATCGCTATGCCTCATTAAAAACTCAAAAGAGTTTTGGAAAACAGCCAAGGAAATAAACGGGTCCAACTTCGTGATAGGCGCAACTATATCCGCAGATGAGCTCGTTTTGCACTTCAAAGGGTTACTTTTCAACAAATCAAGTTTATCATTCGAATATGCAGAACCTTTAGTCTTGGACGAAATTCTAGATTCAGAAATAACAGTTAATGAAATCCAAAATGTTATTATTAAAGCAAAAAATGGAAAAGCACCCGGTGAAGACGGTATACCGTATGAATTCTTCAAAAACGTTTGCCCAACCTTGAACAACAATTTAAAGCACCTTTTTAATACGATATTAACAACAGCTACAATACCAAACTCATTCAAAAAGTCCGTGATATTCCCAATTCATAAAAATGGTGATTCTAATAAGCCTGAAAACTACCGTGGAATCTCATTCATGAACACGATGGCTAAAATCTTTTGCGGTATACTTGTGTGCAGGCTAGAAAATTGGGTTGACAATCATGAAATTCTTACGGAGTTTCAAGCCGGTTTCAGAAAAAATTACTCAACTGTTGACCAAATATTTTGTCTCACTTCAATAATAAAAGCATTTCAAGCTAGGAAAAAGAAAGTTTACTCATTTTTCGTCGATTTAAAAGCAGCGTTTGACCTTGTTAACCGAAATGCACTCTTATACAAGCTGTCACAAGTAGGTCTTTCGACAAAATTTATCAAAGTCCTGAAAGAAATGTATACGGGGACGCAAGCAGCAGTGTGGGATGGTTCAGCTTACTCTCAGTGGTTTGATACAGACTCAGGAGTTAAACAAGGATGCCTGTTAAGTGCTTTATTATTTTCGCTCTTTATAAATGACATAGTCTCATGTATACCCGGTGGAATTCATATTGCTGATACTAACGTAAATGTGCTTTTGTATGCGGATGACCTAGTTTTACTATCGGAATCACCTGAAAACCTGCAATTGATGATTAACCGTCTTTCAAATTATTGTGAAACCTGGGGTCTCTCTATAAACACTGAAAAATCGAAAATTATGGTCTTCACACATAGCTCCCGCAGTTTAAATAGAAACAAATGGTACTACAAAGGCAACGAGATTGAAGTTACTAAAGAATATAAATACCTGGGTGTAAAAATGAACACGGTTCTAGACTTCAAAAATCACCTTCAAGGAAAAGCTGCTGCTTCCCAGAGCTTGGTCAACATGACGTGGCGAAAAATATTTTACAATCAAAACATCACGCTTTCATCTGAATACAAAGTCTTTGAAACCGTAGTAAAATCAACACTCTGTTATGCTGCTCAAATTTGGGGAATAGATGAATTTGAAGTGGTTGAAAAATTTCATCGAAATTTTCTGAAAAAAATGTTTCATCTACCAAGAAACACCCCAAATTATGCACTATATCTTGAAACAGGGTTACCTAAGATTTTTACTAATACCCTTAAATTTCAAGCAGACTACATTTTAAAAATTGCTTCACATGCTGATACTCGTCTAACGAAAAAATTGCTGCACTACGAACAAAGAAACATCGACTGGTGGATGATGAAATGGCAAAATATTGCCTCTTATTGCAACATTAATTTAGACTGGAACTTCAGTAACCTAGACTCCTTAAAAGAACAACTTTACTCCTTAATTCAAATAAATGAAGACTACACTCGTAACGCATTGATTGAAGAAGCACGGCAATCTGAAAGCAGAATTATATATTCACAATTAAATTATCACCTATGCAGTAACAACTACTTTCAGGATAACCTTAGCTACGAAGAAATATTGCTGCTGTTTAAATCGAGATGCGAACTCATGTACCTTAACGGCAGTCCATACAATGGTGCATCCGACCAATTTTGCACGCTGTGCAACATGAAGTTTGGCAGACAACTTTCATTTTATAAGCATTTGTCCAATCTTCAAACACCTAAGGCTTGCATATCAAGGAAAGGAACGTTTTACAATGATGGAAACATTAGAAATTTTAAACGGAAGAAATTGGAAAGAATTGTGTAATTTTCTTAAATCTATTATTAAATACAGAAATTTGTTAATAACTGAGTATATTTGAAGTTAAATTTTCCTTTTTATTATGTTTATATAACTTTTAATTACAATTATAATATATTGCCATTCAAGCTGACGGCTAAGCCAAAGCTATCTCAAATTCATAACCATTATACTTAAACTTTGTAACCAAATAATTGTTCTTATAAAATGAATTACTTACTTACTTACTTACTTACTTACTTAGTGCATCTTCTAAAGATCACCGAAAACCAGTGCTCTTTACCTGTTCTTGAAAAGAATATATTAAGAACTCTTCAGTTCATGCAGTTGGCTCCTCCCCTTTGGTCCCTTTTGAGTCTTAACGACGTCTTATCGATTGGTTAAGGCGTGAAAACTCTTATAAAATGGATACTTTACGTACTAGATAAGAGGAAAATGTGTTGCTTGTGCAAATATGGGTCATTTGCAAGGTCCTACTTTGCGTCACTTCTTCGAGCATTTCGGGCTTTATTCCTCGAACTACACGTGTAATTTTATCATGTTCGCTGTAAAGCTTCAATCGTATTCGTCTTGTCTACAAATACTAATGACTTTACTCAAGTCCACAAGAAATAATCAAGATAGAATAAATCGCATCATTTTGCCGGCCAACTCACAGGCTCGTTCCGAAAGATGTAATACTCGCCAAATTTATCCTTCAACATGTCCACTGTTTCACGAACTGCGTCTCAATAGAACCGTATCAGACAAGTTCAACTCAGTCAATTGGGATTGAGGGTAACTTTTCTTCCACGGTCGTCTTCGAAGAAAAATTGACTGATGATGCCCACCAGCCCACAAACCACACCAAATTGTCGTTTTTTTTTTTCAGGATGCATCGGTAATTCTTATACGGCATGATGTGGCTGTTTATCAATCCAGATGTGACAATTTTATTTACGTATCCATTGAGCCAGAATTGAGGCTCATCGCTCAGCACAATTTTTCGATTAAAATCTTCATGAAGCAGTTCTAACGCCCATTCACCAAAAATTTGACGTTGTGTAAGATCATTTGGCTTCAATTCTTGCAGAAGTTGAGTCCTATTACCTCTGAAACTCAAATTGATTTGTAAAGTTTTCCATGTGGTTGATTAACACAATCACAAATGCTGAGAACACTGGACGCTGCTACGACTGCAATAATCTTTTCGGAACGCCCTGTACGCATGCTAGTCGATGGTTTAATGACCAAAAAAGTAAATTTGGTGATAATAGCACGAAATATTGATTCACAAGATCGATTATGACGAACAGTAAGAACCGATGCAAATTTTTCACGGAGCACGAATTTTGATGATAATTTTCAACAGTTTGCAATCGTTGCTCATTTGTAAGTCTTTGGGAGAGTCACGGTATACTGAAATTAATTTTGACAGATGATGTGTGTACTCCAATAACCAATATACTTAACAGTACAGCCAACCTGAAAACACTTAAATCATAAAAAAACACCCTTTTTTAATTTTTGTAAGTGAAAAGCTTCAGAAGGACTTCCAATTCAGATATAGTCACCACTTCAACCACTCACCTGTTCGCAGATCTACCCACATTATAAAGTGTCATCTAAGTAAGCTACTTACCTTACAAAACGTCTCTTTTCGGCTTTGAGTGTCCGCAGTTCAGTAAATAATAAAAAATAAGAAAAGTCTTAAGTGGTTTCATTTCGTCAGATAATATCTTTGTTTGTTTTTCTGCTCAACTTCATTTTTAAGGTGTGCCCAACACAATGATATTAAGAAGCAACACAATTTATCCCTTCTTTTTTTGTCTTCGAAAGAAAGCGTCCTAATTCAAAAAAGGATTGTTTGTTGTTTGGATTTTATTTTTCGTGAGCCTATCCCTTTATTCCACTCGTTGAGGTCAACTATGTGTGTGTCTGCTGTGTAGGTTTTGTCTTGTAAGAAATGATCCCGGTATACCTATAAATCCTCTTGAACTTCCAATTTCTATACATCTAAATTAATGTCCTTCCATGAGGATCGATAACTTCAGACCAAGTAATGTGTGATAGGATGGGCAAATCGAGTTCAAAAGTAATCGTTATTTATATGTCATCTTATAACATAGGTATGAGAATGGATGGGTTTTTGGGGCTTGCAAAAGGAAAAAAAATAATGGTTACTTCAATGGCTAGACATAAGGCTATACCTTCCACTCTTCTTTTCATTTTTCTTCGTGTACGGCATTTTGGAAGAAGATAGAGTGGCCAACAATTCAACCACAAGTTGATTTGTTGGTTTCTGCTCTTGGAATCCTTCTTTTGAACTCTTTTGTCTGTTTTGGCAATTTTACTGCCGGATGCAGGCAAATTGATAGACAATTGGATAGTCCTTAAATTTTATTTTATTCTCTAAAAACCTACACACACCATCAGTGTGGCTGTGTGTGCGGGGTTCTTTCTTTTCGGGCTGTTGAGTTCCCTGTTTGGAGAGTGTAGTTGTTGATGTGCTGGTCAAGTTTGCGGTTTCATCTGGTGAAAGATAGTGAAAATATTTTTCTTCTACTTTCTCCATCCAACAGCAACAGCCAGTGAGCGGGATGAGCAGCCATGCTTATGATTTCAGAAAATTTAAATTTCGAAATAAAAAAGAAAAGAACAAAGAACAGAAGCGTATTCTACGGTTCGTTAATTTTTCCATCGTCTGTCCGTCGGCTGTTGAAGGGTTCCTGAAAGCAAATAAACCTTTCTTAATGGTCATATGCTTTTTGGCTTTTGCGTTTTATTCAAACTTTAAGAATATCTTTCTCCTCCTGATGATTCTTTTGTGCGGCATCAACAAATGTATATGTACATAGTTTCAGAAGGACTAAAAAAAAAAAAATACTCCGCTTTGTGCACATCCAGGCGAGGAATTAATGTGCTTATCATTTATGGTTTATGGTTTGTTGGTTTTAAAAGAGCTGAGACTGTTGAGCTGCTTAAATTAAAATGCAAAATTCTGTGACACACTACAAGTAGAGATTAGAGAAGGGTATGGGCTTACGGTCTAATGAGTTCCAAGCTGGTTGCTTTGGTGATTTTAATCTGTTAACACAAAACAGACACATTTATGTGTTGTAAAAAATTACGAGAGAAGGATAATTGACTTTTTCAGGATTTGGTATCATAGGTCATAATTGCCAAGTGGTTCTAAGAACTCAATAGAGAGTGACTTAGAAAAATTTACTTATAAAAATGAAAAAGTCTCTTCGTTGGTTCAGCAATATTTAAAAAAAAAAAAAAAAAAAAAACACAAATATTGTTTCTTTGATGTTGCTGGTGAAATCCTAGAACTGAATCGTTGGCGATATTTTTTTACAGCTCAGTGATGAATGAGTGATTTGATGGTTTAGGGTCTTATATTGCACTTCGAGCTTGTAGATCTATTGTATCAACTGCTTCTTAAGTGATATTTCTAAGTATCTGGGTTACGTTTTGGTGTTTTAGTTGCCTCTCTTCTATTTAGTAGAATGCTAGGCACTTCTTCTTTTGGTTTAAGAGAGCTTCGCAGTTTCCTAGGAGGTGGTCTGGAGAATCTTCCTCTACGTAACAGTATCTGCGTTGATCATTGCTCTCTATGTCTAGTACATTTAAGTGTTTCTTTACACCCCACAATTTCCCGTTCGAAAACCGGTTAGCGTTCCTCTATTGTTCTTATTAACGTTTATTATTTTCTTAAAGCTTTTTGGGTTGAAGGTGCCAAGTAGAAGTTTGGCTTGACCAATTTTTGGGAGCTTATTTCAGTATTTAACTCTGTCTTCCTTTGACTTTTTGATCTCGATCCTTATGTGGTCCTATGGTGATCCGGCTCCTGTCTTTGACAGTTCGTTTGCCTGTTCATTGCCTTTAATTCCTACATGTCCTGGTACCCAGTACATTGTTATCCTGTTGTGACTACCCAGTTCATTCAATTTATCAATTCGTTCGCTGACAAGTTCAAAAGAGATTATGTTGGATTTCTTGGACTTAACTGCAACTTGATTGTCCGTCATTATTGCAATGTGTCAGTTTTTATATTTTCTGCGTCGGTCTTACCATTTTCAAATACATTATACGTTTCTTATGTGTTAAATCAATCATTTCGCCATACAGTAATCTAAGGGGGCTTTTACCCTGAATGAAGCCGTTTCAAGCGAGGTTTAATCTTCTGCTTTTTCACCAAAATACAAACCAATTCAAGTCTATCAGCTGGTGTTTTAGTCGAAGACCAAACAGTTTCTTTTCTTTGAACCAGCTGACAACTGGAGATTGAAATGGAGGTAACGTCTCTTGAGAAAAAAACTACCCAAGTCCTCCGAAAGCAGGCGTAGGGGGGGGGGGCGGGTAAAGGCTTTAGTTGATTGTCCCAACCGTAGGTAAATTCAGGTAGAAAAAGCCATAAATAAATTTTATATAAATCGATGACTAGCTGAGCCGACTGGCTTTGCTCGGGTCTGTAGTTTTAAAATTCCCATTGTCGTTTTACCTTTTACGTGGGAATTTGGGGATGAAATATAATCTTTCTTAGTGTGGGACTATGTGGCATCCTAGTGCTGAAAGAATTTTTGAAATCTGTCCAGTAGTTTCTAAGTTTCCGTTCCCAACGCCGTTCCTGTGGGAATCTTCTGTTCCTTTGGAAATATGTGAATGAAATATAAGTCTATGTCACTCATGGCGTCCGAGCAGGGAAAAATTAAAACTAATAATTTGTTTTTAAAAAAAATAATAACTAAAACTAATAGTTAGGAACGTATTAAACGTACACATACACATATATATACGCGTCGCGAAGTTAAGAATCGTGTTTATTGATTAAAAATCAATTAATTAATCAATCAATTGAATCAATCTTACGCGGCGTAAATTGAACATTCAGTGTCATCAATTTGTGATAAATCCTCGTTGGACCAGCAACGACCACCAGCAACCACCATCAGCGATTGCCAAAGGAGTACCTACCACCCTACACACTTCGTTTTTTTAAACTTGAAGTGCACTCTTTTTATTCTCGCTATTTCGTTTACCTTTTTCGAAGTTTTTAAACTTAATTTCAGCTCAACATAAGAGCTAGTTTGTAAAAAGTCTTACAAATTTTCATGGATGATGTAACCAGAGTTGAAAAAATTTTTGCCATCGGTCCAGAAGTTTCTAGGTTTCCATTTACAACCCCGTTCCTGATGGAAATCTTCCGTTCCCGTGGAATGAAATATAAGTCTATGTCACTGAGGGATAATATAACATCCTAAGGTTGAAAGAATTTTTGAAATCGGTCAAGTAACTTTATGGTTCCCGTTCTCGTTCCCGTTTCTAATCCCGTGGGATTATAGGGATGAAATATAGTCTAAGTTACTTATGAAGGGAGATAATGTTGCACCCCTAGTGTTGAAAGAAGTTTTGAAATCTGTGAAGTAGCTTCTAATTTTCCGTTTCCAACCCCGTTCCTGTGGGAATATGGGGACCAAACCTTGACAGGAACCATCCCTGGACTAAACTATGTCTACCCTGAAAAATTCATAAGAAACCGTGGAGTGGTTTAGGAGTTTTACCCCGGATTCTATGTATGTAAGTTGAAAAAAAAAATTTTTGGATACTTTTTTAGTTTATTAATTTTAGACGCGTTTTTCTCAAAACAACTTTTCAAAGTCCGTGTTCACTGTCATTTCAAAACAACTTGACCGATTCATTTCAAACTTCATATACATTTTTGACACATAAAAGTCCGCCCCGCCGCGCCGCCGCCGGCCGTCTAAAAAACCAATTTTTTTAATATTCTGGTTGTTTTCTACCCCCAAAATGTCGGATGATAAAGAAGAAGAATTTCAATCTCTACAGCAGCCGGAAGATGACGATGAAGAAGAAGAAGAAGAAGAAGAAGAAGAAGAAGAAGAAGAAGAAGAAGAAGAAGAAGAAGAAGAAGAAGAAGAAGAAGAAGAAGAAGAAGAAGAAGAAGAAGAAGAAGAAGAAGAAGAAGAAGAAGAAGAAGAAGAAGAAGAAGAAGAAGAAGAAGAAGAAGAAGAAGAAGAAGAAGAAGAAGAAGAAGAAGAAGAAGAAGAAGAAGAAGAAGAAGAAGAAGAAGAAGAAGAACAAGAAGAACAAGAATATAGTTTGAGTTTTAATAATATTCATAAATTTCTTTCAAATTTAAACACTAGAAAAATGAGATTTTGTAATAAAAACATTACTTATAAAAAACTTATACATACATATACAGTATACGAGTATATATACAGTACATTATAAAGTATGATGAATAAATATTGATGACATTATTAAATTTCTTATTTTATGAGCTTTCACAATAGTTTAGAATTTTTATATGGCTGGTTTCCGACCGGGGCTACCGGATGACTTTAAATTATGCTTTTACCTTGCGCATTCTGGTCTCTATCTCGAAAACGGCTCAACGTATAAGAAAACTCTTGAGGCAAAATTTGTAGAGAATTTGATCTTCTACAATATTGTAATAGACACAAAAAAAAACCCTTAGTAAGCGAGATATAGGCCAATAAAGGATTTTTGTGACCTTTGACCTTTGGTTTTTAATGAACGCTGACACCCTACAGTATGTAAGTTTTGAGAGATCTTTTAGGGTGTCAAAATAGAAGTTCATACAAATTTACAACTTGGTATCTCAAATTCCGAGATTCTTGCTTTATTGTGACTTAAATGACTGGACTAAACTAATATAACAAAATAATCAAAAAAAAAAAATAAAAATAAAAAACAAAATAGCACTTTTAAAGTAAAATAAACATAGAAAAATGTAGGTAGTTACATAAATATATCGATGGACTAAGACTATTATTATGCATATTGAATCCTGAACCATGAAACCATGGCTCACTGTGGGACTTGATGCACTGGTTCACTTGAGGACATAGTGACTTTTTCTAAAAAAAAATATTAAAATAAAAAAAACTATTGCACTTATTCAACTTTTATGCTGTTTTATATATATGAAAATAACCAACAAAACATATGTAATGAAACCGCATCACTTCATAAACCACTTTTAAAATTAAAAAACAAACAAAAACCACAATTTCTAGTTTGCTCAACTGCCAAATTCACTTTTCCATGCGCACAACCGACACCGGCTAGAACACAACTTCATCTTCAGGATGTACTCAAAATGGATTGAAATGCGTGTGTTTCTCTATCTTTTTTCTTTTCTATCTTGGAATGGGTGGGAGAACATTGGAATGGTTCACTGTATCTGCTGGCTCACTGTGGGACAGTTTTCAATAAAAAAAAATTATCAGAGAACGTTGGGTTTTCTGAGGGAAGCTCTGTTACCGGCTTATGCTTCAGAAAAAAATACCCTATATTGTCCAAAGTATGTTCAATAATTTACGAAAGGTCCGAATAAAATTACTTCATCCATATTTGACAAAAAAAAATCGCAATAAAAGTCTTTTTTCGCTTTTCGTTTGAAAACTTTAAATTTTCAATAACCCGAGTTGACTGAAAACATCTTTCTTCAGAAAAGTCAATCAATATACAAAATTTTTCAGTCTTGATGAAAGCTTCAAGCGAATGCATTTCATTTTTGTGAGGAGCAGACGCGTTTACTGTTGCTGTTGTTTAAAGAAAACTATAATATTTATACAGAAACAACCGCTGAAGCTTTTATTCCTTCTGTTTAACAAAGATGAATTAGGTTCACACACAAATTTGTTTTGAAGTTTATATCTACTCCTTTACAAGAAAACTGCTATATTTTGTGTTTGCTCTCGGCAAATAGCCGTTAGGTGACTCGGACAACAAAAGCAAAGGTTTGGGGACAAGAAACCATGTCATTTCAATAAAAAAAAAAAGAACAACGTGGAACGGATTTTTATGTAGAAATGATTTCTGGAAAATTATTTCTCGTAAGGCTCTCAGCTGTCAGGCTTTTAAGTCGCTTGTGAGAGATGCTTTATTTATTGTCCTTAAGCGGTGTTCCCTTTATTGTCTTTTACTGAGTTCTTTTTTCTCTGAATGGATGTGCTCTCTGCAGGTGTTGTGCGGCACGGTGTGCGTTAGGCAACCTACCTTCTTTTTATTGATATAATCTTAATACAAAAGATTGAATCTGAATTCGAATAAAAGAGACCTATAAGTCAGTGAGTCACTAAAAAAAAAAAAAACGAACAAAAAATAAGGACATCCCTTAATAAAGCCATCTTTTATGTGTCCTTAAAGATTTGATTTCGCCAGACGTTTTTGCCCGACATCAATATGGATTATGGCTTTTCAATGGTATTTTCATTCCTCTGATTTGTAGCAGCTACAGGTGCCATCCAATCTGTGGACCATAAAGATTTATTATCCTTACACTTTGCACAAGGCAAACAAAATAATTTAATGTTCTTTAATAGCGATCCATCTAAACAGCATTGGCAAGTTTTTTTTGTTGTTGTTATAGAGACGCTCGAAGCAAGAATATGTTAAGCCACAAGGATACCCAACCACTTATACATATACTCACTCGTACACTGGCCATATTCACCATCAAGTAGCAAGGAATTAACGACACACGGAGAATGAGTTCAAATTCATTAGGTTTGCCCGTTACAAGCTCCTTTTTCCTATAGCCCATATCAGAAGATGAAATAATGACTGGCCGTCACAATATTTACGACAAAACGGTATATACCTTGTACGGCACTCCTATCATGCTGGTATTTTGGTATAGCTAAATAAAGTTTGGCAGCTGCTAAGCTTACGTTATAAGGTTAAAAGTGAGCTAAAGAGCCCTAAGAGTGTGTTCTAACATTTTATGTTATTTATATGGCCTTCTAGTCAATAAATATAAAAGTGAATTAGTAATGGGTAACTATGGGCTGATGTGTGTATGAGTGTTATGTAAACGTGGGCTTGTCTAGGATCACAAAATAGGCTGGAATATTGAGGAGGGTTGTTGTTTGAATAAGCAAATATATTGTTTCCTTAACGGCAATAACTTGGCTGCTAACTGATATGAGGATGGTCATTATTTTCAACAACAAAAAAAGGAATTCTTCAAAGAGAACGGTTAAGTAATTGCCAAATTTGATATGAGAAAGTTTTTCAAAAGCAGTAAAATGTTATTTATTACTTAGTCCTTGAACGTGATTTGAGTAGGTTAATTGGAAACAATAATATTTGTTGGTCTTGAATTGATTTTATTCTTATCGTTAATTTTGCGAATTTTTGGCAAAAAACTTGATTGGAGTGAAGGAGAAGAAGTAACCCTTTTTCGGCTTGAAAGGAATGTGAACGATATGATAATTGCAGATTAGTGAATCCAGATATACTTTTGGTAAGGCTCGCATGTCAATAGTGCATCACAATTTGTCTTTTACCACTATTTATTTAGATTGGAGAAGGTTGTGTTGTGAAGATGCTTCTTGTTAAAGGCCGAGGTAAGCTCAGCGGATCCATGGTCTTCTAATTTCCGAATTTGAAAGTTAGTTGATTATAATTTTATACAGTGATTTCACTATTTTAATTCAGTGGCATCATTTCAAAGGACTTGAAAGGGTATAATGAGACTTCTTCTGATGAGGAAGGCTTCTTTGAGGCCCAGCTGGGAGGTTGAATAGTCCAATTGGGATTACAAGTCCTGGTCTCCGTTTCAATTGAGTGAATGCTTCCTGTCCTGGTTCTGTGTCTTCGGTTTTTGTCTCGGGTTGTGGTAAATCTGGGTTTTCGGTAAATCTCTCCTGGTATGGTAATTTCTAAAATGATACTAGAGAAGGTCAATGGTTGCTATAAGGTTGCAGGAGCCACTAAACTCACAACGAGGTAGCGTTGGACAATATTTGACTTACCCGTTCTTGGATCGTGATGACTTCTTTTCCTTTATCCTGAAAACTTCAGTTTGCTCCTGGTTCGTCCACAGCCAGGACCAAACCCTGATAATAATAAATAAACTCATAATAAACAAATAAAGTAAAATGTTTAGTAAGTGTCAGCACGAAATTGTTTTAGCATTCGTTAGTTCACCTAGAATCAAATCGCGATGATGAAAAGAGCATAGATAGAAGAAGATGATAGGGGATAAAAAGTCGGTTAAATTAAAGGATGAAGTTGTGGTAAGAGTGTATTCATAATAAATTGTGTTCCAAACTGTAAGCCGAATGCTGAATTATTCAAAACCGATTGAAAATACCAGACTTAAACCCTCAAGAGTCTAAAAAACAAAAGCTGGATTAAGATCTCAAATCTTTTCGAATACGAAAAGTACAAGTGGGATGAACCGTCGAATGACAGAAAGAAACCGAAAGCAAAAGGGAACGCTCATTGTCCTATCCTGAAATAAACCATTTAGGTACATAAATCTTCAGAAAGGCGCAAGTATCACAGTCTTTGAAATTTTAAGACTCTAAAGGAAAAAATGGCTAAAAGCATAAGGCACTAGAAACTTTTGTTCCTATTCTCCAAAGTGAGTACAGTAGCCTTCTAGATTTTTAAAACGCTCTGCAATATCCAAACAAGTTATCCAAAACATTTTTAAACAAAAAAAAAAAGAAGAGAACTTAGTTTAAACTGTTAGGTGCAACTGGTTACACCAGGGTATAAAAATGGCAGAAGTTATTTAAATTAAAAAAGGGAACAAAACAGGGCGTGGACTATTTGCTAAGTACGATACCAAAATCTTCAACCTTAAGATTTCTTCTTAATTTTTTTTTTATTTTTAAAAGTAATGTATGCACGTTCTAAGACTTTACCAGAAAAAATATATGACAACAAATTTGAAATCAATCAACCGTTTTGAAAATATTCTCAAAACTCCATATTTTTTTTAAAACAATAAGAAAAAATTCAAAAAAAAAGCTCAACAAAATCATGTAAACCGTTAACGAGAAAGTTGGTAGGAAAAAAGTACTATGGGAGGTTCCGTTGTTAAGCTTTAAGAAAGACAACCAAATATTTATCACTTACTTAAAATTTAATCCTTAGAGTCGTTTTCGAAAAAAAAATAATAATCAAGATCTTACAGATTGTATGACAGGTACCGCTATTTTAAAACCTAGAGATCCAATTCCAAGAACATGTCTGTTGGCTGCTCAACTGCAAGTTTTGAAGAAAATCGGTCAAGATGCACAGGCTGTAGATCCGTATGTAGACAGACAGACAGACGGAATTGCACTTTTTCGTATTTCTGATCATCTTTTTGTCTTTTTTTGTTGTTATCTTACACTTTTTATAGTAGATTAGATACCTATAACTAGGGTTGCAAACGATACATCGATGTTTTCAAAAAATCGATGTTTTGGTCATAGACATCGATGTTAACATCGATGTTTTGAAAAACGATACATCGCCGATACATCGAAGGCAAAACTGAAAACATCGGCAAAAACATCGGCATCGCACATTCATTTCCTTGAACATTCCCTACACGATCAAAGTGTAATTCTTAAACAAAAAAGTTTTTTGATCACTGAATTGCAGCAACAATCTACCTACAAACGAAAAATAGCATAATCAAGAGCCTGTAGATCTTTTGTTAGTTAGTAGGTATGAAAACTAATTCTAAGAAAAGGGCAACCCGTTCAGTGAAAAATATTTTTGTAAGAATCGGCTCAAGGATTTATTCACACAGACATAAGACGTAACTGGTGATAATTGTAGTTTAATTATTATTAAATGAGTGCACTATTCCTTTTCAATTGTCGGCAGAAATAGAGAAATGCAAAGTACTTCATTCATGTTTTATTTGAGTTGCGACTTGCGAGTTGTCAAAGTTACGTTACGCTTTTCATGATTCTGAGGAGTGACAGCCGCTTCTCGATTTGAAGTGAGAATCAACTCAAGAAGCACCAACACATGTTACTCAAATGTCAAAAAGAAAATTTTCTTCAAGGAATATTTTTTAAGAGCCATATTTTCACATATTCACTCACACAAAGGAAATTACGTTAAACTGAATAGACACAATTTTGGGTGTTCCATTGGTTTTTAAAATGAGTGCTTCCCCGAGTGAAACCAATGGAAAGCGACAAAAGTGTACTCAAAGAACATCATATGAAATTTGTTTTTAAAAAGCATGTAAAAATTGTAATGCTTTATCTTCCCATCGTTGCCACGTCTGTCTCAAGCGAGCGTTTGTTCTCGGGAGTTGGGGCAAGAATTACTCAGGACAGAAATAAACTTCTGGGGACAAGACTATCAGAGCTTCTTTTGATTAGATATCAAAATTATTGGATTTGGTTAAATAATTTGAATATTTGTAATATTAATTACGTTCAAATAAATGTTTTGTATCGCAATTTGCAAATGAATTCTGTCGATTTGAATTTGGAACTGGTAAAAATATTAAATTTCCATATTTAGCTACAGTGCACGTAAATAAAGCCAATTTTTTTCATTATTGATAAGATAATTAAAAAATCGGCAAAACATCGGAAAAACATCGATGTATCGTTGTTGACATCGATGTTTTTTTGACATCGATATAAGTCGGAGACCATCGATGTTTTACAACATCGATGTTTCTTACAACGATGTTGCAACCCTACCTATAACTGCAAGTAAAAAAGAAATTTTTCTTAATTTAAAAACGAATGTCTTGTTTTTTTTTCACCTTTGCATCTTTTCATCTTATTTTCTTTTTGGTCTTTCTTAAGTCCTTCTTAGGGTTGGCTATTACTTTTAGCCATGGCTTAAAATCTTACAATTTTTTTTCACACACACTTCTTATCTTTTCTTACCTCTTACATTTTCGTAGTCCCATACTACCTTTTTATACATTTAAGACTTTCTTCTGTTAAAATGTCATTATTCTGTTAACTCCAAAGCCTTTCAAAACGCTTTCCTAATTGTTGCTTTTTCTCTTTCCAAAAAAATCCGCTTATTGTGGGCCAAAGCTTATTGACGCTCAAGCTCACGCCGGCACTCATACGGTCAGCCAATAATGTATTCAGGTTTTCAGTCACTTTCTTGCACATGCAGCTATATAGCTGACATATACCTTCTTAGTCGAAATTCAACGAAGCAGTTTTCGAGACATACTGAACTGAAAAAGTTATTGGTTGTAGGCCACCAAACTCATCCATTTTTAGGGCCATAGATTAGTTTGAGAGAAATGAAAGTTCCAAAACCTGCTAATAACATGTGGACATTCGCCAGATCAATTGTTTTTGGATTAAATGAACTAGGCCATATCAGTGAACTACATTTCATTAGAAAATTTAAAGGTAGATTAGCAAAAGTTCCAGTGAAATACATAGAAGATGCCTTTTTTGCATTAGGGCAGAGTGCGAGAAAATCATAAAATCTGCACTAGAATCGGATGCGCAAAATTTTTCTGGGAGGTACCTATAGAAACCAGATCAGGTGAATGGACTTTTTCAAGGAAGATAAAAAAAGAAAAATAATATTCCAATCGTTTGAATGTTAAAAATGAAATGCAAATTAAATCTGTGCTGACTGAGTTTACATTTTAAATAATGCGAAAAAAACGAAAAAAAGGAACGCAAGTGCTTAAATATGCCCTGGCGTCCATATGGGCCCTTGTTGATAGTTTTGATTAGAGAAGGTTTAAATTGGTCCATAAATGATGACGAACTATTTGCTCCCATCGCGGATTATGTTAGCCACACTGGTTTTCCACTGTTTGGAAGCGTTGTTCCATCGCTGAACGATTAATGATGAAATGCGAAACCATACTTGTCGTTCTCATCTTTCAAACCATCGAACCTTTTCATGCCGCTAACCCTCCCAAGTGGCACAGTTAGTGGCAATTAAGTCATAGTGACTCCCTTGTTACTGATTGACTGTAACAAAATGATTGCAAATGAGTCCTGATGACTAATTTGTTACCAAAAAAGCGAGAAAATCGTCCAGTTTTGTTACTAAATTTTGGTTGCAAATAAGTAAAGCTTGGAACTTATTTGTTACCTCTTAAGTAACAATAGTGTAACATTGTTACTTAATTGTTCCTTTATTTGGCAGGTAACTATTAGGTTTTTTTTTCTCTATTGTTACTAAAGCTAGTAAAGAGAAAAAATTGGAGCGCAGTAAGCACACGTACCATATTGTTACTAACATCTATGCAAATAATTTTTTGTTACTTAATTGAAACAAAAAGCTCATAGGTTTTATTATTTAATTGTAACAAAAGAATAACAAAAATTATAATGAGAACTTTTTCCAGTTTTCTCTTTACATATGTTAGAATTAATAAAGTAGCTAATACTGTCAATGGTTATTTTGTCTGGGATAATTATTATTATTATAGTTCGAATTTCGGTTAAATAACAGCATTATTTTCAAAACGCTCGCAATTGTTTCACGAAGTATGACTTTCTACCCCTTGTAAAATTCAAGCGCCTTTCAAATAACTTCAAATTATTATTTTTTTAAAATATCTAAAATGTTTCTTTCTTATTTTACTTTGAAATTAAGCAGTTTTTTTTATTTCTATCAACAGCTTAGTAACTTTGAGTCGAAATAAGTATTTCTTAAATAAGTCATTTGAAGAAATTTTGATAATATAAGGTTATTTATTCATTAAAAATTATAATTTCATAAGAAATATGGCCGGCGATGAATCACTTATATGTTACATAATAGTAACCGTTTTGTTACTTCCATTATGTTTAATACACTTGAAAATATCGTAGCGCCAACTGCAATATTGATGATGTGATCAGAGCTGTCGCTTATTTTTAAGAGTAGTTTTAGTATTTTGGAAGTACATTAAATGTTCATATGTATCAAATAAATGAAGATTTAAAGAATTGTAGCCAATTATCGGTTATTATTTTAAAAAACTTGAAGATATATTTAGGTATGTCCAAATAACCAATAAGCTCATTTATAAAAATTAAAATTAAAATTAAAAAAATGTATTTCACTTAAACCTAAAAATGCGATTAAACGTATAAGACAAACAAATTAAAAGCAGCATTTTTTTAAAAAATTTTGCTCCCAAAAAATGGGGTTTATAGGAGATTACTTTCTTATTACTTTCCCATACTTCCACAAAAGAAAAAACTACTTTTGATATTGTTAGAGATAGCGACTTCGTCATGTGGCACGTGCATTAGCCACACCGCAAAAACATAATGACCTCACGGTCGCTAATTATAACAAGAAAAAGGGTCACTGTGAAAAAAACAATGTTAACTATGTTTCCTTTTTCTTTCTTTCCTTATAGTACCATTAATCCTCCTAAAAGTGTTAGAAGCTATTTTGCTACTTTAATTTCTAACTGACACCTCTGGGTTTTGATATACATTGACATTAAATTCAAATTTAACTGACTGGCTACTAGGTCTGTTCGTTGAACTTTCCCCAGGGTTGACCCAGGTTTTCTTGACAACCCTATGAGTTGTAAAAAAAACCTAGGTTTTCCAGTCCTCAAAAAACGCTAAAACACAAATCACCACACACCGCTGTCATTAAAAAAAAAATACATGCCATTTGACAGCCCTCAAATCGCCACAGCAAAAAGCAAGGGCGAGTTTGGGGAAAACCTATGGCAAACCTATGGCTCAAAAAACACTCAATTTGACATTCAGGATGAATTTAGGTTTCTCAAAAAACGCTTTGTGGCGACCATAGGGCAACCCCAGGGCTTCAACGAACAGACCTACTGTATTGTTACCTTTTTTCTTAGAATCGAAGCAACAAAAAGGTATGTGGTTACTCTTTTGTTACAAAAAATGCTTCATTTGAATTGTTACTGGTTTGTTACTTGTTTGTTACTATAATGTTACTTGTCAGTTCTCTCTTTTCTAAAGAGAACTAAAGTTGTGTTTGTTACTGTCTTGTTATCGCGTTGTTACTAGCTTGTTGCTAAATGAAGTAACAAAGAAGTGTTTGGTTACAACATTGCAACAACTTTTTCGCGAACTGTCATATTTGCGACACATTATTTTTGTATTCGTTCGGTGACCGTGTGGCTTTCAGTTGTGTTTTAAATTCAGTTTCAGTTTCAGTTTTGTTTAAATTCAGTTGTGTAATAAATAAATAAAATGTCATTTCACGTAATTCAAATTAAAAAGTCGAAAAATAGAATCCCATTAATAGAAGTCGTCCCAAGCAAATGGATAATGGGATCTTACGTCTTTTGGCCTCCTAATCGCTGGGTCACATTATCAAAGGATCCAGAGTCCATTCCAGATGTAAATACATGGAACCCCATTCTCTGCAAAGTAATTTCAGAAAACATGCCTTTTGATGAGGCAGAAAAAGTTGCGGAGACTCAAAGGTTTATAACAGATTCGGAAGACGATGTAGCTAGATCAACAAGAAAAACTCGAGGGAAGAAAACCAGGTTTACCAGCTCAACATTCGAACTTAATCCCTTACCATCCACAAGTAAGGTGATGGAACAGGAGCAGGTAAGCTTCAATTATTGAAAAAAAAAAGGAATTTTTATAGATGTTAGTAAATTGTTTCAAAGGTCTCAACGGTTTATTCACGCTCATCTGAACCACCTCAAGTTGACACCATTCAACTGGATGATTTCTTACCAAGTGTTATGTATTTGAGTGAAGAAAATACCCATGACCCACAAACTGTTTTCTGTCACGAGAATGACAATGCAACAAGTTCCAGCGAAAATACGTTTCAATCAATGGTATTTGAACGTATTGGAAACTTGGAGAGAAAGATGGATATTTTAAACGAGCACCAATCTGATTTGGGTAACGCAATCCATAAGTGCATGGACGTTTTACTAAATTTGGAAAAAATTTTCAAAGAACAACTTCCTGAAGATAACCAGAAAGGTGTGTATAATGAATTGAGAAAAATTTTTAAGTTTTAACTTTTTTCTTGTTTATATTTTAGAGGATCTGTGTCAAATTTCGGAAGATTTCAGTTCAATCGAGTCAAGGGCGCACATGAAAACACCCGAAGAATTGATTTCGTTCGAGCAGGCTTTGACGGATGAGACTTTTCAGGCAAAGATGTTGCGTTTTTACTGCAAAATAAAAAAACTAAATGGAAAAGCGGAAGGAAATGTTATTATGCGCAACTTTCTCCGGCTTTTTATCGAACCGATTGCCTTAAAAACATACTCCTGGAAAGGACAAAGTGCTAGCAAAGACGGAGTAAGACATCAACTATTGTCCTTCAAGAGCTGTTTTCCAAATTTTATCAACTGCGCAAACAAAATTGCCTGTGCTGCTGATAATACTTTTACTCGGGAAGATTCTGAAAAAGCAATTTCCGAATTTTTAAGACTGAAATATTGCAACGAAAAGAGAGACTCCATTCGACGAAATGAACGCCGCACAGGCAGTAAAAGAAATTACAAAGGACGAAGAACTACAAGTGGAATAATCAACGAAATTTACGAAATTGACCAAGAAATAAATTTAGTTCTTGAAGGAGATGCTTTGCAGTAACATTTTTTTTAGTTATTCGACTGTTGAAGTAAAAGTTTATTCAATGCTTTCAATTCTTTTTTTCACTACCAGATATGTTCCTGCGTTAAAACACTTACTAAGTCAAATTCAATGTGATAGTTATTTGAGTTTTTATTGATTAAAAAAATTATATGAATGTATATGTATATTATATATATGTTAATACATACATATTAATGATTTCTGTTGATACGATGAAATATGAATTATTATTTAAGTAATGTATGTATCAATGGCAAGAAAATAAAGACTGAATTTTGGTTAAAAGATTTCATTTTAACTAGCTTACATTTGATGTTTTCAATGGGTATAAGTATTGGGTCTCCTCTTGTTAAACACGAAGAAAAAATTTGCAGCGATGATGATACCACTGGCTTTAGGAAATAATCTTGCAGATCTTGAATTAGATAGCCAAATACTGAGATTTGTTCATGTTCATCTTGAATGATATGCTCTACAGAAATAACTCTCAAGTTATCATTTAGTATCCATTTGTCAGCGTCACACTCTACGTTAATTGTAAAGTCTGAAAGTTCGATGCACTTGAATAGGTTACATTTTTTTGTTTCTATAAATCTTAAGATCATCTCATGCAAATCCAATTGCTCATATTTCAATTGATGGCGAAGACGGGGCTTAACGTTTGATTGCGGCAATGGATTCAGATGTTTTAAATTCTGTTGAATTTCTGAAATTCTTCTCGCTACTTGTGACAAAGGTAATTTCCCATTTCTTATAAGATTTTTAATAAAATATAATCTTGATTCGAATTGGTATGCATTGAATGTATCTAACGGGCCGAACCGTTCTACGTCATCCATAAGATGGCATAAACTATGGCAGTTACTAGTAAATAATTGATTTCCATACAATATTTTTATGCCGTTTAAGAAATCTATGATCATTTGACGAGCATATTTATAGTTCCCAGATTGATCGTGTCTGGAAATAATTATAACAGCACAAAAAAAATTTAGAAAATGTTCACCGATGCACTTCTGTTCGAAAAATTCCATTGCAACAATCGGACTTGCGTATAGCAAAAATGACCGAAATTCAGTACCTTTCCAAAAAGCAATTTCGTTTAGTCCTCGAAACTTACGATTGAATTCCCTCGGCAATTTGTTATTGCAAAGGAATTGGGAAACATTTTTTATGTCGCTTGCAGACCATTTAGCATTGAAATTGTTCAGTGATCCTGTTTTCCACCCCTGCAAAAATCTTTTCGTGATACCCAAATCTATTAAGTGCAGGGAGTCCCCAATGGGAAAATCGTTGATCATATCCAAGCCACTTATATTTTCAATAATGGTTCGGTATTTATGGTGACCTTCGTATACACCAGAACGAAACTCAGCATCTGTTCTCAAAGCAGCATCAATTTCAGGGAACACCATTGTACACGCAGTATAGTTGTATTCTCCCTCTGTTATGCATTTAAGACAAGAGTTGTACCCATTATGACTGATGACACCTTAAATATTTTAGGTAGAAATATTAATTTATTATTCTATGCAACCAATGTCGATATGTTATGTACCTCGCAACAATGCTCGAGCTGGAGTGTCACATATAAAACACCGAATCTTAAAAAGCATTGTTCTTCCATCACTTAATCTAAGTCCATCGTGTAAAATACTATTGAGCTCATCTACAAATTGATGGAGAAATTCATTCACATTCACTGGCTTACCTAAAGAAAACAAAAAGTGTTTTTCAGAGACAATTGGGAATAAAAAGTTTTTACTTACTTTTGCCACAGTAAATACCAACTACTAAAGGTTGTATATAAGTTCTTAACTCATGAATGGAAACTAATATTGGCCAAAAATTAACCAAGGAGCTATTGAAAAGTGGAAGACCCAATGTTTACATTTAATGAAAAGCACTTGTTCGCATTGTATGAAAATTTAATAAGCCCATCTTGAAGACATTTTTTCAATCCATAGTGCCAATACGTATTATTTGTGCCTTCGAAATTGCTAATTTTGGTGTAGCGAGGAGTTTGAATTAGAGCGCGGGCATCACTTGGCAGGCTTATTGCATTTGGATGATAGGTTTTTAATAACTCGAGAAGTGAATTCATAGAACTTCGAGTAATATGATGCGTCACAGACCAATTTGCTAAAGCTGATTGGAAAGATCCTATAGAATCAAGTCCGCTTATGTCGTGTTGTTCGTCATTGGTAAAGCTATTAAATATTTTGGCTGGAACATAGACATTTTCCTCTGCATTTCTAGAACGATTTATGGGTATTTCAAGACCGCCTGGCACATTTGCTGTTTTAAGTTGACCTCTTGCATTACTTTTGTAGTGTAAATGAATGGATTTCTTCTTTTTCCAGAAACTACCATTTCTTTTCACTTTTTTCAATAACTCTTCAAATTTTTTTTTAAATTTAATCGGTGCCATGAAAAATATAATACTTGGAAAAGGTTTCAATTCGATATTGTAAGGTAGATGTCAAAATTGATAAATTGAAACCTGGGTGTTACTTAATAGTTACTCAAGTTCTATTTTGAAAAAGAAAGAATTTGAAACGTCAAAATGAAAGTAACAAAGTAGTTGCAATTCGGTTGTATGTTAAACACATGCTGGAACTAGTAACAGTGAAACTCGGGTGCTACTTCTATGTTACACTAACATTTTTTAGTCGCAGAACTTTGTTCTATATACCTTTATGTTACTCATATTTTTTCTTGTTTTCCCTAAAGGTTTTCAAAAACCTCCTAGTTACCTATATGTTACTGAGTTGGTTTTTGAAAACAATAGTGTTACCTTTATGTTACCCATTTGGTTACACTTTTATAACAAAACTCAGATCTGTGCCACTCGGGCTGGACACCCTTTGGTTTCGTCTAAGTGCTTTATTCAGTATTTGAAAAAAAAAAAAACCAATTAACTTAGAGAAAAAAACACCTGTTGTTCAATCTTAATGAACTAATGCTAAGGTCAATAAAATCAAATCAAAATCAATATCATCAAAATAAATGAATAAACAAATAATTAGGGTGCTGCAACAGAGCGAGGAGCTTCAACCCCTGCGCAATTCTAACAACTATGCCTTATAAGCCCCTTAACCCTTATTTTACTCTTGGAGCTTCAAAATTTTGGCGAGAAAAAAGCTTGCGATATTTCAATAAAAAAAAGTACGTATACGCCACAGTTAACCCACATATTACATAATGGGAATGGAGGAGAAATACAATATTGTCTATCGGTTCCATAAGACTAATTGAGAAAGTCTTTTTGTGGCAATGAATTTACTATTAAAGGACCTGCCAATTCCTCGAGAAAGGCGATATTCTTGGAAAAACATTTTTGCCCCTGTTGGGATAGCAACCGCGAACCTTTGGGTTAACAGGTAAGGTAGGCATGCTTACCATCACGCTATGGGAATACGTAACTGCTGAATTCCCTGAACTTCATGTAAAGGTGGTACTCTTGACACAACGTAGGTACCCCAACTGTAACCACAAACCAATCCAGCTCAGTTTTATATTAATAATTTAACTTTAAAAGCATTTCTCCGAAAGAAGTATTTTTTTAATTGATGTCACGATTTTAACGAAACTGTAGAAATTATTGGAAATCTTTAAACTGATTCATACTCAGAAAAACGTCTCGCAATGATTTGAATCAATGAATGAAAAAAAAAAAATCAATTCCTGAAAACTTATTTGAGCTAGAAAAAGGGTAGAACTTTTTCCCAAATCGTGCCCCAAAGTCTACTATGTCACACCGGCAGTGGTCGGCCCATAGACGCGCTAGGGCCAAGATAACAAAAAACCTTTTTTTTAATTTTAATAATGTTGAAATAAAATAAAATTAAAACATTGTGTTAATTACAATCATTTATAATTTTTTCGTAATCCATCGTCGAAAATTCGATTGAAATTTAGGCGTAGACCCTTTAAAGCTTTTCAAATGGAGTCAAAGAAACTTTTCAGCGAACATTATTAATCTTTGATGAACGTTTTATTGTTGTATGAATGAGATTTTAATTTGTGTTTATTAATGTGATTTTAATTTGTTAATAACGACTTCATTTTTTAAAGCAGTCAAACTTTCAACGCATTCCAGTTACATGAAAATATGAAAAAAAAGAAAAAAAAAACCATACCAATCCCTTTCCCACACAATGCGAACAAATGTTTGAAAGCATATCCACTTAAGACAATGAAAAAAAAGAAGAATAAAAAAAAATAAGACAAACTGATGCCTGTCTATAATTGCCAAAGTTGAGTTGAAGCCGTTTCTTTCCAAGACGATTGAGTGGAAAACTCCAACTAAAACTCTTACCAACAAAAAAGAGATAAGTCAAAATCGGCCTATTAAAAAAGTTTCTCTTTTCAACAGTTTCCTACCCAAGGTTATAAAATCTCAATGGCGCCCTACTTGTTTCAAGAGAATAATAAATAAACTTTAAGAAAATATCATTCCATTCAGAAAACCGGACAAATTATAATTAAATTGACAATGACCATCAATATCCAGCAATAAAATCCTAACTATTGAATCGGAAACAAAAATCTACACTCCAAGTTTGAAGAAGTCCCTTCGCCTGAGTAGATACAACGTAACACAAGGTCACAGTCTCGCAATCGCAATACTACGCAGGTATAGGTTGAGTTTAAAGTCCATTACAAATTTATGACCTGTAAACTCATGGCCCACAAGTCCACAGAAAAGCAATACACTAAATGTTGATGTCGAGATTGAATGCTGTTACGTTGGCCGCATTCTTGTCGAAATCGGCATCAACCAATTGAACTTCATGATAAAAAAAAGGAAAAAAGAGAAAACAAAACAAAACGAGGGAAGGAAAAACCTAAAAGCTCAATAAAATATGCCTATTAGTTGGTTTCCTGCCGTGACATTGACAAACCACCCCTCAATGCAAACAATTTTGTTTTGCACATGTAAAGTCTCGGCACGTATTTGATTTGGTTTTACTAAGAGCGAGCGCAAGTAATTTAACGATATTCAGCTTCTGACTGTGTTTTCATGGGAATCCATCTTGGCCGCCATGGTTAGAACTGAATATTAAATTTGTGGTCAGCGTACTCATGGAGATCTATAACGAATTTTCGTATAAATAATTCAGTTTTGGCTTCAAGGAAACAAGCTCAAAGGTGGAAAATTGGATGGCATCACTTGACAAAACTGAGAATTTGATTTGATTATTTCTAGCAAACAAGACATTAGACGATTCTGTGGAAGTTGCTCTACGTGCGGTTTTACTGAATTTGCCACTTGCTAGTAGGACATTCAGTAGAGTGGTGGAACGAAATGTTTAAATATTTAACCGTTGGTGAATTGATAAGAAGATAAAACTGGGACCCAATAAATGTGATACCTGAACAAATTTTTACCAAGCGATTTATGAATAGAGTTTGCCCCTTGAATCGCCAAATCAGAACTGCTCTGTTTCCAAGATTTTAGTTTTTACGAAATTAAGCACCTTAGCCCTTATTTTACCCTTTGAGCATCAAATTTTTTTGGCGAGAAAGAAAAACCTTTGCGATATTTCGATAAAAAAGTACGTATACGCCACAGTTAACCCACAGAGCTTTAAATAAAGATCAGTTTTCGCAGCGGAGTATATTGGGAATTTTTAAGAGTTAACGGGAAAGCCCAAGGAGGATAATTGTTTGCAGATGTTTGTTAGATGTTGTTGTACCCTTTTGAGACGCAATGTGTAGTCGATGTTTACCGACGCATATATAAGGCTTGCAGTGCAAACAAGAAGGGTACAACAACATCTTACTGCTGAGCCTAACATATACATTGTTGTACCTGGGTGAAACGCATAAATGGAGTGAAGGTCACAAAAACTTTCTATTTTTGATTTTAAAATCACAATACTCCGCCTAAAATAATAAAATTCTTTTATTATTTTATCTTCTTTATATATATATAATTCTGCTGTACGTGTGTATGTAATTGAACTCCTCCTAAACGGCTTGACCGATTTAAAGGAATTTTTCTGTATGCAATTGAGTGGCACCCTGGATGGTTTAGAATTTAGATTCACAAATCAGCCCGGCAGATGGAATTGGAATAAAGTAAAACTGACAATTTCATTATTCTTAACTGTAATGAATTAATAATTAAATTGAAACAATGATTTTGTTTTCTTTTTAACAACAAAAAATTAAAATAATAAATAGTAAATAAAAAGGTTTGTTTTGAAAAATTCTTTTAAATTTTTAACTGATGTGATAAGAATAAAGATTTCAATTTTTTCAATATGTTGCACTTGAGTACCATAGACAAATTTTTGTTTATTTTATAATAAGCCACACATCAATGGGTTATGACTGCCCTTATAATGTTATAGAGCACAGTGCGAGTAAACATGGGTAACTCAGCGAAGCGCTAGCGCAATGCGTTAACGCACTAACTGCGCTATGTGCGCTGATACACTTTTGCCTGCGCCAATAACTCAGTGGCGCAATTGCAACTCAATAGCAACACAACAACCAGATCCGATATACAACATAAAATTTACCCAAAAGCATTGCAAATTGAACTTCAAGCGCTTTCATACTCAGCCCCAGCACAGAACCAAGAGCCATAGCCAACACTCCAACAGCATCACACACAAGTTACAGGCAAAAATCACCCCTTATTAGCTCACACACAATACTACAGTAGGGTACTCGATAGTACAGCATTAAGAGAACAGAACCAAAGGCGCATTTGAGTTATGACTGCTCTATTGAGTTACAACTGCGCCATTGTGTCTTTGCGCTATAGAAGAGTCAATAGCGCAATGATACACACAGCGCAGTTGTAACTTAATAGCGCAATGATACACTAGCGCAGTTGTAACTCAATAGCGCAATGATACACTAGTGCAGCTGTAACTCAATAGCGCAATGATACACTTATGGCGCAGTGATTGTGATACCACAGCGCAATTGAGACTCTTTACTCTTATCTATATTCTCTTCTTTAGAGAAGAGAAATCAAGAAATTTTTTTAATAAGAATAATGAGTACTGAAAATGGTGGTGTTGGTCTGTTGTCTGTTGGTTGGCTGATGGATGCTTGTATTTTGTATGTTGTATCGCAGAAAAATCTCTTAATTTTATTTGTTTACATTGTTGTTTTTGTACAACTAGATATATCTTTAATAAACGTATGTAGCTGAATATAAAGTGGTGTTTTTAAAGTCAATTGTATGGGCGTTGGGTGGCGGGCGGCGGATGCAGATGTGTGTGGTGTGTTTGAGGTTTACCCTCTTGGTTGTTATTTCTCTAATAATAAGCTACCTAGAAAGGGTGCAATGAAAAAATCGTTATGAAAAGGAACGCTTTATAAGATGTACCTATATTACGATTGATTTTGTAAGCTTAGTAAGTATGTGTTGAAACTTGAAGTTTGTTAACACTTGTTGTGTTGCGTTATTGTGTAATGTGTATAGTTCTTGTTCTTACGATTACGATGTCCCGAAAGGATAAAAGAGTGATTTTATCTGTTGCTGCAATTTTCCACTGGATATATTCAGTCCAGAAAAATTGCGCCATAGCGCAATTGCGTTAACGCATTGCGTTGATACAGTATACTGAACTTGAGTTAGTGTATCAGCGCACGATTTTTTGCTGCGTTACCCATGTTTAAGTGCGAGCATTTAGGAAAATAGGAGAGGATTTTATAGGATACACCGATACACCTTGCTTTTGAACCTTTGTAAATCGTAATGTAGTTGAAATACAGATCCAGGTAAAGCATTCCACTTATGGGTGGTGCGACTAAAATAAGAACCTCTATACTTGACTGTACGTTCGAAGTTGGGCTCAAGGTAAAACTGATTGGCATTCTTAGCAAGGTGGGTGTTGCGGCTAAATTGTTTCAGAATGCAATGAATCTGACTTTTCACTAGAGCACTGCTATATTTTGTACCCTATCAATTAGGCGCAAAGACGTTTGAGAAGCACCTGACCAGATATGGTAGTTATACTTCAGTTTAAGGCGGATGAAGGCCTTATAAATTGTAGCCAGATCAGAAGGGGTGAAGAACTTCCTGCATTGTCTTAAGAAACCTAAGCATTTAGCAGCGTTTTTGGCGACTTCAAATATGTGGTCATTCTAACGAAGATCATCGTTTACACACATACCAAGTACTGACAGCTTTTTGGTTTCTTGGATGCAGGTACCATTCATGGATAATGGTTATGGAGGAATTTTAAGATTCATCCTCAAATTCTCCCAGAAACGGCAATGGGAACGGGATCGGAAATTCAAAAACCATTAAAACGAACTGTAATTTTTGTCGCTATTACAGTACGATGTCATCCCCATATTCCCACTAGAAAAATAACATAAGCGGGAACTTGGAAAATACTGGACCAATTCCAAAAAATTTTCTACGTTAGAGTGTAAAGTGATCCTGAGTAATAAAGACTATAATTATTTTCTTTACATATTCTTTCGGGAACGGAAGCAGGAATGGTGAAATAATCAATAACCTGGAAAGTACTTAACTAATTCCAAAAATTGTTTCATGGTTAGAGTGCTTCAATGTCCCTGAGTAACATAGACAATAGTTCATCAACATTTACCCACATCAGGAACGGGAACCGGAATTGAAAAACAACTGTGCTGATTTCAGTACGGTTTTCGCCATTACAATACGGTGCTACATAGACTATATTTCATCCCCATATGGGAATGGAACGAGAACTGGGACATTATCGGGAACTTGGGAAATGCTATACCGATCCCACAAAATCTGTCATCGTAATAGTGCTTAATTGTCCCTGAGTAACATTAGCTATATCATCCTCACTCAAAAGGAGACTAGATAGGAGACTTTGAAACTACTTTACTTAACTTTCAATTTGATGAACGTAGGACCTGAGCTACGCCGGGCGGGTCCGCTAGTTTTTTTATAGTTTTTAATTTACTGGTTCCCTGGAAAACTATTTCTTTCATGTTAGAATAACTTATGTTCATGTACACTTCCTTGATTCATAATTTTGTAATGTTTTTGAAATTTGTTTGTTAATATATAAAATACTTTTATATAAAATCGGCTGACGGTTTTTAAACCAAGCTAGTACTTGTCTGGTCGAAAAAAGAGATAATAAGAATTTTATTTGGAAACATCATGTACTTAAAGGTTTACAGCCTTATTTATTAGATTTCACTAATACTCGGTTCAACCTGGTATTAGTTAATACTAGTATTAGCACTTAATACTCCCTTACGCCAGGTCGAGCGAATCCTTATTTATAAAACATTTTCCAACCCGTATTAGTTAATACTTGCTTATGTCAAATTTTTCATCAAAAAAATGACCCATCTGTAGCTCTGGTTACTATAAACGTAAACAAATGCCAGCTGACTTCATTGTGCACGTTTAACGCATTAAGTTTTTTCAGATATTCTTACTTCTTTCGGACTCTGATTGGACAGAGTTTCAGTTCTTCTTTTGATACGTGACTTCTGACCAATTAGAGGTTGAAAAAAAAGTTAGGTTACATGAAAAACTAAATTGCGTTGAACCCGAGTGTTGATTTATATTTTTTTTTTTGTGGTTGGCGGAAATTTTTCTAAAATGGATATTAAACAAAACAAAACAAGAAATACTAGTTTTAATTTATTAATTTATTTATCTGGTATTTAAGGCGGAAAAAGAATTTAAATTATTCACAAAACCAAAATATTTTCCACTTTTCCTCCAGAAATTTCAACAATATTTTTCCTACACTTTTATCCTCAAAATGACATTTGACTATAATACGACCTTAATCCTCCCTTAAAACTCCTATGAACCAGTATTAGCTTAATCCGTCGCTAATACTGGTGTATTTTTTTTATAAATAAGGTTTGGAGTATTAGTGGAGTATTAAGTTCGTAGTAACCTTAATCCGCCGATAATACGGGTTTATAAATAAGGCTGTTAGAGTTTGTGGATATGCTGTTATGCGGGATGTTGCTGGGTCGAATCCAAACAGAAACCAAGGCATGGTTGTGAGAAATGCGCTTGGCCTCGGTGCTCATCGCTCTGTTGCCCCACCACCACCTACGTATGTAAATGTTAATAGCTTCTTTTACTCAAAACGATAGTGGAGATGCTACGAAACATCGCATAATTAGAAGACTAAGAAATTTAAAATAATGTGTATTTTTACTTCATTTTCTCACTCAACCTATAGATTTATGTGATAATATTATGATCATGACGCATTGGCCTTTCATCGAGATTCAAATCATAACAATTCTAAAGATTGTGATTACTTCTTGGAGTTCAACTTCAGAACGTGTGGGGTGCACATCTCGTGTTTACGACTCTATCTATTTTAATCATAATGTCTTGCATTTGTAAACTTAAAGTTGAGCGAAACGCTCCCAAAATTCAATGCATTATATGCAATCTAGTTTTTCATTTGAAGTGTATTAATCTTAAAGCTAGTGACATAGAATACTTGAAAAGTAATAACATTGGGTATCAGTGCGATTCTTGCAAAAAAACATGACGAAATTCACTTCGTTCCTCACCACCACCACCTAATAGAAATAGACATGATCACATGCCATCTGTAACAACTGTAATACAACAAGATCTACAGCACCAACATAATATACCGCCACCACAACATCCATCAGCATCATCTTTAGCTACTACACCACAGATAAGCAACACATCGGCTGCCTACCATGCCCCCACTGCCCCGAAAGCACAAACAGCTATCTCTCTCACCACCAACGCCAACAACACATCTAATGTAACAACGGAGATACCAACTAACGTCACCTTGGAGATGATCTATAAGGAGATTCTACAAATAAAAAAAATTCACAAAGATCAGATCGATAAATCAAATCAAATTATCGAAGAGAAAGAAGATAAAATTTTTGTTCTGGAAGAAAAAGTAAACCATCTTGAACAACAACTTCTCTCAAATAGTGTGGAAGTAGTAAATGTTCCAGTGAGAAAAGACATTCCGCTCATTGACCTTGCTGTCGGATTTTTTCGTGATGCATTAAATGTGAGTGTAAGAGAATCCGATATTGATAAATGTTATGCAACGCAAATAAGGAAAAGGAAGCAGAGTTCCACAAACACAAATATATTGCATATAAAATTTGTCTCACACCTTATGAAGGAGAAAATTATGAAACAAAAACGCGAAAAGAAAGAACAATTAAATACAAAACAACTGTTTGGAGCTTTGAAACCAGAGAATGTGTACATAAACGAATGCTTATCACACCAGAGACGTCAACTGTACAAAACAGCACTATCTATGAAAACTACGAAGGGAGTACGTCTGGACTAGAAATGGGAATATTCTTATGAGGAAAAGTGAGGGTGACAATTCAGTAAGAATTAATTGTAAATCTGATTTTGAAAAAATATGAGTATGTATTGTTAATCCTATATTTCCCTTAGTCCAAAATACTTGTGATATGCCAGATTTAAGTAGTATTTTTGATAGCTGTTTTTGCATTCAACAAAACATTCGTAGTTTAAGAAAAAATTTTTCAGTGTTTCTTGCACACATTGAGTCCTTAAGGAAATTGCCAACTATAATTGTATTAACAACAAATTTGCTTGTGAGCAGTCACAACCTCATAGCTTCGCCTTCGAACCAATTTCTTCTTTCGAAACTTATAGAACTATTTCATCTTTGAAGAATAAAGCATCTTGTACTTCAGATGGATTTTCTAGTATTATACTGAAAAAAGTGGCATTTTATGTATCGGATGTTCTGAGTTACAATCTTAGTGTTGAACAAGGATGTTTCCCTCAGCAATTGAAATGCGCAGAAGTGATTCCTCTTTATGAGAAAGGCGATCGTAAAAATATGGCTAATTTTAGACCGATTTCACTTCTTCCCACCACCTCTAAAATCTTTGAAAAAATAATTATTAAAAGAATATCTTCTTTTCTAAATAAAAACAATTACTTTAGTAATTATCAATTTGGGTTCCGTTCCGGCAAGTCTACAGAAGATGCGATTCTTAGGATATGTTCTCAACTTTTTGAAAGTTTAAACAATAATAAACATACTTTTGCTCTTTTTATCGACATGACAAAAGCTTTTGATATGGTTGACCACGATTTGCTTCTTAGTAAAATGTACAGCATAGGATTCAGAGGCATAATCTTTCAATGGCTTCAGTCTTATTTGAAAGGTAGAGTACAAAGAGTAAGCGTAAACGGTGAAATTAGCGATGCTTGTACTCTGAAAATAGGAGTACCACAAGGTTCCGTTCTTGGACCCATGTTTTTCTTAATTTATATTAACTCACTTTTCACTCTTCCGTTTAATGGCCTATCAACTGCTTTTGCAGATGACATCTCCTTCACGTATAAATCTAGTTCTGTATTAGATTGCATCTCGATGGTTGAACATGATCTTGAACTGTTAAGGAAATGGTTTTTTGTGCATAAGTTGGTCATTAGTGAAAAAACTAAAATAATGTCATTCAAGACCTCTGGTCAGAATAATTGCCATCACGATTTAATTTTCCATGGGACTAATTGCAGTAAATTTAGTTTCCCTGTTCATGTTTGCGGCAATGAAAACTTTGTGCATAGCAATTTGTGTTGTGATTATTGTTTTAAAATCGAAATGGTAAGAAACTATAAGTATTTAGGAGTAATACTAGATACAAATCTTAATTGGAAGGATCATGCTAGAGATCTAAGAAATTACCTGTTAGCAATTACTCGAAAAATGTATCTATTGAAACCACTTTGTTCAAAAACATTATTAACTTCAATTTATTACGGTTTGGCGCACTCAAAACTACAATATGGTTTACTAAGTTGGGGTGGTTCATATGCAAGTACTTTAAAACCGTTGTTGACTGCACAGAAGCACCTTATTAGGCTAATTTGCAACAAAAATCGCCTCACAGAAAGCTGGCCCTTATACAAGGAGCTACGAGTTTTACCTATAAGACACCTTTACATCTTTAAAGTGCTGAAAGAATTTTATAAGCAGAGTGGTAACATTTCAAGCAGAAATTGCGATACTTACAATTTACGAGTAAATCATTTGCATCTTGCTTCCATACCTACAGTTACAAAAACGCATTTCTCGAATTTTTATACCGTAACAGCACCGCGATCTTTTAATAAGTTACCATTTTCAATCAGAACAATAGAAAATTTCAACTCATATTTAAATAAAATAAAAAACTGGCTTTTCACAATCGATCTAAAGAACATTGAAAATTATTATTAAACTAATGTTAATTGTTCACTTCTAAATGTACCTGTTAAGCTGATAATTGTAATGTTTGCTAATTAATAATAATTATAAATAACAAACAAATTGTATACTATTTCATTTCTTCTCACTACTGTTTTTCCATTTGTGATTAATTGTTCCAAACTGTTGTCACCCCACACCAGTTTATATCAGTTTATTTAGCCTTTGTATGTATGTTTCATTCAACACTAACTTCTGTTGATGAATGATAACTATTATTTATTCTTTTATGTTAAGAGTCTTCACTAAAAATTGTAAATATTATTAATTATGTAATGAATAAATAAATATGTCTATCTATCTATCTATTTCACTTCAAATAATTCAGTCGCCTTAAAAGGAGTTTTTCCTGGTGATTGGGTATGACCCGTTCCAAAGTGAGGTAGTATTGTATTGTTTTTGTTTGAAGTTAATCGTCCTCCTAAAAATTTCATCAGCTTCATTTCTCACATTCCCCAATGCATTGTCATGCACTTAATCCTCATCGACCTGACCATAGATCCAGAAACACATACTGTCAAACTCAAACCAAGTGACCCAATAAAGTGTCATCTATTTTATGAAAGTGGGCCAACAACCTGAAGTATATTAGCAAAATAGAAGCTCTCCTCTAATATGTGCTCATTAGTTGCACATTCTGACTGGCATACAGTCTGGAAATCAAATATAGATTTTGCCCTGCTTCCCCAGCGGTTTCATTTCTCTGAAGATATATGGCGTTCGTATTTCAAACGACAAAGAGGAGGAGGTTGGTTGGTTTAGGTATATCACGTTCGACATCGTTTACTGCAGCAGCAGCGAGTGCTGAATACACACATCAGGAGCATCCTTGCAGCAAGGATATAAGAATTAGAGACAACTGCATGCTTATGCCGGCATTGTCTGCTTTAGCCGCAAATCTCCGTTTAAGGGGACGACAGTTCGAGCTGTCGGCCGTAATGAGACTGTGACGTCTCATTGATTACACCTGGGGTGGCGACGACAAAGGGACCATCAGGAATTCCAAACGAGGAACAATCCCTCAGAAACTCAATTTCACTTGCATGTGGATGTGTCAGCAATGTCCGTAATGGATTTGAGACACTTTTACAAAATTCAAATAGCTCTGCAGGATTCGGTTAGGGAGGATATTATAAATGTATGTATGTGTGTATAGGCCTTACTCTGGTTAACCAAATCAATGCCAGACATTCGATCTAATTGCTTTCCGCTCACTTTGTTAAGATCTTAAGAAGTGAGTTCCTTAATGATAATTTGGTGCCCAATAACTCAGGATATGTCCTGATGGTGGTGATTGTATCATTCCGAAGGAAACTGAGACTGAAATTAACTCTAATAAATTAAATGATAAAAACAAACACATGTTTCTGCATGCTAAATCAGTCGTTTGATTAATCGGACTTTCTCATGTTTCGCACGAACCTAATTTATCTTTTTCTGAGAGTGTGCAAAACTCTTTCACAAACTTCACCTTACAGCCGGAAAAGTTTCGTTTCATCAGCCAACACAAAAAACATATCGTTGCCGTCGCTCTTCATTTCGAAGCGTGTGAGAAAGTGAGAGAGCGAGAGTTGAAGAAGAACTATTGCTTGTCACTAGATGATGCATTCATTAGGAATACAAATTGTGGAAATACAGCTGGAGCAAGAGGATTTAAAATGATGTAGCGGTTGAGGGATTTGTGGGTTAGTTAGTGATTTTGGTTTTGCTTTGTGCTCATGTGTGCTTGGTGCAAATTATCGCACTCAGTTGGAAAAAGATCTATGATTTAAAAATAAAAACTTTACTAAGATTGTGGCGGGTGAGGTCCTATGAGGAAGCAGTTATCGCACAAGGCTTTAAGGAACTTAAATTTTGTGTTTGGAGGGCTGCTTTTGAGTGTTTTCCGTTTTTACTTTGGTGTAGTAGAAAATTATTGCAAGTTTAAACACTGCTGTTTTTATTTTCCCTTTTTCTTTTAATTTATTTCTTATTATTTGTTCTTCTTATAACTTCGTCTTTCGCACAAGCAAAAATGTATGAAACTAACTTAATGAAACTTTACGCTAGTCTACAACTTAATATTGATACAATTCGGGAAAAGGGTAACTTGTAATTAAATAGCAATAGAAAAAGTTACTGCCAAAAAAATTTTAAAACCTGGATATGTAGTTTTTTTAGAGAATTTTTTATTTTAATTTTTCTTTTTTTTTTTGTAGCAGGAACCACATTTGCTTTTTCATTTATTTTGAATTTTTTGAATTTCAAGAACAATTCCAAAGTATTGCACATGAAGATGGCTGTGTAATCCAGCCAATCACGACTTTAATTTCTGTTGGAGGTTTTTGAAATACCAGCTGGAACACTCAGGCTAAAATACCGGTCCATTGTTCTACTAGATAGCAACCTTTTTTTCTATAGCTTCCCAGATTTGAAGAAAAAACAAAAGACGCTGCCATGATAAGGAGCCAAGGTTACCATTTGTCACGATGTCTGCGCCGAATGTCTTTAAGCTCGATCGAGAAAAATCAGGATATTCTCAGATGAAGTCCTCATCTTCACAGAGTCTCGTTTCACTTAACCCTAACATGTTAAAGACACACGTTGCCTCATGGCAACGCCAATAAGCTTTCTACATTTTTTTTACATTTGTTCTACAGGATAGCAAAAATGTTGCAGTATTCATATTTACATTGGGGAGCATACATTTGGTCTGTCTGGATTTTATGGAGGGATACGATTGTGCTCTTGAGAGTTCCAATCGTTGATAGAAGCTTTCCCTGAGGAACCTGGCAGACCAGCAACGGTTCAGGTCCTGAAAATGTTGTGTTCATTGACTATTTCATTTCCACTTATGCTGTGTTGGCCAGAAACCGAAACGAGAGATTTAGTCTTCCGACCGCATTCAGAAAGCTTTTGCTTTCCTGGATCACTTTTGAAGTAGTTGGAGAGTTGAGAAGAGCCTTGAGCACAGCTTGGCTGTCGCTACAAACACATTCTCTCCATCCAGTCATTGTTCGTACCGTAGCTTAGCCTTTTGAATGGCATACGCCTCCGCATGGAAAACTGATGCGTATAGTCCTAAAGAGGCGTGTAAATCTACACAAAGGCACGAGACAACTCCCAAAACTGGTTTGCGCAAGTTCCAACTACATGACAGTGACAATATTTAACTGCCCTTTTAAGCCGATGGAGTTCTGCAACTTCTTCTCCTAAGGGGGTGACTTCCTTTTTATTGGAGAGCTGCTGCTCCACAAAATTACGATTGGCGTGGTAGATTAGCAATACCCCCAATATGTCCAGCTCTTTGACATGAAAATCGAGGAAGGCTATAGGAATATGAAATCACTGAAAAGCTCTTCCTCCATATGTTCAATAATAAACCCCAGACATGAGGTCATTTGTCGAGGTCATCGCTCTTGCAGTGCATTAGTTTGCAGCGAAGCTGATAACATTTTATGGATTCTGTTCATTTAAGCCCCGGTAAGTACACCATTAGGATAGTAATGTTTGCACTCCGAATCTATTGTTCTGTGTAATCCAAACTTAAACACAGACACTGTCTCTCAACCACCAAAATATGTTCCAAATGAGAGGCTGTAACATTGAACTTCATGAGAAACTCATAGATAAATCGGTGGCCTATTGCAGCCATGAACGAATCACTTTCAGTCAGCTGCTATAAAGCAAACAACTTGTCAGTGCAAATGCTCCTCTTGCCCTTGCTAGAACCGCATCCATATGTTTTTCAAAATAAAGATAATAGTCTAGACAGATGCCGAGGTATTTGACTACTGTTTTGCTTGTAGACAAATAACTTGTAGATCAACCCCCACCAGCTTTCACCAGTTCTTTCACGCATCTTGAGTCAACGGGGTTCTAAACACAATTGATTCTGATTTCTGTAAGTTGGACCTTTTCAGGACGTAATAAAGTCGTCAGAGTACGCTATCATTTCTCTGAATCATTTATCAGAGTGAAGGGAGCTAATTAAATCGCCGGTGAAAATGCTCAAAAAAAAAATAGGGAAGTTCACCGTTCCCTTTTGCAAACCGTTCTGAATCTTGAAAGCTCTGGCTACTTTTGACAACAAACGCTCTACCATGAAGCATGTCATTGAAAATGTAGTAGTGGCTAACTCATATCATGTCCGATCAACTTATAGATTAGGCCATCTAACCTATCGGCATTGAACGTCTCCTCCAAGTCAACAAGGCATACACCCTAACACTGACTTTTAGCTTTGTTCCATTGAATATCTGATACTACTTTAAACGCTGCTTTTTTGGTATCACGGCCTGCTTTAAACCCGAACTGATTTCTTGGAATAGTATTGTCCTTAGCCCGTGTGGACAGTGGCTTATTGACAATATTCTCGAATGGCTTGGCCGGAGATTTGCCGGACCGGACCGTTTTCCAACACACTGGAAAATATGCATTATTCAAAAGGCTTTTAACCACGTTATTATGTTTTACTCGAAAACAGTATTTGCTTTCTCTTAACAAACCAAACTATACTCACCTTAGCCGTGAAATGAGATCTCAACGAGGAATTAAAAAAATTTCCCGTTGATCTTTGAATGCAAAACGCTTCGTATAAAACTGAATAATTAATAGTGTATGTTCGCGTACATCCCCACACACATCACACTGCTCGAGACACCAACATCAAAATTCAAAAACTTTTGATTTTTACTCGCTCCGATTTTACACATATACCCCTGCAGACACAAGTGTTGCGTCTATGGGCCCTTTAGTTTTTCATGTTCGTGGACATGTTCTTGGCGTTGTTGTGCTGCCCTTATCTACTTATTGTCCTATCCATTGCATTGCATCCTCCAATCTGTCGATCTAAACATTCGACAAATAAATGTTGCATGTCGGTGCAATACTGTTTGAACGAAGTTGCCCTAAGACGGCACCGGAAAAGTGCGACCAGAGGGTTTTACTGTAGTTGTAAGAGTGCGTTAGTACGTACTTTAGGTCTAGCTCCCCAAATACATTTGGAAGCAGTATGATAAATAATTTCGAGTCTGTCGCAGTTATTCGAGAGTCAGTCTTAGTTTTGAGACAAATGTTAGATCTCGTAATAAATCTAAAAAATCACCACTCCCATCAAATAGTGCCCTGTTAACAGACAGTCGGTCAACTTTACACTCGACAGACTAAAGTCCCAGCCAATGGAACGGCTGGGTTCCTTTCCATCTTATAATTCATTTCGCCCATCTTATTGTTTGGCATTATTTTTCTCTCTAAATAGTTTATTTCGAAGCTCAATTCCTTTGCAGAAAAGTGTCTCGGGCTCTATTATGGAACATGAACCACTTGGTGACCTCGCGTTGGGCGCCAACTAATCTTGCCCCCAATCAATCTTCTTTAGTTGGAATTTTGTACATTTTTTCCAAAAAATTAATAATTTAACTCAGCGAAATATACGCCTGTTCGTTTTTCTTAGTTACACGCCTTTTGAATAAGATATCCATGGCAAGTTCAAAAGTTAGCCATATGGGCTTCGATTTCGAAATTGAAAAATATTCGCTGAGTGCATCAATTCAAAGAACTTTAAATTTAAGTAAAATTTAGCTCAGTTTTCAAATTTCGGTGTTGAAAGACTTCAAGTTTAGTCAAATCGAAAACAACCAATACTAAGAGCATCCCTGGTTAATGTTACTTGCCAGCCTTTCTGCACATAAAGTCGATTTTCAACAGTCAATTTTCACATCCTTCAAAAATATTGGATAAGAAAAATAAAATGTTTCCCAAAAAGTAACAACTGCAAAAAAAAAATCCGAACATAAATTACAGAAAGTATTATGGCTCGAGTGTGTGTTTAATTTACCTTTACTAACATCCCAATGTCACATTTTTCCATATACTTGAAACAGAAAATCAATGTAAGCAAACGCGTAGCATAATAATTTGTCATCAATCGTAAAGGAAAACAGCACAGCGATGATTAATTACTGTACTTATTCTACCGTTATATTTACTTTTAAATATTTAATGATAATGAATTGAATTTCATTGAAAATGATTCAATTATTTAAACGCAATCAACATACCTTCAGGCACACACATAAATGCGACCAATACCACTGGATAATGCATATGTATAAAATGTATTTTTCCATTTGGCTGCTCAGGAACACAAGTACGAAGGTATTATAATCCCTTCGGAGAGCTGTGTTTTCAATTGAAGTTGAGTGAGGGAAATTAGATTCAAAACTTATTGATCTCCCTTTATTTTGCGTAAATAATGCATGAGGATTTGAAAACTTTTAGCCATCAATTTGGATTGCAAAGTTTAGCATTGAATTGAAATTTATTCACTTCGACTAAATTTAAACATAGTTTCCATATTTGATTTTGAAGTTGTCAGTGTCTGGTTTTGGGAAGAATGGTTTTACTCAAATCGATACAGAGGTGATTGTATCTCGGTCGATAGGGAATTTGGAAACAGAATAGTTGCAATGGGTATTAGTTTTACAGATGCTCAACTCAGCGCCCACATTAAGGAGGATTTGGTGTACATATTTTCCAATGAGTTCTAGACATATAAACATATGTAATTATGTTGTTCCGGTATATTTTACCACAACAAGTTATACCTTTATTTCTCTTCCTTTTCCCATTTTCACCCCCTCCTTCTGTTGTGGCTTCAAAGTGCTGGCACGGCAGAGTACAAAGCAACCCTAGTCCATCAGCTAGTGGTGTACTTCAAAGCATTTTGGAAAAGCAACCCAAATAGGTACCCCTTCATTGAGCCAGTGGACAGCTGGAGACTCAAGCAGCGGCGATGATAAGAACCAGGAAGGTTCTGGAGAAAATCCATCGCAACAGGAGCAGGTTACTAACAACCTAATATGTGTACTAAAGGTAGAGATATGCCTACCCACCTTTAACACACTGATATATATCAGTGATCTTCGGATTTTGGCATTTGAAGCCTTTTTCAATATAAACGGCCAAGAGCCCAACGTAATGGCTGAGTGCCCACCGTAAAGGCCGAGTGCCCAACCTAAAGTGCTTTACCTTAGCAAGGAAATGACTCTTTATAGGATTATCCCCATTCCCCCAAATCTGCGCGAAGGTTCACCGAAGTAGTTTAGTAGTTTTCGCGAAAAATGACGAATCCTCTCTAACTGAATCCTAGCTTAAATAGTTTTCTTGCACAGTGTAACTTGGGTCGGTTGGGCCGAGGGAATTTGTTAAAAATAATAATTTTTCAATTTGCTATTCTGGAATGGATAGAAATGGAACAGGTCTGGATTCGTTCATTCAGGCAAGTTGTTGCGAATCTCTAACGACCAAGAGATTCACAACGAAATTGTTTAGATGAGAGCGATGGATGCGTTTCGCCTACGGCGCAGACTCCAGCGATTTTGCTGAGAGTATTGCAGACAGCGTTGCCGAAGTGGCACAATTGTGCCATTTTGGCACCCTTCAGTCTGGATTGGCACCTTGGCACCTTTAGCTCTCATTTGGCACCCTAAGAGCTTGATACATTTTAATGAAGAAAACTTAATAAAGTCATTCAAAAAAGACTGAAAGGAATGTATTTTTTTTTCAAGTAGTGAAACATACATATCGTGTGTGTGTGTATTAATTCATGCCCAAATAATCGTAATGATACCTAATGGAAAAGTATTTGTTTTTTGTGTTTTTAAATACCTTTCTACCTTTGAAGGGCTGGTGGCACCCAGTTGGCACCTTTGGTTACCGAAAATGGCACCTTGAAAAATTTTACTGCGGCAACGCTGATTGCAGATACCCCGTGACGAACCTCCACGACTCTGATTGGTTGAAGTGAGTGGAATTTGCTGAATGCGCCGATGAACGAAGAGACCGCCAAGAAGGTGGCACTTCTTGGTTGACCTCTGAAAAGGACATAGTGCCAGAAAGTTTTAGAAAATTGAAAAAGTGTCGGAAAATTTACAAATCGAGTGATTTTATTAGTAGTGCAAATTGAAATTGTGTTTTTGTTGGCAGAAAGGCCAAAATAACTGCAATTGTTTACTGTGTGCAGGAAAGCTCCACATAGGCAGGAATTCGGAGGAGTTAGTGCCAGTCCGGCAAGGGAACTCAGGCAGGATTCGTCAAAAGAAAGCTAAGTATTTTTATACCTTAGTGTTTTTAATTTCCTATTAAAGTGGAAAAGTGTTAGTTATACGTTTGTTTTGGCCTTGATTATTAAGTCATATTATGGTTTCGGTAACCCTTCGCTTTCGTAATTAATCCTGTGATTGCAGGATGCGCGACCTCCATTTAACCTTTTTGTCTGTTCGGGAAAATTCCCAAAGGGTCGTTTGTTTGCGGGTGCATTGTGCACATACTTTGTTGTTTGCATTTTAACCTGGGTAAAACCCATCTTCGAAAATTAAATATCATACCATTTAAATTGTTAACTAACTCTTTGCCTGACTTTGCATACTTTGTACACCAATTTGTTTATGAAAAGATTTCAGGTTTTATACCTATACTTGTAAAGGTTTCCTGAACAAAATATAGTTTTATATTCCTTTTGGAAAATAATCGCGTTTTAATTCTAATTGAAGACCATTTTTAGTGCTAAAGTTGGTTTGGAAATTCTAAACAAAAATTTCCTGGCGCCCTTTATTGTATCAAACACCCAGTTGTGTGTTTTGATTGATACTCATTTTTTTTTTTTTATTAATTCCTTTCTTTATTAGACTAATTATACCTACGTTCCAATAAATAAACTACCTACGGACCACCCCTTGCTGAGCAGCTGGCATTGGCAGCATATTATCTTGCTACCTGTTGCATTCTTTTCCCATCGAAATCCACCCAGCTGTCATTTGACAGTTCATCATAAAGTTAAAATTCGGTCAACATCGCCGCGGCACATCGTTGTGCATGTTTTATATTCTTGCATTTTAAATAATTAATTAATCAATCGTTGCGATTAATTAATACATTAGATAACTAATGGATTCGGTTCGTCGGGAAAAAAGTGCAACAATGTATATTGAGATAGTAGTAGTAAGTATGTCATCTACCTGCTCACTAGGCGAGTAAAATAAGTATTTAGAATTAAGTTTGGACACAAATCAGGGACCTAAGACTTCTATGCGATTCCGAACAGTCAAATTCAGAAAGCTTTCCAGAAACCGCCTTTAACGGCAGGTCGATCACTTCCGGAGGTTTTTCCAATTCTTCTAGAAACTCGATAGCAACTGGATGTTTCGGGGGGAAGGCCTTAAGCCACGTTGCGAAGATTGACAGTATTTGTGTTAGTGCTTAGAGTTTTACTTAACCCTTAATTTACTTCGAAATCAATCCATGAATAAAAGGCTCATCATAAATATGTGCCGAATTTCATTTCATATTTTAAACAAAGCTATGCTCATGATACACTCAACGAAAGTTGTACATCGGGTGTGTATCCATATCTAGCTTAACGTCGCAAATTCGATATTCGAATTTTTACCTGAATTCTTTTTCGAAGAAATTTACAAATGGCTATCGATGAGCAGATCATTTACGTCGAAATGATCGCTGTCTTCTAACTAAACCATCGGCAGAGTCGGACGTGCATCGGGCATCCACTCGCAGTGTGGTAGATGGGCAATTTTTGATCAACCTGAACCCACAATAAAAGATACTCAATTTTCAAGTTCTTGTTAATAAAAAATTTTAATAAAAAGTAGTTTTTCTAAATTGTTCCTACGTTAAAATAAAACAACAGAAAAGGCATTGTCTCCAAGCCAGGAGAAATTGCCACAACGACCACGATATTCTTGGACGCAAGCATCGGATCGTCAGGGTCACATGGTGTACAGAAACTACAGGAAAAGGTGGACACAATTACCACGCTTAGCAATCCAACAACGAGGTTAATCCCTTGAACTACGATCGTTTCATATCAATATCGATGTTCAGTGTCTCTATGCCCCGGCACCCAGTACAGGTGAATTGTAAACTGCTCTGACATCTCCCTGAGAAATGATTTCTATGGGAAATGCAAAAAATTGTTTACTCAACTGAAATAACTACCTTAACTGAAAACTTTGGAGAGCACTTTGGGCACCAGTTATAATTATATTTGTATGCACATAAAATAAAAAAAGACTGCTTTAAAACACCCATATTACTGTTTAATTCAAACTGTTTTCACATCAGGGTAAAAAATAATTACTTACTTAGGTGGGCATTACAGTTCGGGGTGAACCTGGGCCTCAACCAACATTCTTCTATAACGACTTCGATTTCGGGCGAGCTCTCTCCAGTTTCGCACTCCAAGTCGGTTGAGGTCTTCGTCCACTTGATTGCGCCACCTAAGACGAGGTCTTCCCCTTCCGCAATTTTCCAGCAACGTGCTTTCGAAAACCCATCGAGCCGGAGCGTTTGGGTCCATCCGCGCTACATGGCCCAACCATCGTAGCCTCGCGATGCGTACTCTTCTGGCTATGCCCATGTCGCGGTACAGCTCATACAGTTCGTTGTTGTATCTTCTTCTCCACACATTATCTTCGCATACGGGACCAAAGATCATTCGGAGAATTTTTCTTTCGAAACGACCAAGGGTTTCCTCATCCGCTTTCGATAAGGTCCATGCTTCCGCGCCGTACAGCAGGACTGGGATGATCAAGGTCTTATACAAGGCCACCTTGGTTTTTCTAGAGAGGGTTTTGTTTCTCAATTGCCTTCTTAACCCAAAGAAGCAACGGCTGACAAGAGTTATTCTCCGTTTGATCTCCGCACTGATGTTGTTGTCCGTGTCTACAGCGGATCCTTGGTAGACGAAGTCCTGTACTACCTCGAAGTTATGTCTGTCTATTGTGACGATTTGTCCAATTCGTCGATGTTCTGTGTCCCTGTTTGATGACAGCATAAACTTCGTTTTGCCCTCATTTTCCACCATTTTTGCCGCTTCTGTTTCAATACTCGCAAGGGCACCGATGACATCACGCTTTTTTCTTCCCATTCATTACGTGAATATCGTCTGCATATCCAAGTAATTGCACAGACTTTTGAAAGATTGTTCCTCTGGTGTTGACGTTTGAGCTTCTTACAATCTTTTCAAGTATGATGTTGAAGAAATCGCATGACAGTTTGTCGCCTTGTCTAAAACCTTTTTCGACATCAAAGGTCTCGGTGAGTTCTTTACCGACCTTGACGGAGCAGCGTGAATTCTCCAAAGTCATCCTGCATAGTCGTACGAGTTTTGCAGGGATGCCGAAACTAGACATGGCTCTGTACAGCTCGTCTCTGTAGATACTGTCATACGCGGCCTTGAAATCGATAAAGAGATGGTGAATATCGATATTATGTTCTCGGGTTTTTTCCAAGATCTGCCGGAATGTGAAAATTTGGTCTATTGTGGACTTCTCTGGTCTAAAACCACATTAATAAGGACCTATCAAATTGTTGACGTGGGGTTTCAGAAGTTCACATATTACAGCAGACAAGATCTTATAAGCGACGTTAAGGAGGCTTATCCCTCTATAATTGGCGCAATTGTGAGGGTCTCCTTTCTTTAGGTGCGGGCATACGATACTGAGGTTACATTCATCGGGCATGCTTTTTTCCGCCCATATCATGCAGATCAGCTGGTGCATGCTCCTTTCCAACTGATCTCCAGCTGCCTTGAAAAGTTCGGCATCAAGGCCATCTGCACCTGCAGTCTTATTTGATTTAAGTTTGCATATAGCAAGCTTAACTTCTTCTAGGTCGGGGGGACGGCATTCTTGATCATCATCCCAGATCAAATGGGCAACCTGCCTGACAGCGAAATTTATGTCCTCATTGGTGCTAAGCAGTCTGCAGAAAAATCAAAATGAACCTCAGAGGCAGCGGTTCTGATGGCTTCTTTGCATTGCTGCCACTGGCCTTCAATGCTTAATGCTAGCGGCATAGGATTCGAGGATAATTGAAGGCAAACTCGATTGGACAAGGCATTGGCAATCACTTGCAATTGTAGCTTTCCGACGTCATATCTCTTCACAGCGTTAGTTCGTGCAGATCATCAACAAGATATCCTCATTGGCACCTTGGCTACAACAAGTAAGTGGTCCGAGTCAAAGTTGGCCCCTCGGAAAGTTCGGATCTCAAATACACTGGAGGTGTGCCTGCGTCGATCGCAACATGCTCAACTTGGTTGACGGTAAATTGATTTGGGGATCGCCATGTATCTTTATGAATTTTGAGATGCGGGAAGTGTGTACTACTAACAACAAGATTTAGCCCGCAGCAAAATCGATTAGCCTCAATCCGTTTTCAGAGGTTTTGTCTTGGAGGCTATGCTTACCGATTGTATTTCCAAGGATGTCCTCCTTCCCTAGTTTTGCGTTGAAATCGTCAAGAACGATTTTCAGGTCGTGTATAGGGCACTGCTCAGTTGTGTCTTCGAGGAGCTCGCAAGAAATCACTCTTTTTTTATTTTACTTATTTTGGACTTAAAAAACCATCATAAAATGTATGGGTTTTTGAGTGCACTAATTATTATATTTTTTATTATTTATTAAAAAAAAATTGTGTTTATCAGGCATTTGTATAAAAAATGGCCTCAATGTCAAAATTTGAACGCCATTTTAAATCGAATTTAAATCGTCGAAAAGTGATGTCAAAGTTGAGAAGCGGACTTTACTGTAAAACAATGCCTTTCTTACAATATGACCAAAATTTACAACCGAAAGTATTTGACACGAATTACGGGACACCCTGTATATGAGTTTTTTATTACTCGAAAGCGATTCCCCAAATGCCAAAAAATCTTCTACTATCAATCTTTTACTCTTCCTATTTACAAGTAGAGAATCACACGTTGGTAAGATTAATGTGAAGACAAAAGATAACCAAAACAGATGTTCAAAAAATCTCTTTACTCACTCAAAGTTTGTTGCAAGAAAAAAGTAAAAGCCAAGATCATACAAAAGTAATCCGGCATACGATACAAAAGCAAAATATTATATTTATGCTCAACAATTCATCACAATAGAAGCATTATCGGATTAAAAGTACGTATTTATAAATACATATACAGAAACACTCATTGCATGATTTGTTCTTTCTTCCAAATTAAGCAACTGGGCTTAACCAAAAAGCTATTTACGCCGCACCGAGAAAACATTTCTATGTGTTCATCACAATCCTTTTACTGAGTGGGGTGCGATTGTGTTCTTGAGTATGTGTGTTCCTGAAAAAAGGGTTTTGGTTGTTGAATGAATGTGCTTCCTTTTCTTTGAACAATGAATTTAAGATATTACATAAGCCTGGGATTCTCCTAATTAATAACCCGAAAATAAGCTTTACCGGAAGTCAGTATACATGTATGTTGATGTTGACATGAAACAACAACAAGATCCTTGAAGCCTTCACTTTTGTTGATTGTGTGTATACAAATTTGCACATCCTTTCATCAAATGAAATTAAAAATCCTTTCTTTTGTGCAACCCTATAAAAGCAATATCTAGACACTCACTCCGTTTCACCTCTTTTCATTATTCGAATTCCAAAGTTTTGATTGAATTCATGTAGCTTCGATGCTTATTGAAATTACTTTGCATGTAAATTCGGATAACTTTGGTAGAACATAGGTTCTAGACACGCAAACAGGGAAAGCTTTTTTCGCAGTCCGCGATTCATATAGCAGGTAGAGTAGGTATGCTCCTGGTGGGAAAAAAATGCAAATTCAGTCAAAGGATGCTGAACCCCATTTTGCTCGTGTCGCTGTTTCCCATCGAGTAAATTCAATTCAATCACAATCGATTTATAAAATTTCAAAAGTGCATCACCGTGTTGCAGGATAGACAAGCAGTGGCATGTGCAGAGTATAACAGAATTTTTTATGTGGCTTTGAGTATCTATATTTTCTTTCTTCATTATTTTCAATTTTTTTTTCTTTGTATCGCAACCTGGGAAGCGTAGAGTGCTTTTTTCGTACAGATGCCCCGCGAGGAAATAAGAATTGACATAGCTAGCAGTAGTCATGATGGTCGTCGTCCTTCCTCCCTTTACACAATCGGTTCTCTTTGTTTTCAGCTTTTGTTATGCTGTGTTAGCTTCGGGAAATCCTTTGGGTTTGTTTGGTAATCACATGAGTGCAGGTGTGCAGGTAAGGTAGAGATTTTTCTTTATTTTTATATTTTTTTCCTTTTTAATATCCTCTCTTTCCTTCTCTGGCCTCCATTCTTTTTAGTTCTTACTCTGGGCAATATTATGTGCACGTATTTGCAATGTGTGCTTGTTTGCAATAAGCCTTACCAAGGATATAAGGATTTTATACCATTCGAACCTGTATGGATATGGATTACCGGGTGAAACAGTAAGCAAATGTTTCGACAGGTTAAAGTAAGAACGAAAAGAAAAAGTTAAGAAATAGTCAGTTACTTTGACGGAATTTTGTTTGGCATTGTGAATACTTATCCTTGCTGCTCCTTATATTCCGTCTATTTGAGAAATCTGTTTCTGCACTTCATTAGGTGAATTTTTATTTAGCTCTGTGTGTTATGGAAGGCAGAAAGTTTTGCATTCTGTACACGCTTAACTGAGTGGAAGTTTCAAGAAAACGACAACAAGGAACCATGAATGGAAATAGCAAACATGTAGGTATCCCTTTCGAAAAGTGAAATTGAATTGAATTTTGTTTGATATTCGTTTATGGATTAGTTTTTTGTTCGTCTTGCATGGGCACGGATTTGAAAGGAATCTTGATTTACATTTCAACGGATGTTTAGAAATATTTCAGCCGTCATCGTCATCGTTCTTCCGTTGCCGTGATATTGCATGCTCAAAGAAATTCTCGTTCAATCAAATTATAAGGAAGTTGTTTTCACAAAGGCTCTTTTACCATCAGTTGGATCAGGGATTAAGGGTTTTCTGCGAATGGAAGGTTTAACTTGAATGGAAGGTTTTTCACTTCAACTGACGTTATTAACAACAAACTTACCCTTTTGATCAATAATGTATATATTGATCAATATAGTATATATAGGTTTGTGTAGACAACAACTAGAGAATTCTTGCTAATATGAGGGGAAAAACGATTTCTAAGAACATTTGATTGCGAGTTTTCTTAACATAAATGTAAGAAAATACTTCTGAAATGGTATGTAATGCTAATGATTTGCTTTGGATTGTTCTTCGGAATAATTCCAGTTTCAAGAAGATGCATTGTGTTATGTGTTTCTGAGGATGTTGAATGAAGTCTTTTGGTAGAGAAGAAGAAGTTGTTGAAATGATGCACTTATGACTCTGTTCCAAAAAAGGACATTTCAGAAACCTTCAATCCATAGTAAGGTTAAAATCCATATTGAGACATTTCTGGCTGGCTGAAGCCGAAGGCCATATGGCACAGGGTTCTCTACTTTTCTTAAAAGCTTGACAATTCATATTTTAGTCGCACCACCCGAATGTGAAAAATGGATCGTGAATCGATGTCTCCTTTCAAATCCTCTCCTATTTCCTTAATGCTCGCACTGTGTTTAATGACATTATAAAGGTAGTCATAATCCCTTGATGTGCGCGTTAATTACAAAAAAAAAATGATATTGGCCACAATATTGATTTCGGGATCTAAAAATTCATTTTTTTCAACTTCGAATCGGAACCAAGACTCACACGCACTTCATTTCATTTCATTTCATTTATTTAATATGTATATCTCTTACATTGGGCCTTATGGTCTATAATTATTAGTAAAAGTTAAGAGCAAAGTCTGAATTTAAGTTAATTTAAAAACCAAAATCAATAATAACATAATATGTTAAAGTTAATTAAGAAAAATTACAAACAAGATACAAAGATTTAATGGAGAATTTAAATTTTCATTGAAAATATTTTATACAAAATTTAGTTTAATTTTAACTGAATTACTGTACTGCCAAGTATCTGAATAGAGCCGCATCAAATTGCTTGGTGCCGCGAAGTCTTCTTAGAGAGTAGGGTAAATTGTTCCACTGCCTGATAACGTTCCCGAAAAATTGACGCTCGGAGTTTCTACAACTGAATCTCGGTTGTAGCAACATAAAAGAGCGAGGTGATCGTGCGAAATGTATTTTTGCAGAGAGATATGATGGTTCATTGATACTAATAATGTTATTAAGTGTTTTCAGACAAAAATAATTGAAGTATTGGTACAGAATACAGCCATGAATATTATTTGAGTAGTTAGACACGTGGTCGTATCTTCGAAGAATGTAAACATAACGACATAGATTATTGAAAACTACATTTAAGTTTCTTTTAGTTTCAGAGTTATGGGCACTGACAATTTGGCAACCGTATGTGATGATCGGTACGACTAAAGTTTTCGCTAAGTAAAGTCGAATAGGTTGAGGGGTGAAATGCTTTGATAGGGAAAGACTTCGTAGGGCACCATATATTTTGCCAATTACCATTTTAATATGATCATCCCAAACGAGGGTTGAGTTAAATAAAATGCCAAGATTTTTGGCCCTCTCAACATACTCCAGTTGTTCTGTTCCAAGATAAAGTGGGGGAAGATAGCTGAAATCCAGTTTGTTTTTATATATTATAATGCATTTAGACTTCCTAGGATTAAGGCAAAGGTTGTTTGTTTCAGACCATGCTACTATGCTTTTCAAGTCAGTGTTTAATCTATGAGCCCCATCTTCAATCATGCCTAGCTTGCAGCTGAGTCGAACTTGAACATCATCGGCGTACAAATCAAGCGACGAGTAGTTCACCTGAATAGGAAGGTCATTTATAAAAATAGAAAATAAGAGAGGACCAAGAATTGACCCTTGAGGAACCCCTGTGGAAAGTTCTAAGGGCCGAGATACTCTTTCATCTATCACAACTGCTTGGATACGTCCGCTAAGGTATGAACGAATAAGGCTCGCGTAGTTCACCTGAATAGGAAGGTCATTTATAAAAATAGAAAATAAGAGAGGACCAAGAATTGACCCTTGAGGAACCCCTGTGGAAAGTTCTAAGGGCCGAGATACTCTTTCATCTATCACAACTGCTTGGATACGTCCGCTAAGGTATGAACGAATAAGGCTCGCCGCTGTGTCTGAAAACTGAAACTGATCTATTAATTTTGATATCAGTATCCTGTGGTCAACTGTATCGAAGGCCTTGGAGAAGTCAAGAAGAACAAGAAATGATACCAAATCATCGTCCATTGCGGCTCTTATATCATCTGAAAACCTCCACAGTGGAAAACTTCCACAGTGGTAGATTTTTTAACCTTTGCTAAGATTTTGTTCCACTTTTAAGGTTTTTTTACTAAGGTATCTGAACTTTGAGATGCAGAACTAACTAACACTTGAAGACGTCAACATCCCCTTTTCAAACGATGTCAAACATCTAGATAATCCTAGATAACAAGCTTCTTTGACCTAAACATGTCGAATCAAAAGCTGCCAAAGCACTGTTCCCACCTGGAGCTCTGAAAAGGCCCCAGTACAACTAAGACAAATTATTATTTGAAGTTTCGCGAGTAAGGCAATTGCGTACTACGCGAGAGCTTTTCCAACGTTCAAGTTCAGCTTGAATTATACTCATGAGGATATCTTATATCGATATTTTAGAACAAGTCTTTAGAAGTTTTAATTGGAATCGCGCATTTATTATACAGGGTGATTCGCATAAGGTGTGACAAAAAGATAGGGTGTGTAGGTTGGACCTAGACAAGCAAAAAATCGTATGGGAGGGGGGGGTCCATTTTCCCCCGTTTAGGCGGGAGGGGCAATTTAAGAAAAAAATCACTAAAAATGGGGAAAAAATCAAACACAAAAAACCGGATGTCAAAATAACCTGTAGTTTTTGAGAAAACCAAAAATTACAAAAACGACTTTTTGAAATTTTTTGTTTTTTTAAAGTTTTTTTTTCGTTATTGGATTCTTAAGTGAACTTACGAAATAAAGGATGAATTTTTTCTTTACTTTTTTCATTGAGAATTCACTTAAAAATCCAATAACGAAAAAAAAACTTTAAAAAAACAAAAAATTTAAAAAAGTCGTTTTTGTAATTTTTGGTTTTCTCAAAAACTACAGGTTATTTTGACATCCGGTTTTTTGTGTTTGATCCGAAATAAATAAGAGCATTGAAAGTAAGCCAGAAAAATACTACTAAATTATGTAAAATTTTGAAAAAAAAATGGTTTAAAACAAAAAAATTATGTTTTTTTTTCAAAATTTTGACTTTGAAAATTAATATTTCAAAAACTATTCATTTGAACAACTTATTTTAAAATTAAAATGAAAGTATAGGTTTTTGGCTTTTCAAAATGCTATAGCACGACTCTGTAGGTATTACCGTTTTCTTAAAATAATTTTTTCCCCATTTTTAGTGATTTTTTTCTTAAATTGCCCCTCCCGCCTAAAAGGGGGAAAATGGACCCCCCTCCCATACGATTTTTTGCTTGTCTAGGTCCAATCTACACACCCTATCTTTTTGTCACACCTTATGCGAATCACCCTGTATACCTTCTCCGAATAGCCAGATGCAGTTTTTCACTGAAAATATTAAAACTCTGTACGATACTCATGTCCCTCTAAAAAGAAAATTTATAAAATCCAGAAATAAACCTTGGTTTACGGATTCAATACGTAATTTAGTGCTACAACGGGATGTTGCATATAAAAATTGGAAATGCTATCCGCTAAATGTATTCAAGCTATCGTATCGCTTTCTTCGGAATAAAGTTGTTGCGGAACTACGTAAGGTGAAAGCCGAGAACCGAGATTTACTCAGTTTCCTAAATGGTCGTCAGTTATGGAAAAATTTGGCGTAATATTAGGTCGGTAAATCAAGCGATGGTATAACTTGCAATGTCGATGTCAACATCTTAAACAACTATTTGTGACCATACTAACTATATAATCGTCTAAGTTAAACACAGACGAACCTTCTTTGTTGAATCATTCAGATCGTGGTTTCAGTTTCCGTGGAGTAGATAGTACTGAAGTTGTGGAAAGTTTGCTTTCCCTTTAATTCAAATGCTGTGGGGCTGGATGATATTCACCCCAAGTTCGTAAAAATGTTTCTGCCTATTTTATTGCCACACTCAACCTTTATGTTTAGTTCAATTCTAATGTCTGGTGTGTTTCCGGATCTTTGAAAACTGTCCATGGTTATGCCTATGGCGTTCTACAAGGTTCTATTCTCGACCCTCTTTTGTTCTCAATTTACGTCAATGAGCTTCCGAATCTTATTCATAACTGCTCTTGTCATATTTACACAGATGACGTCCAGTTTCGTTTGAGCTGTCCTCTGGGGCTAATTGAGAAAGGTGCTTTGAACGTTAATGAAGATTTGATAAGAATAGCTAATTGGTCAAACTTAAATGGTTTTTGTTTTTAACCCTAAAAAATCGAAATGCCTAGTCATTTCTAGAAAACCCCCGCGATCTCACTTGAATATGTTGAGAGAGAAATCTGGGGTATACTTTAAATCGCTTTCTAACTTGGGATAATCACATTAATGTTCTTGTAGTCAAAGTATATGGTGCTTTACGTATTCTGTGAGCCACACAATCTTTTACTCCTGTGAAGACACGATTGCTCCTTGCTTAGACATTAATCATACCGATTCGAACATATGGGTGCGAACTTTATTGTAACTGCAATTATGTCATCAAACAAAAACTGATCAAAGCTTGTTATACAGGGTTTTCCATTAAGAGCTATCCATTTTATATTTTAAATAAAAACGCCAGCCATTTGAGATATCAAAAAAACATTTATTTCACATTAAAGTACACCCAATACCATTACGAATGGAACTCTATTTCGTTCATATGTCCTCCACGGGCGCGCTTCCAGCGGTCGATACGTTGAACCCAATTTTCGACCACTCTCTCGCACATATAGACCGGTATTGCGGCAATTTCGCGTTCAATATTGGCTTGAAGCTCCTCCAAAGTCTCTGGTCTTTTGGCGTAGACCAACGACTTGACATAGACCCAAAGAAAGAAATCAAAAGGTGTCAAATCACACGAGCGCGGCGACCAATTGATCGGTCCATTTCTTGATACAACACGTTGACCAAATTTCCTCTTCAAAATGTTGATGGTTGCATGATAGCTGTATGGGTTGTACCTCCATCCTGCAGGAACCACATGTCACTAATATCCGTTTCACGCAACTGACGCCAAAAAAAACGCCACAATGTGATTTGTGCAATGCCCAATTCCTGTGAACGACGTGGAATTGACTGATTTGGGTCGTTCTGAACGGATGCACTTACGGCCGCGATATTTTCAGCACTCCGTCCTATTCTTTGTCTCACTGGCACGTAAACATTGTGCAGCGAAAACGTGGATTCAAATTTGTGCACTAAACTAAGAATTGGGGCACGGGTGGGACGATTATAACGACCAAAAATCGGAGTTAGCGCTCTTAAAGTTGCAGCGACTGACTCAAAATTTTGATAGTACGCTTTAATAATTTGGAAACGTTGTTGATTCGTGTAACTCACCATGATGAAATGGTAGACCTTAATGAGCAATCTGACGTTTACAGAGTGTTAAAAGACCTTAAGGGCGCTTTTACATTAAAGAAACAAAACGGATAGTCCCCAATGGAAAACCCTGTAGTATAAGTATTGTACGATATTTTTTCGAAAATGTTAAAGATTTTCTAGGTTCAATTTTAGTTCTTTTGTTAATTTAATTTCATTCATTTTATTATTAATATTACAAGTATTTTTGCTCTTTTTTTCATATATTAGCTTAAGATTATTTTATAGGATATTGTATCTTACAGTTTATAAGCTTTCTCGCATAAACTAAACTAAACTTGTTCCACCTAACAACTGACGCATAGGAGAGGATATGTCTTATCATAACCTTACAGATCCAAACCACCCTTTTCGGTGACAGACCCTATGTTTTGCTAAAGACTCAATTTCATTGCCAAAAGACTGACAGTTCTTCAACTAAACCACCAAAGAAGCTTGTTATCTTGGATTATTTCAAGATGTTTGACTTCGTTTGAAAAGGGGATGTTGACCCCTTTTAAGTATAAGTTGGGTCAGACCAGTAAATTGTTTGCTTCTTGTAAGGAGGACATTCCATTATTATGTGGATTTGGCAGAGAGACCGTTTCTAACATACCCGGCGGTGTTAATCGAATTTAGTGCAACCTGTGCTCTCATACATACAAGTTGGAGGCTGTATCCAACTGCGTGCGCGGCACTGTACTTAGAAAGTATAAGCCATTACGTATTACTTACAAAACAATAGAACGTGGCGCTTATCGAAAACCACGCATTGAAATGTTTCCCAAAGATGTATTTTTTATGTTTTTCTATTTTTATGATAAAATTAACAAATTGAGTAAAAAAATTTGTTGTTAACCAATCACCATAACTTTTTCTTCTTGGAATACGCACATCATAATTTCAGATGACGGATCAAAATAATTTTTTTAATTGTGTTGGCAGTACTATAATCTGTTTAGTATAAATGACCACAATAGACTTCTAAAAGAGAGCTTATAGAACTTCAGTGGAAGTCTTCAAAATTTTTCAAAAACAACCCTTCTAATAAAATGTCTGGATTGTATTAAAAGTCAATCCAAAGCTGGCATAGATTTCACTAAAACTTTCCATGCACACGGTCGATTGTGCAGTGTGGATTGATTGGCTCTTCTGCTTTGCCAATTTATACCGCGTTGCCTTTATCAACTTTGCCAATCTATATGATTGCTTTTAATTTTACAACTTAAAAGCATTCATTTATAGTGAAAGTGTGGGAATGAGTTAATTTTTTGTCACAATGCTTTGCAGTTTTATCAAAGACTAAAAATACACGTTCACAGCGCGTTACAAAAAATGAAAGGTTTTTTCTCTGCCGAAGAAATTTAATTAATAAGTGCTTCTAAAGCGTATCAGTAATAGTATCTCTCCCAACTACTTGTGAATGAAGTTAAGCTTTTAAAATTTTCAAAGCTATAGCTTTAATATTGCCACCATAAGTTTCATTTTTGATTGTTCATCGTTTTGTAGACAACTATTCAAAAGTAGTTTCTGCAAAGCAATTTGGAAACTAATTTTGCAAGTTATGAAAGTGGAAAGATAGTTCTATTTATTATAGCCTCTACAAGAGCTGTCAATGTAAGTGAAAAGAAGTTTAATGAAAAAGAGTCTTTTATCAAAGCTTAGTATTCGAAGGTGGTGACCGTGAAGTAATGGTTAGCATGTCTGCCTGTTAACTTGAGGATTCGTGGTTTGAATCCCAGCGGAAAAAATTCTTTTAAATTATTGACTTCGTTGCCATCGTGAAAGTGGGATATTGTTGTTAATTAATCAAAATTACACCTAAGTCAATAAATCAATCTTTTGCTAGCAATGCATTTTACAGATGTAATGTATAGAAAACAGTTTTAACCCGCTATATACGAAATGCGTGAAGAAATATAAAAATCTTGGGTCCTATTTCAAACATTGAAGTTTTCAAAATCCTGCAAACACAAAAAATATTTTGAGATTACTTAGCGATGATAGAGAATACGAAAAGAGTGTGTCCTGCAATTCTTTAGTGGTTGGCAGTGTGTGTATCAGTCTGTCTGTCTGTCTGTCTGTCTGTCTGTATGTCTGTCTGTCTGTCTTACTTACTTACTTAGGTGGGCATTACAGTTCGGGGTGAACCTTGGCCTCAACCAACATCCTTCTATAACGACTTCGATTTTGGGCGAGCTCTCTCCAGTTTCGCACTCCAAGTCGGTTGAGGTCTTCATCCACTTGATTTCGCCACCTAAGACGAGGTGTTCCCCTTCCGCGATTGCCCTGCAATGTGCTTTCGAACACCCGAGGAACCGGAGCGTTTGTGTCCATCCGCTCTACATGGCCCAACCATCGTAGCCTCGCCATGCGTACTCTTCTGGTTATGCCCATGTCGCGGTACAGCTCATACAGCTCGTTGTTGTATCTTCTTCTCCACAAATTGTCTTCGCATACGGGACCAAAGATCATTCGGAGAATTTTTCTTTCGACCAAGGGTTTCCTCATCCGCTTTCGATAAGGTCCATGCTTCCGTGCCGAACAGCAGGACTGGGATGATCAAGGTCTTATACAAGGTCACTGTTTTAGAATTCATAAACATTAAATTAATATAAGCTTGAATTTCCTTATTTGTTCGAACACGTAAATTACTAATGTTAAATTGTGCCAAACGTTCACTATTTACCTTATATAATTTCTATGCAAACTCTCTCAGTACTAACTAAACTGTATTATTCCTTTTCTGAAGTCAAATGTTACACAGTTATTTCTTATCTTGTGCTCTTTGCTTTCTTATGCATACTTACTTATGTCAATTGTCAACCTGTAAACCAAAATTCTTGCTGGGAAATTTGTGCAGTTTCTTTTCGATCGTTAACCAGGACAGATGTTGATAGTGGGAATTGTCAAAATAAATTATGTACATATATTGAGAGTTCATGTGGTTTGATTTAATCGATTGTCGTAAAGGTTTGTATGATCGCCAAAAGTCACCTTGGTTTTTCTAGAGAGGTTTTTGTTTCTCAATACCTTCTTAATCCAAAGACGCAACGGCTGACAAGAGTTATTCTCCATTTGATCTCCGCACTGATGTTGTTGTCCGTGTCTACAGAGGATCCAAGGTAGACGAAGTCCTGTACTACCTCGAAGTTATGTCTGTCTATTGTGTTTGTCTGCCTGAACCGCTTTGGACGATTTTCATCTAAATTTGAAGTTACTGTCTTTGGGACGGGACAGTCTAAATAGGAGTTATTGGAACTGGTTCTATATGTCTTCAAATAACGTATAACTTATATGTTATTTTACTTATAACTTATATGTTATTTTACTTATTTTTCTCTCAAATGACTCTAACGATTTCGATTAAATTTTATGTTGAGTATTGTTTCTTACTTAACTTTCATATAAAGTAAAAAAAAATATTAAAAGATTCCCCAATAGTACCGTTTTTTCTTCAAAAGCGACTTTGTCGCTAATGTCTAACTCGATTCGGATGAAGTTATATATTCAAAGCTGTATACAAAAGATTGTGTAAAAATTTAAAAAAAAATTTTGTTTTTGAAATTCTTATGAATTTCTTAAAAAAATTTGATTTTATTAAAGCTTCACAATTTCAGACTTTCATTCATGATTATGATGTACCCGTGGTGTGATGGTTAGTATGTCTGCCTATTAACCGGTAGGTTCGTTTTACAACTGAAGCAAAAATGTTTTTTCACGGTTATAGCATTTCACGAGGAATTCTCAAGTCCTCCGATTGTAAATTTATTGCCATGAATAGCGCTTTCTCGATTAGCCGTTCGGAAAATGTCTTTTCCATTCTCTCACAAGACATGGTTGTGAGGAATGTAATAGGCCCAATGGCTGCTTGCCCTGCTGCGCTACCCTATATATTTACTAGCGCGACCCCGCCCGCTTCGCAGGGCGAAAATAAAAAGTAAAATATTAGTTTTTTTGTTTTAAATCTGTTTTATTGAATATTCTTTACTCTAATGCTTTTTGATAAACAATATTTTTGGTTTTTCCATTGTTGGCGGTATAAATGAATAAAAGCAGATGGTTTTCCAACACGTGAACAACCAACATAAAGTTGACCATGAGAAAAAACTGGATGCTCCAAATGTATACCACAGATTTTTAGCGTTTGCCCTTGAGATTTATTAATTGTCATGCCAAAAGCAATACGAATAGGCAACTGCATACGCTTAAATTCAAATGGTAGATCAGGTGGAATCATTGGTATACGTGGTATTAAGACATCTTCGCCTTTGAATTTACCAGTTAAAATGGTCGCTTCAATAACATTATTCATTAATCGTTTAACAACTAACCTGGTGCCATTACATAATCTTGGATAATTCAAATTTCCTAACATTGTAATTGGAATACCGACTTTTAATTGTAAATAATGAGGCGGGATACCTGGTAGATCCAATGAATTTAAAAATTCGATCGGATAGTTCACAGCTTCATCCGGATTCATAACGGTATCAATAGATTTATAAACTACGTTTACACCTGGTGTTCTGTTCATAACTTCCACATTGATACTAATAACATCTCTATTCGTACATGCCAATATACATCTTTGACTTAACCAATCATGATTTTGGTAATTACTTAAAATATTGGGAAACACGCTCTGTACTAACGCAGCAGTTGATTCTGATAAGGAACAAAAATTATTTGGCAATGTTATTTTACCATTAATATCTAAAGGCAATTCTCCATTTCCAATTTTCAATAATTGCTTTGAAAATTCTGCAGCTGTTGAATCGTTCTGTAATAAAACTCTTACATTTTCGGTGAGAGAAAGCGTTTTCACATGTTTCCAAACCGTTGAAGATTTCAAGCTAGCATTTAATTCGTCAGCAGCAGTGGATCGAGGAATAACCGGAAGTGTTTGCCGGAAGTCACCAGCAAATAACATCAATGCACCACCGAAAAGACGATTATTACCTCTCAAATCTTGTAAGGTTCGATTAAATGCTTCTAAAGATTTCTTGTGTGCCATGGTGCATTCGTCCCAAATAATTAATTTACACTGCTGCAAAGCTTTTGCCATTCCAGATCTTTTTGAAATGTTGCATGTTGGCGCTTCTAAAATATGAACGTTTAAAGGCAATTTTAAAGCCGAGTGAACAGTTCGCCCACCATCCAATAAAGTTGCAGCAATTCCAGACGATGCAAGAGCTAACGCTATATCTTTATTCGTTCGTACAGTAGCTAAAAACAATGACAATAAAAATGTTTTACCAGTGCCGCCAGGAGCATCCAAAAAATAAAATCCACCATTTCCAGCACTAATTTCGCTCATGATTTGAAAGTAAGCTTCTTTTTGTTTTCATTCAATAATGGAACATTTCTTTGAACATATTGATTTAAACAATTGGCATCATAATCTCGTTCACGATTTAAATCCAAATTGAAAGTGTCGTGTATTAAACGATCACGTGAAATCATTCCTAATTGTGATAGCAATTTATTTGACATTGCTAAAGACAAATTTTCTATAATGATCAACGCTTCGTTGTGTATTTCTGGCGTAAAATCCAATTGCGGATTCATTCTTGCACGACGAACTGTATGCAAGATATCTTCTGACAAATGATCACAATGACTTCTCCATAACTCACGTGGATTCGTCGGACTGCACGCAGATATTATAATTGCAAATAATGAACGCATTTGATGTGGATTTGCCGTAAGAGCTGCATCTTCTAAGGTGTTATTCCAATGTTTATCATCTTCCAGTAAAAAAAACGCCTGCATGCTTCACGATATGTAGGACATAAAAACCCATCAACTGTTCGTAAATCTGCAAAAGATGTTGGCCCACGCACATTATTTAGTAATAAACGCAAAAAATAACATTCCTCACCTCAGTATTTGTTTACACTTTTCAAACAGCCAAATTTAATAAGGAATACATCTAGGAGTATTAGATATACTCTGTTCTAAAATAAATAGAAAGCATTGTGAGCATCTAGGCTGTGTGTATTGTAATTTTGCATGGGAAAATAATCGAAACTTAATTATTTTTTTATACACACTTCCCTTTTTTGAAAATAAAATTTTTTTTGTCCTAAACCTTCTACTCTTACTCTTCTTTAATTTAAAAAAAAAATTAAGAAAATCGGTCAATCGGTTTGGCTGGTTAGCGAACGAACACAAAACCAAACTTTATTTTATATATATAGATTTGTTATACTTATTAAAAAAAAAAAACGTGTTGCAAAAAAATTTAAAGATAATAAATTGTTTTTTATAAAACAAAACTGGTCCAACCATTTTGATGAAATTTAGTGTTTATATGAATTGGTAACTGCAAAAAAATTATGTTTTTACATTTTCGCTAAAAACATTGGCAATATTTTATTTAATATTTTTTCAATATTTTATTTCATTCTATTCAATTTTCATGATTAGTCTGTGTTTTGCAACTCTGTACCAACAAACTTATTATGAAAAGTGAATACTAAAATCTTGTGCCCAGCCTCAAGATTTTGATATTGTAACTAGCACATAGATGAAATCTTATTGTACGTTAACACCTGCCAATTAAGGCTTAGTTTCACGGAGAGCCTACTCACATAACGGAGTTAAATTGAGTGTCAACCACCACCTTGGATGCCCAGCAGCAATAGGGAACTTGTTGAGGCAAGTCCACCCCTTCGCTAAAGAGCGAGGCCGATCTACATCTCTTGCATTAAATGAAGAATGCCAATCGTTTCCGCATTTGGATAACCACAACCACCACGATACTCCCACAAGGGGGCCTACCTCATAGATAGTCCCAGACAACGCTGCGCACCTCAACGGCACAAACGTAATCCAGGAGACCCTATCTCCGTTGGTACCGGAGCTCAACTTCTGGTGAAACCTCGCAACCCGAAGGTTACTTCCAGATGAATACCCCAATGCTTGAGGCCTGGCAACCCTAATGTATGCAGCCAATTCCTCACGAAAGACGATAAAATAAATAAAAATAAATATGGTGGCGCAACAGAGCGAGCAGCTCCTGGGCCTAGCCCATTTCTCACAACCATGCCTTTTGAGGGAATGGAGGGGACCTATAATTTTTTGCCAGTTCCGAACGGCTTATTGAGAAAGCGCTTCTCATGGCAATGAATTTACAAACGGAGTACTTGCCAATACCTCGCGAAAGGCGATACCCGTGGAAAAACGATTTTGCTTCTGTTGGGATTCGAAGCTCGAACCTCTGGATTAGCAGGTGGACATGCTAACCATCACGCCAAGGGGTACCACATCGCGCAATAAACTTGTAAAATTACCAGCATCGAGTTCCAAGTGCTCCTAATAACAGAATAGAACCGGGGCACTGAGGCCCACCAAGAAAGAGGACCGGCTGTTGAAAGTACCGTCGCTGAGCTCATCATTCCCACCAAACAGACCAGAGAGAGCCGTTCTACTACAGGACACTTCAAAATTACATCCATCACCTCCCTGAGCGCAGGGTATTTCTTTAAGCTCACCTAGAGATCTTCTCCTCTCCTAAATACCGGAGTATTGCCAGAAGTACTTCATACCGTACGTGTTACTTAGTGTTGTGGTGCTGTTGGGTATAGACTGAGGTCATTCATAATCTGGTTTTCGGAACTCTTCTCTCTGATGATTACCAGATTCTCAGACAAATGCTCAATAACAACACTTCTTATTATAACTTAGTGACGGAAAGGTGCAGAGTTCCTAAAAAGGAGTATTCCTTCGTCTACAGCAATCGATCTGATAATCTGCCTTTCCCAGAAGTACAGTTTGAAGTTGGGCGAAGCTAGTTATATAATTGTTGCTTATTTCACTAAAAAGAAAAAGATTCAATTTTCTTTAAACAAGTTCCAATGAAAAGATCTCCACAATTGGAATCGAGGCTGCTAGTATAGTCGAGTGCTAAGAGAATACGAAAAGAAGATTCAAATAAAGTATATATCAGTGGGATTATTTTATTAAACTGTCAACCTCCACTCTCCATTGTTCTAAGTATTGTGTTTCAAAGTAAACGTACATGCTTACACATATTATGTATGTATAAGAATTGGTGCAAAATCATCTTTAAGTATTAAGGGCTATATGCTCGTAGATGGTTGATAACGTAAATCCCTTGGTTCAAAATCAAACAAAGATTTTCAGTAGCCAATCTCTTTGCCAATGCTAAAACGATAATAACAGCAACCTATGTAATTATGCAGAGCTCATGAAAGCCTTTAATACCAATCTCTGCGTTGGTATACCTTTTCATAGTCGTATATCCTTATCCTGACAAATGGAATACCTATCTGAGTGATTTTCAAGGCAGAAGCAACAATTTTCGTAACGCAAACACACCGGAAATTGCATCCGAAAATTCACAGAGCCTTGACGGATAAATATTACACCCCCGACATCCCCCAAAACCCAAGAACCTAGATCCCTGAGAACGAATGAGAAATGAAAACGCAACTTAAAACTCACCTGTTGTTTGCTCTGCCTTTACCAATATTCAACACACACATATATACGGCAGTGCTTTCTTCTTCTGTTGATATTTATTTTGCGGCCTTAACTGTTGTTTCCGTAGTCGTCATCATATCATATCCGCTCCCGAATTGGAAGCCCATCCCATTGCATTCTCGTTCAGCGGCTTTCCATCTACGGTACAGTTTCCTTTGATGTCCTTTTCTTGTTTATTTTCTGGGTTCCGTTATATTTTGGGTTTTTTCTTTCTTTTTGTTTGCCTTAGTAAAGTATCCAACTATACATCATCATCAGCGTCAGCTTCACATCGAACAGCGAAACGGATAAGAAAAAGGCTACCTGCCCATCAGCTACATCCGGAGGGTGTAATCGTACTCAACACTCACAGTCACATCCCAATTCAAAAGGAAGTGAGTTTCAGCAGCGTTGGAACGTTATAAGAGCTTTGTAGTTGCAGTAGCGCACCAAACCATAACGTAACATGGCAAAACGAGGACAAATAAGAAGAAGCCAACAAAATTGCAAAAAAAAAAAAAAAAACATCAGAGTCATGGGAAAATATTTTGAAATTTACTTTGCCAATACAATACACTCACTGGTGCTACCGCACTAGCAGAAAACGCCGCGCTTCTCCCTCAGCCACACCTCCAGCTAGCGGGAAAATAGTATAAAGGAATATTTCGGTGAGGTACACACAAATAATTTTGAAGATAAAACGTGTTTATGAAGACATTCAATGGAGGTTATAAATGTATTTGCTTTTATCAGAGTACAGCTCGGTCCCAGAGTAGTGTGAAATTTGTGAGGACATTTTAAGATATTTTTGATGATAAACATTCGTTTTGTCAACAAGAAAATACGAAAATTTTCGTATCTAATGAGATACGAAAGTACTCGACCATAATTTGCACAATATTGAAAGCAAAAGTAAAAACTAAAGGTTAGACGAGCGTAAAGAAACATCATCAATGGACAGAATTAAGGATTAAACGAATTAATTAGCAATTAATCAATATTTGTCTGAAGAGAAAAAATCGGTGTAGGTTTGATGATCATCCGGAACTTCTGACATGCGGGTGAGGCTTTCAAAGTGCGAACGAGCAATTGAGATTTTGCTGGCGTGTTTGATACTGCGAATGCGCTAATAGTACTGTAAGGATGCGTATGAAAACTTACGAACACCTGTGTATAAAGTTGCGTGGGTCTAAGAATGTGACAAGTAAATAAAATTTGCAAAAAATTAATTTCTCGTCTCCATAACCACTGGAATCAAACAATGAAAGTAGTTTCTGCCTTGTGTTCTGTATTCAATCGTCCATAAAACTTAATGTGACTTAAATCGATTCGCCCGATCTTTGACTCGGACACAAGGACTTTTGACCTAGGATTGTGATGACTCATCAATGCCAATCTAGTGGAAAGTAATCCTTCATTAGTGATCGTGGCTCAGTGGCTAGTGTCTTCTCTCATTTGCGCGTCTTTTTTCAAATAAGCTAATTTGATCAAAAGGAAAGCAAATATATTTTTAAGAAAATTTCCTTTGCATGGGCGTTAATTGTTGAGCGTTGGTCATTGGTCGTTGGTCGTTTGCCGTTGGTCGTTTGCTGTTGGTCGTTGGTAGTTAAGCGTTGGCCGATGGTCGTTGATCGTCGGTAGTTGGTCGTTGATCGTTGGTCTATGGTCGTTGGTCATTGGTCGTTTGCCGTTGGTCGTTGGTGGTTGGTCGTTGGTTGTTGGTCATTGGTCGTTGGTGGTTAGTCGTTGGTCGTTGGTCGTTGGTCGTTGGTCGTTGGTCGTTGGTCGTTGGTCGTTGGTCGTTGGTCGTTGGTCGTTGGTCGTTGGTCGTTGGTCGTTGGTCGTTGGTCGTTGGTCGTTGGTCGTTGGTCGTTGGTCGTTGGTCGTTGGTCGTTGGTCGTTGGTCGTTGGTCGTTGGTCGTTGGTCGTTGGTCGTTGGTCGTTGGTCGTTGGTCGTTGGTCGTTGGTCGTTGGTCGTTGGTCGTTGGTCGTTGGTCGTTGGTCGTTGGTCGTTGGTCGTTGGTCGTTGGTCGTTGGTCGTTGGTCGTTGGTCGTTGGTCGTTGGTCGTTGGTCGTTGGTCGTTGGTCGTTGGTCGTTGGTTGTTGGTCGTTGGTCGTTGGTCGTTGGTCATAGGTCTTAGGAAGTTGGTCATAGGTCTTGGGAAGTTGGTCATAGGTCTTGGGACGTCTGATGTTGGCATTTGGACGTTGGTCTCTGGTCTTAGGTTTAAAGTCTTAGGTCTAAGGTCATAGGTCCTTAGTCTTAGGTCTTAGGTCTTAGGTCTTAGGTCTTAGGTCTTAGGTCTTAGGTCTTAGGTCTTAGGTCTTAGGTCTCAGTTCTCAGGTCTTAGCTCATAGGTCTTAGGTCTTAGGTCTTAGGTCTTAGGTCTTAGGTCTTAGGTCTTAGGTCTTAGGTCTTAGGTCTTAGGTCTTAGGTCTTAGGTCGTAGGTCTTAGGTCTTAGGTCTTAGGACTTAGGTCTTAGGTCTTAGGTCTTAGGTCTTAGGTCTTAGGTCTTAGGTCTTAGGTCTTAGGTCTTAGGTCTTAGGTCTTAGGTCTTAGGTCTTAGGTCTTAGGTCTTAGGTCTTAGGTCTTTGGTCTTTGGTCTTAGGTCTCAGTTCTCAGGTCTTAGCTCATAGGTCTTAGGTCTTAGGTCTTAGGTCTTTGGCCTTAGGTCTTAGGTCTTAGGTCTTAGGTTTAAGGTCTTAGGTCTTAGGTCTAAGGTCTTAGGTCTTAGATCTTAGGTCTTAGGTCTTAGGTCTTAGGTCTTAGGTCTTAGGTCTTAGGTCTTAGGTCTTAGGTCTTAGGTCTTAGGTCTTAGGTCTTAGGTCTTAGGTCTTAGGTCTTAGGTCTTAGGTCTTAGGTCTTAGGTCTTAGGTCTTAGGTCTTAGGTCTTAGGTCTTTGGTCTTAGGTCTCAGTTCTCAGGTCTTAGCTCATAGGTCTTAGATCCAAACACTTTTTTTCATTTTTCTTATTAGATTTTGAAAAATTTTATACTTGTTGTGAAAAAGGCTCGAAGAACCATTAGATTACAATTGTTATTCGTATTTTTTAAGTCAGAGAAGAGATTGATTATGTTTTGATTTGATTCCTGTAAACAAGAGTGTTGTGTCGAAGCCGCTGCAAAACTCTGCTGTTTAAACGTGCATGATTTTTGGTAAAATAAACAACGATGCGTTGAAACAGGATATCGAAATTCTAGGAACCTCAACAGTAACGCATGCATATCCCCAGTAGTTATTTAAGCTCAGGTGTATACATTCTTGAAAAAAGGTTTTTGATATTCGCCAGTCGTTCGTCGACAGATACGACGCTCTCATAGTTGATTGCGAATCGCAATATTACTTTGCAATGCACATAAAGATTCCGTTCTTTATGCAAACCCCTTTTACATGATAAGACCAGAAATGCAATTTAACAAGCACAGTGCGACGACGGCAGCGCTTGATGACAACCAAAAAAGTAAACTGCTCGCATCCAAAGATATGATTAATTTTCCGTTTGCACGAGCGGAAATTCCTTCTTTTGATTGAAATCCATATGCTCCCGGTTGGTTCTGGTTCTGGGTAATTTCTTTTGATTATCACTGCAACCAAAGCTTCCCATGCTTTTGTCGTTGTGCATTATTTATTTAATTCCTTCGGAAGTGGCATGGCGCAATCGACAGTATTTGGAGTCCTGGCCATGTTATAAGGGACTTACGTCTTAAATTCCTTTTAAACCGATCTGCAACAAAAAAATCGAAATAAATCAGCAACGAGATGAATGTTGATATTTATCTTACTTAACAACAGCAAGAAGGAAGTGTGTGTACTCTTTCCAGTTTTTTTATTTTTATTTTTTTAAATTCACTCTCTGCACGGAGTCGTGTTGACTCTGTTCATATATATCCCTTTAGGCTACAATACTTACACCATGCACAGGCACACACATACATATTACAAGCAGTGCACAACTTTTGAACAACAGCAGCCACAAATCAAACAAACTGTAAACGATTAAATTTCGTTAACAATAGAATAGCATATCCTTGAGGGGATTTTGTCGATCCTCTCGAAAACATTTTGTGTTATATTTTTTTTCGTTTTTGCTTATCTTTGGAAACATTTCCGCACAAAATTTTCGCTGAAATCGAAATTGAACCGCAAGGATGTATGGTGTGGCGGTGGTGGATGACGGGAGGTCTTTTGTACTTGAGCCAGCATGCCTCCAGCAAGGCGGAGCAAAGAACCACACAATGAAATTATCCTTTTTTGCGTTCGCATAGGTATGTGCTTGTGCGTGCCACACAGGCAAGCAGTTTTCAGAAGCTCTTTATAAATGAAATGTAATTCAACTCAGTGGCGATTGATCACATCGTATAACTGGCGTGAAAATCAATCAGCGAATGCAATGCAAATCACAGGCATGTGCCAGATTGTGTAAGCGTAGCTTGTTAAATGTATTCCATAGTAAAATAGATCAGCAGGCGTCGAGTAATGGTGTGTTCAAAGAGCCAACTATACGTTCGCACGGGCAAAAGTAACGCTTGTTCCCTGCAAATATTTGCATAATCCTCTCAGGATTCATAGCAAAAAAAAAAGAAGCTGCATGGTTATACAACCACCAACCAAAGTGAAAACACACGAAATACAAAAAAGGGAAAAATTAAAAAAAGATTTATTGCTAGGTGATGGTTAGGTATTGGGTGTTTAAAGTTTGCGATGCTATTTGCTTCAAGGCTACAATGTTCATGGCATTTGTGTGTACACAGAATAAATGACTTTTTTTAGAAAAAAAAAAAGTAAAATAGGTAAAGAAATAGAAGAAGCTGGAAAAATTGCGGAGAAATTGTGTCTTTCTTTTCGGCTTAAGGACTTGTGGATGAAAAGAAACACCGCATCGTGCTAAGGGAGCAAATTTTGTGAAAAGATTTACATAGTGGCTTTTGTTGGTAAAATGTCTGTGTAAGAGGTGGTATACCGTGTACGTGCGTATGATATTGGATTTTATTCTCCCGAGCTAAGGCACATCAATAGAAAGGTAATTTTCGTTTTTATGACTTCCAACTGAAATTTAACGTGTGTGCTAAGTCGATATTGCCAATTGGGAAGTAATCGCGCAGAGTTTTTGAATGAAATTGTTTGAATATGTGGTGAAGGTTTCGAGGTGTGTTTTTCAGGAGGAAATTGACTTGCGTTTGGTTGAGCATCGAAATCGAAGCTATTTTATCGATTACTTAAACTGAGAATAAAGATATTACAGAAAAAGAGGATACTTCTAGAAGATGAGCTTAGTCGAACGACATCAAAAACACGATGTGCAAGATAGTTAATTCTCATCAGGTGACATTTGTGACTAAGTCCAACTCAATGTGCATTAGCTCGGAAAGGCTAATAACGTGATAAAGGCGGTGAGATAATACGGACGAAATAACTCTAGACAAGGCAGACGCAGGACTCGAACCTGGAACTCCCACCTAACAGGCAGATATGCTTACCGTTACGTCACGGACACCTATTAGATTTCAAAACATAATGAAACAAACAAGCATTTTTGGAAGGGTGTCTCTGCAGATGCAAGACACGATAATATTTTCTTCAGTAGTAAGTCAGTAAAGGTATTACTAGGGCCTTCCCAAGCATCATTCTGTTTTTTAAAGGGACAAATTATTGTGTATTCCATTAACTTCGAAGTATATTGTTTAAACGACCACTGAATTGAAATATTAAAAGTTAGAGCATAGTACTAGAGACTCATTAAAGTGCCTTGCAGAATATATAGAAGAATCCACTAACATAAAGAAAAAAAAGAATGGGGGCTAAGACCGATCCCTGCGGACATCCTCGCTTAATGGGAAGAAATTCAGACAGAATGTTTTTTGACTCTTTGCCAGCTTTCGACTACCTGAATAGGATGATATCGAAAGCGATAAGTTACGTACATGTACATGTGGAAGGGGATGTATGTATTTGTATTTGTATTTGTATTTGTATTTGTATCATATTAAATATTACAACGACACAGCAAGATTCAATCTTTTATAGCATCTAAATTTAAAAACCAAGTATTTTTATATAACAATACGATTAAATAATAATAATAATAACAAAAAGAAATAAAATAAAAATTATATATATATATGAGAAAAAAAAAAGAAATAGAGAACAGAAAAAAAAATCATAAAGGTATAGCAAAAATTATCTATAAAATTAAAGAAGAATTAATTACAAATTATCAATTACATTTTGATTCAATGTCAACAAATAATTAAATAATTCCTTCTTAAAAATGGTTGGTGAGGTAGTCCTTTGAAGTGCAAATGGAAGGCTATTCCACAATCGAACAATTTTTACAAATAAAGATCTTTCGGCAATGGTATATGTAAAGCGCGGTAAAATCAATCGTAGCCCTCTTTGAGACTGTGCAAATCGAAGCATCTCACCTAAATACTCAGGACTTCTATTTTGAATTATATTGTTTAACAAAATAACGTTACGGAACAGTAAATATTTATCAAAATTAATTCCTAACAACGAAGTACGTAAATTTGACACACTTTCGTGTCTAGGAATACAGTGTATGAAACGTAGACAATCATTAAACGCAACATGAAATTTACGTTTGCACTCATAGTCAAGAGAAGGGTATACATTGCAGTTAAAAGTAAGAGAGGGCATAACAAGACTCTTCACAAGATGTTTTCTCAAAGCAGGATCCAAGATGTTTGAAGAAGACCTCAGAGAACGTAAACTACTATAAACGCGTCTTATGGATTCAGAGATAGCGTCACAACAAGTAAGTTTGTTATTAATTTGGAAGCCCAAGTATTTTACTTTTGAAACATATTCAACAGCTTGAGAGTTTAATATGAATTTGGGAAAGTCTTCAAGATTAACTTCATTTCTCGAGCAAATCATGCTAAGGGTTTTCGTTGGGTTTAGCTGTAGTTTATTTTCAAGCACCCAATTTTGAATATTCGTAAGATCTTCGTTAACCCGAACAAAGCAATCATCCATTAAACCTAATTTTCTAAAAATATAAAGTATCACATCATCTGCATACATGTGGATGAAGCAATTATGAACAACATCTGGAAGATCATTTACAAAAAGTGAAAAAAGAAGTGGTCCTAGTACTGACCCCTGAGGCACCCCACGGTTAACAATAAACGGACTAGAAATACCTTGATCAGTGGTTACTATTTGAACCCTATTGCAGAGATAGTTACTTAAAAGCTTTAATGCAGTGTTTGAAAAACAAAACTTCGTACTTAGTTTCGAAACAAGCATTTGATGGTCAACACAGTCAAAGGCTTTTGAAAAATCTAGAAGAACCATAGCTCCCAACTGATCTTTGTCAAGAGCAACTCGAAAATCAGATGTTACCTTGAGAACAGCAGATTCACAGCTATGTTTGTTTCGAAATCCTGACTGCCATTTAGATAACATTTTGTTAATTTGGACAAAATTTTGAATTTGGTTAGACATTAATCGTTCAAGTACTTTACCAAAAAAAGGTAATAAGTTTATTGGTCTGTAGTCAGAAGGCTCTGAGGCATTAGCTTTTTTGGGTATGGGGACAATATTTCCACTTTTCCAGACTTCTGGGAACTCAGAACAGTAGATACATGCGTTCAGAATGTGCTTCAAAGGCTTGATAACTATTGGTAAAATCATACGTATAAACTTTGGTGAAATATTATCTGTACCAGATGCATTTGACTTAATAGACTTTAAAGCAGTTACAACTTCACTTTCGTTCACACAGTTGAATGAAAATAGTTCATTATCATTAACAGGAACAACTAATGATGGATGAGAACTAAGCTGAGGCGGAGCAAAATATGATTTCATTTCTTGAGGACTCAGTACACATTTCGAAATCGATTTAGATGAACATACACCAATATCTTTCAAATTTTTCCAAAGAGTCTTTGAGCTCAAAGAAACATCAAGTTTATTCATAAAATATGTTTTTTTACGAGAACGTATTAGAGCAGTAACTTTATTTCTTGAGAAAATATATTGGTTTCTGTTATAATCCGTAGGATTTCTTTTATATCTTTTGAAAAGCGTTCCCTTTCTTTAATTTGAGTTTCAATATCTTGTCCATACCATGGACATCCATTTCGATTTCTTACCCGTTTTGTTACTAAAGGAACGTAAGCATTAAATAATCCTTCCAGTAGGTCGTTAAAAATTAAAACTTTACTATTAACGTCAGTACAGTGAAGAATACTATCCCAATAGTCGTTTCCAATACAATTTTCTATATTATTACAATTTAGAGAACGATACGATCTGTAACTTATAGTTTTCGAAGAACATAAATTTCTGACATTGAACTGCAACGAACAGAAAATTAAATCATGGATAAATTCGGAAGTTAGTTTTATTTGATCGTTGCACAAAACTTTTTCATGTGAGGTTGTCAGAAACATATCTATGAGCGATGGATTATCCATAGATTGATAGCATGTTGGCCATCTTGTATTAACTACAGATAAACTCAATTCATCACAGAAGTATTTAAAGAGGCGGGTGGTTCTATTATTTACTAAAATATTTACATTAAAATCACCAGCAATGAGTACGTCTGGATACTTAGAATTTAAACGAAAAAGTATCTCTTCAATTTCCTCTAAATTTTCGTCTTTAAACAAAGTGGGTGGGCAGTACACCACCACTATAAGGCACTTCTCTGAACCATTATTCAATTCTAAGCATAAAAACTCTAACAATTTCTTTGATTTATAGATTTCTTTTGTAGGTATATGATCTCTTACATAAATGCACACCCCTCCCCCTCGAGTGCAGCGATCATTTCTAAAAATTTTAAAGCCACTAAAACAAACTAATTGAGATGTAATATTATCATTCAACCATGATTCGGATACCATAATTATATCTAACTTCGAGTTGTTTAGCATTTGAAGAAGAACAGTATATTTAGATCGAATGCTTCCTGCATTGAGGTGACAAACATTTAAACCATCATAAGCGTTACACAGAACATTGCAGACAGATCTTACATTTTCTGGGCAAGTGTTAAACATGTTAAGGAATCACCAATAAGAAGAAACTACTCAAACCAAATAAAATTTGAAATAAAAAGTTTAAATTTAAGAAAAGAAAAAAAAAAGAAAAAATTTTGGATATGAAAAAAGAAATAAGCATGAATTGTAGCACATAGCTCTTAGCAAAAAATTCCTTACATACTTGGTACGAAAACAAAAAATTAATCAACAATATATTGCGAGACATCATTAACGATAATGAATCCAGATCCAGTAACTCTATCATCAGCAGCAACATCAACGACTTCAGCAACAGCAGCACCACCAGCATCAGCATTACCAGCAACAGAAGGAGCAGCATTGTTTACATTTGGGAGAGCTTTTTTCATATTTTTACCATTTGACTTGGAATGCGTATGAAAAGATGAGTGCAACTGCGCTATGCTTGTTACACATATCGGATTCTTATCACTACATTCTCTGACAAAAACTTTTCCATATCTTGTAAAAACAGAGTGCACTTGCTTTCTCCTTCGCAGATCATTAGCTTTTCGAAAGACAGCATGATTATGTTTTGTGAGACACTCATACACCCTCACAAATGAGTTTTTGTTTTCAAAGCCAAGATCATGAAGTGTAACCAAGCGAGACGTCGATTTGTAGTATTCACTTACTCTCCTTAAAACATAATTCTTATCGTTTTCGTGCGGCAATTTGACAATAATCGCGCTGAATGGTAAATTATTTTTCGGTTTGGTTCGTAGGATATAGTGCGGTCGCAGTGAATTGATATTCAGTGTTGAACAGAATTTATTAAAAATATCTGTAAGGTTCTCATTTTGCAAGAGTGGTATTCCATGGAGAACAATATCCCCCGCAATGTTTTTCCTGGCTATAGAGTCAATATGTGTTTTCATTGATTCAGTGTTATTGTGTTCCGTTTCCATCATCTGTGTTAATTTTGTTTCACAACACAGAACTAAGTTGTTCAGTTTTTTATATTTGTCATTAAAGTTTTTTTCAAGTAATTCTATTTGTGAATTAAAACTTGTTTCCATTTCATTGATGCGTTTATCAAACGTTTTTGATATTTCGGTCAGTTCCTTTCGCAGTGTTGATAAAATCGTGTCGGTAAGTGTTATTGTTAATTTATTCAATCGAGTTTCAATTTTATCCCATATGTTTGACGAAGAAAGAGCCGATAAAGAAGAACTTAGAGGAGAGCCTCCAGATCCACCCGTCATGTTAGACCGTAAGACTCTTTTATCAATTTTTTGGTTATTATTTAACATTTTGTTTTTTGTAAATTAATTGAAAAATAGTTAAGACTTCTCTCGATTTCTATGCGCACTTTGAAATGATTATTTTACAAAACTGATAAAAACAATTTGGAGTAGAAAAACTTTAATTTAACTATGAATTTAAAGAATTTATTGCGGAGCTAGTTAGGCGCTAGACTTTACTTGACATATCGTATATATAAGTTATGGCTTTGACGGAACTAATTCAGGAACAAAGAGAGGTTTGCTTTGTTAGATACTTTGGAAAAGTTTAATAGAACTAAAATGATATAATTGTGCATAACTTATGTCTTCAACTACTTATTATTTTCTTTCCCTTCAATGTGTTGTTTGAAATTAAAGTTCACTTTTCTTAGGTCAAAAGTATGTGAACAGTCATGCTACTCATGAGAGTACTTTTTTAGTCAAAAACACTGACAAGTTAAAGGATGATTATGTTAAAGTCTAAATAATTTTTTCTTGTGATTTTTGAATTTGATTCATTATTAACCATACCAGTAAGTGAGTAAGTAAGTAGGGTGGCGCATCAGAGCGGTGTGATCTTGGTCCTAGCGCATTTCTTACAACCATGCCTTGTGAGGGAATGGAGGGCATTTACAATTTTTTGCCTATTCCGAACGGCTAATCGAGAAAGCGGTTTACATGGCAATGATTACTAACGGAGGACTTGCCAAATCATCGCGAAAGGTGATACCCGTGTAAAAACATTTTTGCATTTGTTGGGTTACGAACCACAAAGCCGATATGCTAAACAAAATACCACGGGTACCAACGAGCTTACGCTACCTTAAGTGAAATCGATGACGATGTGCGAATAGAGTAAGTGAGCAATAAAGTCTGATGGGTTTTGGAACGCGCAGTGGAAAGAAATCCAGGAAACGTCTTAAGAAGTTCTATCAAGTGGAAGTAACCCTTTTCTGCCTAAAGTGCATATCTATATAGTATGCCATACTCCGGAATTCTTGACGAAATGTTGATTGGCCAAAATATTTACCCTCACCTGAATATCAATTGAAATGAGTCAATGTATTTGATATCATGTAAATGTTAATGTTTTGACGATCTAACCGCTTTTTTTAATTTTCTTTTGGAAAAATGTATGCTTTAAAGAAGTATCCATACTTCCCCGTGTGTTAGACTCTCCAAGGTGTAAACTTTCCATACCGACTAAAATTCCAAAAGTTTCTCGCTGATCTTCCCCTCGGGACCACTTCCGAATTTCTTCGAGGGGGATCCGTGTCTAGGTGGCAGGTTCTAGTTTCTCAACTACCTCTTCCTATTTCTTTGTTTTTTCAGGATCTGCGTCAGATACAGGCTGATTCGCCTCCAACTCTCTTCGTCTTCCAGCATCTCCTGTATGATTTATTATTCGGGCTGAGCTCTCCGATAACTCCATTTTTTTCCTGACTGGGAGATTCCCATCTACTACACTCGAAAACTGTATGATAAGCGTCGTCTGTCAGCGACTCTTCGTATTGGCACGAAGGACTTCTTCTTTTTCCAATTTTGTGCAGGAAAGCGTTGAAATACCCGTCTCCGGTGAGGAACTGTGTGAAGAAGTTCACTTCACCGTGTTTCCGGTTACTCAATTCGCCTATGTCTCCGATCAGCCCAGCAGTCCAGCGTCGTCTGCTTTCCGACTCCCAGCGTCCTTGCAACTTCTGCTGTGTGATCGCTTTCGCTGCTTCCACGCCGATTTCTACTTTCTTCTCATGTATGTATCTTCTTTGTGTTGCAAGGAGGTCAATTGGTACGACACCTGCAACTACAAGAACTGCTGGCTCAGACACTGTGCGGTACACGCTCGCTATTCGCAAGGCACCGCGCCTCTGTACCGATGCTAGTTGTCTCCGGTACTTTTCTTGTTTAAGTGCTTCAGTCCAAATCTCGCTTCCGTACAGCAGAATTGAATGTGTTGTTGCCAGGAGAAGTCTCCGTTTGCTTGCGGATGGTCCACCTACATTTGTTATCAGTCTAGATAGGTGGCTTGTAACCTTAGATGAGCGTTCAGCTGCCGTTCGTATCTGGTCCCAAAAGCCCAGTTTCGTGTCGAGCTTTATTCCCAAATATTTAACCACGTTTTTGCTTTTTATGAGTTCGGTTTCGATGTGGAAATCGATGACCGTGGGAATTCGTTTTTTTTTTTTTTTTTTGTTAGAATTACTACTTTGGTCTTTTCAGTAGCCAGCGGCAGCCCATGTTCCTCCATCCAGGAATTTGTCCTTCGCATCACTTGGTTCAACTTTCTCTGTGCACTTTCGGTGTCCCTTGCAGCTATCACCGCAGCAACGTCGTCAGCGTATCGAACCAAAAAGCAGTCTTCGGGCATTTCCATACAGAGAATGCCGTCGTAGAAGATGTTCCAGAGGTCTGGTCCAATGATAGATCCCTGTGCTGCTCCAGCTGTGATATCTTTTCGTACTAACCACTTGACAGTGAACACTAAAAATCACGTTGACAAACAATGCACGTCATTGTACTCGTATTTTGGGACAGCACTGACCAACTTGTTTCAAACGTTTGATCTTCAAATCTCAATGCGTTGACACTCTGAAAATTGACGGTGTGTTGTTAGAGTGGAATAAGGTTTTTCGCAAAGCAATGACAATTGAGGTCGATGATCAAATCATAGCGTAAAGATGTAAGTTTTCCAACAAAACATCTCATTTTTATATGTACTTATAAGCGATTGAACGAAAATGAACGATGACTGCTGAAATGTTTTTGGAAACTTCTTCACCACCTTATCCTACACTGTATTTCCGACAAGCAAACACCTATTGGACAAACTACTCCACCCATTAACCCTGAAAGGATCCTGAAATGTATGGCCTCCATCTCTAGGCCAAATTTGCCTTCATATCTTCCATAAATTAATACTCATAAACAACTAATTGACCAAGAAACAAATAAACCTTTAAAATAATCGGTTTCAATATAATCTCACAATACGCACGCAATGGAGCATTCGGCTTATTTCATTCCCATAACATTTCAATTTAACCACAAAATGCCTAACATCCCCTTCCACATTCTTCCCAAAAAAAACATACATAGTATCCAATTCATCTACAGTCTTCGTACATGCAGAATAGAAAAGCCGTAATGTTCGTATCGAACAATCAGCACTAATGCCTCACATCTGTCATCTAAATGATTTCGTGGGATTTTCCTACCTAGCTTTCAAATTAACCCTAATTAGGTCATTCTGACAAGGCAAGTATATAGCCCTGCTCGATATTATACCAACTCTTGAGTTGCGAATGTCGGTCGGGTGGACAATCTAGAAAATTAGGAAATGGAAATAAGGACTGCTTGTGGCACTAATAAACAACACAAGAGTAATGACTTCATTGACATACTTCTGGTGGAGTTCAGAAATCAGTTGTACATTGATATGATGGTGTTGTTTGGCAAGATGATACTGAAATTATTATATTAATATGATATTAGATTGTGAGAGTTCAATCGAAGGCATTTCACTCTGTCGAAATCAGGGCTTGTTGACCCATGTCAATAGAAAAGTCATTAAGTTTGTGTCCTGTCAGAAATCCAATGATGGCAACGTTTCTACTTTTCGATTTGCTGATAACATTTACTGACAGAGCTCAGGGCAAACAGCAAACGTGTGGCATTTGCAGCAGGCGCACCACATGCTACACATGATATATCCTTTTTTCGTATATGTTATTTGCGTTGATTTGAGGTGGCTTCCATGTTCATCGAAACAAACTAATACAGACATCATTCGCGTTCTTAATTATTGTTACCGGTTTAACTTCCAGTAGTTGCATGTTAAATAAACTTCACTGAGTACAACTACTCTACTCAATTGCGAGTATTGTACGCTTCCATGGAAATAAGAATTCAAATTTTAATTACTTTGATGCAGATTAGTAATTTTTGAATTTCGAATAGAATATAGGAAGCTTGAATATGTTTTTAGATTTACAAGTCAAAACAGGATGTTAGACACATACCGCATGTGGATGTTGATTTTTTTATTGCATTTTCTTAATTATACTATTGTACATCACGAATGTTGTGTCAAAATTTCAAGTCATTCCGAGTTGAATACGAAAAGTTACAGTGATTTTAGACCAGGCGAGCGAAAAGTTGGGGGCGGGCTGGACGGAATGATCCCGGCCGAGCAGCGTTTTTTCTCCTTTTATGATTGGTTCCAGGTAGCTCGAGCGCTCGAGGTCTTCTTTTGTGTTCATGGAAGTGGAGCTCACTCTAATGACGCTTCTAACGGAATATTTTTGAGGGGAACCGTTCAGTGTGCTGTTTTTTTGTGGACAGGAGCAGTTGTGGTACAAAGCGTCTCGAAACTAATATTTTTAGGGTCGGTGTGCAAAATATCTCGGCGACTGTTGCAATGATCCTTCTGGAATTTCGCCCACTTCTTTTATATATATTTTTAAAAAGTTCACATTTTTCTGCATTTGACAGCTACAAAATGGCGGCATTTTTAGGTAAAAAAACGACTTTTCACTTCAAATTGTCACCAAAATTTCAAAATTGCAAAAAAAAAAAACCTCATGTTATTACCTGAAGAAAGTTTTCTTTTAGCGAAATCTTTTTGAAATTTTGATTTTAGATGACCCTGTCAAAAGTTATCTTGCACACCGCAAAAAATGAAAAAGTGGAGGCGTCTCGGAAAATGCACTATCATCGATTTGTTTTTCAATATTTTTGTATGAAATGATTATAGAAGATACTTGAGACTATACTTAATAATGAAGCAAATCAATAAATTTTAAAATTACTTTATCAGATTTTTCATAAAAATTTCGTAAAAAAGCCTTTTTTAGTCTCCCAGGGCTTAACCGTCCCTTAAAGAACGCTTCGTTAGACTACGATGGCGGGGGCATGTAGAACGAATGGACACCAACCTCGACTCGTGTTTTCAAAAGAAAACTCCAAGGAGGAAGAATCAAGATGAAGAGGAGCTCAAATTATTGAAAGTGCAAAACAGGAAAGTGTTCATCCGAGATCAAAATTGTTAACAAAAGATGTTGGTTTGTGTCCAAGTTCACCCCGTGATACACAGTTGAGTGTGTTAGAGTACTGCTTCTCGCAAATTGGAGGCTTAAATTTATATTAGAGCTTCCAGTATCGTGAGCCTACAAGCTAAGCAACATAGACGCGTTTTTTAGGAGGATGACATATCGATAAATAGCAATGGGTTAGGGGGCGGTGAAAAAAACCTCATTTCATGTGTAAGTGCTTCTTGAGTGGATTCTCACTTCAAATCGAGAAGTTGTTGTCACTCCACAAATTCATGAGAAGCGGTCTTTTTGCACCGATGGAACGGTTTGAAGATGCTCCTAGAGACTCCTGGACGGTTCTTTTCGTCCAATAAAAAACGACATAAAAAACTCTTATGCGGGAGAGCAAGTCGGGGCCATCAATTGAGCCTTTCATTAGTTATTGAAAAAGTATCAAAACACAAAAGGATCTTTCCATAGAAGTCCCTTGGGGCTTTGTTGTACTGCCTCATAACGAGATTTATATAACCCCATATGTCCAAACCTAAGAAGCATTCTACAGCTGGAGACGAACATGAAAGTTGTATAAGGGAAGAATAACGTAGATTGGTTGAATTTCTTTATCCATCTCTAAACAAACCCATACAATGATTTTGCTTTGCTTGTAATGAAGTTGATGTGTTCATCGATATGTTATCAGTACCAAATAGAACCTCCAGTTTACAGAATTTAGAAACTAGAGATAACAATTGCTGGGATATCGAATAATTCACAATACCAGGAATCCTTTTGCGTTAGAACGTCATACTTTAACACTTGGAAAGGTTCAAACTTATACCGTTTTTGCGACATCTAATACAATGCAATTCATGAGGTAAATATGTTCGAACTGCCTTTACACTTTTCGAGCACATCAGATCATTATTCAGATCATTTATTATACAACATCTATAACGAAACTAATCATAAAGTAACCATTTCCTTGTGAGGGAATGGAGTTGACCTAAGATTTTCTGCCGATTGCGAAAGGCACTTTTCATAGCAATGAATTTACTATCGGAGGAATTGCCGATTTCTCGCGAAACAACCTATAACAAAACTGTTGATATTTTTTTGTAATAAATTGCAATCCGAAGCATTTTTAAAATATCTTCATGTCGTCAACTAAAACTAGAATAACACTGTATGAAAGGAAAGAAATCACGTCATTTTTGCAACAATAAAAGGCAAAGGACCAATGTGATCCTTGATAAGACCTATCTGTTATTAATCCAACAGCTTTAACTTATATGTATAATATAATACTTTGACAAAGTTAATCGAATGCCTCATATAAGACAGTTTAAATCGCACCCTTAGAATGAAAGTGATCTACATTCATCAACGAATCAATGAATCAACCGCCTTATGGACTTCACTTTATTTTGACCGTTTCTTATTCTTTTCTTAAAGATAAAAACAAAAGCCAAATTATTGTATGCATTTCAGCACTTTATATGCCATCTTCAGCACGTCATTTGACTAAATACACTGGTCAACAAATTTGTAATTTTTTTTTTTTTTGTCACATGAAAACTTATTTCAAATTTTGAATATGCTAAAGCCCAAACCAAACAATAATATATGTATCAATGAAAAAAAATGTACAGGTCAGGTTTTCTTGTGACATCAAAACATATATTTTCGTAAGAAGTTCAAAAATCAGCCACCCTTACAGAATTATTTCCTAAGATACTTATGATTTTCTTGATTATTTGGCTTCTGGTACAACAATAATCAGCTATCCATTTCCCTTGATGACGCTTCTTCATTGAGGAAATGTCCTGATGGAACCTCTCACCTTGTGCGTCACTGACTGAGAACATATTCCTAACTAGAATTCTCACTTTTTGATCGATTTGGAAGCATTAGCAGAGGCAGCTTGGCACTAAGTTGGATGGGTTTCTTGACCACAGACAATTTGGGTAGTGTGTTTGGATTTGGTAGTAATACCTTTTGTTTGAGTCAAACAAAAATAACAATAACTTACACGAACCTTTGGTTTCGGCCAAATCATTGGTATAGCAAATGCCTAGGTTCTTGTTTAGCCCAACCTAAAAGAAGCCTTACACACGTTATACACAACTTTTATGAGGAACCCAGGATTTGTCTTGATTCCTAACAGGAGAACCAATATAGTCTAAATAGCTGTGTTCAATTAGTGATGTGAAATTTCGACTTCGAGATGTAAAAGTTGATTCTCTACCCACATAACAAAAATTACCCGGGTTGTTCAAACACTTTCGCGGCATATTTACGGTATTTACGACGTAGAAAATTTAATTGTAATTAAGGAAATGCAATAGTTACACAGTGGACTAAATTGAGTTATGTAAACATAGAAACATATTTATATGAGGTCAGATGTGAATATGTAGCTGTCACAAGAAAACCGGCTGTGATTGAAACAAAACTGTTATATATTTTTAATGCGGGCGTAGTGTTAAGCCATTTTATTGCAAAATCATAAATCGGCATTACACATTTGACATCCCCTGTAGGCCATCCCGCTTCAAATGGGCAAGCTGAAAATAGCGTAAAAATTGTAAAAACAGGGCCTAAAAAAGGCATTGAACTCGAAAAATACAAACTGCAATTTTAACAAATTGTTAGACTAATTTTTGTTGGACTATAGGAATTCCATCCACGGGACAACTGGTTTTTCACCAGCTCACTTAATGTTCAATAGAGACTTAAGAACAAGGGTTGATTTACTTAACCCTTTTAAAAACACAAATAAAAGTATTGCAGACAAATTAAAACAGAATGTCTTAAAAACACAAAATAAAGGAAAGAAAAGAAAGGAAATTGATGATTGATGATTCAGTTATGGTGAAAGATTTCACTATACCAGGGAAAGTTCAATGGATTAAAGGAAAAATTGATATTATTTGGTTGAAATCACTTCAAAAAATAATGTTGTTTGGAAACGTCACATAAATCAAATCAGATTTTGCTTAAATAAATGTAATATGTAAGTACGTTCCTAATATTGTAAATGATCCTTGTATAAAAATTCCTGTAAAAAATACAGATTTAGCTATGGCTAATCAGAATGAAATAAATGTTAATACAAATACAAATGCTGTAAGTAGCAGACCTAGAAAAGACTGGTCAGCAACTCAAATTAAAGATAGATATCCTATAAGATCTCGCATTAATTCTGAAAAATAACTTAACTACGTTGTATTTAAGACAAAATTATTTATTTATATTCAATTTTATTAATACTACAATTGATTTAAAATAACATGAAATTTGAAGTTTATATACAATACTCATATAATTAAATGAATTTAAGGCCTGATTTAATACTAAAATTATAATAACTTTTCATTTTGTAATAGATATACATTTTTAAAAATTATATATAATATAAAATAAGCGAATTACGGGGGATGTTGTAGCGTATAAACGCATATGGTAACTCTGTTATGCGACCCAACTACTTTGACACTCGCTACTGTATGCAAGTAGACTTACAACGCGAGCCAGTCTAATTGGTGCCATCAACCAATTCGCTCATTATATTGATAAATAAAGAATGTGTTATAAAGTAAGAATGTGTTATCATTTATGTGGATACACCACAAGACGAATTTTGATTCAGGTCACTTTCATTCTAAAGGTGGAAAACGCACTCACTTCACCCCTTTTCAAATGAATAAGAGCATTTGTGGTAAAATAAGAAAATACGGCAATGGAATTCTCTCTATGTAGCTCTGGAGTGAAATATAGTCTAAGGTACTCAGGGTTAATGCCCCATTCTAAGGACGAAAGAATTGTTGATATGGGCTCAGCCTACTTCATCTTGTTACTTTCTGCTTTCCAAAACGCACCAAAAGGAGCATAAATTACCTACCAAAAAAAAAAAAAAAAAAAAAACAAATAGCCATACCAAAACATTTTCGACAGCGCAATCCACTCAACCCAACTGCGAGTCTCCTTTTGTAAAAAAAAAATAAATCCAAAATGCGACAAGTCTGCTTGTTGACGTAGCGTCCTCCCTCATCGCTCAAGATTATTTTTCAAATAAACTCCGATTCATTTTGATGCACTTCAAAAATCTTAAGTTAATGATGGTCGATGTTCTTCAATTCTTGTATAACGTGAACTCAAAAGGCCTTTAAACTTTGTACAGATTTCGATGTTATGTCGAAATACCCAACGCAAAGACCAACAAGAAACTAACTAGGTTTAATTGTTCTCACCACTTTGGCAATATCCTCAGTTGTTCTTGGATTTCCATACACTCAATCTTTAAGTCCGAAATCGGGCCGTAAAAGTAATAATTACGAGAACATAGTTAGCCCATTTTCTATTGGGTTGTTCATCGTCATTTTAGTCAAACTTATTACCATTGCTTCGACTAATTTCGTTATAGCATTTAACGTGGAACGTAAATGAGGCAATGATTTGAAAAAAAAAAACACTAGTGAAGTAAAAATGTATATTCTGTATCCGGACATTACTATGAAATAGGCCTTTATTTTAGGGTACTTTGCACTTACTTTTCTGTTATTTTAATGGCTCCGTTTGTGTATGGTAAAGTGTACACATTGCCATGGATCATAAATGAATCTTATCTATGGAAATTATTTATACTTTCTTTTATTACTGCAGTAGGCATTGTAAATTACCCTCTGAAGATAATAAATGTGTTAATGTTTGAACATTAAAAAGAGACATTCTTGTCTTTTGGTGCTGAGATGATGAACAAGCTTGTTATTTTGTTGGTATGGGTTTATTTATTTGAGCAATTGCAACGTTGTTACTGTAGGCAATTCTCTAAATTCTTTGGTGAAAAGGGTCATTCGTTTAAAGGGTTAACTTAATAAAGGAATTTGAAAAATACTTTTCACAGCTCGTTTAAGCCAATAAAGATGGCTCCTCAGTTTTATATTGGATGTTTTTATTAAAAATCTCTATTATATTTTTTCTACCCTTGTTTTCTTCAGCTGTCACCATTTTAATGATTTTAGAGCTTAGGATTTAAGTCAATTGATTCTGTCTAAAGTGAAAAACTAACCACAAAAATACTTCACAATAAAGCAAGCAGTTTTTTTTTTTTTTTTTTAATTCAAGCCTTAGGATTTGGGACTACCCTTACTATGTTGAAAAACACAGTGCAGGGAAAAAAGGAAAGGATTAGAAACGAGATGCCCAGGTATATTAGAATTAAATCTCTGTGCATTGTAATGAGTTTGAGAAATTGAGTTATTTAAAAGAGTGGCTAAAATATGAATCAATAAAGTTCACTTTCACAGTAGAAATTGTACCGAGCTTCCAAGATTCAGAATTTGTTATTGTACACATGGACCATATGTTTGTGCCTTAAAGTTTTCATTGCTCTCAGCTCTTCTGAACTTGGTATTTATTCACAAATTATCAAATTTTTCACTAGTTAAAGTACTTCTCTTCAGTCTTACTTCTTGTACATGCTTCGACACCAACCACCAATGAAGTTTTGCCATCACTATCGAATATTCAACGAAAGAGCCCATGATCAGTCTCACAATTCAATGAGATTGGGAAGATGTTGGTGTCGCCCAAAACACGTCGATCTCATGAATGAGTCCATAACCCAGTTACCTAAGATCAGAACCGGTCGAGAAAATTGAAAGCAATTGAAGGAAAACCAAGTTTCATCGGGGCATTTTCCCAGTTACTCTAAATCCACAAAAAGTGAACCAAGGATTATTTATCAAAATACATTGTTGGCGTTGACAATTTTCATTTTTTCTTTTCTTCTTTTTCAACAGATACCAAAAAAAAAATTTCCATGGGTATCGCCTTTCGCGAGGAATTGGCATGTCCTAGATAGTAAATTCATTGCCATTAAAAGTGCTTTTTCGATTAGCCGTTTTGAATCGGGAAGAAGTTGTATGCCCCTTCCATTCCTATAAATTATTCAACTCAAATCAGTTGCTCTGAAGCCTATTCAATACAAACTCTATGTTTTCGTTTATGTTCCCAAAGAATATGAGAACGAAATATGGCCTATGTAACTTATTAGGCTTTAAACCACCTCTTTTCCAAATATAATTCAAATTGGCTCAGTAGTTTTGGAGCCTATTCAACAGCAGCAAACAAACGAAAATATAATAGTGTAAAGATTATGGATGGACTAAGCCCTTAATTACACCATGCATTGTTATGTTGTGTTACTGTTATTGTGCATTTCGGGTGATGTTGCATAATTTGTAACATAAAATGTTATGTAATCTTGTGTATTGCGTGGATATGAACTTGTGTTATGATAAAATATGGCAATTTGGTCAGGCCATCTCACAGTTTTGTACCTTTGCTCTTGTACCTTTGGTCAGGCCATCTCACAGTTTTGTACCTTTGCTCGACATTCCGACTTTGTTTATTCAGCTCAGCCGCTTGTAAGGTGAACCTACCTGGGCGAAGAAATAATGGAGAGGGTTTAAGGATCAAAAGAAGGAGCAAGAAAATACCGTGAAATTTTACCGTAACAAGGTGTCTATTAATGTTCCCAACTGACAAAACACCGCTTCTTGCAAATAAGAACAACAGAAATAAAACTATCCTTATTTCATTCATTCGATCATATGTAGTCAACCCCGAATGCCCGACAGCTGCAACTAGTTCCTCTCCCTTTCCATTCCGATTGTGTTTTTTTTTCACCTCCATTGCGAAATAACCAAAGTCCTTTTTGCATCAGCGAGCTCTGAAATCATAACAACCTTAGCTAAATACGCTCACATCTCTTAAGACAAATTAACTTTACGTGTTGTTAATCTTTCAAATGGTGGTCACTATGTGCTTTTTCCGTCTTAGAGATAACCGTATGTTCATATTTTTGTCGCACTACCACATGTGGAATGCCCTACCATTCTCTGTTTTTCCCCTGCAAAACGATTTACATAAATGACATGCCCTGCACAACTTCAAAGGAGGACAACTCATCTCGGTGAATTCTTCTTTGACGATACTAGCGGCTTAGCTTTCATAGACTCTAAAAGTATTTCAAAATACATTAAAAGTTCCGCGTGGTTCGACTTTCGACCCGAAATTAATGAATTATGGGTGATCAACTCTTTAATCTTACATCGGGCTTTTGTAGTAGGTGATTAACTTGCTGATCTCAGGGTATCACAATGGACCCTTGCGCTCTAAGTGTTTCAGGCAATGTGTGTAGATATTACACATTGGCTGACATCCACTTCCACCTAACCTGTCTATGCTGTAGGTCCACCGAGGAGGACTCACCATCGACCCTGATGAACTAAATACGTCAAGGCTGCGAATGATGTTTCCGCTTTCGTTTCTTACGTCAACTCAAAAAGAGTTTCTCACTTACAAAGAAGTAAAATTAACATTGACAAATTCTATAAAGCCACACTTTTATAAAGTCTTCTTCATCCCAAAGTCAACCTCCTCGATGAATAACCTTTGTCTTAGGTACCAGAATGTTGGAGGACTTCGATTCAAAACGTCTGCTGTTTTTCTACTTCTCAGAAGCTTCGGTTCGATATTTATGGGCTTTCAAATAACAATTTATGTACCGATATCCAAGATGAGACCCTTCCCTCGTAATTTAATACTTTTGAATTGATGATTCCAAGTGTCATGAGGATTTTATTTGCCGCAGAGTCTTGCTTGCAGTTCACGCATGGGCCTTGACTCAACACATTTTAAAATTTCTCATTCCTCCTCATTTGAGTTTGTCAGTGCTAAATCTTGAATATCTAAAGCCACTCCGATTATAGCTTGCTGTTATGTTAGCTGGGCAAACTTTTGACTCCACATTTGACTTAGCTGAACCCACCGACCAACCGACGCGACGCGACGTGGTTTAGATTACCAAAGACTTTAATCATGCTTATCTTACATAGGTTTTTACTGATTAAAAATCCTAACTAATATTATAAATGTGAAAGTCCCTCTGTCTGTCCGGCTTTCTATGTTACCATCTCCCGCCCAAACTACCAAACTGATTGATATGAAATTTTGTACAGAGATAGTCTAGAACCAGAGGAAGGACATAGGCTATATATTTTGTCCCTAAATTCCCACGGGAACGGGAATGTATACGGGAATTTAGAAACTACAACACCGATTTCAAAAATTTTTCCACCGATAGAATGCTTTACTATCCCAAAGTAACATAAATTTTAATTCATCCTTATATTCCTGCGGGAACGGGAGTCCTTAATAATATAATAAGTGCGAATGAAGCTCTGTCTGTCCGTCGTTCTATGTTACCATCTCCCGCCCAAACTAATAAACCGATTTAAATGAAATTTTGTACAAAGATTGCTCAGAACCTTAGGAAGGACATAGGCTATATATTTTATCCCTTAATTCCCACGGGAACGGGAACGTATACGGGAACTTAGAAACTACGACACCGATTTCAAAAATTTTTCCACCGTTGGAATGCTACACTATTCCTGAGTAACATAAATTTTAATTCATCCACATATTCCTACGGGAACGGGAGTCCTTACTAATATAATAAGTGTGAAAGTAGCTCTGTCTGTCCGTCGTTCTATGTTACCATCTTCCGCTCAAACTAATAAACTGATTTGAATTAAATTTTTTACAAAGATTATTCAGAACCTGAGGAAGGACATACGCGATACGCCATATATATTTATTCCCTATATTCCCAGGGGAGCAGGAACGTTTACGGGAACTTTGACACTATGGCACCGATTTCAAAAACTCTTCCACCGTTGGAATGCTCCATAATCCCTGAGCAACATAAACTTTTATTCATCCCCATATCCCTCACGGGAACGGTCACCATGTTTCCACGGGAACGGGAGTCTTTACTAATATTACAAGTCCGAAGTTAAATCTGTCTGTCTATTTCTCTTTGTTACCATTAACTGCCCAAACTATTGAACCTATTTATATGAATTTTGGTACAGAGACAGTCTAGAACCCGAATATGGACATCCTTACTAATATTACAAATCCAAAATTAACTCTGTCTGTTCGTGTTTTTTTGTTACCATCTCCCGCCCAGAAAACTGATCCGATTTAAATGGAATTTAATTAAGAGATAGTCTCTCTAGAGCCTGAGGAAAGACATAGACTTAATAAGTAATCCCTATATTTCTACGGGATCGACACCGTAAACGGGAACCTTAAGACTGCTGGGTCGATAAAAGTTCTTTCACTGCGGGGTGATTTCTGTCAAACTGTCGAAAATACATTAGACCTGAGAAGAAATGTCTATCTTGATCTTCAAATAATAATTGGCAATCGGGAATGGCTGTTTGAAAGGCGATTTTGGCGCCGGCTAATGAGATATTAACCATATAAACTAATAAAATATGTTTGACGTATTGGGGGACGTTGGCGAATGTCTATCAATAGACAATATTATGGACACTGAGCAAGTCACATCATACCCTACAGAGTTTCTCAATTTCTTTGGATTATTAGGAGTGGCAGCAAGTTGGTGTTCCAGTGCCAAAAATGAGTAATCCAGAATTGTACACAGCTACAAATTACACATCTGGGATGCGGCATTAATGATGACTGGAACGAAAAAAGGAGAGAACGTTTCGATTCCCCGTTTTCCTTTAATTCCCACTGATTAGACATCATAAATAAGGCTCAGACGCTTTAAGTTGCAGGTGTTCGTTTAGAAAAAAATCCCATGGCAACTTTATGTGGCAGAATCACGTATATCAATCCCACAAAACCTTTTTATTTTGCAAAAGATGGAAAAAACAAGAACGTCGTGTACAAACATATACTTAAATAAAATAATATAACAATGGTTTACTTAAACGCATGAATGTGTCTTATTTGCAAAATAAGTAGCCTAAAAAATTAAGAATGCTGCCGAAAGTCACTATTCCACGCGGACGAAGTCGCGGGCACAGCTAGTATCAATATAAAGCAGCAAATATAGAGTCGTTCGGGGTAAGTGTGCGCAGCCGGGAAGTGTGCGCACTGTGGTTTTCTTGAAAATAGGGATGAAATTCGGGCTTCTGTTGATGGGTAATTCAGTAGATATCTGAACTAAGCTCAAGTAAGTTATGTTAGTGCTGCTGTCGTGCTTGGTGTTTCGATGAGAGACAAAAGAAAAAAGAGGTCTGTTTCACTAAAATATTTCTTCATTTTCAAACTGTGTCAGTGACTTGAGTTTTTCTTACAATGCAGTCAGTAGGGATTTTTTTTATAAAATACTTTATGGTCCTTACGTTTGGGTGAAGATTTTACAGTTTTTGGCAATTGTTTGTTAAAATTTTTGTAAAAACAATAGGAAAGTGTATTTGGGGTAAGTGTGCGCAAAAATTTGGGGGTAAGTGAACGCATGCGCACACTTACCCCAAACTAATTTTTCACAGTCAAGTAAATCAAAACACATCATAAAATTCCTGAATAATCTTGTATTTGATTGCAAATATGTGTACATGTTTATATATCTGTGTATTTTTATATTTTTCTTAAACGAAACAGGTATGCCTCGAACGTATGTTAGAAAAAATCCGAACAAAAAGCTAGTTTCACAAGCTCAATTTGATGGAGGTAAAAGGCTTATAAATCTTGGCTAACGTAAACGTGCGGCTGCATAGAAGGTGGGAATCAGAGAGTCTGCCTTGAGAAAGTGGCTAATCACACATGCTGCTCTCTTGTCCATAAGTCCTTTGCCAAAATCGGAGAAGACCACCAAAAGAAAAGGAAAAACCCTTAAGTCTGAAACTATAACATCAAGTCCATTTAAGCAAGATTTTTGTGAAATTTTCAGGGTAGATAGACATAGTTTAGTCCGGAGATGGTTCCTGACAAGGTTTGAGTCCCATATTCCCACAGGAACAGGGTTGGGTACGGAAAATTTGAAACTACTATACAGATTTTAAAAATTCTTTCAGCACTATGAGTGCTACATTATCTCCCTTCATCTGTAACTTAGACTATATTTCATCCCTATAATCCCACAGGAACAGAAACGGGAACGAGAACGGGAACCTAAAGTTACTTGACCGATTTCAAAAATTCTATCAACTTTAGTATGTTATCCCTCGGCGACATAGACTTACATTTCATTCACATATTTCTATGGGAACGGAAGATTCCCACAGGAACGGGGTTGGAAACGGAAACTTAGAAACTACTGGAAAGATTTCAAAAATTCTTTCAGTACTGGGATGCCACATTATCCCTCAGTATCTCAGGAAAAGGAACGAGAACGGGAACCTTATAGTTAATTGAACGATTCAAAAATTATTATTTTTCAATAGATTGGTTAAAATCTACATTTTATGATTAATATATTAGTTTGTGGTTAGTGAAACTTAAAGTTCATCTTATGTTAATTGTTATGTTTTTAAATTAATGTCTTAAGTTCTGTTAACTATTCTTTATTTTATTATTATTTATTATTATGTTTATGCTTTTTTATAAAAAAGAAGTCAACAAAAAAAAAACACATACATCTTGATAAAAATAATTAGTTTTTTAGTTGTAAATATTAATGCATTGAACTTTTTTAGGAAAATCACCTACATTTTGAAACTTTATTGAGAATTCGTAAGTGAAACAGCCTGCGCACACTTACCCTACACCCTGCGCACACTTGCCCCTTCATAGGGGCAAGTGTGCGCAATTCGACTTGCCTTAATTTTCTTATAAAAACACAGCTAAATTTATAAAAAAAAATTTAGTTCTATGGTTGAACGATAGTAGTAAAAATGTGTCCGTTCAATATTCAATCAACTGTTTTTGGGTATATCCTTTCTTTTGCATGAAATCCTTCTTCAAAGTCAAAAGTAAAAAAAATGAAAACTGTATTACCAGCAGAGTGGGAGAGTACGCAAGTAAAAGGACGAAGCTATATACACATCAGATACCTTTCGTATTTCAGGAAACAGTGTTCATTACTCAGTTCTCTATATAGTTCACTTTTTGAACTATGATCTTTACTGCCCCACTGTTTTCACTCTATAGGATTCTCCCACATCGCCTTTACCATTAAATGCAGACCATAAACTCGATGAAACATTGAGTTTAGATGCCAGGTCAATGTATCAAAGCTATTGCCATCCCTTTAAGTGCTCACAAAACTCAATTTTCTCTTCATCAGGCTATACATTCCTATTTTCTTTGAAAATTCAAACGAAGAGTGTTTTTTCCTGGGTTGGGCTTGTTTTGTAAACCAATGTCAAAAGATTACTTTTTCCTCTCATACTCCACATATTCGCTTCTTTCATATTTTCAATTTTAAAATAAACACACTTTCGTCGAAGATGTATCAGTCAATGATTCAGAATTCTGATGAAAATGTAGGTCAATACACAAAAACAATTTTCCTCATTAAATGTTTACCATCGCACGGCTTACCTCGTTATCCTCCTCCTTCATTCATATCCATCAAAAAAGTTGTGTTCATCAACGTGAGAGTGAGACATAAACTATTTTCAGTTAGTGCGACGTTTATTATCCTTGTGTACCATCCATAAAAACGAACAACTCGCAAAACTTAAATTAATTTCCAAAATTTATCGTCTTCACTATTATTTGACGCTAAAAACGCGCTATACCTTGAGATTTATTGTCCACAATAAAACTTTTAACCTGTGTAGTTAAACGTTTTCTTGTTTCTTCATTTATGGTATCTACTCTCTACTCTTGTCCTAACAACATACAAGTTTCGTGCTTATTCCGCTATGGCTACTACATATATCCAAAACGGCTCTTACTCTTCATTAGTACTTATGTTGCAGCACACAAAAACAAAAAAAATCAGCGCGCTCGCTGAAACGAAACTTCAATTTCACTCGTTTCTGTTCTACATACATCCGCACGAGCTCCACGTGTGTGAAAAGCATACGTTTCGGGAATGAACCTGCCACCACAACCAACTAGCGCTGTCGGTATTTTATTTGCTCCTCGAAACTAAGGAAAAGGAACGAAACTTCAAGGATATATGAGTTCAGGTACTAAGAACAAGCCAAAGACAAAGATTCTACCTCGCGTGCTAATATGATACACGTAGCAGTGATCAAGGATGAAAACCACTTTAAGCAGTTGACTGTCTCTTATTGACATGTAAGACAGGTGGAGAGTTTCCTGTTTTGTATAGTTTTACCATCCATGAAACCCGGATACGGATGGAAAGCACCATATCATTGAGGTTGCAACGAAACATCTGACAATTCCACTTCTGTTTTACGTGCATCGCAACATTCCAATGATTCACCATGACGTTTTCTTAGAATCGTGCTTTGAGATTTTGTTTTTGTTGGCATAGGGAAGAGTGTGTCGGTGCACGTACTCCATCAATTACTGTCGGTTATTCTTTGTCTTTTATTGAAGAAGGTAATACAAAGCACAGTGACAGAGTTCCTGTTGTCAGTGTAAATAGGTGTTGACGATTTTCCGCATGGAACGTACTATGTACGGTGTGTCAGTGTCACATCCTGGTAATACCGGACAGCTCAGTATGTAGTAATAGTGCTACTAGTGTTATTGGATTGATCAACATTTTGTTGGCATTTTCATCGTCGCACCTCGCTGGTTATAGTTTTCCTAAAAATTGATTGTGACAAAGGAAATGGCTGTTTTATTTTTTTAATTACCAATTTATGATATTTAAGTGAGGAAATTAATAGTACGAGTAGAGCGTCATAACGTATTACAAACTCGTATCGGTTGTGCTCCATTATGTTCCAAAGTCTCGAATGTTATTACAGCATATAATTTATGAAGTTATTTGGAAGGAGAAGCTTCAGCACCTGTCGTATAATGGTTAAATTGCAGGTTCGAAGCTTGAATGCCAAAAACATCACAGAAAATGAATGATCTTCGCAAGTATCAACTTTCGAGAGGAATTTAAAAGTCTACCATACTTTGTGAGGAAAAGGAAGAGATCTTCAATTTTTTACCGATTCCGAATAACTGATTTAGAAAGCGCATTTCGTGATACGAAATCACTGTCGGAGAAACTGGCAATTTTTCGCGGAGTGTGATGCACATACATAGGTAAACTCTTCTCTTTGAAAATTGTGGGACTGAAGCTTCGAAGCTTTTTCATCTTTTCTTCTTCTTCCGTTGCTGCCATATATGATGTTTCTTTTTTGGCTTACAAGAGCCTTATCAGATTTGAACCCAAGTGGCAAATAATGCTGTAGGGGAGTTCCGCTTAAGATGGAATAATTTTTTTATGAAGCTTAAAATAAAAAAAAAGACTTTCACTCATAGCAACAAATTCAATATATTCGTTTATTGGTCACAACAAAATACACACTCACAGCCATACTTTTGAGAAATCGTAGTACTAAAAATTTCAGGTAAAACTTCGATTCAAGTTTTGCAAAAATTAATCGAAATTAGTTTTAAAAAAAAATCGGTATTATTGATTTCTGAAGAAAATTTAGTTCAAGTTTTGAAAATGGTTTCTCGTTTTGAATATCGAAACAAGTTTCATAGCAAGAGCTGCTTTGATTTTGAAAACAAAACAGAAAATTCAAACAAATTCTGTAATTTGCAAACGTTTGATTGTTTGTATAAAAATATGAAAATAAAATAAAGGTAAGCGTTAAACTTACCATTCTATTTCTCAAGAATAAGATCATATGAATGATCGACGGCGACGGTTAAGGATCATAAAAGTAAAAATTGACCGAAGCAAAAATGAAGACCCTGGCATCGCTTTGTTTAAATGGTTGTTAAATGGTAAAAGTGGTATTTGGTTCATAGAGACGAGTAGACAAGCAAAGCGACTCAAACAAAAAAGATCATTCAACAGATTACTGTCCAATCAGTGTTCAATTCGGTAACTATGCAACACATTCAAATAATTCAGCAAAGTACAGTTGACTATTGCCGCACACAATGCATTAGCTTGGTTCTGCAAAATGCGTGCTGCAATTATTAGTTTCTGAGCAGATGGCAGTGCCATATTTCACCTATGTCGCAGTACCGGAAACCGGCCTTTACCGACTTTTGTTAGGGTCAATAGCCAATTTGGGGTGACTTACTGCGTATGAGGTACATACTTACCAAACTAACTGAAGCTGAAACGAAGCTTTAAAATGAATGTTTCTGCATGATGTGAAGTAAAAAAGTTTTGATGAATACCTAACACAAAAACGTTTCAAAACTAGTTTTGAAGTCCCCAAAACTAGACATTTCCAGTTTCATGAGTTTTTAGTTTTATCAAAAACTAGTCTTACGATTTCGAGTTAATACCGAAAGACTTGAAACTCGAAAACTGGTTCTACGAAAAACTAGTTTCGAAGTAAGTGAATTAAATAGCTGTTAGCAGTTATTAAATGAAACGTAAACAAATATCTTGATAAATTAATTTAAATCAGTTCACAGCCAAGTCTAAGCTGACAAACCTTTAGGTAAGATGACATAGTGCCGTTGGATGAGATGACATACCTCAATTTATTAGTCCTCGTTCCAGAGCTTACATATAAATTGTTTTATTTCGTTGTCTCTAGCGGCGCACAATGCGAGGCACCATTTATCATAGGCCTGGCAGCAAAGCCAATGCTCTCCTGGACGTGAAAAATTATAAAGCTCACTGCAGTAAATGCAAGCTACTTCGTCATAATCACCTGAAAATTCCTGCAGAGTCACATCATTGTCCTGTAAAATCAGACGTTTACGGTTCTCTTTTTCATGTTTGGCCTGTACCTGAGCCTTAATTTAAGATGACATAATTATGTCCATTTGGACGGACGAGCGTCATGTAATCTTCCCCGAAATTTTTTTGTTTTTTCTTTTTGGACAGGAGTAAATCTTTAAAAGACCATTGGCAGTATTCGACACCAAGTAGTGTGGTATTCTTGCCTCACTAAAAATTCCTCGTAATCAAAACCAATCTATTTTTGTTTTATATATATACCTATAATTAACGCGCATACATCAAGGGGTTATGACTACCTTTATAATGAACGTTCGACAACAGATTTTTCTTTCTCAATAATATGATCGCATTAAGGGAAGCTTAAGCCTTTAATGCTCGGAGTTACTTTAAGACCATTGGTAACTTGGTTCTTCTTAATCTACGAACATTGCCTCGGACGTCGGAGTCACTGATTGTGTGATATAGCATGTTTTCGTACAACTTCTGTAACCATTTATATTTGTAGGTCACGATGTAAATCGCTAATTCTTATACATTATTGCTTTGATGTCCAGCACCCAAAAATTGATTTTTCAAATGGAAACTCCCATTTTTTATTGCAGATTTGGAAAGAGCGCAAAATTTTACGAAAAAACATGTATTTTATATTTTTTTTTTTTTAATGATATTATTAGAGGTGCAGCGCTTGAAATAAAAAATACGTGCAAAATGAATGAGCTTCAAGGTTACGTCCAAGGTCACCATCGGATTCCTCGTCGAAAAATACGTCGGATATGTCTTTGATTTTTTTTAACGCATATTCTGCCATATTTCCTGGGGTTTCCATACTTTTGTCGCACCCGGTATACCATGGTGCATTTACTATTCCACGAAGGACTTTATTTTGTAACCTTTGGATGATTTCAGTTTTTGTTTTCTAAGTACTTGTTTATAAAGCATTGTTTTATTTTCATCAGATAAGTCAGAATTTCTTACCGAGTAACCAGAACATTTTTCTAAACTTCAAGTTGAGCTGCTCCCTTATCTTTTTGATATGCTCTTTCCATTTTAGCTTTGCATCCAAATTCATCCAAAGGTATTTGGCCGTATTGGTGTAAGGTACAGCTTGATTGTTGATTAATATTTGAACTTAGCTTAACTTTTTATTTGTAAAGTTCATATGTGCAGATTTAGCTTCATTGAGCTTGATACACCATTTTTTGGTCCAATCACTAACGGTGTCGACGGAATTTTGCAATTTTCAAGCAGCCTTGACGACGCACTTACCGGATGCCAAAATTGCAATATCATCTGCAAAATTAGCCATAACTATGTTGTTATCCACGGGAATATCTCTTTATATTATATAGCAAATACAGCGCTGGTCTTAGGACGCTTCCTTGTGGAACCCCGGCTTTTATTTTGTTTTGTTTTGAATATTCTTGATCATACCGTACTCTGAAGAGCCGGTTAGAGATATAAATTTTAAGTATTTCATACTTTCATAGTACTGCCTGGGTAGGTCGCTTTGCAGTTTGTACTCTAGCCCATTGCCCGAAATGACCGAAAACATTTTCAATATTAAATGCGAAAATTCTTCACGATCTGGCAATTATATTAAGCCTTGCGCAAACCAATGCGGTGAGTGCGTGCGATGCGATTGCGATAAGTCAAATCCCTATGCCTTAAGTCAAACGTCCATAAGATTACATAGGGATTTGACTTATCGCAATCGCATCGCACGCACTCACCGCGTTGGTTTGTGCAAGGCTTTACACAGAAATGGCGTTGTATATTTAACACTTCTGACTCAATACAGTAATTCACCTTAGCAGAAACTTCTTGGTTAAGACAATTGTCAAAAAAAAATTGATTCGACTTAAAATTTTTCTGGACGTTCCAGAAGAAAAACAATCGCCAACTGAGAAAATCTGCTACATGCTGTTTGTTGCCAATATAAAACTATAAATCGTATGTCATCTTATGCAGATCTCCCCTACAACCGCGGCTACCTCCTTTTATTTTGTTTCCTTATCTAACTCCTCAACACCTGGTAATAAGAAGCATCTCAAATGCAACGATAGCTAGATTTGCCAAAGAGACTGATTGTGTCGTGAAATCTAGCGAAAAGAGTTTAATATCGAATGAGTAATCACTCATTGACTTCCCTCGGGATAGCAAGACCGAGGAATTCTAATTCGATAAGCTCTTCAACGTAGAGCTAAGTTACAAAAAGGCATAGCAAAGTGAGGAAGCGACGTACTCAATTAAGGCCCATTCAATAAAATGGTATACAGATGACTCAAAAACAAGGGAACTGGAGCAGGAATTTTTAGGCCAAGAACAAAAATTACAGTATATATGGGAAGAATGTCAAGCATATTCCAATCAGAAGTCTATGCAATACGCAAATGCGCGGAAGTAAACATTGACAGGAAATATAAAAACAAACATATTGCAATAATGACGGACAGTCAAGCTGCAATTAAGGCCTTAAGATCCTACACAATCTCCTCAAATCTTGTCAGCGAATGCATTGAACAAATTGGGCAGCATAAACAAGGTTACAATCTACTGAGTAATAGGACATGAAGAATCATAGGCAATGAACAGGCGGACGAACTGGCAAAGACAGGGGCCGGATCACCACTCATAGGACCGGAACCTTTTTGTGGAGTAACAGAAATACACATTAAGAAAGAAATCAAAAAGTCGTAGGAAGACAACAAAGCTTAGCACTGGAATGACCTCCCCAAAATTCCTCAAGCCAAACTTTTACTTGGCACTTTTAACACAAAACGTTACAAAACGCAATAAAACTAAGAAGAAACAATGTAAGAGTGCTAGACGGGTTCTTAACCGGACACTGCAGACTGAGAAAACACTTTAAAGTACTAGGCATAGAGAGCAACGACCAATTGCGACACTGCAACGAACAGGAAGAGTCTCCTGACCACCTCTTAGGTGACTGCTGAGCTCTAATACACCATGGAAAGTAGTACCTAGGATCCTACTACGTATAGGAAACGGAGCTAAAACTCCTAAGCGTAACCCAGATACTAAGTTTCATCAGAGGAACTTATCTGGATGAAGTACTTCAAAATTAAGGAATACAACTTAAGAAGTAGGGGGCATAATAGATCTAAAAAGGTCGAGGTGCAATACAAAACCCCAATTATTCATTCATTCAACTTCTCAACACAAACAAATACCCAATCGTTTCAGCGATGTTATTCACTTCCTACTTCCGAAGAGGCCTTTATTATGTTTTTGTCTTCTTAACCGTTTTTAACCCTGCACACTTCATCAAACAAAAAGTTTTTACGATGTTTTCTTAATACCACCAAATTTGACACTAACCTAACCTTCGAGATATATTTGATAAACAGCTAAGTGACGATTGGCCCTGACGAATCTCTAAGAAGTTCTCATGTCAATACATAGATACTTCGATACTTCAGTGGATTAGAGTATACAATACACACAATTGTCTGAATTCGTAGGTTTATGGATTATGTTTCGATAGAATCTGTCTTATTAAGGGGGTGTCACGACATATTTGAACCGTGAACTCAAAATTTTCACACGAAAGTAGTAATCTCAAACACAAAAGCCGGGTCCTACAACATAGTCATATTTTTCTAACTCCTCAATGGTATTACTGGTTCTATGTCGACACGAAATCCATTGGTTACGTTCATTTCATTGTTTTGTGGTATCAGGATGACAAAGAGTGTTCATTGTTATCGTAGGAGGCCATATTCTGAAACAAGAAACTTCATGATTGTAAAATGTTGCTTTTTTTCATTTTCGTTGAATAAAGTTTGTGTTGGAAACAATTTTAACAAAAACAACAACACAGGGTGCAATATTCTTCCAAGGAGCTGTAGTACCTTTCCAATGTTTCCTCGCAACACTGTGGATAAGACGATGTTTTTGTGTGTGAGGGAGGATTGATATTACTCTGGGGTTGGCTGGGGAGATAGATATTAAATTAAGTAGGCCACCAAAGAGGGGTCTTTTCGTGGTGTGTAATCTATCCTATTGATCCTCCCTCCATGTTTGGTTAACGATATTCTCTCAGGTTAATTGTAAATTATTTCCTAAGTATCAGGAGGCTTATGTAGCAACGTCGTAAACACATCAGTGAAGTTACGTCCTTGGTCTTTGTCTTTTTATTTTTTTTTTTTTGTTTTTTCTTCTCCTTTTACTCCTACACTTTCGGTTAAAAGTTAATGAAAGTCTTCCCTATTGTTTTGATACTCGATCAACGAAGCAAAGGATGTGGCGGGCATGAGATATCGAAATGTGTTGATTAAGTGCTGTATAGGCTTTCATTAAATCAATTTATGAACCTCCTAGATGTATGTGAGTACGTACGTAACGTCTTATTTCCACCAGAGGAGAAACTGTTATTTATGATTTTCATGTTTTAATAACTCGAGAGGGTAGAATCGCTTCCTGTGTGTGTGTGTTTGTATGAGTTTTTGGGAGATGTGTGGACGAACAAATTGGGAAAAGTTTTCGAGGATAATTAAGGATGTGCACTCAACCGCTCTTTGCGAAAGAAACAATCAACTATGCCTCATAATGAAGACAAGTATCCTTACAATTAAAACATTTTGTCGGAAAGGTATTTTCTGCTTAAAGCAAGGAAGCAAGCAATAATACTTAATTTTTAACTTTTTTAAGTGAAGGACAAGGTTGCAAGCTTGCAAGTACCTGTCCTGTCCTTGTAATTTGAATTGTGTGAGTGTGTGTCTCTATTTTCAAATTCGTTGCTGAGCTTAGTTGTTATTTAGTCTTACATTACATAACATTGCATCGTATTGAATTATATTGCGTCATATTACATTACATTGCATTACATTTCATTAAATTACCTTGCGTTTTACCTACTCTGAAGATGAATCCACTACTTATGGGGGTTCCAACACTGCTGACATAGACCATCACGGTTGATTCACTACAAGAGACATTCTTACATTTATACACAGGGTGGTGCAACAAAGCAAGGACAGCGGGGCCTAGTCAATATGATATGAATACATGACTCTTGGTGGTGACCTAAAACTTTCTACCGATTCCAAACTGCTTATCGAGGAAGCGCTTTTCATGACCGATTCCTCACGAAAGGTGATACCTGTATAAACTGTGATGTGTTGTGATTCGAACGACAAACCTCTTACACAACAAGCAGACATGTTTATAAATTTTAACAGTAAAATACTTTGGATGATTGTTTTCTTTTTTGAAATCAGTGGCGACTAAAGTATTCGAGCTAAAATAAAGAACGCAGGGAAAGCGTTATAACCGTCTGCTTGATTCAAAGTTTCAATAAAATTTTATAATTTTTGGTTGTCATCCTTCTCACCAGGGGATGAGGATGGTTGCCGATATTTACAGCCATTTTTATAATACAGTCGGTAAGACGTATTGGTCCATGGGCTTCATTTTGTCTGTCTCGTAGAGATGCTGGTTACTGTAATGTCTCTAACGCTGGTGGTTGAAAGTGAGCCCGGGGCATAGTCTCAGAATCTTCCTTTCGAAAATTAGGAGATCCTTCATCGCGGTCTTCGAGATGTGTGAACCAAACTGGGCTTCCGTAGTTGATGACAGAACTCAGTAGTTTTGTTGGCGGACTTAGTCCTGTCCTTCTCCTCAGCAAAGGGTATAGTCGGTGAAAAGAGAAGTTGGCCTCTTTAAGTACAGTGCGTGAGTGAGGGTTGAATCTAAGCACCTCGTTAAAATTTATGCCTAGATACTTCGCGTTTTGGGCAGCCAGTCTGGTTCCATGGGTAGATGCAGTACGACCTCCTCTTTGGACTCTGGGCCTTCAGAAACAGACGAGCTCTGACTTAGCTGAATTGATCCGGATACCCCACTTACTATAACAGGAATATAGTTTGCGGATGTGAGTTTCCACTCTCCGGGCAGCTATGTTTGGTAGTATAGATGTGCTATACGTCAGAGAATCATCGGCCTAAGGCAGGTTCTCGCAGTCCCTTGGGGTAGGTTGGTCCGACGTCATGATGTTGGAGAGGATTTGTCCTAGTTTTGATCCCTGAGTTACTCCTGCTCTGATGTTCTTGGTGACGGACTTGCGCTTCCAATTTGGACAAAAAGTTCCTGTGGGAGAAAAAAGAAAAAAAAAATTTTATTAATGGACCTAAAATGTTCAGAAGATTTAGTTTATGGATGAGTGCTTCAATTCAAACACTGTCGATAGCTTTTTCGACATTCAAAAAACATGTTGCGCTGACACGATGGCTGTTAAAGGCTGCAGCGGCATCTTTGTGAAGTTTCATCAGCGGATTTAAATGCTTTTTCCAGATGCCGAACTGCATGTTTGGGATGATGTTATTGTCCTTGTAGAACTTTTTAAAGTTCCTAAGTATTAGCTCCTCCAGGAATTTACTTAGATTGTTGAGTCTCCCTACTACTATGGGCCTGCAGCTATCGATGAGGTTCAGACCGCCTATCTTCGGAATCACCACTATCTTGGACGTTTTCCACTTCCTGGGAGAGTAGCAGTTGTTAGTGCAGTTATTTAAGATGATAGCCAGAAAGATTATCACTGTCTGTGGGAACCTCTTCAGGAATTAATTTGAGAGATCGTCTGGGCCTGTGGATTTCTTGGGCTTGGAGCTGTGTATTATTTCTGCAATTTCTTCCGGAGTGGACAGGTTCGGGCAGTTGATTGGATCACTCAACGGGTTGTTGTTACTGAATATTGTGTTGGGCCCCATCCATGGCTCTTTGAATGGATGTCTCAATATCGTCTAGAAAATCAAAGTCATCAGAAGGAGCGGGCATTAAGTTGCCGTCGAAATGTCTGGCAATCGCTATCGAAATTAGACTGATTTTTCATGCGCTCCATCTTTTTGTATTAACTGGTCGTGAGTTGTTACTAATCAGTTAACTCCAGTCTAGAAAATTTGACTGCTCCACTGGCAGATAAGGTTTCTTCTATAATGCGTCATATGTTGTGCAGCCATAGCTTGTGTTGTTGCATGGTTTTCGGTGGCGTGATGACGGAAGCTGCTGGGTCTGTTGGTTTTTTTTTTTTTACGGTGTATTGTACTTTTGGGGAAAAATTTATTGGTATATTACAGTTTTAACTTAATGGAAAACAATCAGCTCTTGCAGTCTGTGTAGAGGAAGATGAATATTGTTCACAACTTAAGGCCCCGACCCATAAAACCCGTTGCGAATCCGGCAGCGAACGAACGCAACGGATTCTATGGGTCAGGGCCATTTAGAAAAACAGCTGATCGGAATTTGAGAGAACTTGCTATTGGCCAAGGAAGAACACTAAACCTAAACACCCGAAGAAGAACAATAAAAAGCAAACAAAGTGTTCAATGGCCGCTGACAGTTATTTATTCACAATAAAAACCTTAAGCTTACGGTTATCTAAAACTGGGCTATAACAACCATACAAAATTGAGCAGGACACTTAAATAGCAATCTATGAAAGTTAAATAATATCTCATATCAATATTTCACTCAACAGCACCATTTGCATTTATTTTAAATTTATTTTTAAAATTAAGCCCTCAACTCAGAGCTCATTTACTCTAATAGCATTGATACAACTTAAACCTATTAAATTAGTGTAAATCATTAACAGATAATCTTTACTATAAATTTTTACCCCAAAATCGATCACACAATTCACTCTTTTTTTATAGCCGCGTACGGTCTTTTAAAATGAAATGAAAGTAAAAAAAAAAAAAAACAAGGAATAAAACTCAAATACCCACCTACACAAAGTGAACCCTTTTTCATAGCCATTCCAACGGTTCCATCTCATTGCGCTTACATTGTGAATTATTCTACAAAATTGAACATAACCTCCCTTAGACATGAAAATCCCTTCCTACTGATGTGCACATGTGCGCAACCATGTTAAAATCATAAAAACGAGCCCTTCTTCCGGAACTACTACTGTTCGGGGTCGGTACATTTTTAATTTATTGAAATTGAAATATTCGATACGAAATTGCCACAAAAAGAAAAGTGCCTTCCATTCATAAGCTTCTTTATACAATTGAACTCACCTATTACTTAGGAGCTTTATTTTTTATATTTTTTTCATGGTAATGCTTAAATCGCATGCAGTAGATCGAGAGAACTGAACTTAAGTTTACCAATTTAATTTGATTGCAAGACCGTGAAAAAGGCCATGTACCTTCTTGTATCGTATGTATATGGAGTAGATTTGGTATTACGTATATAGGAAGGTGGAGCTATTTTTAGTTTCCTGATTTTGTGTCAAAAAATGTTCGTTTCGTTAGTATACACATTAACTAATTAAAAGTCCATCAAAGCAAATCCCTCTACTGTTTAGGTGCCAAACTGCCAAGCACGGGGACTATATCCCAGATTAACGGATGAGAAAAATGATAAATCCTTTTAAAGCGCCCAACGCACGATATTGCTTTGCACTCTGTTTGAAAGGGAACGACGCCGGCGTCTCGTTGGGAGTGTAATTTTGGCTTAACATTTATTACTGGGGTGTGGTATGCTTAGAGAACAAAGGTGTGGGCTCGAGCTCTGCACCCAAGGACTTTATTTTATTTCAATTTATTCTTTTGGGTTGTAAATCCGCTAATGGGTTTTCAATTCGCAATTGCATAAGCAATTGAATAAGCGTAGACTGTTTTTAGGATCAAATGGCTTTTGTGAGTGGTAAAGGTTTTATTTGTGGCTTTTTGAAATTTTGATTGATTGTACACAGGTGCGTATAAAATGCCAGACGGTTAACGATCGAAGGGATACACACGTGGATGTGCCTCTAGAAGTAAGAAAAACTAATTTCCTTAAGTTTTTGAATTTGCAAGCGGAAGGATTTTTTTTAAATTTTTAATTTTTTTTTTTTCTAATGAGATATTGTAATTAGTTATGAATTATATACACTTGTGGCCATACAATTAAGTCATTGCATTTTAGAAGATTTAAAACATTATTTTGTCTTACATTTGCATCAACAAATGTTGTGTGAGTTGAAGGTCAACATTTATGGAAATGAAGGTAAACCGTATGTTAGACGTCCCAAAAATGCTGACCTGAACCCAAAATACACCAAAAAGACCTTAAAGCATGGCGGCGATTCTATAATGGTTTGGGCGTGTTTCACAAGCGATGGTGTGTCGGTCAGCTGCGCTGTGTCAAATAAACGGTAAAATTACAGGTGTTGACTACCGGGATATACTGGACACAAATCTTCTCAGCGCAGCCTACCAAAACCAATTACCTACCCCAAGGATGGATCTTTCAGCAAGACAATTACCCCAAACACACGTAAAGAGTTTTGAAATCTTTACTTGAAGAGCGTAGAGTGATTGTTTTGGGGTGGCCAGTGCAGTCACCGGACTTAAAACTCCATAGAGAATTTGGGAACATTCTCAAAAAAAAAGTTGCTGCAAAAAAACCAACCAGCACGACTACTCCTGAAGTATTTTGCAGGAAGAGTGGGAAAATATGAGCGAAGAGCAATGCAAAGGTTCGGTGGAGTCCATGCCAAGGAAAATATCCACCGTATCAAAACAGAAAGGCTATCCTACTATATATTAACGGTGCGGTTAAAAAAACTAAGCTTTTTGCATATTTTTCTTATTTTTTTCACGTAACTTAATAGCCACACTTATTTAATATTTATTCATTTTTTGTTAAAGAATAATTTTTTTTTTGTTTTTTTTTTTTTTGAATTATTGTGATTGTTAGTATTTAGAATTTGGATAAATTTTGTTTCTGTTGTAATTTGTATGTAGACGTCATTTAAAAAAATGACTTAATTGCGTGGCCACAAGTGTACATACTTGAAAGCACTAGCTCCCAATAACAATAACAATAACAATTGGCTCCAGAAGCGAAATAAAAAAGGATACAGCGCAAGTTCTGATTGTTGGGCATTTACCTAACAGCCTTCGTGTTTTCTGCTATAACTAGCGACACATCAAGGGGTAAGGAATATTCTTATAATGTTTTAAAACACGGAATGGAGCATTTCATGCGTAGTCTTAAGAAACCGAAGCACTTAGCCAAAGCTTTGGCGGCTTCAAATATTTGGTCATTCCCACGAAGGTCGTCATTTAAGAGCAACACAATCACTGACAGTATTTTGGTACCCTGATGGATACCGGTAAACTTCATGGGTATTGTTTAGCCTTAACGACAAGAGAAAGCATTGAGTTTTCAAAACTTTCAAATCTATTTGGTTTTTACTACACCATGTAACAATCCTGTCAAGGCTCAGGGTAAGAATCCAATGAGCTAATCATACGCAACAAATCCAGTCTCACATCCGAAGAGCAGGGACGTGATCTTGGAGACTAATATGAAAAGCTGAGGGTTGAGTTGTAAGCCAAATACTTTAGAGGAATAGATGTTTCAGACAAGAGATCGTTTATGAAAAAGAGAAGAGAATCGTAGACAAAACGGAGCCCTGAGGCACATCAGCATTTTCAATACACTGTAGAAAGTACAATTTAAACCTACAAGGAAATTAGCCTATATACCTACAAGTTGCCAAGGGCACGGAACTTTTAGTTGAGCCAAGTATTTTAAGATTTTTAAATAACTTGATCTTATACTTAAACTGAGTGTTATTTTCAACTCTTCTCGACATCGACTTGATTATTTGGAAAGTCGTTCATCTGGTTTGTTTGCCTAAGGCCTGGGTTACCATAAATTGTTTTTCAATAAACCTGAGCTTGTCCTCAAAAGCCAACTGAGTGATGTTTTTATTTTGATTAACACTGGGCTCAGTTTAAATAGTCACAAATGTAGCACTGGGTTCTTGCAGGGGTGAATTTAAATTTCAAACAGAAATGGCAAATGGCATGAATTTATCTTCTAATGGCAGGTATATGTTGTGATTTTGAGGTATACCTTACTTGAGACACAAGATTCATTGACAATTGATGGGTGTGTCAAGAAAATTTGGATCAATATACATATAAACCCTCCTCTTGGATCACTCGATCTATTTTGAAAAAAAAACCGCATGAAAATTCGTAATGTAGTTTTAAAGATCAAAGAATACAGACAACATAAAACGGCTATGTAAGAATTAAAAATTCAACAAAAAATTTTATTGATTCGGCAGCCTGAACGTAAAATTTCCATTTTGAAGCTTCTGCGTCTATTATTCTCCAATACTTATGGAACCTCTTGAACAATCTAGGACACAGAAATTAATGTCAGACAGACCAATAACGAAATGAGACCCTAAGTGAAATATACATCTTCACTCCTTTCCAAACAACTACTGCAGAAGTCATTTGAAGCAATTCCAGGCCTTGCAACATGTCTGCCCATCAAAAATTGTCTCGCATTGACACCTATAGTGACAGTGGCGTGCTTTCCGTAGATGCAGTTGAAGCCAATCGATCGCTTTAAATCCACCAATGATCAGATTTGCTTCGTAGCTACATACAGTCACAGAAATATTCCAAACAGCCTCAAATGTTCCAATACGAGTTTTGATTGACTTTCAATTAGCCTCAAATACTTTATTTTCATTTCAATCTTAAATACCCCTCAGTTGAGCAATTATCCCATGAATTGAAAGCTTTTCTAACCAAAGTAACCACGAGCAAGAATCTTAAATCAACTTTTCTACATGAAATCTTTCAAATTGAGATTCAATAAAATGTCAATTAACAGAGAACATACAGAAAAAAGTTTTTAGAAATGGAAGAAGACTATGAAAGATGAGGATGACAATAACTTTTTGCTGACGCCTTCAAAACAAGCGAGAGAGCTTCATTTATGCTGTTGTCACCGTAATTGGCTCCATTATCACAGCAAGAAGCTGTTACATTCCACTTCATCAATCCTTACGACAGAATTTTCTTTTTTGCCGTTCTGAAAGCTATTATAGCTGCAAAGTATATAAAAAAGAAAGCAGTTGTCTTCACAGTGAACCTGTCGTCAATAAAAGCCATTAACAATATTAATATCTCATACGCAAACTTATTGCAAGGCGAAAGAAAAGCAGCATGAGTTCCTTTGGACACGTAAGTATAGGAATTGCTAGAAACGAAAAAGCCGACAAGGCACATAGCACACATACGATCTTTAGACCATAATACTTGGAGGTCTGCGTGAACATTATCCATATAAGCATGAAAAGTATTGACTTTCTTTGACCAGTTATAAAAACTTACACTAAGCTGAGACTGAAATAATGTCAATTTAGTGTGTAAATACAATGAGCAGAAGTCTTTGTACATAGCCGCAGACCGAAGTAGCAAGACTTTAAATATGACCAACTTGTGCTGGCATCATTGTGCTCACATCATTAAACAGGTTAGACTTGGGTGAATTTTGTGCTAGACTGGAGTTTTTGAAAATGTTGCTCATAAAAATTAGTGATGTTGCTTATTTTTCTATGTCCCCTGTCTAAATGTAATCATAATACGATAATATTTGCCTGAATTTATAAGCAAAAGAATCCTAAACCGCAGTAATCAATTCATTGAAAATGACGAACAGTTGAGAACGAGAGGATATTCCATTTTACAAGCAATTTACTTCAAACAGGGTGCTTTGAATACGGTGCGAGAAAAGCACAGGACACATAGGTTGCGTTAAGAAAAGAAAAAAATCTATAAAGGAAAGGGGGCTTATCTCACTGCGCTTAGGTGGGAGGGTTAATTTTATAGAAAATTTACATAGTTTTTTAAGAAAATCTTTTTAAATCAATTGCAAATCGAACTAAGTTAGGTTAGGTCGCACACAAGTGGCAGCACCTCACTCGGATCTCAAGGTTCTATTGTTCTCCCGGGAAAATCAGAGGATGAGAAGGTGGGAGGATTGGAGAGGTAGAGATTTGGGTTGGTAATTGGGTTAATGTGGTAAGAAACCCCACTGAACCATTTGGAGCCCTGATTAAATTTCAGGACGTTGCTCAATAGGAGATTAGAGATGTCGCCCAGTTCGTCGAAGAAGTATTCTCCGAGGGTTTTTTTTCCTAGTGTGGACCAAGCTAGGACACTCACAGAGGAAGTGGAATGGTTCTTCCTCTGCCTCCTCATCTTGGCATCCTCTACATAAGTCGGATGTACTAATGACCATTCTCATCATGTGGGTACCCAACGAGTTGTGGCCCGTGAGAATGCCAATCAACAGAGAGAACCAAGGTCTGCTTAGCTGGAGTAGGGATTCTGTTTTTTTTCTTAGAAATATCTGGTCAAAGGTTTCTGGAGACTCGGCATGGTTTTTATGAAATTGTGTTAGATTCTGTTTTTTTCTAGCCTTATTGGCCTTCGAACTGAGATGTTCATTTCGCTGGATTCGAGTGCTGGCCCGATTTTAGCCAGCTTATCCGCCATTTCATTACCGATTATGTCACGATGTCCTGGAACCCAAAACAGTAGAACTACCGCTCTACTGTAGCGTTTTTTAAAATTAATACTTTGTACTTTAACTATCAGTTTAAATCAATTCTGTGAATAATTTTTTGATGATCAAGTCTCAAGGTCAAATTCTTTCTTTAAATAAAATTTTTGTAAAATATTTCCTTAGTTTTTCTTTGAATAACCAATGCATTTATAAGTTTTGAGTCATAAGCAGAAAACCGAACAAAAAATCTTTTTATTTAATTTCTGAGAAAAAAAACGGAAGGTACTTTGCCCAGAAAACAGCTCTTTTGCTCAGAGAATAATTTTCAATCAGCAAAAAACCATCAACACAATCGAATTTTGAAGAAAAGTTGCTTTTGGACTACTTTTTTTTTGCTCAAAATTAATAATAACAGATTTATCAAAAAATTTACCATTAACGGGAAGACCACTTTAAAATTTTCAAAAAATCTATTTTTTTAAAAACATATTTCGAAAGTATGATTTCCAAATAATGTTATGACCAAAAGAAACTGAAAATATCGAATAGACGCAGAGTTATCGAATTTAGAACGCGAGAGCAACATGCAGTCGGATGAAGAGTCAGATAGCTCGGGCCGTTAGAGGAGAAAATACCCTCTACTGTTGGCCTTTTGTATAGCTAGGCAGCTGTTTCGGGGAATTCTATTGTTTCATTTTAACGCGCCTGGAATCGCCTATTGATCCGTAAGTTACTACATTTAAAAATTTTCTCATGGTGAAGCTTTAAACGCAACTAGCTCGATACTACTTTTTCAAAAACTGCTCGTATTGTAGCTCAAAAAGTTAGCGACCGATTTATATGAAATTTTGGGAGATTACTCTCAGTTACAGTTACTCTCAGTTCCAAGGAAATATCCGCCGCAAAATACAACCGCAGCTCTAAAGGAACCACCAGCGGTGTACCGGCCAGTAAGGATCAAAGCCAGCCATTCCGTGGACCAGTACCATAAGCAGACCCAACTCAGAAAAACGTAAAATTTTGCTTTTGTTTGTAATCTTGAATATAAGAAACTAGTCAAATTGTAAACTTATTCCTGAGATAAGATATTAAAATAAAATTAGAATTAATAAGAATTAAAACGACCGTCTCCTCGTATTCATTTTTGAGAAGTTGGACCGCCGAAACCCAAGTCTTACGCAGCTTCCTTGGGTAGACCCTGGACACCCTGAGTCATACCCCAGCCTCGCAAAAGAAGCATCACGGTCTCACAATTTTAAGATTTTTAAAATTGAAGGCAAAAAACAACCGAAACTTTCTATCACAAGACTCACAAAATTTACTTTTTTTTGCTTTTTTGCTACTAATTCCTCCTTCAAATTTTGTATCTTCTGTCCGTCTATTCATTTTATAATTAATATTTTTTATTTATTTCTATTTTTATTGTATTCTTTTTTGCCAAACAATTTGTACTATAAAAGACTAAGTCTTATAGTACTTTTCATTTAATGTAGCAATAAATTGAAATTGAAATTGAAATCTGACACTTTCTGCCTCTCCTTTGAAGTTCTTCCTTCCAATGACTCAAATTTTCTAACAATTTTTTAAACTAAACTAAGACACTGATTTTCGAAACTATTTTCAACTTTAACAATTGGAGCTTTTACTTTTCCAATAAAAATCACAAATCGCAAGAAAAAGAAAAATTTTTGTTTTGATTTTTGGAACTAACACCAAAACTGTGTCTTTTTCAAATCTTATTAAAACAAATTCTGGCAAGATCTTAAGCTTTGAATACTCGGCTTTTAAGAAACTAGTTTTTAAGAAATCGAAAAACGGAAAACTGTTTTTTGAGGAAACTCTTCCAACGATTTGGATTCAGCGTTTATATGAATCGATTTAAAATCGTTTTCACAATTACAATAAGGTGTTATTCCCGCATAACATGACAAAATTTCATCCCCATATTCCCGGGTGGAACGCGAACGTATAGTGGAACTTATTCCTCAGTAACATAGATTTCATTTCATCTATGGCAAGGCCGACGCTATAAACTAGATCACCGTAGGAACCCGAGCTACACCTTTTGGTCAGCTAGTATGAATAAAAACTAGAAGATTTGTAGTAAGGCAAATGTTTTGGTGGACACAACTTGGATGAGGATGGGCCTTAGAACACTTCTGTAAGCCATAACTTGTCACAAAATTGAAGGGAATCTTAAAAATCTCCCTGATTTCTAACGACTTTGTAAGAAATCGGTTCACATGACAGAATTGATGTGTATACTCGGGGGAAAAAAAATTTGGTTTCTTGGACGCAGACCCCGAACAGAAACGTAACACGCAACTATTCTAATCATTGCGTGTCGGGCAACACACATAGACTAAACGTTTTTGTAGGCATTTATGATAATTTTACGTATATGGTTTTTATGCTACTGAAGATAAAAAGCTACTGCGGCTTTTGATGCTGCTGCGGCTGGCTGTTTGTATCTACCCAGCTTACCAACATTCACTCCAATAACCAAATAACCTGTAACGCTTCAAGGAAATTCCTCTGCTTGTACTTTGCTAAGCTCTCATAAAAATTTAAATTGTATTTATTGGTATGGTACATCATATCCAAATTTTCACCCAGAAACCTCGCATGTAAAACAGAGAAAAAACCACCCTGAATCGTTTAGACACATTTGCTTATGCATATAACAAGAAGAAAAGACAGAAAAAAGACCGTCATATTTGAGAACATGCTTATTGTCTTAAAACATCAAAAAGACCTCACCTTACTACGCCTCGTTTGTTCGGTCCCAATGATGTCTTTTCAAGAACAATATTTATTATTTTGCTTTCCCTCGAGTGGGTGCACACACACGGGAAAATGAGCAAAACATACAAAGACGCAAAACGAAAAGATAAATAATTAAAATGAATTAATTGCTGAATACGTTAGTAGCTGGCTATGCAAATTTATTTCCTTTGAGTTGATTTTTGCTCCACATAGCTTTCATTTAACAGCTTTTATTTAAAATTTCAAAATTGAATTTAATCCCGTCGTTATATATGCATAGAGTATATTATGAGGTTTCCTAGGACTTTTTCCTTAAGGTTTAAATTTGCTAGCTTTGTTCTGTTACACTTTACACACCCCTTGTACCTTCGAGTTATTACTGCTGTTGTTGTTACGTGGCTTGTTTTCCTTTTTTATTATTAGGGGTTCATTTTATTTGTTTTGTGCTGTAAAACTTGTCTTCACTCACAAGAAAAAAAAAACTGAAGTCCATAAACTTTTCCAAAGTTTACTGTAAAGTGCTTCGCCGTACTTTGTTCCGCTTAAATTGTGAAGTGTACCAGTTTTGTTTTCTGTTTACTGTTTTTTTTTTTTTTTTTTATTATTATTTTTGGAGGGTAGAAGTTCGATAGCGCTCTTGTCGTTGAATTAAAGTTTTTATTCTCTCCACAAATCTAGGGATCACCCGATTCGAAACGATGTCGAAAGAACACCCCATGTGATAATTATTGTACGTCTCTACAGCAATGCTTCTATTACAATTAAGGACTTAGCCATAAGCTTTCATCGTCTTGTTGGTTGGAGAAGGCTACCAATTATTCCTAACAGTTAAACACACGTATACGGATCTCAAAGGAATAACAAACAAACAAAAAACGAGAATGATACATCGAAGGATTTGTTTTAAGTGGAATGAGTTTAAGTTTCTTGCTGGATGAGGAAATTAAAAAAGAAAAATAAAACGAAGAAAACAAAACGAAAAGTAAATGAAAGATGACGATGGAATTTGATGAAAAATTTCAAATCGAAAGTAAACAATAGGTTGCCCGTAAACCACGTCTGGATTGCTTTTATTCGATATTTCTTTGAAATCGGTTTTGGGTGCTTCTATACTGCACTCTCCCTGGTCCAGAAAACAATGAGTTCTTGATTAAACAAACAAGCAAACGAAATTGATATTATACAATGGCAAGGGTCATGGGGGTTTTATTTCTGGCATTGTTGCAGGTGCACAAAGGGAAAAAGTTGTAGATATACATTTTCATAGAAACATAATCTTTTGTTGAATGGAATGTATAAGTATTGTTTGGTCATTGTTTTGTTTCATCGAATTATTTTGATCGAGGCTATAGGAAAATGGAAAAAGGATGTAAAAGAATGTAATAGTCCCGCTAGACATGGGATGGGAAGTAAGTCCCAAGTGTTTGATGGAGTCATTGGAATTGCTATTGATTTAGTATCGTTGGGAGACAGACTTTGATATGAAATATCTACAAAGAAACAATGGGGAATAGTTTTAACTTCAAATACAAACTATTTCTTGCTTGTGATGGTTGTAATCTCAAAGGATAGACACTTCCTACAAATGATACTTTACAATGTTCCGAGCATTGATAAACCTTGAGTAATTGATCGTTCAATTCTCTTTTGAAACAAACAAAACAATCAATCGATTAAAATAAGTGGGTTATAGCTGCAAAAGTTTTGAACCAGTCAAATATAATATTGTGCTTTAGTGGCTACAACGGAATTGTGACAAATGTTAAAATTTTTGTTTGTTTATCATTCACTGACGATGGTGCAATAATAAGTGGGGGGGATATAATCCTACAAGTGGTTCTAGACTAGTAAACTTGTAGTTTTGTGTTGCAGGCTCTTGGTTTTGTTCTGTAGTGCTTACAGACTGTGCGACTTTTCGTATTCTGCGGCTTAGCGTACAATCAGAATCGAGCGTATCCCGGACTAGCGAGCTGCTGTAAATTCAACTAAAAAAATTTAAAAGAAAGAGGAAGAGATGCCCAAGTCACCTTCTTCACCTGCGAATTTTGCAGAAAGTGGGGAAAACCCATTTACTGGATGTTCACATTCATAATAAGACCAATCCTCACATACGCCAGTTTGGTAATGTGGCAATCACAAGAGAAGACGTTAGACCTCAAGACCATTACCAAAGCTAAGAAGTTGCATGCATTGGCTCGACCAGTCCTGTGGTTGCAGTAAATTTTACCACAGCAAGTGAGACCTTTGTTTTTCTTCTTTTGTTGCGGATTTAAAGTGCTGGCAGAGTGCAAAGCAACCCTAGTCAAACAGCTGGTAGTTTACATTGGCGAAAACTCAAACACCAGCGATGGTACAGAATCAAAGACGTTCTTGAGGCCCTTCAGTATTGACAGAGATATCGAATTTAACATAGGTCAGGGTACACCAAAGTTAGCCTTTTTTTAAATTGTCAAAAGTGATGTCAAAGTTGAGAAACGAGCTTTACTGTAGAACAATTTTTTTCTTACCCCAAAGGATAATACACGAAGTCCTGGACACCCTGTATAATACTTAATAACAATATGGTAGAGATATGGCCTCCCATCAATAACGTATGAAAATTTATATGTATAAGCTAATGTTTATACTAAAATTAACACCAGAACTTGGCCATTTGAAGTCTTTTCTATATAAACAACCAAGGCCTCACCGTAACGACTAAATGTTGACAATAAAAACCAAGTGTCTAGCCTAAATTGCTTAAGCTTAGCAAGGAAGTGACTCTCTAAAGGCTTAGTTCGATTCTCCCAAATCTGCGTGAAGGTTCAAGCAGTAGTGTAGTAGCTTCAAGCCTTCAAGAAATGTTGCGAATATCCAACGACTGACAGACTAAGCAAGAAATTGTTAAAAATAGACTGGTTGTACTCTAAAAATGACATAGTACAAGCCATCTTTTAAAAGTAAGAATTTTTTTGATAAAACCTAAAATCATGTGGTGCAATTGCAAATACACCGCAAGTAGATAATGCAATTTTAAATTGTAAAAAATGTTTGGTAGCCAAAGGAAGGATCGAGTTCAACATTTTCAAAAGTGTGCAGTAAACTACAAAAAGACAAGCAGAGGCAAGGTAGCTCTGAGATAGGATTCGCCTAGAGCGATAAGTATTTTCTACCTTTTAATAAATATATACATACTTGCAGTCTGGGAGGATGCAGAATTTCACGCTGCAAAAAATTATCAACAAAAACATCGACATTTTCACTGATTGTTAGGTAGACATAAACGCTATCTCATTCATAATCACCAAATACGAATTAGTTAGCTAGCTGAAAGAAATCTGTCACAGTAATTTGAGACTGCTCAACGCAATGCACACTGTCACCTTAGTTTGGGTTTCCGGGTACTGTAATCTAACTAATGATGCATTGGCACCTAGGCTGGCCGAAATCAGATCTTCACTCGAATCCATCGAGGTTAACATCTCTCATAAGCCACTAGAGAAGGAAAGAAACAAAAAACCAGCCTTACATTCTAGAAACCGCCAATTGCAGTAAGATGGTCATCTGTAGACACATTGTGAATTTCCGCACACTTCTAAGAAAAAAGTAGAATTTCTTCTTTAGCTTATCAGGCGTCAGTTTTCTTCGTTGATTGGCATTCTCGCGGGCTACAAGTCATTGGGTCCGCATGCTAATAATGGACATTAGCATAATCGACTCATGTCATGTCATGTCATGACATCACCAGCCTTCCACTGAACAGCATACTGAAACTCATTTGGAGTTACAATTGGTTTAGTTAATTTCTTCAAATCTAGTAACTTAGTCACTTTCCTATCTCCTCCTCCCTTTTATCATCTTTCGTTATTCCGGGGAGCACAAAGGCTCCTTTTCTAATACGAGTTGCAGTTGAGATAACACCTCCATCCAACCTAACCCAACTTTTCCTATCGTAGTTTTTGCTTTGATTTTTATCTTTTCAAGATATCTGAAATGAAGTTTCTTTGTCAGGCGGTAATTTTGTAGAAGCCTTCACACCAAAAACACCATCTTGGAAAAAAATAGAGCACGGCCGACTCAGTCGAACCCCATTCAAAAAATCAGTGTCATTAAATGTTGTTCAGATACGATCGTGAACAAAATATAAAACGCAGGTCAAAATATTCCTGACGAAGCCAAATGCAACGATATCTGCATTTAGTTGGCCTCAGACATAGAACAATCCAAAACCGGGAAGTTTGCCGACGCATTCGGAGGTTAACACGGCGCGGCGCTCGCCGGTGGATCACTAGTGTGAAGCAGAAAATTGGGAGAGAGCTAGGATCCCTTCGAAGTTACGGTACTTGTAACGCCAAAAAATTGGAAAGAAGAGAAGTAGTGTTTTGATTTTGAATGGCAGTATGGAGTCTCATCTGGATGCCGCCGCCGCCACCGCGCCGCCGCACTTGAGGCTGTATGTGAATTTAAGACCACCTTATTTCCATCAACTGCACCACAAAAAAAAAAGACCACGCTCCTACGCTGGTGTTACAATCTACCGGTAATTAGCTCTGAGTGCTCCAGATTAGCTAATCCTCATATTTTATTCATCTCCTCCTATGGTCTCGCTGTATACATATTACATATATTCGGAATGATGTTGTTTACCAAATTTAGCCACAGTATAGACCTTTGCATCCAAGAAACCAGAAAAGCTGTCAGTACTCGGTATTTGTGTAAGCGATGGTCTTCGTTGGAATTACCACACATTTGAAGTCGCCAAAAACGCTGCTAATTCCTAAGGTTTCTTAAGACGATGCAGGAAGTTCTTCACCCCTTTTGATCTGGCTACAATTTATAAGGCCTTCATCCGCCTAAAACTGGAGTATAACTCCCATATCTGGTCAGGTGCTCCTCAAACATCTTTGCTACTATCCTACTTGATAGGGTACAAAGTAGAACGTTAAGATTGATAGGTGATAGTTCAATCGTAGAATCGATTGATTCTTTTGGACATCGTCGAAATGTTACCTGTCTCTCTCTTTTTTATCGCTTTTTCATAAAACAGTTCACAAACAGTGCTCTAGTGAACTAGTCAGTTGCGTTCCTCTCCTGAAACAATTTAGCCGCAACACCCGTCTCGCTAGGAATGTTCAATCAGTTTTAACTTGAGCCCAACTTCGGGCGTACAGTCAAGTATAGAGATTCTTATCCTGGTTCTGTATCTCCACTGCATTGCGATTCACAAAAGCTCAAAAGCAGTGTGCATCGGTGTCTCCTATTAAATCCTCTTCTATTTTCTTAAATGCTCGCACTATGTTCTATAACATTATAAGGGAAGTCATAACCCCTTGATGTGAGCGTTAATTATAAAAAAAAAATATTTTATTTTCAAAAATAGAAGCTTCTATGAGGAGCAGCATTGGGTAAAGTGCAAGGAAGTGCAAATAAGGAAGCTTTCTCTCTGGTCATTCATAAATGCCGCAAAATACTGACCAGCATTACCATAGATTAAATCGAATGGTGACCAAGATTCCCGTTAAGAAAACAAAGGACTTCTATCTCCACATAATCAAATTGTCGAACTATAAACTTGTTATGAAATACCAACTACCGTACCCCTCATTCATTTGGTTTGAAAGGAAAACTAAAAAATCAGACTCTATTCAAATAATTTTCTTTGTCCATATCTACCTCTTAAACTCAGCTAAAAATTGAAAGGCTTCTTCTTTAAAAATGAAAATATTCGCAATGCAAATATCAAATCCAATTAATTCAACAATTTCGAGTTCAATAATTTTTCTCATCAAAGAAACTGATGGTTGGAAACACAATTAAGTACCCGCATCAGAGTTCTACAGGATGTGCTTGACTAAATGTATTTTTTATTTCGAATGCCTTCTCTTTCAATCTCAAAATATTTGAAACTAAACCCACACAATTGGATGAAAACTTCGTATAACTGCGCTTCCTCTTACATTACAGAAATTCTCCCAACATTACGCGCTCTTAAAGTGCTTTTAAAGTATCAGGCAAGAGCAAAAAGAAGGAAGCAAAACAGTTTCTGAGGACATCTTCCGTGAATGGATTTTTATAACCTTGTGATGAACAGTGCAGGTGCTGCATTAACTGCTCTGTGTCTGCGGTTAAGCAGCTAAGCGCTGTGTCCCATTTTTTTTTTTTTTTTTCTTTTTTTCAAATCCCAACTTAATCTATTCCCTCCTTTGGAAGTATTCATTTCCTCCTTTTTTATTATTAATTTTTTTTTGTCTCTCTGACCATTGTCTGGGATCTATGTACCTTCATCAAGGATCAAAAAAGGATACAAAAATGCTTTATTGACCATTATTATGAGGATAAAGAACTTTTACTACTACATTAAGGTGTAGCTTGTTTGAGTGTAGCACGGTATTTTCAGTATCATTGAAGTGCAGAATTCCACACGAGAAAGAAGAGGAGGTAAAAAAATGAAGCCCGGCACGCTATGTGTGTGCGGCGCATAATATCATACATTTGATAAACGACTGAGGCTATTTATCCTGTTTTAATCCTCTTATGACCAGTATTTGGCACATTAGGTTAAATGTTACCGACTATTTTCGGCCAGCCTTATACTTTCGTATATTCAATGTCTTTTATCAAGCTCAACGGGGAGTTACATAAGCGGCAAATGCTATCTGTGGACATGGCGAAGAAGTATGTGTTGCAGGAAAAGCAATGAGTTGCTCTTTCGATAAGAAAAGTAAGTAAAAGATTTTCTTTTTTATGATATCTTTTGAGTTAAGTCTTTTGGATTTGCTGAAACCAAGGCACATTGAATGCTCTTTGCTTTAGTGGTAAGCATTTGTCCTTGATTGCGGAGGCCTTTTGAATGTCATCTTTTTTAAAGTGCTTCGAGGTCATTTGATGGCATCTGCTTTTGGTGTGAACATAGATTTATTTTATAAATAAAAACGCATGAAAACGTCTTGATGTTATCTTGGAATTGAAAAGGCAATTGAAAAACAAAATCCTCTCTCAAAGACTAAATTTTACGGAATATCGTTCGTCCTGTTTGTGAAGACAGTTTGTTGAAAACATGATTCAACAACGAACTGTATGAGCTGTTCTGCAACATAAGCATCACAAGAATAGTACGCATAGCGAGAATATACGATGGCTGGACATTTATAGAGCGGCTGGAGACCAACGCTCTGAATCGAATGTATTTCAAAAGCACATTGCAGGGAAATCACGGAGGGATTAAACCTCTTCAAGTGAAAGAATACCAAAATTGGAGCTAAATTGGAGATAGCTGACGTGGAATAGAGTTCGCTATCGGAAGATGTTATTGTAATGCCCTTTCAAATAAAATGGCAAGTAAGCATATCCGTATCTAGAACGGATTACAAAATAAGCTTGGTCCTTTCGAGTGAAAAATATCGAATAGTCATTGGCCCTTAATTATAGAGGGATAAGCCTCATTAACGTCGCTTATAAGATCTTGTCTGCTGTAATATGTGAACGTCTGAAACCCCACGTCAACAACTTGATAAGTCCTTATCAATGTAGTTTTAGACCAGAGAAGTCCACAATAGACCAAATTTTCACATTACGGCAGATCTTGGAAAAAACCCAAGAACATAATATCGATATTCACCATCTCTTTATCGATTTCAAGGCCGCGTATGACAGCATTTACAGAGACGAGCTGTACAGAGCCATGTCTAGTTTCGGCATCCCTGCAAAACTCGTACGACTATGCAGGATGACTTTGGAGAATTCACGCTGCTCCGTCAAGGTCGGTAAAGAACTCACCGAGACCTTTAGTGCCGAAAAAGGCTTCAGCCAAGGCGAAAAACTGTCATGCCATTTCTTCAACATCATACTTGAAAAAATTGTAAGGAACTCAAACGTCAACATCAGAGTAACAATCTTTCAAAAGTCTGTACAATTACTCGCCTACGCAGACGATATTGACGTAAAGGGAAGAAAAAAGCGTGATGTCGTAGAAGCTTTTGCTAGTATTGAAACAGAAGCGGCAAAATTGGGTTTGATGGTTAATGAAGGCAAAACCAAGTATAGGTTGTCATCAAACAAGGACACAGAACATCGACGAATTGGACAAAACGTCACAATAGACAGACATAACTTCGAGGTAGTACAGGACTTCGTCTACCTAGGATCCGCTATAGACACGGAAAACAACATCAGTGCGGAGATCAAACGGAGAATAACTGTTGTCAACTGTTGCTTCTTTGGGCTAAGAAGGCACTTGAGAAGCAAAATATTCTCCAGAAGAGCCAAGGTAACCTTGTATAAAGCCTTGATGAGGAAACTCTTCGTCGTTTCGAAAGAAAAATTCTCCGAATGATCTTTGGTCCCGTACGCGAAAACAATGTGTGGAGAAGAAGATACAACAACGAGTCTTATGAGCTGTAAGGTGACATAGGCATAGCCAGAAGAGTACGCATCAAGAGGCTACGATGGTTGGGCCATGTAGAGCGGATGGACCCAAACGCTCCGGCTCGTCGGGTTTTCAAAAGCACATTGCAGGGAAATCGCGGAAGAGGAAGACCTCGTCTTAGGTGGCGCAATCAAGTGGAAGAATACCTCAACCGACTTAGAGTGCAAAACTGGAGAGAGCTCGCCCGGAATCGAAGTCGTTACAGAAGGATGTCGGTTGAGGCCCAGGTTCACCTCGAACTGTAATGCCCACCTAAGTAAGTAAGTAAATAAGTAATCATTGGCCCTGTTTGTGAAATCGGTGTGTGGAGACGAAAATTTAACTACGAGCTATACCGTGAGAATGGTTTTATGAGGGCTGATGTATGTAGGACAGATGTACATACATTAATGCCCCGCCACGTAGGGTACACTGCAGAAAAGTCACAGAAAATTTAAACCCCATCGAGAGGATTCCAACCGACAGGACATTGTCGAAAAGTGTTGGCTAATGTCCAAATTTACCCTGAACTGTAGTCCTCATCTAAGTAGTTATTCAACTCGGTCATTGCAAGTTCTGAGGTTATTCCAGGAAGCCATTTTGGAGTTCCGCTCTTTACAATACATTGTTTGCGTTTGAATGTGAAATTCTGCATATTAAGAATTTGAGCATTGAAAGGAAGACTTAGATAAAGAACATCAAATTTGAAGAAAAATAGATTTTTTTCAAAATCTTCATTTTTATTTTTCATTGTGAAACAGAAAATTCCTTAAAGGAACAGCCTTTTAAGCGACGCGTCTGCATAATTTATAAAGGGTTTATTTTTTATAAGTGTTATCTCACGAAATGGTCCAGTCAGTTGGCCACCTTGGTCGTGCGATTTGACGCCGTTAGACTATATACTGTGGAGCTACGTCAAATCTATCGAACGTGAAATTGCAGCAGTATCGGCCGATTTATGCTTGAAAACCGTCGAAAATTGGGTTCAGCGTCTGGACCTCTGCAAGCGTGCCTATGGTAGCCATGCAAAATAAATCGAGTTTCATACAATAATGGCAATAAACGTACTTTTACAGGAATCAAGAACTTTACTGATATTTTAAATTGTTTTGTTTTATTTAAAAAAAAAAAAAACTATTGCAGCGTTTTTATTGAAAAACCCTATATTAAAGGATTAGCTTTACTTTGACTGGCTGTTAACATTTCCGCCTGTTAACGCAGCTGTTAGTGGTTCAAATTTCAACAGAGGCAACAATGTTTTTTCTCGGGTATCACATTTCGCTAGTAATTGGCATGGCTACCGATACTAGATTCATTGCCATGAAAAACACTTTCTCGATTAGCCGTTCGGAACCGATAGAAAATTATAGGTCCCCTCCATTACATCCCAAGGCATGGTTGTGAGAAATGCACTCGGCCCTGGAGCTCCTCGCTCTGTTGCGCTACCCTATTTAGTTTTTATTAATTTATGAGTGCCTTCTCGATTAATGAATAGCAAATATGCTTTTCATGTTCCCGTCATTAGAAAATGAGGTACGTGCAGAAAATCCAAGTTCTTGTTAAGCCACTTCTTTTTCAACACACTGTACATGCTTTCTGACAAACAATGAACTTAAAGCCGCTCCACACTATGTAATTTCAAACAAGGCGGCATTGTGTGTCAACAATCGCTTCCGAACAAATTTCACATTAGTCTCAAATAAAGAGAAGTTCCACAAAAAAAAAAAAAATAACACGCAAGTTATGGACTAACGTATAAGGTTTTGCCCACACACGTTACAGGTTACACAACAACATCTGAATCCTTTAGACCAACATCGTTGCTCGTTGGTCCTTTATTATCTACGGCTCCCGCATTTCGTTGGTGGAAAGACAAAAAGATTATTTTTTGGTGGAATTGCATGGAAGTATAACAAACAATGCCACAAAATGCTTTACACGTCCACCTGAATGCTGCTGACTGCTGAGATACTGCCGATCTGCCGCACGGCTCCAGTGCTGCGATATTAATTTGAAGCTGATGCCACTGTGCCTTTGGTCCTGCAGCAGTCTGTTTGGGTATTAGTCTCGTTATTGTCCGGAAGTCTATAAAACAACAATAAAGGGGACAAATGCTGACCAGTACAAATCATAAAAGATTTATTGGCTCTGGGGGTCGCCAAAGCAGAGGTCTATTCATATGGAGACTAAAATGCCAGCGTGCGCTGGTTGTGCCATACCAGCCACAGCCAGCACTAAGCAAGAGTTAGAGCGTTATTCTCCTCTAATGCACAAATCTAGAGTTGAGAATCGGTTTTAGTTTATTGCACTGGCAGGGGCCAGTGGGCCAGCCGTTTTGACTATGATAGAAGGCGTTGGTGGATGGGTCGATTTCTGATGATTTTTTTTTTCTTTTTTTTTTTTTGCTCACTCCAAGGATTAAAATTGAAGTCATTGGAAATGAATGTGTCTTTTGTGGACCGGCAACAGTCTATGGAATTATACTTTTTTCTTTTAATTAATTAAAAAAGAAATCCGCTCACCAGTTTCACATGAAATTTACAATCGCACAGAATGGCAAAAATTTATGTATTCATGTACGAGTATAGTCGGAAGAGGGAGCGAGAAAGGGATGATGCTAATTGGATTCGGAGTATCAGAGTTTTATGGTGCAATAGGTGTGCTGATTCTTTTTTCTTTTTTCTTTTTTTTTTGTTGAGTCTAACTCGGAAATAAAAAATCAATTCAATTCCAAAATTGATAACACCGTGTAGAATGTGACCCAGAAACTGGAACAAAATCATAATCTCGTATTTCAATAAAGACACGCGGAATTGGTTTTGGTTCAATGGCTTTTGATTAAATTATGAAGTTTCAATTTAGATAAATCGTCTTTTGTTAGTTTTTTTTTTACTCATGAATTAGAAAAGGTGCTACATACTCTTTTGAGCTCTATAATGAAGTCTACCGTGGAGTTGGTTTTTAAATCAGGTAATTTTAGATAGTTTTAGAAATGCTAAAGAAGAGGGTACTTAATACTAGCAAATAAAATTTTTTCACTAACTTAATAGAAAAAACTTGTTTCCAAAAATAATCTACAGTCAGGGTATAATAGCAATGGTGAAGGATGGTTTATCACAAGCCAGCGGCAGCGGTTACTTTCAAAATCCTGCCTAGCATTGAATTATACTACGTCTAAATTCCAAAGGGGACTCCATAAAGATCAGGGGTAAGATAAAGGGCTAAGCCTCCCCCCCCCCCCCCCCCTACCACCTCACTTCGAACGTAAGATCTCTCAACAAACTATGTGCAGGCGGAGAATAAGCGAGACCCTTGGACTACTACAAAGCTGATCGAACAGCTATCCAAGCGGTGAAATGGAATGGACCACGCATAAGAAAGATAAGAAAATGCTTTTCAACTCAAAGCACTTATAAGTAAGATTGATTCAGATTGGCCCTGCTTATATGAGCACAACACGCAGTGCTTATATGCGATTAACTCCAATCGAAAGTTTGCAGACTCTTAAAATCTCATTTTATATCTACCTCCGCGCACAAACCCATCGATTTTTTGTCACATTCATGATGTGTTCCTCTCCACTCTGCAAAAGAGAAGCTCAGAGTTCAATGATCCAATCTGGATCAGATCTTGATAATAAAACAGCTTAAGATCATCATATTTCCAGTTGGAAGTTGTGTGAAATTCGTTCTTTCAAATGACATTTCAAAAGAGTTGCAGAATTGCCCTACGAACTTTTTTTTCAATGGTTAATTTATTTTTAAGGGAAAATTGATACTCGTGCATTTTTTCAAATATAAATTTTTTTGCACTTATTCTTATTAATTTCACGAATATATGTTTTGCTTTGTAAAACTTTTTCATTACATCATGAATTATACAAAAATGAATAAATGTGAAGTTTCTCGCTATCTATCTAAAATATATTTCATTTCACACAGATAAAAATGTTCATGTGGCAATACTGTTGTTATTGGAAATATTGGAAATGATACCAACGTTTTCAATGGAAAGTCTCCTCTTGTGTGAAATAGAAGAACTAATTTTTAGATCACAAAAATAGATCCAACTAAAAAGCAGGATTTCGCTTTGTTGTTGTAAAACGCTAATAAACCCATGATCTGATCCGGATCAGATCAATAATAAAATGCGGCTATTGTTAGTAGATCTCCCCTCCTTTTCCGTTTTCTTTCAACAACTTCTCTCATTATCAAAAACTGAAGTAATTATCTCGTGTGCACACATCCATCTCGAATAAGCGCACACACGAAACGCAGCTATCTCAGATCGTCAGTACAACAGTCAGATAGTAGTACAACATTCGCAAAATATGTCATCGCACCGAAAAAGACTGAAAACGATTCAACAAACGTCAACATCGTCAACATCAACATCAACATTAGCCGCGTTTTATTATTGATCTGATCCGGATCAGATCATGGGTTTATTAGCGTTACAACAACAAAGCGAAATCCTGCTTTTTAGTTGGATCTATTTTTGTGATCTAAAAATTAGTTCTTCTATTTCACACAAGAGGAGACTTTCCATTGAAACGTTGGTATCATTTCCAATATTTCCAATAACAACAGTATTGCCACATGAACATTTTTATCTGTGTGAAATGAAATATATTTTAGATAGATACCGAGAAACTTCACATTTATTCATTTTTGTATAATACATGACATAATGAAAAAGTTTTGCAAAACAAAACATATATTCGTGAAATTAATAAGAATTAGTGCAAAAAATATATATTTGACAAAGTGGATGAATATCATTTTTCCCTAAAAAAAAAGAACAAAAAATTAACCATTGAAAAAAAAGTTCGTAGGGCAACTCTGAAACTCTTTTGAAATGTCAGTTGAGAGAGCGAGTCTCTCACAACTTCCAACTGGAAATATGATGATCTAAAGCTGTTTTATTATCAAGATCTGATCCGGATTAGATCATTGTGATAATAAAACGCGGCTATTGGCGACAACAATGTTACCATCATCATCATCATCATCACAGTATTAAAGTGTGAAAAAGTGACGCGAATCATCCATCACTGTCAAAATCAAATAGAACAGACAATGAATCGGTTATCGATAGCAAAGAGGTTGAGTGCGGTATTGAGGGTGATAAAAATAGTAACAAATCTGTTACAGTTATTGGCGATCTTCAGCAATCAATGATGATGACCTCCAATTATGAATTGATGTATCAGTGTCCGTGGAAAAAGATTCGTTATGCTCGCGAATGGAAGCAGAAAAAACATCAACAACAACAACAGCATCAGCAGCAGCAACAAAATCCTCTGCCACCACTATTGATGGGGATATAAATGTCAGGGATTCGTTGCAACAAGGCAAGTGTGAAGAAAAAGTTGCCATATCGATAGATCGACAAAATTCAGAGTTAGCCAAGCGATTGGGTATTATTGCAGAAGATTCTGCATCGCACAACCGTCGTGACAGCTCGGATAGCAATTCGAGAATGTCGAGTACGTCAAATATGCAATCGACAGCATCGTCGTCGTCGTCTTCTGTGCTATCGTCTTTCACATGTAACCCGCACAATTGAAAATGGACCAAGAATCACCATGCCAGTGCAATAATTGTAAATAAAGCGATGGACATGGATTCGGGGTGCGATGATGAGGCTTTATCCGATCAGACAATAACAATGAACTAATTATGTCAGAAGTTTGATGAGAATCTAAGTAGCAAAAGTTAAACTAGCGATAAGGGTGATCAAAATGAGATTAAGACAGAGTGTGAGGGTGATGCACCTTCGGCCCAGAATCAAGAACAAGTGATGTACGTTTCTTTCTTTATCTTCATAAAAATATCTCCACATTTCTTAAGCTTATACTCTCTATCATTTATGCATATGTCAATATTGATAATTGTTTTCTTTTATCCCCAGGGCTTCTTTCGGCGCTCTTGCTCTATTCAACAAAAGATCCAATATCGCCTAACCAACAGTGCAGTATATTGCGAATCAACCGCAACAGATGTCAATATACCTCAAATGACTGAATGGTTTCGTTTTGAATGAACTGACACGACTAACACGATTTGTTCTTTCACCTCCAACTACTCATAATAGTCAAAAAGGAACGCGAATTACAACATCTCATTTCACCCCTCAAATGACTCGTGTAAGCTCGTGTTAAGTCCATATAGAAGCGTAAAAACTCTACAGTATTAGCCCACGACTCCACATTGGAGAAAGACGCATAGCTTCAAAGATTGGTTCTACGAGTTAAGCTTAAGCTTAAAAATAAGATATGAGGATATCTTTGGAAGATCTTTCAAAAGCTGAGACAGGCAAATCGATTTTGCTGCGGGGCTCAGTCTATAGTGGTTAGTAGAACACACTCCACTCATATCAATATTCATGGCGGTTCTTAGGACAACAAACTGTCTGCTAAATTCACCACTCTGCGACGCAGGACACTCTTGCAATGTTTTTGATATCTGAACTTTCGAGTAGCGAACCTTGACTAGGACCACTACCTTGCTTTAGGGTCATTCCACGGTAACACCCAAACGAACACTTTTCGACTCATAAAATTGTTAATACTTATGCTCTTATTTAAGCGTTTTATTTTTTTTTTTATTTTCTATGTTTTTAGTTGCTTTATATCAATTGAAAGATTTGTAGATTTTAGCAAAAGGATTAACAATTTTATGAGTCGAAAAGTGTTCGTTTCGGGTGTGGAATGACCCTTTAGCCAATGTACGAAAGAGGCTTACATGTACACAATCCGTGTAAGCCAACGCTGTGGAACAATATCGAGTGTCCTTTCAAGCTTTCAAGTCAAGCTTGAATTTAAAAAGAAAGTTGCAGATGAACTTGATGCCGAGCATTTAAAAGCAGCTGAAGATCAATTGGATAGGAACAGGCCGCGTATCACAGTATTTACAAAGACCTGCTGAAGACCTAGTCAAGGTCGATAAAGAATTCTCTGAGACCTTTGGCTTCGAAAAAGTGTTGACATACTTGAAATGAAGCAAACAAGATCATACGAAAAATTACTCATGCTAATCGTTGCTACTTTTAATTAAGAAGGCAATTGATAAAAGAAAAGCCAAAGTAGCTTTTAATAAGTTCCTGATCGTCGTTGTCCTGCTACGACGCAGAAGAATTGACCTTTTCTAAGGCAGATGAGGATATTCTTGAAAATTTCGAATTAAAAGTTATCTGAGGGATTTTTATTCCCGTTCGTGAGCACAGTGGAAAGGAAGTAGATAATTAATCTACTTATTTTATGAAAACTGATAAAAGAGTGTGCTTCTCGAGACTACGACGGCTGTAATGCATGTAAATAGATCGGTTGAGCACACACACACTTCGGCCTGTCAGGTTATCGAAAACACATTTTAGGATTGTCATGGAAATGGAAAACTTCGTCGTTGAAGTGGAAGAGGACTTAAACCGACTGAGAGTGCAAAGCCGGAGCAACCTCACCCGCGATGGAAATTGTTAACGGAAGATGTTGGTTGAGAAAATGATGCACCCTGAAATGCAACGCCTAATTAAGTTGAATGTTCCCCGCGGAGCTTTGTATCGTCACTATTTTAACTTTCTTTATTTACTGGGTACCTGCACTCGCATGGTGTTATTTTATAAGATTATTTTATTTATATTCTTAACAACTTGTGTCTGCGGCGTAGTGGTTAGAATTTCTACCTGTTAATCGGGGGTCTCGAGGGTTGAGTCCCAACAGAAAACCGAAAATGGGTATCGCCTTCCGCGAAGAAGTTCTTTTCTAGGAACTTTCCTGATTAGTCGTTCGGAATTGGAAGAAAATTTTAGATCCTTTCCATTCCCTCACAGCGCATGCTTTTGAGAAACGCGCTGGGACCGGAGCACCACCTTTTTTTAATTTATTTAATATCTGATTACTGCTCTCAATTAAAAAGCTTACATAGCTCGCCATTCTGGCATCAAGAACAAGAACATTGTTCATGTTAAGGATTTCGAAGTTGAGAAGAGTATTGATGAAATTTCAAAAAAAATATATTTTTTCCATGAAAAAAGTGTGAAGGCATTTGGATGAAACCAACACGAAGTAGTGGAAATGATTTAGTTTTATTTCATTCCTACTCTTTAGATAGCGTCAAGATTGAGCATCAAATTCTTTAGTATTAGTTGCTGAAAGGTTGCAAAACTTTGTAGTAGGAGCAGAACAGAAGGCTAAACATGTGGTCATTGCAAACTTTATTATGTTTTGGAACCAACTTTTTTATGAATACTAACCAAACACTATAAATTATTACATCTTGAGGGAAACCTTCTGTCCCAAGAGCAGACACCCCATCATAAACTTTTTACTAGATAACTTTTCCATTTACAACTGCCCAAATGTAAATAAAGTTATCCGTTGTGATACTTTTTCAACCGTGATTAATTATTTTTCATAAACAAAAAGGGTCGAATTCTTGGAATTTTAACAAAGACGTACACGTAACAACATTCACATATTTTTCAAATTCGTAAGAATTTCATAAAATGGTGTCCAACTTCAAAAGTAAAACATTTTATACAAGAACCGGAAAATGTACACTACGTATCCATATCAATATTTCATTCTCGAAATACATTAATTCAAAAACAATTTCCTTTTGGCAGTTCATTTAAGCAACCCAATCTATGCCGCATACAGGAAAAAAGCTTCTAACTTAATTTACTTGCTCACAGTTGACCCAAAATATATAAACCAATTTATACACATTAAGGATATACATTTCTCCGCCGTTGTCGATTCCCTTTCCTAAACATACATGACACAGTTACATCTGACCCTGTATCTAATTACCTCATAAAAAAATCCAACAACTCAAAAAAGGAGAACCAATTTCGGGGTTTCCTTCCTCGTTTTCTTTTTTCTCCTCAAATGTATTAAGGTCATGATTTGTGTCCTTCCTGTCATAACTTTTGTTTTTCTCAACCGAAACATTAGGATCGCACGGCACGTGACATCCCAAACTCAATATTTTACATCATTATCCGGCTAAGTATCAAGGTCGAACATTTTATGCAGCAAAAGCCTGAAAAGATTTAATTTTGAACAACTGCTTTCAGTCCTTGAAATATTTAACTCTACTGCCAGCACGTTTACACATTGAAGTACGTTTTCTTTGTTTGTACTTTCGAGTGAAGTACCTATACAAAAGTTATGTAAGTGGTGGATCTGCTTTTCTTTTTAACAATCAACATTTTACTCTTTCCATTTTTCGTTGGTAAATACGGAACGTTTTTGACCGCATTCATTACTACCCCCGACAGGCCGCAGTTCCACGCTATCGGTGGATTACCTCTTGATTGCAATTAGCCTGACTAATTTGCCAATTTGCGGAAGCAGCAGTATTCGGGCCAATGGAATGTTACCGCCTCGAATTCATCAAAAACCCATTGCGTTTTCATGTTAAAGTAATCAAACTTTGTAATCATCTATTAATTTACTCACAGCCATTTCGGGAGGCTATTAAGTATTTACCTCAAACAAAATTGCATATTCCTGTGTTGGGAGAATCGCATCGACGCCGGCCGACGACACCTCCGTGCCAACATCGACGCTGCACAGAGAACTAACCTTTCAATGAATAGAGAAGATATGTACAAGAATTTCAGTTGCAATGTTCCAAAAGTAACTGGTTCATTGTTCAGGAAGTATATTCCAAAATGGGTTTAGCATAGGAACGTATTTAAAAAACAAACTTGCCAACTCTGTCGATAGTGTTTAGTTCTTTCGACATAAAAAGCAAAAGGATTACATATTTCTGCACATGTCTTTTGAGTTCTTATTTGAACCGCTTTTTTGTTTTAAAGTTATCAGTGAGCCTTACGTTGTACATCTTATAGCAGCTTCAAGCTGTGAATGAGGCAATGTTGAATCGATTCTTCGTGCGCGCGAATTCAAACACGCAGAAAAGAGTCTTCAAAAAAGTCCTGCGTCTGAAATCACAAAATTGAAAGCATCGTCCTGCCGCTCAGCTTTCAAACTTCTTCTAATTAAGCCGCTCCGCTGCGACGCTTTGCCACTCAGCGCAAGGCAGTGCACTAAGAAAGCCCGAACAAAGAAGAAAAATGCTAACCCACCTATCACAGACTGCGAATCCAATTTATGAATATTGATGTTTTTTTTTTTCGTTTTTTCGTTTCATCAAATTTTTAAATCGCACGATGCTAAAGCAGTTTCTTAAGTTTCTTAGGTTTTGTAATAAGCACTTGCAAGCACATGCTTTAAGCGCAGACATGATGATCTATTGGTCTTACAACGAGGTTTGGCTGAAGATATACTCACTATCCTTCTGCACAAGGCGCATCCATTTGAACAATACTTGGTAGACGACAGTCGGACTCCAGAATATAAAATAACGTGTAACGTATTCCACCACAGTATCTTGCCAATGTCATCCTATTCATTTATGTGTTTGTTTCTTTACCGTGACGTATTTTCGTTTCATCGATATGAAGTTACGATGATTTCAAAGAAGTATTATTATTATTATTATTATAAATTCTTTCTTATGTTCCTCAATAAATTTACAATTTTTAATTAAATGTTACTTAAGAATAATAGCATGGCAACAATTTTGCCGTCTGCCTCAGTTGACATGTTTCGAGTTTTACATTAAAAATTAGAAGGTTGAAATTTAAGTCTAACTAATTTTAACAAAAGAAAAAAAAGAAAATTAAAATTATACATATATTTAAATAGTTGATCACAATATTTGTATTACGTTATTGTAAAGCTGTTCCGGTAATATAAGGCGTGATTAATGAAGAGACAAAGGGTTTTCCAACATAAATAACCATTTAAAATCTGCTTTGTATCTTCGCGTGTAAGAATGCTCTTTTGGAAATAAAGACTCTTTTGGAAATTAAGTTGAGCATTTCCGTCCTCGCTTTAAATATAAGACTCCTCTGGTTGAGAGAAAGCTTTTCACTAAAATAATTTCTACTATGCAGCACATGATTTAATTCCCTGTAAATAAGCCTGGTCGGAGATGTCTGAGCTCTGTTTATATTTTGCAGATATAAAGAGTCGTCTATTTTTGCTATACATCGATAAAAAACATCTCGCCAATTTACTAAATTCAGGTTACTAATATTGAAGTACATGCTGTGACTATTTGCCAGCTCAAACCATTCCTTAAACGGAGATAAACGCTGTTGGAACGCATAGTTCATGACTTGTTTTTGCACATTTGAATCCGATCTATTCATGACTCTAATTATGTAATCCGCATTTGCCTTCAGATTTTTAAGATATATTTGTGAGATACCAGATTCAACGTGAATAGCATACGTAGGAGTTGATTCAGCTAATTTAAAGATACGTTTAAAAAAGAATCTTTGGATTGCTTCAAAATCGTCAATATTTTGGTATCCAAACACTTGATTTGCATAACACAGACATGTTCTACTGGTTGCATCAAAAACATCTTCAAATTAACATCATCAAAGAAGTATCACTTCAAAAAGCTGGAATACTTTGTGGGGCTTCTTTGATCTCAGCTGGGGTAGGACTCAGCGTGTCCAGGGCCTTGCCCAAGGAAGCTCGAAAACTTGGGCAACGGTGGTCCAACTTCTAAGAATAACGAGTCTGGACACGGCAAAATAAATTCAAGTATTCTTTACTCTTAATTAATGAGACGAGAGACAAGTCTTTACAATTAAGTAAGTTGTTTCGACTTTATATTGTATTTCCACGAAGTTACAAAAGCAAGGTTTGTACTGGTTGATACGAGTTGCCTGGTGCGGTCGTGGTTCTGAGTGCGGGTGGCACTTCCTCTTCGGTTGCTCGGATGGGAACTAAATCCTTAGTACTCGGACTGCGCGGAGTGTTGGTACGAGTCGGTGATTCGGCAGTCTGCCGAAATTATTTAGCTAGCACGGGCCTGGTGCTTCTGCTCTCGATGCACTCCTGCAAATAACTAAGTATCAAAACAATTAGGAACGTTGCCCAGAATATGGAGTGACGCTTATGAAAAATACAGGGGAGTGGTGGCTATAGCTAGGCCACTGGCCACTGGCCGACCTGCGACTGAAAGTCCAGGCCAGGAAAGTGGTCACCTGACTTGCTCCAATCAATTCAAAAAAAGGTGTCTTCAAAAAGAGGCGGTTATGACCGTTGTCGAAAATAGTATGGTCACAGGACGACCAATTAACCGGATCTGAATTTCTGGGGAATTGACCAAAATTTTCACTTGTACTGACAAGTTTCTCGGCCGTAACCGAATGTGAGGTGTAACGGGTGAGTGAAATGCTTACAACTAACAAACTAAATACATGCTCGCATCTCGTGTTTATGTTCCAAGACCATCATACATACCATACACGCAGCTTACCATTGTTTGAATTTATTTTCGTATGGAGCCAGAATTGCAATGCGTAAAAACCTAATAGCGTGTCTGCGCATTGCGTTGGCTTTCGGCGGTCGCTGCTAGATATGTGAAGTTCTATGTGGCTGCGTTGGTTGTTTCTTTGTGCCCATGTTAGTTCGTGTGTCGAGTCGAGAAGTTGATGGAAACTATAGGGTGAAATATAGGTGGTTCGGCGACGGCGACGCGACGGTAAGAAAAAATGGGCACGACTGGGTCGCACGAACTTGCGATTGTGTTCTAAATACGATATCAAAATGTAAAGGCCGAGTTAAAGGTTTTGGTACTATCTAGATCTTCATAATATATTTTGTGGTACAGGGTTGCCAACTACACATTAATTATGAAAATTGAATTAAATCACGCAAAATAATAAAAAAATTAAATTAAATATTCCAAAGGTTTCAAGCCAAAATCTAAAGACGCCATTCTTTTTCAATCGCTAATACAAATGAATGATGAAAATTTAATCAAAATCGTTGGACCAGTTTTCCAAAAAACGGTTTTTTATTTTTCACTTTTTTTTAAAAACTGTTTTTTAAAAGTCGAGTATGCAAAGACTTAGATCTTAATAGAAGTTATTTTGACAAAAAATTTAAAAAAAATCAAAGTTACACTTTTGAAGTTATTTCTAAAAATCAAAATTTTTAAAAAAAATTTATAAAAATTTCCAAAACTAAATTTTTTTAAAAATTGATATGCAGTCTTTCTTTAACAGTTTACGACTTCTTAAATCCAAAATTTAGTCAAGATCGTGTAAGCCATTAACGAGAAAGTCGGTTTTGAAAAAAAAACGGTACTATGGGAGGTACCGTTTTTAGGCTTTTTCTAAATTTTTTTTTTACATCATAAGAAAGAAAATCCAAAATTAATCCCTCACACAAAATTTTATCGAAATCGTTGGAGCCATTTTCGAGAAAAATAAGTATTATCATATCGGTTATATGGCAGGTACCGTTATTTCAAGACCTAGAGACTCAATTCCAAAAAACCCTCTGTAGGCTACCCCACATACCCTAACTGCAAAATTTTAAGAAAATCGGTCCAGCGGTTCAGGCTGTAGAATCATATACAGACAGACAGACAGACACACAGACAGACAGACAGACAGACAGACAGAATTGCAGGACCCACTTTTTTTGTATTCTCTATGATCGTAATGTCATGTTTAATTGTTATCTCAAAATTTTTTTCCGGCACGATTGCAAGACTTGCCTTATAGTACCTATAATCGCAAGTAAAAAGTGTCACGTATCGTCACATCGTTTATATGTAGGTGCACTATGTATACAAGATATTTTATGAAGTATATTGCTTTGGAAAAAAAACTCTTACTGATTCTTTAGCGGACAAATTGGTTGACATATCTTTGGAGTATAGTTTGAAAAAATGGCTTCCTAAAGATTTTTTTCATCATGCAAAGACGTCCTAGTCGGAAACATCATACCAACGTTAACAGCTGCCATTGCTAAAATTTAACCTCACTTGGCAACAGTACGAAATTACTTCACTTACGAATACCTTCCTAGAGGAGCGTGCGCTGGTGCAAATAATTGTGTAGGAAGTGGTGGACTGAACCGAGGCACGGATACCTTCATCGGATTAACCGATTTGTAATTAAGAGGAAAGTTGTGTTATCCAATTTTCAACTAAAACAGAGCAAATGTATCGCATCCTCATTTGATTTAAATGAAAATAAGCACAACGTTGTTGGAACAGGCACACAAATTCGCTAAACTATCCACAGGAAGTTATTTTCGCATAGTTTGATGCTTTGCGTGTGTGTATTCCATATTACTGTACACATACATATATGTTGTTCAGATACTTAAATAACTACACTGGAACAATGGGATTCAAGCTACTTGGTTGTTGGTAATCGAATTCATATCACAGTGAACACGTACAGTGTGGCAGGGAAGTTATTCAACGAAACTTATACCGACTCAGTGGGATATGAGCTAAGGGAAATTGTTAAGGTCATTTCCTTGATACGATATCGTTTCATTGGAACAATATGCATGTGTTGTTTTAAGCAGAAGCTTCCTCCTAAAAGGTTACACCGAGTAGAGCGGGTATGTAATTGCTTTTAACTTCTCATTTCTCAATAATTCCAGCACTTGTGTTATTTGGAAAAGCAAAGAAGTAGTTCTACTGATAACCGAGCAGAGTTATTTAATATGCCATTACGTACTCGAAAGTTTTTTATTTCAATGGATGAATCCTTAAACTTCAAATTCTTCAGTTTTAAAGAGAAATAACGGTCTGCTTGTAAGGTGGAATACCGAGGCTCACAGTTTAGGGACATCGAATGTCTTAGGGCCCGAGGTATTCCAAGCTTTGTCACCCCGCTCTATGTGTTTGTTTTTAAAGATCTGATTTGATGGTTTTCAAATGAGTAAAAATTGTGCTAGTCAGGGTTGGCTTCTAAGTCCTTTTTTGTTTGCCAGTACTCATTTTATCATACTAAGCCCGGCATTGCTCGTGGACTTTTAAAGTTTATAGTGGAAGTGATGAAGTGTTGGTGTGTACTCTTAAGAAGCTGTTTTGCAGACTTCAGAACTTACTATCTTAGGAATGATGTCAGAGCAAAAGTCACAAATGATTTCTTAAGAGGAATCCCTACAAAAAAGGACTCAATATTTACAAAAAAAAAAAAAAAGATTAGAAAGTTCAATTTTCTCCCGGGAAGTAGCTAAGTATGAAATTTTCTCCTTGAACACAGAGACTGCAATCCCATGACTACTTTCAACTTCAAAAATGAATCTCTCAATCAGTGAATTGATTGAAATTTTCGCGTAATGAACTCAACGCCAGGAGTAGCTTCTATCAAACGGCAGTGACTAAAGACGCTTAACAAAGTGCATTCCTCACTTCTCCTCCTTACAGATTGTTTACTGCCGAAGTTTATGGAAGAGGAGTAAAGAGTTTTTACTTATTTTGTCTGTGTTGCCACAAGTTGGTACTCATGGCGTTATGGTTACCATGTCTGCCTGTTACGCAGGACTTCGTAGTTAGAGTCCCAACAGAAACCAAAAATGTTTTCCACTGGTATCACCTTTCGCGACGAATTGGCGAGTTCTTCGATAGTAGAATTTATTTCTCTGAAAAGCGCTTTCTCGATTAGCCGTTCGGAACCGGCAGAAAATTGTAGGCCCTGCATTTCCTCCCAAGGTTGTGAGAAATGCGTGGAGCTGTGTTGCTGCGCCACAGCTGCGTTCATTGTATGAACCCTTACTGAATGAATTGAGTAATTTTCAAAATACTCAGTTGGTCCATTTCTTCCTCCCACTATCGAACCTTATTACTATCGTCTCTTATTGAGAAAAATCTAAATGAACTATATGATGATTTCATACCTGGTCCTCATCATATCCCTGCCATACTTCTAAGGGGAAATGTTCGTATTCGCTTTGTCTACCCCAAAATTCTTCACCTTATCCCTTTCTCAAGGAGTATTTCCTCAAGTATGAAAAACCACTAAAAAGGCTAAAAAAGCGATGTTGAAAATTACTGCCCCATAGCAAAGCTTTCGTATATACCCAAAATCTTCGAAGGTATTTTGTATGAAATTTTGAGCTTTCATTGCAAATCTATCGTTTCCACTCGACAACATGGCTTTTTTAGAGGCAGTTCAACAACCACTCATATTTTTGAATTTGTCTCATTCACCCTTTTTAAACTACCTACGAAGTCCCCCAGAGTAGTCATAATTTCAATGAGTTATGGCTTTATTGGCAAGAGCCAACTTTTCCATTGATTATGGAACAAAACGTCGTTAAACTGGCTACCTCCGCTGGCCCCCTGTAGCTTGGATGATATTGGCTTAAAGTAAAAAAAAAAATTATATATATATATATAAATAACTGAGGTGGCGTAACAGAGGGGGAAGACCCAGGGCCAAGCGCATTTCTCACAACCATGCCTGGTGAGTGAATGGAGGGGGCGTACAATTTTTTGCTGATTCCAAACGGCTAATCGAGAAAGCGCATTTCATGACAATGAATTTATTTACAAAGGACTTGCTAATTTCTCGCGAAAGTCAACACTCGTGGAAAAATATTTTTGCTTCTGTTGGGATTCGAACTACGAACCTCAGGGCTAACAGCAGGCATACTAACCATCACGCCACGTGTACCACTTTGGTTTTAAGTGATTGAATCTTTTCCAGATTCTTGCTATAATATCGGTATTTCTAGACAGTAAAAAGTTCGAAGGGCTTAAATCACAGCTCCTAGGTGACTAATTGACATCGCCAAGGAAGCTCATAACACGTCTCGGAAATTTGCTGCTCAAAAATTTGGTGGCATGGCACGCCATTCTGAAAGAACCAAATGTCGTCTGGACTTAGACGTAATCAGTTTCTGCAACACCTACTGTTGGCCGAAACGCTTACTTCTTGGCAATGACGGGCAGGTTTGTTGAGCCCCAGGTGCAACTTTTGAAAAGTCAACCAATGATCATTGCCCAATTCAAGTTGCTCTAAGGCCCTAACCCAAACTGCGAGACGATAATGAAACGGATCGTCGTGTATCTTCATAGCAAACTCTAAACCGTCATCGGCTTTTGAATGAATTTTTTAAGCTAGAAAAATAGAGCAGCACTATTTTCTATGAGTAATGACTGACTGCCTGAACCTCTGTGGCCAGCCAAAGCTTATGGGAAATATTTCAGCTGATGTATTCGACTTACAGAATCAACTTTCAGCTTCATCTGTCAAAAACGGCAGCTTTTAAACAACTGCAATAGCTTGCTGACAACGGCTATCCAGCCTCTTATGTCCAAGGGGTTTTCAAAAAAATCTGGCCCTTCAGACTGAGGGTTGTGGGTTAACTACGTAACCACTTTGAAAACAACTGGTTCTGAAACCACCAACTGCTTAGATTTACAAATTAAATGACTTTTGAATAAATAAATTTAAAAAAATAATAAGTATGAAAGTAGGGTGACCCCACAGAGTGAGGAACTCTGGGGGCTTTCGCATTTCTCACAACCGTGCTATGTGATTCAATGGAGTGGAGCTACAATTTTCTGCCGGTTTTGAAAGGCTAATCGAGGAAGCGCTTTTCATGGAAGTAAATATTTTTTCAGAAGACTTTCAAATTATTCGCGTAATGCGACAACCTTAGAAAAATATTTAACGTTTTCTGTTGGGATGCAAGCCGTAAAAATCTCGCGTTACAGGCACTTCATGCCACGAGCGTGTGGTGCCCGTAAGTAATGTAAGTTAAATTAAATAAATGAGAACTTCTGTCCATTTTTCTGCGCTTGATATCTGCTCCTTCTTGACACACTGTATGGTCGATGTATAGCCTTCCCATACTATACAACAACAAAACAGAAATGATAAAGCTCTTCTGGTAATTTTCCATTAGCGATTAATCCGTGCGTAAGTTGACTTTTTGATTTTCCAAATTATCCACCGCAGTTTTCATTCTCTTACACACATCCATACACATAACAAACGCAAGCGTTTAAAATTAGAAGTATTATTGCCCCGTTCAAATCGATTCGCATTGGTTTGCAGATGAAAAACTGAACAAGCTACCCCTGTATTTAGACCTCATGGTGCCAATTATCCTCGCCTTTTAATCTGTATACAAAACCGAAAACTACGCAATTGTTTCACCGTTGATTCAATACGCTGCGCTCCTAGCGCATAATTTTCCTAGACTTTTTTCAGAAAATGTTGCTCTAATTAATGAATCCACAAGCCACGGCTAGTAAGCCCTGATCTTGATTGTGGTCTACTTCAACCATTCACAATCAGGAGTTTTTTTTATTTGTGAATTGCTTTGATTCGGTATGTTTTCGGAACTGTTAACAGTCCGGAACTACTTTAGTTGCTTGTGTTTCTGGGAATTAAATGAGTGTGCATAAAATTTCCGCGGGCATATACGACTAATGAGCGAATTGAAAATTGAAATCAACTAAATTCACTACATTTACTACGAGCTGCATTGTGTTGTGGAAACAAATTGAAATTGCCATGAACTTGTATTATAAATGAATAAAGTTCAACGATGTGGAATGTTAATGAAAACAAAGAAAATACTGAAATTCAAATTTCTGTCAGTAAAAGAGAGTTGTTTTTAGAATGGTATATGAAAATACATGGTGGAAGCTGAACAAAATTAATAGAACCACTTGGTCGTACTGATTGGCCCTGTGAAGGCCGGATACCAATTTGAGAAAAGCTTTGTTTATAAATCATTATTCCATATGATGTATCCTAGCCCATTATCAGATCACTAGAAGTGTGAAGCAGTTAAATGGAAGAGCTGTGATCCCTTCAAGGTCACGATGCTTGTAACGCCGGAAAAAAGGAAGAACAAGACGATGTGTATCCAAGAGCTAAGCAAAAGTCCACGTAAATGGACTTCAATGATTTGAGAATTTTTAAATAAACTTAATCTGAAAATACAATTTTAATAAATTACAAGGCAATCAAGCAGGGGCGGATTTAGGGGATGGCAACCAGGGCAACAGCTCCGGGCCTCCACAAAGGAGGGGCCCCCACAATAGAGACTTCGGAAAAAAAATTCAAGTCGAGACTAGTATTGAGATTAGTAAACAACTTTTGCTTTCATATTTTTTTTCGCGTTATACCTTTACCTACAGTACTTTGTACAAACTTCAAGTAGTCAGTAAAATATCTAAATCTCAAATGGCCCTGATAAGCACTCACAATTTTCGATGACGAGCTTGCACGTGGGTCGCACGATGCGACGCATAAAACAGTCTCAGCTACATATGGTTTGTTTAAGTCTACTAACCCTTTGAAGCGGATGCAGGGATGCAGGCTCTCATTTTGGAGAAAAATCATTTATCGGCGTTTATGCCGTGTTGTGGTCATTCTCTTAATTCAGTTGGAAAGACAGCTGCCAATTCTTGTTCATCAGCTGTTCATTTCTTTGATTTCGTTCAGAATTTATATACATTTTTCACAGCAAGTACAGAACGATGCGGAATTCTGATCGAGAAATTATCGAAAAAAAGGACAGTTTTACGTCTTGAAAACGCTTTGTGACACTCGTTGGTCCTTTCAAGCTGAAGCTACGAAATCCATAGTTGACGGATATTCGGAAATCGAAAAAGCTCTAACCAGTATATCTTAGGACAAAGAGCAAAAAGACATCGCGAGGAATGAAGGAGCGCGCCTTCTACAGAAGATGCGTGGTCTCGAAACTGCTTTATTTGCAATCTTTTGGAACGACATCTTGGAACGATTTAACGCTACAGGCAAGATGTACAAAACCCAAAAATGATTCTTGAATCGGCAATGCGTGCATTAAAAGAATTGAAATCAATCGTGGAATCCAAAAGAAACTATTCATCTTCGAGGAAGCTGCCAAAAAAATATCTCAAACTGACGAATACGTACAATCACGTAGCAGAACGAGAAATGTGAGGCCTTGAAATTGCATTGAGAATGTATTTGGTTTTGATGGTATCAAAGTGCACTATAGAGCGCTCATTTTTAAAATTGAAAATTATTAGAATCACGATGCGATGTGGCAAAACCGACTATCAAAGCTTTCTCTCCAGAGCATTGAAAGTTATTTGCTTCGGGAACTGGAGTTCAGCGAAATCATCAACGATTTTTCGGCGAAAAAAAAAATTCATTTTATTTGGAATATAATTTGGGGCCAAGGGGCCTCCACTCCTTTGTGGCCCTGAGGCCTCCAAACCTTAAAATTCGGCCCTGCAATCAAGCAACTAGGTCAGAGGTCTATGAGTAAGTGAGTTAGTCTAATAATTTTCTATCGGGCTGTGTTTGATAGCCGGATATTAATATCCTGCTCGTGACGCTTAATGGTTAGCATGCCAGCATGTTGCGTTAAGGTTCGCGGCTCGAGTCCCAGAACCATACAGTTGCTTTTCAGCGGGTATCACCTTTCGAGAGAAATTGGTAAGTCCTTCAAGAACAATCATTTCAAATGGCTTACAAAGCTCTTTTATGCTTTAAAATGCAATTAAATGCCGTTCAGAATCTGAATCGAATTATAGTTCCTTTGCTGGATCGGCTAGTTTCTCGAGCTCAAATGGAGATGATTTTTTGAAGGCGTGAAAAAAAACTATGGCTTCAAATATTCTGTAATCTTAAAAGTTTACTACTATACATATGTAAATTGTCACTATATTTCGAGTTAAAATACTGAAATCCAAGAGAGATACGAACCATGTCTTGAACTCTTTGAAATAAGAAGTCGTCAATTTGCCGCATTTTTTTGAATTTTTCTAGTACCTGTAACAAGAAAATAAAAAAATTGGCGTTAAAGTGGACAGTTTTTCCTATACAGCCATCTTTAATTGGAGTGAGAAATTGGAAATCGACAAAATGGCTGCAATTTAAAAAAAGTGGTCCAAATTTCATCAAAAAAATCTTTTTTCGATGGCTGCCAATTTTCAACCGATCGTAAAAATCGTAGATGGCTGTATGTAAAAACATATGGAGAGTATGCAGATAAGATAACTATTAAAGGGGTAACTCTCACACTGTCAAATCAGGCTAAATATCTAGGTCTTATTTTTGACAAAAAACTGACCTGAGGAAAGACTAAATAAAGCCAACGTTGCACTCTTCTCCTGTAAAAAGCCATTGGCGGGAAATGGGGTTTCTCCCCCCAAATCACCCATTGGCTGTTTACATCGGTAATTAGACCGATACTCACATACGGGGTGATAGTCTGGTGGACAGCACTAGACAAGATGATCAACTACAACAAGCTGGCCAAAGTTCAAAGAACGGCTAGTCTGTGTATTAGTCGGACGCCCTCAATGTACTAGTAGATAGATAGATAGATAGATAGATAGATTTTATTTATAAATTTCAGTAATGTAGCACAGGTCTTAGACAACATTTTTGTATAACTATTATAACTAGAAATTTAAATGACATTCGATTTTCGTATTATAAGATAATAATAAAAAAAGTATTGAATGCCACACTATAGATTATATAATTCTAATATAAGTATTTTAAATTGGGTGGGGTAACCCAGAAATATAATTCAGAAGTTCGTAAAAATTAACATTAACATTTTGAAAACACCTTAAAGCAAAAGATTAATTTTTAAAATTCAGAAATTCGTAAAAATTTACATTAACATTTTGAAAACATCTTAAAGCGAAAGATAAATTTTTTATAAAGTAAACAATTTTTAAGCCAGAAAGCCAGAAAACAGCCGTTCAATAGAGACGAAATTGAAATTGAAAAGCCAGTTTTTAACCAACTTAAGAAACATTCCAGGTATAGTGATCATCTTCAAGGATAAAGGAAGTTTATTAAATAGACGATGTGAAGAAACATTATAAAAGTTACGATAAGTAGAAGTATGGAAGATTGGAATAGATACAGAGTAAGAAAAGTTTCCACGCAAATTATAATTTGAAATCAAGCGAAAGTTGCGATTTCCAGACTTCATAAAAAAGTTTTTGAGCACTTTAAAACAATATAAATGACGAACAGGATGAATTTTTAAGTCACGATCTCACACCCCTGGATATCTTCAGCAAACAAGTCGCAGCTAGCTCAGCTACTCGACTCAGAGCTACATCACAGTGGACCAATAATCAAATCGGCCACACTACCATTCTAGATAACTTTAGATTACCGAATCGATCCGACTACACCACCCCAAAGTTGGTGTTTGACAATAATTTCCAAGTAACCATATCTTCAAGAGAAGCTTGGGAAAATGGCGCTCTTTTGGAAAATGAAGCAATACACTTCTACACCGATGGAAGGAAAAACCAGCGAAGGTGTGGGAAGTGGAATCTACTCAGAAAAACTGAATCTCAGTCTTTTCTTCCGCCTACCCGATCATTGTAGTGTGTTCCAAGCGGAAATTCTGGCGATTAAAGAGGTGCTGTCTTGGCTCAAAGAAAACGTCATATCCTCCACGGATATTCGGATCTTCTCAGACAGCCAAGCTGCCCTTAAATCTCTTGCCTCTGTCTCTACAAAATCCATCACGGTCCAAAATTGCCAGATGTCTCTGAGGGAGATGTCAAATCAGTTTTATATTCACCTTTCATGGGTGCCAGGGCACAAGGACATACCAGGCAACTGTATGGCAGACGAACTAGCCAAAAAGGGCACGACCACTTCCCTACGCTCAGAATGGAACAACATAGGTGTACCTATCGCTACATGTAAACTCCTGCTTAGACAGGACGCTTCAAGGATAACAAACACTAGATGGACTGAAAGTAATACATGCCTTGCAACCAAAAAAGTTTGGCCGTGTGTGGACTCAAAACGATCAAAGAGTTTGTTGGCCCTGAACCGTCTGTGTCTTGGTTCTACCATAGGTGTTCTTACGGGACACTGTCTAATAGGGAGACACGCCAAAAGACTTGGTGTGTTTTCCAATTATTTCTGCAGAAGCTGCATGGACGAGGAGGAGGAGGAGACCGTTCAACACCTTCTTTGCTCATGCCCTGCACTGCTTCATAGGAGGAAGGCTCATCTCGGTGAATTCTTCTTCGATGATACTAGTGACCTAGCTTACAAAAATCCTAAAAGTCTTTCAAAATACATTAAAAGTTCCACGTGGTTCGACTAGCAGGTGATTAACCGGCTAGTACCGTAATGGAAGATTAATAAGTGATCAACTCGTTAATCTTACATCGGGCTTCTGAGATCAGTAGGTGATTAACTTGCTGATCTCTGTGGTATCACAATGGGCCCTTGCGGCCTAAGTTTGTTAGGCAATGTACTCATTGACTGACAGCCACTTCCACCTAACCTAACCTATGCAGATAAGATTACAAGACGATTCGTTAGTATTTGCGTGAGTTACAGCTGTGGCAAATTTGAAAAATGCAGTTTTGAGAAAAGGCGTTTAAGGTTTTGAGAGCAGACTTCGATTCAACTAACAGGAAGGGAATACAAACGATCTAGATGTTTTTGAGCATTCAAAAATTTAAGCCGCAGACAATACAAGGAATTGTAGGACATTAAGGACGAGGCAGCTGTCGGGCGCCCCTCCGCGTTGGGATGGGTGGAGTTCGAGCGCCCGAAATGCTTCTCTTCTATACTCTGCCATTTCAAAAATATTTAAGTTATCATTCCAATATTTTAGGACATCAATTTTGAGATGTTTACCTATCGAAAAATGGAAAAAATCGACTTTTTGAAAATGAGAAATTAGCCGAGCCCCTTAAATAACGTTAACTCTCGAGGTCGACCCAGTTTTGTTGCAAATTTTTTTTAACTTTTTCTTCATTTAACTAAAAATATATAAAATCTCAATGTCACAATATTAGTTACCGTACTCCTCCGAAACGGCTTTACCGATTTTTACCAAATTTAGTATGCGTATTCAGTAGGCTACTGTCTATTTTCCATACCCCTAAGTAATAAGGGCTGTTGTTTTTTCAATTTACACTGTGACACGAGAATTTTTATATACGACAGTCTCAGTGTAAATGTCATGTCAACTACATTCTCAAGTAAATTTATTATTAATTTGCTGGACTTTAATAATTGTTTATTCCTATTTTATTGAGTGTAGCCCGCTTGATTAGGGAATTAAGTGATTATTATACAAAATAAATGTACTCAACATGTGTCACGAGCTCCCGCAAACAACGGCTAGGTATTGTGTTGTAAGTATAAATTATTCTTATTCAATTAATCGAAAATATTGTTGGAAACGGCGATAAAGTAGTTCGATGAAAGCTAAATTTTTATTACATTTGGGCAATTTGATTTTTTGTTCACTTATAAAGAGCTCTAACTTTTACACAATTTTACCGGGTCGGAAAGGGAAGGGGAACAGGAACGGGAACTCTAGAACTTCTGAGCCGATACCAAAAACTATTTCGGCATTAGAATGTTACATTATATTTTATATCCCCAACATAGGCTATATTTCATGAAGATATTCCTACGGAAACGGGAAACTAGAAACTTTCAGGCATTCTTAAGATAGTCAAGCTGGTGTTCCTGATAAGTTTTCTTTTCTTGGCTGTTTTGTGTGAACAACGCTTTGAATAAGTTAGACCATAGCAACGCCGCCGCCGGGCGGGTCAGCTGGTATACATATTGCATATATTTTTTTTTTTTTTCAAACTTATTAACATTGCATTATTTTTTATTTATTTTCACATTAATATTTATGCGCATTGAAAAAAAAAGTAACGAAATTATTGAGAACCAAAATAAATAGACACTTTTTAGCGAAATGAACTAAAGCTAGTGATGAGTGACTAAAAAAGCAAATTAATAATTCAATAAAATATTCTAAGAGTGGGCGAGGTGAACCGTTTTTTTTTTTTTTTTCTAAAACCGTTTAATCATTCCAACTTGAGGATCTGATTGCATTACCACGGATCCGAGCTTGTGGCATGGTTGTTATGATCGACCATTTAAAGCTGATTAAATGAAAATCACACAAAAAGTTGTGGGAAAAAAGAAGTTTGGAGTTCGTTTTGGGTCATATCAATCAAAGTAATTCCTCAAAGTACTCTTTTAAATTTTTAATTTACACTTGAAAGTTCATCCGAAATCCACACATACGTGCTAACATGAGAGTAATTAACTTGAAGAACAACGTAGAAAGTGAAATAGTTCGTTACATCAAACATCTTTAACTCAATGGTTTGGAAAAAGCTAGAAATGTCTTCTGGTGTGTTTTAGATATAGTTTTTAACAATATCAAATTACATTACTCCACAAGCTTAAGCCAATGACTTAAAATTGTAAGTTATTGTTTACCTTAAAAAAAAAAATATAGTAATAATGACAACATCTTTCAAATAACTACACCCTGAAATGGCTTTCAGTTATAGGTTCTTATACCCAAATGGCACATTATCTTTTAAGCACCCATTAAATGTCTACGACAGTTAACAGACCATTGAGACTATTCGTTTCGAATTCGATACGATACTGGGACTATAAGGTATTAGTTTTAATGGTCTGCAATAAGACGAATCGTAAGGTATCGATTTTCAGCATTGCACTTTCTTCCTGACCTCCTTGAAGAAGACAAACACTCTCTACTCCAGGTTTTAGGGAGATAAATTTTAAGAAACTTGGTGAGAAAATGAATACCTATTAAAATGTTTGTTGAATTTGATGAAACTTTTTAAAGAATACTCGATGAATATTGTCCGCTTAAGCACGAACAAACTTTTAAATAAAATTTCAAATACAGTAGACGCTCGATATAGTGAAGTAATAAAAACCAGCCCTTTTCACTATTTGGAGATTGTTCACTATTTCGAGCGGGAGGCTAGCAACGCTTTCCAAAGCTAAATTTGATCAATAATGCACATTTTGTTCAGTGTGAAGGTAATTATATTTATTTAATCTATAAACAAACACTTTAATCAAGTTGACTGCTAAAAACAAAAACAATTCTTAATACATCATCACTACATACATAGTATAAAACAAAGTCGCTTTTTCTGTCCCTATGCATGCTTAAATTTTTAAAACTACACAATGGATTTTGATGCGTTTTTTTTTAATGATTAGAGTGATTCAAGAAGAAGGTTTATATGTATAATACATACATTTTATAGCAGACAAAAGCCGAGAAATTTAAAGATTTGTAATGCGATGTCGTAACAACATATTTTTCTGCGCTTGCATTGCAAACGCTGGCTAAACCTTACGAGATTGAACAAATTTATGTACTACGGAATTGTATTTCTTAAAAAGATGAATAAAAAGTTCGCGGCAGCATGTGTTTATCTCCTAAGGATAACCCGCAGTAACCATTTTTATCTTTTACATATTACAAAAAATATGGGTTATTTACCAAGCTATTTTAAACGATACAGTATCATTCCTTATCCAATTTAATACATTACAGTGTGTGATTTAAATGAATATTTTCGAAGATATTACAGACTTAAAAACTGCGGGACGTAGCGTTTGCTTTTTTGTTATTTTATACCCGTGCGAAGCCATAGCGGACCGCTGTGTTGTTGTGTTGTTATATACAACGTTCACAGTTTTTCTGTAGTTTACTTAGTATCAACACTGTACCCGTGCGAAGCCGGGGCGGGTCGCTTGTACTCATGTAAAATAATATAAAACAAAAACATTTTAAGTCATAAAAAACGAAAAATTTACATTAATGTACATACATATAACATGTACAAAATTAGCATCTTTTTTCACTATAACAATCAATTTTTTGGAAAGTAGTTTGTTAATTTTGTCTGCTGTTGTACAAAAGTAAGAACACAGGAAGAACTTCAGTTCTACTGAGTCTAGTGACTACTTTCCTTTGTGATTCAGTGTGAGATGTACATGAATGAACGGTAGAATTTGTTCAAATGTAGTCGACATACTGTAGACGCATTGCAGCTGCAATATTCTTGTTCAAACCTGAGAAAAAGTATGTGTTCACTATTTCGAGATCTTTATTGTTCACTACTTTATTGTTTCACTATACTGGATAGTTCACTCTTGCGAGATTCACTATATCGAGCGTCTACTGTACCTTGATTTTCACAATGGTGACGTAGGGATACAATAATACTTCTATGCAGAGTTTTGGTAAGTTTTGAGTGTTAATGCTTGAGCGACTTATTAATATTTCTTCCTCGACCAAGAGGCTATCGAGCAAAGGTATTCATTAATTTCTTACTAAATTTTCTTACAGGCTGACCCGGCCACGCTTTGCTGTGGCTAAGGTTTTTGTTATAAAGAGTTTTTCAACAGGGCCGCTACAAAAGAAGAGCGACAAGGACAGCAAACGACGCCATATTTCTTGCCGCTCTTTTCTCTTTGATTAAGGTTTGCCATTACATGATGGAATGGAAAGGTATATGAGCCGACAACGAGTCGAAATTATTAGTTATTATTATAACTACCGAAATTCGGAGTCAGTGGCCTCAACGTTCAGATCAACCAGATCAACAATTGAGCGTCGTAGAAAAATTGAATCCACAGGCACAGTACAAAATGTTCCCGTGCCAGTGAGACATAGAAGTGTCTGTAGAGTCGAGAATATTGCTGCCGCTGAGGCTTCAGTTGCAGACAACCCAAAGGTGTCCCTCACACGTCGCGCCGTTCTCAAGCGTTGGGCATCTTTGTGACGTAGTTGTGGCAAATTTTGCGAAAAGATCTTGGTCTACATTATTATAAGATTAAATTGACGCAAGAACTGAAGCCGCTTGACCACCAGAAGCGTCGTATGTTCGTGAATTGGGCTGAGCAACAACTTGAAAATGATTCGGATTTTCATCGAAAAATCATCTTCAGCGATGAGAGGCTCATTTTTAGCTGGATGGCTTCGTCAATAAACAAAAAATGCGGTATTGGCCAGGAAGCAATCCACACGAGCTCCATGAGTCATCATTGCATCCCGAAAAAATTACGGCTCGGTGTGATTTATGGGCCATCCGGCGGCGGCGGCGTCTGAACCGTACCTCTTCCGTGATTATCAAGACCGGCACGTTACTGTGAATGGGGATCGCTACCGTTCAATGATAACCGAATATTTTTTGCCCCAATCGGATGATATGGACTTGGAGGTCATGTGGTTCCAACAGGACGGCGCGGCACCACAAGCCACACAGCGAATGTCACAATCAATTTATTGGAAACCAAGTTTGGAGAACGTGTCATCTCACGAAATGGTCCAGTCGCTTGGCCGCCTCGGTCATGCGATTTGACGCCGTTAGACTATTCCCTGTGAGGCTACGTCAAGTCTATGGTCTATGTCAACAAGCCAGGGACGACTGATGAACTTCGTACGAATATCGAACGTGAAATTGCAGCAGTATCGGTCGATTTATGCTTGAAAACCGTCGAAAATTGGGTTCAGCGTCTGTAGTTCTACAAGCGTTCCAGTGGTGGCCATGGAAAAGTAAAAAATTGTACATCTTCACATTTGCCCAATTGCTCATTTTTGCAAGATATATGCTCCAATCTGCGAAGAAGAAGAAAAGAAGGTAGCTTATTCAGAAGGAAAATCATTTGCATTGGTCTCTATTCGCATAAATTCAAGTGAATATCCATAAAAAATTATTTTGTGCACTTCCCCATAACAAAATCATTCTAAGGACAAAACATTCATGTGATTATATGACATTCAAACAATTTTAAGGGTTGAGATGATTTTTGCCTCACTCAATAACAATGAAGTGTCGCGAAACTTTTAAATGAAATGTGTTAGCCCCTCGTTCTTTTCCATCAGATACATTGCAAGCAACAACAAAATTTTTCTCTGTTGTCAATTTCAACTTTAAAGCGAGTTGTCGTCTCTAAATCCATTGCCATTGAATCGTGGACCTGTTTCGCATTCAAAACTAGAAAAAATTATTGTAATTGCTCCGAACAACATCTTAATCAAAGTATTGCCGCACATGTTTTGCTCCTCTTTTAGTTACCCCCATTTTGCATCCAGCATGCAATTTCCATTCGGGATTATTTACTTTTATATTTTATTTAAATAAACCAAAAACACAGAGGCATGTGAAGTGACTGGGCGCACTCTGGTTTTACCTACATAGGTACATATATATTTATCAAATAGTCTGCGAGTAAAAACCCAACTAACAACATTATTTTGAATTCATACAAATAAACGAATATAGAGACGTGTATTCAGACGAAATCGTTAAAGCTGCACGGCACATGTGATGTTTTATATTCGTATCTCTGCCTCTGTTTTGTCCTGACCATGTAGTTTTAAGTTTCACACAGAAAAAAGAGCTCAGTACTATGCAAAAATAAATATTTTATTAGGAGTCACAATTGCATTTACACAAAAGGGTGTTCTATGAAAAACGGACATTAAAAGGGAATGTTGATTGGCTGCATAACGGAATAAAGTTTGTGTATCTTTATTCAATTCATATTTTGCCAGTTTTTGAATAAATATAATTGGATTTCCGGGGTATAGTAGTTTCTCCATTTTGCAGGATATTTTACAAATTAAATTATCTGGGAGGAGTGTATCACATTGACCGAAGGGTTGATTAGGAGTGTTATTGACTTAATGAAGTCAAATCGATGTTATTAGGCCTCGTACAGTTGAATAGGTGGTTTTTTTTTTTAATTTTAAAGCGAGGTATGCATTTTTGGTTTTAATATGTACGAGATTATTTTTCTAATTTATTCAACACACGTTGTTATATTGCAGGTATGTTCCACCTTCTCTTACTTTTTGAGGTATTAATTGAACTTTATCCTTTAGAAACCAAATGCGGTATCGTTCGGGTTAGAGGGAAATGGCGATTTTTCCAACCCGATGATCACGGATCTCAACCGACCACTGCAAATCACTGTAGATCATTGTTGGTCAATAAGCTGGAAACTGCCGATCATTTATCGGCCAATAATTTGGCTTCAAGCGAACCTCTTTTTTGACAACAAAAAACATCACAGTGGATCACAAGCCATCACTTCTAATACTTTCGGTTTGATGCGAACAAATTTCTTTTCAGTGAGATTATTCGAAACATTGTATGAATCACTGCTGAAAACTGTCGATTACGCTTTTGCCTATCACTGTAAATCATTACTGAAATCTTCTGATTACTGCTGGGGCCAATAACACAAACCTGCAAGTACATACTTGTAATACTAGAGGATTATGACAAGCTCGAAAAAAAATCTGTTACACAAAGCTGCTACACCGAAAGAAAAAACCTTGGTTGATTTAAACATGTTTCATTGTTAATCAACAATTCGTCTAAAATTGTGAAATTAACCAAGTTTCGTGATGAATTCAAATAAGAACGCATGTTCAAATCAAGTATGCTGCCGTGATCAATTTTTTTTCAGGTAAGTATCATAAAAATGTTTAAATTAAGTATGTTCGTAGTTGATTTGAATATGTTATAATTTTTAACCAACAACGTGATTGTTGATTTCATACTTGATCAACAACAAACATACTTAACTAACAATTAAGGCTGAAATTACAAAAACCATCACGTTTGTGATTGAAATACCAAATTCACTGTTGAACTATCACCAATATGTTTGATCAACAATGTTCATACTTCTCTAATCAATAAAGAATAGTTAAAGTATCAGTAACATTTTGAATTTCAATATTTTTCATACGTAAGCCCACAGAAAACGTGAAGTCGCATTACGGAACTTCAATTCAATATGATAAGTTTCGTGACCATTTTATATTAAGGGATAATTAATTATTCTTTATTGTTGATCAAGTATGTTTTACGTGAGAATTCAGCCACGTTTTTATTTGCTCAACAGTTTTAATGTAAAATTTCTATGATAAATGCCTGAATTGAAGTTTGACCTATCAAATGTATAGGTCAAACTTCAATTCAGGCATTTATCATAGAAATTTTGCATTAAATCTGTTGAGCAGATGAAAACGTGGCTGAATTCTCACGAACATACTTGATCAACAATGTTCATATTTTACCAACAATTCAGAATTGTTGACGAAACACAAACGTTGTTAAAGTATCATGGACATGTATGTATCTAGTATCACAACCGTTGTTGTTTAACAATGTTTTTGCTCAATGTTTAAACACGAAATTGAAAATGGCGTTGTTGATTTAACCAATGAAAATTGTAGCATTTCAGTAAATAAAATGACAATGCCAGCTTGTTTAATTTAACTATGTTCCTGCTTGACGCAAAAACAAACAAGTTTCCTGTTTGATTTTACCAAGGTTTTTCTTTCGGTGTATTGGATCCTTCAAGTGCCTCTTGATGTCTAGACTTGTAGGTTTGTATTAAAGCATCCAAATCAGCGCTATCACTTATTACAGATCACATTGAATCACTTCTTTTAACAACGGCTAGCTTCCGGCAACTGAAGATTGCTGTGGAAAACATCGTATTAGAAAAAGTTATTACCCATCACGATGTCAATCGATGGGTCTTAGGTTGGGTTAGGTTTCATTGGCTGTCAGAAAAATGACGACACACTTGAACGTATTATAAGCGTATTCTCATACTTTATGAAAATGCGAAGCAGCTCACTACTTAAGGTTTTAAATACAATGACAATGAATATCTATATTGATGAGATCACTTGGGTCACTGAAGAAGGGCTCGCCAATTTGTAGGTTATGTCTTTGAAATTAGATTATTATTTTTCATTTTAAAGCAGCTTCTGTAGAAGTCATTGGAAGGTATCTCGAGAACTGCGGTTTGTCTACCTTTCAGGAAGTGTCTTGTTATAACATCAATTACGAAGCTAAAGTGCACTCTTCCTTGGGACAACAAACACCTGGAAAACTTCAAACATGATTCAACGAGGCCCATTGGGTTGCTAGACAGGTGGTGATGTTTGGCGACATAGTGTTTGGATTCCTGAAGGTATCTTGTAAGAGTGAGTCAGGTATGATATTGTTCATTCTATTTTGTGATATTGATATGAAAACTTCATTCATGGAGTATTCATCGTCTTTGATGTTACCCGGAGTATTTCTGTGCCCTGGTACCCAGAGAATGTAAATTTTAAACTATTCTGTCTTCTCCATAAAAAAACGAACGAATTTTGCAGGTCGTTACAGAGTTCGGAAGCACCACCGAATAGTATATGTGCTGTTTAGCTGCCCAGGAAGACGAGGGTATTAAATATAAATAAACAATTAACAGTGTTGCGCAACAGAGTGGAGAGGTCCGAACACCGGCGCCTACCACAATTCTCACAAGTGTCTTCTGAGGGAATGGAGCAGACCTACAATTTTCTGCCAATTTCGAGTGGTTAATCGAGCAAGCGCTTTTCATGTCAATGTATTACCATCGGAAGGAAGACTTGCCAATTCCTCGTGAATGGCGATGAAACACGAACCTGCACCGTGACAGAAAGACATGCTAGCCATTACGCCACGGGCACCATAATTAGCATAGATAGATATCACGATTTTCGTGATGCATGATAGAAACTCTTTGACTGCCAAAATGTCTACTTGTTACACGCCGCAGTGGTTAGGGACACGAAATATGAGACTTATATTGATGTATATTGTCTGAGTATACCGCCGCAAACTTCTTCTTCAATTTTCGCACCAGTATTTAAATGAATTGAATCATTTCGTTGGAAATTTCCATCGCTTCATGCGAATCTTCGATTCTGTTGCCGAAAGCTAATCGGGAGGTTGTTATGGTTGGAGTTGCTTGGGATTGAAACAAATTAATTCTGAAAGATAGGTTTACCTACATAGTTGTTTGTCTATCCAGAGATGGCTCCAAAACGAATTGATGTGCTCGTTGCTATATTTGTTTGCTGAAAATATTAGAGGGTATGATGGGGGAAGAAATTAAGGAAGAGTTGAGCTGAGAGCTTTTTCGGTGGTCATCTTTATACTTTCATATGGTTTTATTCATAACACCTGCATTATGTTTTCCAACATTATAAGGGTATCCACAACCTTGTCTGCGTAAATTATAAGAAAACAAATATTTTTTCACCATAATCCATAATACCACCCCGTATGTAAGTATCGGTCAAATAGCCACTGGGTATTGACAGTAGATAATCAATGGAGATATATCCCATTTGCTCACGATGGCTTTTTCCACTGTGGATTATTCTTTTATTAATGTTTCATTTGAGTTTCAGATAAAATCCAAACGTTTTGGTTCATATAAGCTAGTTAAGCTGCATCAACATTAAGCTGAGAGGCAGTCGAATCCATTTCGTTCGGTTCCATTTTCATTTTTCAGTACAGAAAAATGCCTATCTGCATCACAGGTTGCACAAAGTACATTCTGGAGTTCTGTCGTCTCTATATGGCAAGTATTTAAGGTTGATGAGTTTTGCCCTGGCTTTAAAGATTGTTGATATAAAATCCAGACGGTTTCGGTCATCGAAATAATTTTTATCACCTAGGTCATGACTCAGTAGTCTTTAGGTACTTCTTGTTTGGCTTTGCTGACTTTGTTCTTTGAAAGCATACCATATTGATTCTCCAATTTTTCTTAAAAGCATCTTCAGGGTGCCACCGAAAGATTCATGATTTTCCCAACATATGAGAAATGCAGCTGAAGTAGGTAACGAAGGTAGACCAGTTTCGAGGTGCAGAATGTAAGTTGGTGTATTTTCCGGTAGTCTGAAGATTATCTTGATGAAATATCAAATAAGTTTTTCTACTTCCTCAAACTCGAAGATACCCCAAACTTGTGCTGCGTAGTACATAATAGATCTAACGACTGCTTCAAAGACTTTATACTTTGCACTAGGTGCAATATTTTGTTGTTTAGAACGTTTTTCCAGGTGCAGTTTATTGCTTGCTTTGATTGTCTTAGTTTTTCTTGCAGATGTTTCTTAAAGGACAACGTATCACTTCAGCGTTGTCCTTTAAGAACCATCTGTGACTCTGAGTTACCTGTATTCTTTCACCGTTTCAAGAGTTTCTCTCCTCTTCCATTTCGAAAAATCAACTCAAACTGCCGATTTATTTTCTTTGTAAAGTTTTTGCATGGTATGGGAGTTGTGGATTGATGTTCTGCTAAATTCAATGGTGCCACTTTGATTTTTTTTGTGAATAGTGCCTTGTTGATCATTTTGTGCTGTGTGTTTCTGCTAATAGATCTTTAAGTAGAAATGCCTCTAAAAGTTGAGTTGAATATCCTGCTTCAATAAAGTATGAGATTTATCAGTGAACTTCAATGCCGTTGCGATTGCAAAGCTAAATGCTCCGTCAATATCAAAGAAGGCAAGACAAGTAAGCCTTTTTTAATGAAGTGAGCATTTGATTTTTTTTTTTTTTTTTTTTTTTTTTTTTTTTTTTATAATTAGCGTGCACATCAAGGGGTTATGACTACCCTTATAATGTTTTAAAAACACAGTGCGAGCATTTAGGAAAATAGGAGAGGATTTGAAAGGAGACACCGATGCACGTTGCTTTTGAATCTTTGTAAATCGTAATGCGGGGGAAACACAGAGCCAGGTAAAGCATTCCACATTCGGGTGGTGCGACTAAAATAAGAATCTCTATACTTGACTGTACGCCCGAAGTTGGGCTCAAGGCAGAACTGATGAGCATTCCTAGCGAGGCGGGTGTTGCGGCTAAATTGTTTCAAGGGAGGAATGCAGCTGGCTATTTCACTAGAGCACTGTTTGTGGAAAAAACGATAAAAGAGAGAGAGACAGGTGACGTTTCGACGATGTCCAAGAGAATCAATCGATTCTACGATTGAACTATCACCTATCAATCTTAACGCTCTATTTTGTACCCTATCAAGTAGGCGCAAAGAAGTTTGAGAAGCACCTGACCAGATATGAGAGTTATACTCCAGTTTTGGGCGGATGAATGCCTTATAAATTGTAGCCAGATCAGAAGGGGTGAAGAATTTCCTGCATCGTCTCAAGAAACCTAAGCATTTTGCAGCGTTTTTGGCGACTTCAAATATGTGGTCGTTCCAACGAAGATCATCGTTTACACACATACCAAGTACTGACAGCTTTTCGGTTTCTTCGATACAGGTACCATTCATGGATAATGGCAATGGGGGAATGTTAAGCTTCAACGACAAGAGACAGCATTGAGTTTTCGAAGCATTGAATTCTACTCGGTTCATTCATGCAACAATGCTGTCAAGGTCAGAATTCAATGAGCTTATCATACGCAACCGTTCCAGTTCCACATCCGAAGAGCAGGGACGTGAATTTGGAAACGAATATAAAAAGCTGAGGGTCGAGTCGTCAGTAAAGCAGTTAAGCGGATTAGAAGTTTCAGACAAGAGATCATTAATGAAAATGAGGAAGAGAGTCGGAGACAAAACGGAGCCCTGGGGCACACCAGCATTTATGAAGTGGGTATCAGACTTGAAACCATCCAACACAACTTGTATTGAACGGTCGGAAAGGTAGTTTCTAATCCAACGAAGAAGAGACTCATCGATACCAAAAGCACGCATTTTCGATAAAAGAGCTTGATGCCAAACTCTATCAAATGCTTTAGAAATATCAAGCGCAATAATCTTACTTTCTCCAAAACAATGTAAAGATTGGTTCCACTTTTCAGTGAGATAAGCCATCAAATCACCAGTGGACCGTTTGCTACGAAAGCCGTACTGACGGTCATTAAGAAGCTTTCGTTCTTCAAGATATTTCATAAGTTGACGGTTTATCAACGTTTCCATGACCTTGGAAAGAAGGGACGTTAGTGCAATTGGACGGTAATTGGAAGGGGAGGAAGATTCGCCTTTTTTAGGGACCGGCTGGACAAATGCAGTTTTCCATCTGCTCGGAAAAATCCCAGCAGAATAGGAAAGATGGAAAAGTTTACGCAGTGGTTTTGCCAGCGTAGAAGAACACCTCTTCAGAATAACGGCGGGGATACCATCTGGACCAGCAGATTTATGTATGTTGAGATCTTTGAGGACTCTCGCAACCGAGCGAGTTCGAAAGAATATCTGCTTCATCAAAGAATTTGCAGCCTCGAGCTCAGGATTGTATTTGCAGTAAGCGTATTTTACTGTAGAAAGACGGCTATGGTCTTTAGCTTTACACCAGTGGATGTGAGCCAGTTCTTCTAAGGTTTTGCGAATGAATGATGATAGATTATTTGGTCTTAGGTCTATAAAATAATAACATGGGAACATTTATATGCTCTGGCTATAAACAAGACTTTTTTTCATGTAGTGTAGTTTCATACAACCGTTTTTTAAGACTATTATCCATTCCTTGTCCGTTGATCTGGAAGTTATTGGTGATAAATTTCAATAGCTGCGGAACAACGTAGTCATTGCATATCAATACGGATCACTGATATCTGCTCTGGTTAATGTAAACCAAGCTACCAATAAAATAAAACAAAACAACTGGGATAAGGCTAAAATCTTAAATATGATCGCTGAATGACGGAGAATTACTCAGGGCCCGACTGGCGTCACTTATAAAATGAACTCAACTGGTCGATTTGGAACACTGCATTTTGAAAAGCAATTGAATGTCAATCATTGTGGATCACTGGTACCAATATTGAAAACGAGTCACAGAACCATGTGAAACATAAACATACACCTCTACAAAGAGTACTTAGCGATCAGGTCATCAGGTTATGACATAGCCTTTTAAATTCGCTTATCTGGAAGATTGAAAGCATCAGGAATGGTTGAATTCAATCAAACTTCCCAACGCTTAAATAACTGGCGTCAAAAGAGAAAGACACAGAAAACATTAATGGAGCTTAAACAAAAAATTATGTTTGTGTTGCACCTTAGTTCTTTGCCTAACTAAAGTCCGTTCCTGGAAGAACAAGATCCACAAATTGATGTATCACTCTCTAATTGATGTATCAGCTTCTTTACTCCTTAATTTGTTCTATTCAATCATGACCACTTTCTTCGAAATGAGACTCTGCGTTCATACCACCCCAATTCTTTGAGCCAAAGGCAAAAGAAAATACATCAGCCCAAATGATTATCAGCTCTGAACGGTGCCATTTATTCCCAAGAAATCGATTCTAAATGGGCTATTCACAGCATAATCATTTATATGCACTCAAACGTTCCATGAAAAAGGGAAGTAGACGCAATCAGCGTAAATCTCGATACATTTTTACCAAAAAACACACAACAACAACAAAAAACGCTCAACAATTTTGCTGGATCGTTCCCATGAAACTGCAAAGTCATCCTTTTAACGTATGGAACCCCTTCATGACCTCATATAACCCATCATTTCCAACCTCTCTATATCTCTCCACTACTTACACACCTACACCCTCGTGGCTAGCATGCTTAAGTTGTTTTCATTTTAACATTTTTTTTTATATTTGCTATGCTATAAGCGTTAAGCTTGTGTTTCTATGCCACGTAGCATAAAGCAAATATCCTCGCACCTCATGCTGGTACCTGGTTCGTGCGCCTGATGCTGATGCTGTGTTGCTCACCGGCGAGGCGTAAGTATAACGCGGGCTGTAACAGTCATATGCAAAGTGATTAATGATTTTGGTGGGAATAGAGAAAATCAGGTATATTATAAATGGTCCTGCATTGGGGCGTGCATTAAGGGAATTAAAAAATATTATAACGCCCCCCGCCGCGCAACCACCACCATCTCTCAACACTCCAGTGGAATGACAAGATGCTTCGAAAGTGTGAACCCACCGACATTTATGTACGGCACAACATGATAATGATGACAGAGCAAAAGAAGCAATGTTGGTAGTTTGAGAAGGTGTCGAGGTGCCGACGACTGTAGGTGATGGCTTAAGGTAGGTACTGAGGTTAGATGGATGTGATGGGAATGAAAAAGCAAAGATGTTGAGTTCTTTGGTTTTTGCTTCCTTCTTCTTAACGGTAACTACTGTTTATCCTGTTCCACGGAAGATGAATACCATCACAAAAAAAAATAATAATCATCTCCTGACATAGTTTCAATGACTTGCTGTAAAATAACGGCACTATGGTCCCGACAGCATGGTTCAAGGTTTAGAAAAACACAAAAAAAAAATTAAATGATCTTCAAAGGCGAGAAGTTTTATTATTTTTTCTTTCCTTTTTGTATTCCTCTCAAGAAGTATCTTGAAAGGATAATTAAATTAATGCTTCAAGTACTTTGTGGTGTAATGAAAAAGAGGACATGCAACCTGTTAAGTTAATTGGTTCTTTGAACTCTTTGGGTTTTTTGCTCCTTCTTTTTATATTTTTGTTCCGTTGATGTTTGGTATTGGCAGAAAACGAGAACATTTTAAAAGGATTTTTTTGAATTCTTTTTGTAAAATGTGCACTTGTCGTAATGGCGGTGGCGGATTATGGAGGAACCTTTTTCTTGTTAAAATTTTTTGGCGGAGAAAAAGGTGGTGATAGGAAGTCGTAATGGTTGTTTGACTCTTGGAGCGTAGTGTATTACTTGCCCAAAGATGGCATTTAATGAAGGTTCATTTGATGATCTATTAGCTTGAAGTCTTTTGTTTTAGAACATTCGACAAAAGGTGAAAGTACACACATACTATGACAGCTTTGAACTCTATTTGAAAATCTAAGGACTGACCAGAGGCCTTTGCGGCTTCGTTAATTACTTCAATTATTTTGGTTTGTATCGGTAACTTCTAGATTCTGTTAAACTTTCCCAGCTGAACATACAACTGTTAAGGATTGTATTTTTGTCAGTTTTTAGATAGAATACATTTTGGAAAGGAAACGCCATTTTGAGAACGAACTTAATAATTTTAAATATTCTTTTTCTCAGGCCTGGCAAAAGCATATAGGCATATGTTTTCCTCAGAAATTGTTTTGAGGAGGATGTTGTATTGAGGCTTAAGACAATCCATTCATTTAGTACATCTTATATGATAGTATAACAGTGTTAACAGTTTTGAGTCGTACTCCCAGATGACACTAATGTTTCGCATAAAAGTGCAACCAAATAAAAAAAACACGACAGAATTTGATACAAAACAAAAGCAGGGCTGCCTTTGACCAGTATACAACATAATTTTATTAGGATAAAAGAAGGTAAGAGCACTGAGTTCTCGTTTGAAGACATTAAAAGATATCATGACAGGAGTGAGATTTGGAAGTGCTACGAATAAGTAAAAAATCATGTCTGGTTGGTGAGTCTTGAACTCAATCCTATAAAGACCATCAGCAGGGAAACGTAGTGAATCGTGGAATCGAGTCACTACTCCAGAGCTAGAAAGACCACTTCTGTAAAGTGCCTAATAGCAATGAAGAAACAAATTATGCTGTCAGACAAACTGTCCCATTCCACGTAATAAAGAATACTGTCAGCAAAATTCTTGCCTGTCCGATGAGTGGAGTATTTTTGAGTACAGTGAGTCCGATCTTTAAGAAAGAAGACCCTCTCAATGGCACCACTTATAGAGAAATGAGCCTCATTAACGACACATATAACTACACCTGTTGTATTATGTGAAGGTCTGAAACTCCTCTCCAACAACTTGAATTCATTGAGACTCTGAATGAAGGCTTAGGAGGACGAAAGCTGCTCTGTCGAGGTCTGTGAGGAGCTCACCTAGGCCTCATATGATAAAAAAGGCTTCTGATATTGTTACACCTAGTCTTGTGGCTTCCAAGGCATCATACTAAAAAAATCTGCTTAAGACTCAAACGTCAACATCAGAGGCATAATCTTTCGAAAGTCAGTACAATTCAGAGGAAGCAAGCTTGAGTCAAAAGTAGCATTCGAGCATTGAGGTTGATGAATGCAAAACGAAGTGTCTACTGTCATCAAACGAGGAGACTTTCTATGTTGAATCTGTTGTAACGAAATGTTCATCCAATTTGCTACTTTTGTAACCTTTCAGTACGTGGTACTTTTGATGAATGAACATCCGGGCTGCAACAGCACTGAGCTACGAAGTTACGATGCATCCCCGTCAAACCACCCACAAAATAGCAGTAATTATGCATGGAGAAAAAGTAGTTCCATCCCCTATACATAGTTATAACAGGTAATAAAGCTACCCTAAATTTTGTTTTAGTTTGCTCTACGTGACACCAGGCCCCGTCAATATATCTGTAGATCAACCAAAGCTGCTGCCTGCTGTTCATCCGTGTCACCAAGAAGCCGTTAATAGACCTGCAGATCGACCTGCCTGCTTTTTCTTTTTTCTTTTTCTTCGTAGCATCAAAGTACCGTTAGTAAATCTGCTGATCAGCTAGTGTTCCATGGGGGGAAATAAATAAATCTGTATTTTTCTATTTATTCAGTTTAAGGTATTATATCGACAGTGTGGAATCAGACCAAATATTTTTAACGACCGGGAAGATTTTTGATCTACCTACAACTTATAAAGCATACATAAGCCCAACACTGTTGTACAATGTCCATACCTGGTTAGGTGCTCCTCAAACATCTTTGCGCCTGCTTGATAGGGTACAAAACAGAGTGTTGAGATTGATAGGTGATAGTTCAATAGTAGAATCGATTGATTCTCTTGAACATCGTTGAAGCGATACTTGTATAACTCTTTTTATCACTTTTTCGACAAACAGTGCTGTAGTGAAATTACCAGTTGCATTCCAATTTAGCCGCAACACCCGCCTCACCAGGAATGCTCATAAGTTTTACATCGAACCCAACTTTGGACATACAGTAAAGTGAGATTCACATTTAAGTCACACCACCTGAATGTGGAATGCTTTATATGAGTCTGTTTTTTTCACTAAATTCTGATTCACGAAAATTCAAAAGCTTTCTGCATCGGTGTCTTACTTACTTCCAATTTGAAGTGAACCTGGGGCTCAACCAACATCCTTCTATAACGACTCTGATTTCGGGCGAGCTCTCTCCAGTTTTGTACTCTAAGTCAGTTGAGGTCTTCTTCCACTTGATTGCACCACCTAAAACGAGGTCTTCCTCTTCCGCGATTTCCCTGCAATGTGCTTTGGATATTGGATTTATATCTCATTCGACTGCCGAACTAAATCCTATGAGATTATGTTTGTGTGACGCATTTTCGTTTCATTGAGTTTCATATCGCTACAATTGTAAGGAAGTTTTGCTTCAGAAGTCTGTTTTTTGTTTAAGTTAATGAAATTTCTTTAGCTCGAAATCGATTTTGATTCAGGATCGACTGTAATATAAATCGAGTTTGACGTTCCGTCGCATCAAATGTTTCATTTCCCAATTTGGTGATAGTTTTTGTGTTTGTCTGTTCGGACAGGTATTATAATGTGTACATACTTTTTTCTTGCATAAAAGATTAAAAATAATTTAATTTTTTTCTGAAAAGAAGCACGGCTACAGCCTATGTCGATGTACCGGACACTTTCAAATCGGATAAGTTCTTAGAATCAAGTTGATGCTGTTTACGTTATCGGATCATTGCTCAAAAGGGCAAGATGAGATTGTATGTCACGCCGGGAGCAGGTTAGGTTAGGTTTCATGGGGGTGCAGCCACAAGTGGCAACACCTCACTAGGATCCCCAGGATCCATTGTGCTCGCCGGGACCAAGTGCATACTTACTTGAAGTTTAATATTATTTTATGTCACAATGAATTCTAAAAATATAAACGTTTTCGTAAAAATGTATCCACCCTGCAGCTAACCGATCACGGTTTGACAGTTCTTCGGCCCACATATACAACCCATCAAGTTCCTCTTCGTGTTTCTGATATGACGTAGGTGATTTATAATTTGCCACTCAATTGGCTTTGATATTATCGATTTTCGAAGTACTGATAGCAAAAACAGATGCTTTTGAACGAATATCCTAACTAATATTATAAATGTGAAAGTCCCTCTGTCTCTCCGGCTTTCTATGTTACCATCTCCCGCCCAAACTACCAAACTGATTGATATGAAATTTTGTACAGAGATAGTCTAGAACCAGAGGAAGGACATATGCTATATATTTTATCCCTAAATTCCCACGGGAATGGGAACGTATACGGGAATTTAGAAACTACAACACCGATTTCAAAAATTTTTCCACCTATAGAATGCTTTACTATCCCAAAGTAACATAAACTTTAATTCATCCTTATATTCCTGCGGGAACGGGAGTCCTTACTAATATAATAAGTGCGAATGAAGCTCTGTCTGTCCGTCGTTCTATGTTACCATCTCCCGCCCAAACTAATAAACCGATTTAATTGAAATTTTGTACAAAGATTGGACTGAACTTAAGGACGGACATAGGCTTTATTTCATTCGAATATTCCCTCGGGAACCGGTCCTCACTATTATTATAAATGCAAAAGTAGCTCTGTCTGATCACCTTTCTATGTTACCATCTCCCGCCCAAACTAATGAACCGATTTACATGAAATTTTGTACAAAGATTGCTCAGAACCTTAGGAAGGACATAGGCTATATATTTTATCCCTATATTCCCACGGGAACGAAAACGTATACGGGAACTTAGAAACTCCAACACCGATCTCAAAAATTTTTCCAACGTTAGAATGCTACACTATTCCTGAGTAACATAAACTTTAATTCATCCACATATTCCTACGGGAACGGGAGTCCTTACTAATATAATAAGTGTGAAAGAAGCTCTGTTTGTCCGTCGTTCTATGTTACCATCTCCCGCCCAAACTAATAAACCGATTTAAATGAAATTTTGTACAAAGATTGCTCAGAACCTGAGGAAGGACATAGGCTTTATATTTTATACCTATATTCCCACGGGAACGGGAACGTATACGGGAACTTAGAAACTACAACACCGATTTCAAAAATTTTTCCACCGTTAAAATGCTACACTATCCCTGAGTAACATTAACTTTAATTCATCCACATATTCCTACGGGAACGGGAGTCCTTACTAATATATGTGTGAAAGTAGCTCTGTCTGTCCGTCGTTCTATGTAACCATCTTCCGCTCAAACTAATAAACTGATTTAAATTAAATTTTTTACAAAGATTATTCAGAACCTGAGGAAGGACATACGCTATATATTTATTCCCTATACTCCCAGGGGAGCAGGAACGTATACGGGAACTTTTACACTATGGCACCGATTTCAAAAACTCTTCCACCGTTGGAATGCTCCATAATCCCCGAGCAACATAAACTTTTATTCATCCCCATATCCCTCACGGGAACGGTCACCATGTTTCCACGGGAACGGGAGTCTTTACTAATATTATAAGTCCGAAGTTAAATCTGTCTGTCTATTTCTCTTTGTTACCATTAACTGCCCAAACTATTGAACCTATTTATATGAATTTTGGTACAGAGACAGTCAAGAACCTGAGGATGGACATATATGTTATGCAATATGTTTTATCCCTGTATTCCCTTGGGAATGGGAACTTGGAAAATACAGCACCCATTTCAAAAAATGTCCACCGTTAGAATACTGCACTATTCCCGAGTAATGTAAGCTTCAAGTCATCCTCGGGAAACGCCCTCATGTTCCCACGGGAATGGAAGACTTTATTAACATTATAAATCCGAATTTAACTCTGTCTGTCTGTTTTTCTTTGTTTATATTTACCACCCAAACTATTGAACCGATTTATATGAATTTTGGTACAGAGATAGTCTAGAACCCGAAGATGGACATCCTTACTAATATTACAAATCCAAAATTAACTCTGTCTGTTCGTGTTTTTTTGTTACCATCTCCCGCCCAGAAAACTGATCCGATTTAAATGGAATTTAATTAAGAGATAGCCTAGAGCCTGAGGAAGGACATGGGCTTAGTAAGTAATCCCTATATTTCTACGGGATCGACACCGTAAACGGGAACCTTAAGACTGCTGGGTCGATAAAAGTTCTTTCACTGCGGGGTGATTTCTGTCAAACTGTCGAAAATACATTAGACCTGAGAAGAAATGTCTATCTTGATCTTCAAATAATAATTGGCAATCGGGAATGGCTGTTTGAAAGGCGATTTCGGCGCCGACTAATGAGATAGTTAACCATATAAACTAATAAAATATGTTTGACGTATTGGGGGACGTTGGCGAATGTCTATCAATAGACAATATTATGGACACTGAGCAAGTCACATCATACCCTATAGAGTTTCTCAATTTCTTAGGATTATAAGGAGTGGCAGCAAGTTGGTGTTCCAGTGCCAAAAATGAGTAATCCAGAATTGTACACAGCTACAAATTACACATCTGGGATGCGGCATTGATAATGACTGGAACGAAAAAAGGAGAAAACGTTTCGATTCCCCGTTTTCCTTTAATTCCCACTGATTGGACATCATAAATAAGGCTCAGACGCTTTAAGTTGCAGATATTCGTTTAGAAAAAAATCCCATGGCAACTTTATGTGGCAGAATCACGTATATCAATCCCACAAAACCTTTTTATTTCTCAAAAGATGGAAAAAATAAGAACGTCGTGTGCAAACATATACTAAAATAAAATAAAATAACAATAAATTACTAAAACGCATGAATGTGTCTTATTTGCAAAATAAGTAGCCTAAAAAATTAAGAATGCTGCCGAAAGTCACTATTCCACGCGGACGAAGTCGCGGGCACAGCTAGTTTTTCTATAAATTCTACTTGTACAATCTCAAAATTAATTGAAAAGTTAAAAATAAATAAATAGGGTGGCGCAACAGAGCGAGGAGCCCCTGGGCCTAGCGCATTTCTCACAACCATGCCTTGTGAGGGAATGGAGGGGACCTACAATTTTTCGCCGGTTCCGAACGGCTAATTGAGAATGCGCTTTTCATGGCAATGAATTTACTAACGGAGGACTTGCCAATTCCTCGCGAAAGGCGATACCCGTGGAAAAACATTTTTGCATTTTGCCTGTGCTGGGATTCGAACCTCGAACCTCTGGGTTAGCAGGTGGACATGCTAACCATTACGCCACGGGTACCACGAAAAATTGAAAAGTTGGTTCGTCTTTAATTTACAACTAAATAAACTTTTCACATGTTTGTTTCAAAACTCTTTGAAGATTCGAACAATATTTACTCACTTATAGTACTCCAGCTTCGAATATTTTAACCTTTCATATAGTCGGGAATTTTGTATCCAAACTCATTATAAATAACTTTCACAGCAAAATAAACAAAACCTCTGTTCCCCCAAGAAGATATCCACCAACTCCTAGAATGTTCCTCTTATTTCTTGATATTTTGTTAATTAACGAAAACTGTTCTGTTATCCCCATAGTGAGTTTTCTAACATAAAATTTCCCAAATAAATAATATCTAAGAATTGATCTCTTATAAGTCAATGCCCAATTGCCACGACAATCTGTGTGCGACAAGCTTCTTGTTTAAATTATATATTCCTTTGACATCTTCCGTACACACTTGAAAGCAAATTGATTAAGTTTTCAGTCAATTACGTGAAAATTAATTCAATTTTCAAATTTTATCTTTTGATGTTGCCTGGCGCAGAGTGTTTCTTTATTTAGTAATTTCCCAGCGTACGCACACGCACACGTGCTCTATAGTAACACCTTTCCTAGAACTGGAAATCCCTTTAATTTCACCCACATCCCCTTTATAGAATTAAAATCCGTTTACGATTGACTTATTTCCCATATTTTTTTTTTTTTTTTTAATGAAATCTTTCATTTCTCTTTGTTGTATTTCTTTTTTCCCTGAAATTTCCTATGATGAGAATGTTTTTAAAATTTCTCATTTAACGACGCGACCTACGTATATTGCGATGATCTGGAAAATGTTGCTTCTGTGCCGCGCACATACTCACCACGCCTCTCCTTTTGGCGTTGTCGTCTATTTAAACGTCACATTGATTAAGTTCAGAAAGCAGCTTTTGCTGCCTTTTTATCTGGCAAAAATCCTAGAAAATTTCTTTACTATCTAGGGTCTTTCATCTGCCGGAAACATGTGAATGGGCTTGAAAACGGCACCGAGGCGTGGTTGGTGTGTGGTATGCCATGTCTCTGAATTCTGAATACACACAGTGCCGATGAATAAAATTTACATAATGCGAAATAAAATCATGAAGGAGATTGTTTGACTAAGGCAAGTGATGGGTGTATGGTCTATATATTATAGAGACAAGAGAGTATGTCGCTTCGGTCGTCATCATAGTCGTTGATTATGTTTGCAAAGCAATAGTGCTAACAGGTGGCTTTCTACTGTATGCTTCATCTTGCCATTGCCACGATGCGATGTTTAAATTTTACAAATTTAAGACAGTATACCATTATTTGGGACTCAGTTATGCTTAAGTCTTGAAGTGAATTTCACCATAAAGTTTGTTTTTCAAATCGGTGTTTGGCAAAAGGATATCTAATCAGTCTTTTGATTGGGTAAAAGGCATTCTCCTTTATCAAAGAGAAGGAACACTGTTGCATATCCAGTAATTGATAAAAATATTTTGGTGGTTTGTAATTCACTTCGATCTTACAGATCAGATGTCCCCATGTAAGTGATAGTTCTTCCTCATAGATATTCGTCCAGCTTGGTGTTTTTGATGGATATAAGAGTATGGGAAACATTTAAGAAAACATTTCAGAAAAAACCCATTAGATGTTTATCGGTGAGTTTGGCGAATTGGAACATGATGAACAAAATAAGTTCATAATACACCACCAATTGTCAAATTGACAATCACTAGAAACAGTCTTGCCAATTTAAGAACCAAAGAAACACTGCATATGTTATATGATCCCAGACATTTCTGTCTTTGCTGTCTGAGAGCTTCCCAGACTTCCTGATAGTGATCGGAATATACTTACTGCTCACTATAGAATCTGCATTGGTTGCGGCACTCTTTGCCTAGTATTTTTAGATTACTCCTTAGTCTGTCATGTCTAGTTAAGAATGTAGATCGTATTTCAACATTGTGCCTCCTTAGATTTATTGTGATTACAATTCATATTTCTGTTAACCCAGAAGTTCGTTATTCGAATCCCAACAGAGGCAAACATTTTTTCCACGGATATCGTGGTTGATTGGCAAGTCCTCTGTTAGTTAATTCATTGCCATGAAAGACGCATTTCTTATTAGCTGTGCGGTAGAAAATTGTAGGTCCCCTCCATTCTCTCACAAGTAATGGTTGTAAAAAATGCGCTAGTTGCGCCACCTTATTTATTTATATTTTATTTTGAACGTAACTTCCAACTGTTGCATTGACGAAATTTTGTGAGTTCGTTGCAATGCTTTTGACCACACACTTCTTCAGACTTTTGAATTTCGTATCTTTTTTGTCTTGCACTAGTGATTCACATGTGGGGTAGGTACGATGCAATTTGCCTCTTCTTTTGCTTCTTTTCCTTTTCCATTTCTTTTTTTGTCCTTTACCTTTTCCTTCTCCTTTTCCTCTTCTTTTTAGTTGGTATACGAACATCGTGATTTCTAAGATATGACAGCTCTCCCACTACTTTGAACTAGCGCTCCTCTGGACGATCCCGAAGCAGGCCTACCGTTTTTGAATTATTATTATGTCTAATGCCATGCAAGTGCAGATGTAGTGCATTTTTGTTCAACAGTTCTGTTTTTTTCCGAGATAGTAATTTTTAAGTGAAGGCTTTGTCGAATCCTAGCACTTCCTACACGATTCAGCGTTGTTACTCCTGCTGTCATACGAAGCATCTTTGTCACAGTTGCCGTCAACTTAATCTAATACTTTTTGTATATAGTTCAACATTGTGAACCGTATGTGAGTGCCGGACGAGCGTATAAAGTTTTCCTTTCAGCTTAGAGTGTAGTTTTCTGTCAAAGAAGATGGTGGAGTTTTCTCGCCACTTCATTCACCCTACGCCTACTCGATTGTTGATGTCGTTCTCAAACTTGTTGCACTTTTGATCCCATCAAGTATTTAAATATTTCACTCTTGGGAAACACATTTCCATTCAAATGAATCATCGGAAGAGACATTTTTTGATTTTCAGTCATATACTTGGAGATGAGAATAGAGTTGTGCCGTTTTGTTTTATTCTATTCTCACATGTCCTGTTACCCAATTGATTGATAATTTACTGCAGCTTTCCAGCTTATTCAGCTTGGGACTTCCAATTCTCCAGTTATACAGTTCTTCATTTTTGTGTTTTGTGTATTATACACAGTACCGCAGTCTCTGTACTATCACTGTGAGTTTTTTAGTGGTGTCATGTGTCTTCATATAATAGGACCAGCCTCACCATTAAAACGTAAGTTCATCGATGAATAGTCAGTTCACATCCTTTCGTTGGCTCATATATTATTTGGTTTTTGGTGACATTTTCTTATATAGATTCTATTTGCTTTTGAGTGGTTGAACCTCAACCTTCTCACATAGTTTCAATATCTTTTTAATAGCTTTTAATTACATATTACCAAATGGAACACCTAACTACTTACTACATACAAATCTTTAGGTAAACAGACTCAAAAAATCGTTAATATACATTTGTTTTTTTTTTTTTTTTGTTATTGTTGAATGCCTCTTTCCGCAAGATTTTTAGAACTAAGACTATTGAGTTTTCAGTGCAATTTTGTCTGAAATTCGTTATTTGTTCGTTATATAGAATACCTAATGGACTTGAAAAAAAGTGTTCGTAATATCGATCATTCGTTATATCGGCATTCGTTATATTGGACCACCACTGTATTTGGAAACAGGACTTGCTAAACTGCAGGCAGACTACATATATAAAGTTGCAATACATTCTGATGGTCGTTTGACCAAGAAAATGTTCCTTTATGAAATACGGAATAAGGACTGGTGGATTGCAAAGTGGCAAAATAATAGCGATAGCTGTCTAGAAGTTGTCCAATTTGACTTGAATAACTTAGTTCAACTAAAAGACCAGCCTTACAACTTATATCAAAAAGCTTTTTTTCGGACTCTGTCCATCATCGGGAAACGAAGCTTGTGCCTGATGATGGACAGGCTATCTCTGAATAAAATTCCATTTAAATCGGATCAGTTTTCTGGGCGGGAGATGGTAACAAAGAAACACGAACAGACAGAGTTAATTTTGGACTTGTTTTCTGTCATGAGCCCAAGTATCTACTAAGACCATTTCAAAATCCTTGGCCCAGTTCTCTGTAAAATAATAAATGGTTCTTTGTCTACAAGTAAATTTCCTGATGCCTGGAAAGAATCTTTGGTGACACCAATCGAAAAAATAGTTAATACCGTAAAATGTGAAGAGTTTAGACCTGTGCCGTTGTGTGAAAAGATTTTTGAAAAAAGTAGTATTCAAGCAGTTGTATGAATATTTTGAAAGTAACCATTTAATTATTGACTTGCAGTCAGGTTTTAGAAAAGGGTACTCGTGCGAAACTGCCATTAATGTAGTTGTTACGTCATGGAAGGGAGAACTTGCCAAGAAAAGAAGTGTTTATTGTGTATTTTTGGATTTGAAACGGGCGTTCGAGACAGTCAATAGAGATACATATTTTATTAATGAAAATGAAAAAATATGGTGTTAAAGACAGAGAATTACTGTGGTTCGAAAGCAAAGAGTTAAAGTCAATGGCGTGGGGTCAGAATCGATTGATATGGAGTATGATGTGCCTCAAGGATCTGTCTTAGGGACTCTTTTGTTTACGATTTATATCAATGATCTCCAGTGTGTTTTGAAACACAGCAAATTAGATCTGTTTGCGGATGATGCTGTTTTCCATATCTCCGGAAACAATAATGTAGTAAGGCAAAACTACAAGAAGACTTAAACGCAATAAGCCAGTGGCTTGTGAAAAATAAACCTTAACTGAATATCAGAAAAACGAAACTAAGTTGCTGAACTAGAGAAGCAGTGACGACATCGATATAAAAAAAGGGGGAATAGCAATAGAAAGAATAACAGAAATAAAGTATCTATTTGTAGTGTTAGACCAAAAGTTATTGTTTGGAAATCATATAAACTATATAATATGTAAAAAAATTGCTAGAAAAATAGGATTTATGAAATGAATTAGAAATCAAATTTCAACTATCAGTGCAGTAAATATTTATAACGTAATTGTAAAACCACATTTTGAGTACTGTTCAACAATTTTGTTTTTATGTAAAGAGAGTGATTATATAAGACTGCAAAGATTACAGAATAAAGCAATGCGATGTTTACTAAAGTGCAATAAATTTATGTCAATTCGTTATATGTTAAATTCGTTGAAATGGTTATCAATTAAACAAAGAATAACTATGAATTGTTTAGTGTTTATACATAAAATAAAAAACAATTTAATGCGAAATTACTTATTTGATTATATGAGATTAATTAGAGACTTACAACCATATGCTTTAAGAAATAGCAACGACCTAAGACTTCCTTACTTTGTAACTAGAAACACTCAAAATTCACTAATTTATAAGGGCTTTAAATTATACAATACTTTGGATAAGCAAACGAAAAATCAAACAAACTTCAATATTTTTAAAAGAAATGTGATAGATTTTGTCAAATCCAAGTTTTAAATACAAAAATCAGTAATATATGTTAAAACATAACCTAATGTAAATGTAAATAGTTAAATCAAACTAAATAAATGAACTTAAACTTAATATTAGTAAGGATGTCCATCTTCGGGTTCTAGACTATCTTTGTACCAAAATTCATATAAATCGGTTCAGTTTGGGCGGTTAATGGTAAAAAAGAGAAATAGACAGACAGATTTAACTTCGGACTTATAATATTTGTAAAGACTCCCGTTCCCGTGGAAACATGGTGACCATTCCCGTAGGAATATGGGGATAAGTAAAAGCTTATGTTGCTCGGGGACTATGGAGCATTCTAACGGTGGAAAAGTTTTTGAAATCTGTGCTGTAATGTCAAAGTTCCCGCACACGTTCCTGCTCCCGTGGGAGTATAGAGATAAAATATATAGCCTATGTCCGTCCTTAAGTTTAGAATAATCTTTGTACAAAATTTCATTTTAATCGGTTTTTTAGTGGAGATGGTAAGATAGAACGACGGACAGACAGAGCTTCTTTCACACTTATTATTATCCCGTAGGAATATGTGGATGAATTAAAGTTTATGGTACTTTGGGATAGTGAAGCATTCTATCGGTGGAAAGATTTCTTATTTTTGTTCCCGTATACGTTCCCGTTTCCGTGGGAATATAGGGATATACTGTATAGCCTATGTCCTTCCTCAGGTTCTAGACTATCTCTGTATAAAATTTCATTTAAATTAGTTCAGTAGTTTGGGCAGGAGACGGTAACATAGAAAGCCGCACAAACAGAGTGACTTTCACATTTATAACATTAGTTAGGATTACTTACTACCACTACTAGTTTCAATATCATTTCCATAGAAAACAACAAAATGGCCCCTGTACTCTTATTTTGTCTCTCGTTGTGAGCGAAAACGGTGTTTGATAGGTAGGCACTGTAAACCGAAAAAGTACCTTCAACTAGCTTATGTCTTTTGGCTCATTTCTAAACTTAAAGCCTTGTTTCGTTAAATTACCATGGCTTTGTTTTGTAAAAACACAACAGTCAAATAGCAATCCGAAAGCCGAACAATGAAAATCATCTATATAGAGACAGCGAAAGACATAAGTCGAGTCTAAGGCTACATCATCCCGGATTTACGACAGGATACGCGACGTAACAAACGTTCTGTGAAAAGAAGAGTTAGAATGCTTAGATGTCTTCCAGTTGTTCGAAACTCTCAGTAATTTGGAAAAAAAAACTTTAAGGCATTGCAAACAAAATTTTTTCTTCCACAATCATGAAACTTTAGTCCTTAAAATCTTATTTTTAAATCATTTTAATTTCCTTTTAAGCTGATATTTCAGTCGGGCAGTGAGAAAATGGAAGAGACACTGAAACGGATGTTTCTACCATCAATTTTCAGTTCAACAAGAAGCTAATTAATGGAATGATCGTCTAAAGAGGTCTTTGCCTAATATCCAACACATTGAGATGGGATTTTTCCATTATCGAATTTTCACAGGAAACCACGATGGGCAAATACACCCGTCGTACGTCAAGCATTCTGTCATATCTTAGAACTATGCCTATTAAAATTATAAAGCGTTACTTGAGTACCGGATGCTACTTAACAAGTCTGTGAATACAGTGACAATATATAACACAAAAGCACCCCGATAAAATATAACCAACCTGAATATAGATCACAAGAAGAAACAAAATTAAACCACCAATGAGTATTCATTCAAATTTTAATGTAAACCGTGTGGAATGCTAAGAGAACCTTCCTACAACAATTTATTCTCCTTAGAAGTTCCTTACATTATACAAGAAACAGCTTCAGAGGGAATTAAGTAATCTAGAGGAGTGAAATTCGGCTTCAAGGTATAATTTAGGTTTCCATAACAACACAGCAACGTCTAAAAAAAAGGAGCAAGTAGAAAAAAAAATTAATAATGCGCCTGGGACACATTGGCGGTACATGAAGATAACATCAATCTCCTTGCTTTCCCCCTGACTTTTTTTTTAAGTTCGCTTTAAAAATTTTACAGCGTTAATTTGACGGAAAATCTGAACATACATTTTTAATGCGAAGTGTCGTGTACTTTGTTACATCTCCTTCTTCTGCTTTTTTTTCCAACGCAGAGAATTTAACACATACACCTGGAAGATGGGAGGTGTTGCAGGCATGCTGAACGTAGCCTCGTGCAAATTAAGGTAAAACATTCATGAGTTTTGCTCTCTAAATTGCAACATTTTAGGGTAAAGCTTAGACTAAAAATTCATGTATTACAACACTACACGGGAATTGTGGAATTAAATAGCGAAGTACCTAGTTTTAGCTTCACTTAGGGTTCCTAAATGTAACACTTTTCGGGGAATGGTCTACAAAGTGTGGTTCAGAAGCTTACAGTAGTAAATTCTGATTTTGTTATCCATTTTCTTATTTGAAGCGAAATTTTGGTGAGCTTGACTCTTAACTGCAAAAGAAATTGAAGAAGGAGGAGTTCTTGCTCACAACTCAGGCAAAATAAAAAGGGACCTCAAGTCCCGTTGATATATTTCATTTAAAACAATCAAAAATGGTGATAAAAGTGGAGAAAATATTATCAGAGGTCCGGTGAATCGAAATTATTTAGAGCTAAGTTCATCTTCTATAAGAAAACGGCTGACTTTTTGTCACCCAGAGTGTAAAATAGAAAAGGCATTCAATTATCATTCTTAGTGTCAGGCGTAGGTGCGAATCCAGAGCCGTGCATCTACTTTTCTTTAAAGATACCAGTTCTTCAATTGTGAAGTTGCAAATCATTTGCACTTATCAGCCCAAGACTTGTGATCCATTTCTGTGGGGTAGGTTGTTGTCGTTGTCGTTGTCGTTGTCGTTGTCGTTGTCGTTGTCGTTGTCGTTGTCGTTGTCGTTGTCGTTGTCGTTGTCGTTGTCGTTGTCGTTGTCGTTGTCGTTGTCGCTGTCGTTGTCGTTGTCGTTGTCGTTGTCGTTGTCGTTGTCGTTGTCGTTGTCGTTGTCGTTGTCGTTGTCGTTGTCGTTGTCGTTGTCGTTGTCGTTGTCGTTGTCGTTGTCGTTGTCGTTGTCGTTGTCGTTGTCGTTGTCGTTGTCGTTGTCGTTGTCGTTGTCGTTGTCGTTGTCGTTGTCGTTGTCGTTGTCGTTGTCGTTGTCGTTGTCGTTGTCGTTGTCGTTGTCGTTGTCGTTGTCGTTGTCGTTGTCGTTGTCGTTGTCGTTGTCGTTGTCGTTGTCGTTGTCGTTGTCGTTGTCGTTGTCGTTGTCGTTGTCGTTGTCGTTGTCGTTGTCGTTGTCGTTGTCGTTGTCGTTGTCGTTGTCGTTGTCGTTGTCGTTGTCGTTGTCGTTGTCGTTGTCGTTGTCGTTGTCGTTGTTGTCGTTGTCGTTGTCGTTGTCGTTGTCGTTGTCGTTGTCGTTGTCGTTGTCGTTGTCGTTGTCGTTGTCGTTGTCGTTGTCGTGGTCGTTGTCGTTGTCGTTGTCGTTGTCGTTGTCGTTGTCGTTGTCGTTGTCGTTGTCGTTGTCGTTGTCGTTGTCGTTGTCGTTGTCGTTGTCGTTGTCGTTGTCGTTGTCGTTGTCGTTGTCGTTGTCGTTGTCGTTGTCGTTGTCGTTGTCGTTGTCGTTGTCGTTGTCGTTGTCGTTGTCGTTGTCGTTGTCGTTGTCGTTGTCGTTGTCGTTGTCGTTGTCGTTGTCGTTGTCGTTGTCGTTGTCGTTGTCGTTGTCGTTGTCGTTGTCGTTGTCGTTGTCGTTGTCGTTGTCGTTGTCGTTGTCGTTGTCGTTGTCGTTGTCGTTGTCGTTGTCGTTGTCGTTGTCGTTGTCGTTGTCGTTGTCGTTGTCGTTGTCGTTGTCGTTGTCGTTGTCGTTGTCGTTGTCGTTGTCGTTGTCGTTGTCGTTGTCGTTGTCGTTGTCGTTGTCGTTGTCGTTGTCGTTGTCGTTGTCGTTGTCGTTGTCGTTGTCGTTGTCGTTGTCGTTGTCGTTGTCGTTGTCGTTGTCGTTGTCGTTGTCGTTGTCGTTGTCGTTGTCGTTGTCGTTGTCGTTGTCGTTGTCGTTGTCGTTGTCGTTGTCGTTGTCGTTGTCGTTGTCGTTGTCGTTGTCGTTGTCGTTGTCGTTGTCGTTGTCGTTGTCGTTGTCGTTGTCGTTGTCGTTGTCGTTGTCGTTGTCGTTGTCGTTGTCGTTGTCGTTGTCGTTGTCGTTGTCGTTGTCGTTGTCGTTGTCGTTGTCGTTGTCGTTGTCGTTGTCGTTGTCGTTGTCGTTGTCGTTGTCGTTGTCGTTGTGCACTAAGTCGACCAGGTCGATACTTACTACAAACTACAAAACAATATATATATTTCAAAAGAATTGAACGGTTATTGATTTCAGAATGCTCGAGTACAGTTTCCTTTCCACATCTATCGGATCAAATCGCTCCAAGTATCGAAGCACAATGCTTCCATGCTCCTTGAGCTATATTTAACATTCCACCTCAACACTGCCGACCAATGGATGGAGTTTCTATAAAATGGTCTCCTATTTCACAAGCAGGAACAACCCCCACGCACTTTCTCATTTGCCTTAAAAGCACTCTTAGTCCTTCGTGAATTCTTAAACTCATACAACCGTCACTCGAGATCTTTTGCTGGCCCTGTATTATCTATTTAATGTCCTCTCCAAAAATATTCTTCTTCTCTCTCAGATACAATATTCATCCATCCAGGAATAGTAATCATCAACATCCAAGATCATATTCCTTGTCTGCCATCATCACTTTAATGCAACATAGAGTTTATTCCCAATGACGAGAACATTAAACTGATTTTGAGTTTAATAGTGCGCATTACTGTCAGACAAAGTGCGAGTATTTCCCTTAGAAAATAGGTATACGAGCAAACGTTGAATGCCAACTATTAAAGCATCCTAATGGGGCTTAGCATGTTTCCCTTCGCATGATTCCCTTGAATCGTTCATTAATTCTTCAAGCGATAAAAATGAGTGCACTTAGCATTCAGGGACAGACAGACAAAACAGAGCAGACAGATATGAAGCATCTCAGGCAAGCGAAGGAGAGTATACTTATCCATCTCGCAACATGAAGAACCATCAAAAGGCACATTCAAAGGACATTCAACAATTAAGGGAGATGAAACATATATAAAGCAGCTAAAACAACACCATCAACAATAACATAACAAGACTAGAAAGCGATTTTGTCTTAATTACTTAACGTCCATTTGGCATAGATTCCATTAAGTGCTTATGATGCACTGATGCGCATCACACTATACACACGACACTCCCGTTTCTGGGAGCCAGTTATAATTCTACTCACAAATTGGATTTGCTAGGCACTTGCCAGTGATGCACTTCCCGAGTTTCACTTCATCCTACATCTAAATTCTACCCCCAAACTCATACACAATTACACATGCAACACGCACACACAATAATAATTATAATGCGAGTAGGTGGTCCTGTTGGCAGTGGCGAATTAAGTCGTAATAGCTTGATTCAATTATTTAAATTTTAATCGTGTTAAATGCATTTAAGTTGTGTTGTGTGAAATATACAGGAGCGTACAAGTGCCTTCAGATGTGCACTTCAGTCATGAGTGGAGGAGCTTGGCTATAAATTAATTGTTTCTTTTTTCTTTTTTGGACAGGATGGGTTGGGTTTTGGGGCTGTTTGAAGGACTAGAGCAAATGCGTTTTGTCTTTGCCAGAAAATGTTTTTCACAAAGCCAAGGTTTAGGAGAGGAACAATTTGCTGGTGAAAATTTAATGAAAAGTTATAAAACTAACACCCTCGGGAGAGTAAAGAAGTATGAAGGATCTTCTCCAGTGAGGACAACACACACTCTACCAATGGTATGTAGTAGTATTTTTCTTCTACTAAACAATACCTTTTCTGTGCGACGACGAGGACCTAAAATATTTTATGCCGTGCATACTGTGTGCAGCTGGTTGGATGTCATAAAAAAGTTTACAGTTACCTAAGTTTAGCCCCCATCAGGGAACTTGACCTTTTTTAAGTGAACTAAAAAAAAAGATTGATGGATTGTTGTAACAAAGTTTTTGATTGCTCCGGGTTGCGACGACAACGATGGGGGGTGGGTTTGTTGTGCCTGTGTTTGCATATATATATGTGTGTGTGTGTGTGTGTGTAAGAGTGACTGAAGGTGAAACGTGTAAAAATTTTGGAAGTTGAAATGAGATTTAATATTTTGGTACCCCACAAAATGTGTGCTTAAAATGTTTTACCGGATATAAAAGAAAAGGTGCAAGTTTGTATGTTATTAAATAACCTCGAACTTAATTAGGTTGATTACCATTACCGTCCCTTAACCCAATCTTCGTCTCTCTCGAAGTGCTGTTCTCAAGATGCGAAAACATAACTTTTTGAAAGGTCGGTATGGTAACTGCGGATTTACTGAAACAGCTGCTCCCGAATACCCCAATTAGCGCGATGTTGAAAGCCCTTTTAATTTTATAACTCGTATTTCCTAATTTCTTCGTAGATGGTTTATGAGTTAGCAATGGCCTAAGAGGATATTAACTTCCGGTATATCGTTTGCGTTTTATGCTCATTTGGGACATTCATCGGGGACATCTTTCAAGTCATTTCCTGTGTGGTGAGAATTAAAAGTTGTTACAGATGATTCCTCGGATGTGTTTATTGACCTGCTTTTTTATCGACGTCAAAAGAGGAGTTCAAGCGAGAATTTAAATTATTCTATAATTTCGTTTTATGGAAGAAATCAGAGAAAAGATCGATAAAAACAGTAAGCTTTCCACTTACTTAATCAGCTCAATCAACATTGAGGTTTTGATCGTGATTTGATGATAACGATAGATCCTGCATTTCAGTACTAGTATTATTTATTAATAAAGACCTTGCTCTACTTTAAGAGCTTGTTCCAGTTATGGAGGATCTTTGCTTATAATGGCTTTATCGTCAACAGGGAAAAGTTGATGCAGGCTGGTGTTCTGTACATCATCTTATCACAGATGCGCAGTTGGGTCAATGAGTCTACGAAGCATTGGCTTTTGAGAATTCGTTGAAAAATAAAAAAACTCTTTACAAATTCAAAAAGTCACAGACTTATTGACCTTCCGAAGTAAAATTGCATCGATCGAAGAAGCAACCTGGATTTTTTAAGGGTAAATATACCATTTCAAATTTTTTTTTTAGCTGTATCTTGAGTCACAAAAGAATATAGGAAGAATCTCCAAACGAACGAAGTATACACTAATTTTTACAAAACTTTTGAGCAACTAAACAACCAGCTGCTTGTTTAGAACTTTCAAATTTCGGTGGGTCTCCAAAGCTTGTTCAACTGATTGAGCGTGAGTTAGCATCTCATATTCGATACGTTTAGATCAAGTCCAAAATTTTCTGCGGAATAGATGTTCAATCCGAGGTCCCTCAAGGAAGCCACTTGGGACCACTGCTATTTGTGTTATACTATGATTTACCTTCTGTTAAAATATAAATTTATAATTTCGTTTTCACACAGAAACTGTTTCTGTCTTATACTCTACTGTAATCTATCGACCACTTACTGCAATGGTTATGTAACAACTATCTCATTGAACTCCAAGAAGTAATTACCTTTGGAAGAATCAAGAATGCTTTCACAAATGAATAGGTACTTCATGAGAAACACAAAACTGGAGACAGTTATTTTGTGGATTTGGAAGTTATTTATGATTCGAAATTAGATTTCAGAATACTCATCGATTCCATGACTGCAAAAACTTCTGTTTGTCTGGAAATGATCTAACAATGGTCCGACTTATTGGACACAAAAAAACTTCTCCATTGGACTAGTGCCTTCAGCAGTGATTGTAACATTGCCCTAATTGAACCTGTTCAAAAACAATTCTATGATAATCATCCTCATCAACCTACATATTACTCGCGTCCTCTAATTATTGTCATTGGCACACTTCAGGGCAGAAGGTCATTACTTCGTTCCCCTTTCTAGACTTAAAACTTCTTCTACTTCCCCACGAACGAAACAAAAGGAACAAATTTTGGACAATCTTCCTTCGTACTCGATCTCCTACTGAATATTCAGCTTACCTTGGTTCTTATCTATACTTCTGAGAGCTTTTGAACACTCTTTACCATAGCGTTGGTAAAGAAGAAATGAAGTCTAACATTACTTATGACCCTAACTCTTTTTATAAATTTGTCATCCACAAAAGATAATCTGACGGGTATCCTTCCTCCCTCTCCTTCAATAACGAAACCTTATCCGATGCACTCGCCATTGCAAACTAATTCTCAAAATACTTTAAACCGTCTTTTACGGCTGATTCTTTTGTTCCTGACTCAGACTATTTCTCGTTTATACCGAATTTTTATTTTGATCCGTTCCTTCCACGTTTCTTTGACTCCTATCTAATTGAAGAAAAGTTAAATCATCTAAATGATGAGTACATTCCTGGCCCCGATGATATACCTGCCATATTTCTTAAGAAATGCTCCTCTACTCTTTCCATTCCCCTCTTAAAAATCTTTAACTTGTCCATATCCCAAGGAGTTTTCCCCAAGCTTGGAAAATTATTGTCCCATCGCTAAGCTATCGCATACACCCAAAATTTTCGAAAGCATATTTGATGAAAATTTAAGTTTTCGTTGCAAATCTCTCATTTCTTTTAGACAACACGGGTTCCTCAAAAAGCAGGTCACCAACAACAAACCTCGTTGATTTTGTCTCATTTTCCCTCTCAGCCTTGGAGAATGGAAAGGAGGTCAATGTAATTTTATCTGACTTTAGTAAAGCTTTCGATAAAATCTCCCCAAACTTATCCTTTTTAAACTTTCCACCCTCGGCTTTGATCCCATTCTGTATAAATGGATATCTTTTATTTAGAAAACCGTTTTTACAGCGTTCAGTTCAGATCTGCCTTATCCAGTCGCTTTTTAGCTACATCCGGTGTTGCCCAAGGCAGTCATTTAGGCCTCCTGCTCTTCATTCTCAGTATTAACGACATTGAAATGATCATAAAACACTCCTCTATCTCTCTCTATGCGAACGATACTAAGTTTTACCGAGTCATTTCTTCTTCTGAAGACTCTTCCAACCTCCAACAGGATCTCGACAATTTTTCAATATGGTGCTCCAAAAACTGCCTGGAGCTAAATGTTTCCAAGTCCCAATCAATAACTTTCTCGTCTCTTTCTATCTATACAGTCATCTTCTAAACAGTCAAATCATTTCCCACAATCAGGTGATCCGCGACCTTATTATTTCCGACCGTGAGCTGAATTTCCTCAAGCATATCGACGATATAATCCTTAATGCAAATTCATTACTTGGTTTCGTGAAACGATGGTCCACTCCTACGTAACCCGATCCCTTTACATTTCATTTTTTCGTCCGCTTCTTGAATACGCTTATCAATTCTGGTCGCCTTTCCAACTTGTGCACATTGCCAGAATTGAGAGCATACAACGCCGTTTCCTCCGATTTGCTCTTCGAGGTCTTAATTGGAGTAATCCTTTGTTATTACCTCCTTATCAAGACCGAATCAAACTCCTCAACCTCAATACGCTGAAAGATCGAAGAGAAATATTTGACATTCGCTTCATTCACCGAATTTTTACAGGTACCATTGACTGCCCAGCCCTTAACGAATCCATCTTTCTTAATACTAACCCTCGTAACACACGGAGTCCCCGTCTCTTCTATCTTCCGAGCCATCGAACCTCTATGGCTCCAATGAACCCATCTCCCGAATGCTGAGGAATTTCAATTCTCACTCTTCTAGTTTTGACTTCAATATGAGTACTCCCTGCCTAAAGGTCCGTCTCCAGTTAACTAAAGTCTCAGCTATTAGTTTTTTAATCTGTAAGTTAGATTAAGTAATAGCTTGTATTATAAGCCTAATAAAAGAAATTTTGACACAACGAAATTAAATTAAATTTAAAAAATTAACTCTACTTCTGCATTGAAAATTTTCAAGTCAAATTTGTTTTCGATACTTAAAATCATTGTGCCACTTCGTTAGTGTACAAGTGTGTGTTTGCGGTTGGCATTAAATAAGTAAATATATAAATAAGTTTCTATAATTTCCGGTAGTCTGAGGTCTATCCATATTGATTCTGGTAGATGTCTTTACATACAACTATTGCTTCGTGGTACTCCACTACTTCGTCTACTTTGAGCTGATATTAGAGTAAAAAGAAACATAAGCAGTTGAGAGTTTGACTGTCGCGTTGAAAGCGCGAATTCAATTCCAGTGATTTGAAGCCATCGTTTCTTTTCAGAACGTGGAATTAGAGGCGAGGAACTTATTATTTGACTTAGTAAATAAATGAATAAGTAAACAATAAGCAAATTTTGGGGACTCTAAGAGCCCAACGTATATACAATTTTTTGTCGATTCAGAGCTTTTAAGTGAGAAAACGCTTCTCATTGCAGCGTTAATCATCCAATCACTTTTCCATGAGCATTACCATTCGTGAAGAATTGGCAAAACGGCAATTCAACTGCCATTATAAGCGCTTTCTTAACTAGTCTATACGATTAATCCAAGCCGTCCTGCTAAGAACTTTTTTCAATAAAAAAAATTTCAATTCCATTGCCCCCTTAGCCTGCTCCGGACAAATAGGGCGAATCACTTGGCAGTGACAATAGCTAAGTCCCAACACAAGGCGTTAATATCAAATGCAATTATTCAACCATCTCACACACACATAAAATCACATCAGGAAAACGTATTTGAACAAAGAAACAAGCCTTGACAACTCAGCAAATTAGTTCCATGTTAGATAATGCAAAATCAGAGCAAACGATTTGTGCTGCTTGTTGAACTGCAAATGCACAGTAAGCATCGAATCCAATTAAAACCTCCGTTTCCATGTAAAGAGTACACCTACATTTGCTGTATTTTGCACATTTACCTAAGTCCTTTTCTTGATTTCTCAAGTCCTCTCCATTGCTTTCACATAAAACACAAACAACAAGAACCACCGCATACGGATTACTACGTGCAAAAAAAAAGGTTAGAAATAAATTCGGTCAATTCTAGTTGCGGTGAATAGAAACTCAAAAAATCACTTACCTGTTACTAGTTCCGCAAGCAATGGTCGTGGTCGTCACATTCCTCAATCCTCACCAACATAAACCCCGCACACACCATGATTCAAGTAATTTAAGTTCTCTCAGCAAATGGATGATGGGATGTGCAATTTAAAAGGATTTTATCCGCACAACCAACATGAAACCAACTGAGAATGGTTGTGTAAGATGGGGTAATGTTATGGTATAGTAAATGTTAGATGAAGAATGGTAGATGATTTCGTGAGAAAAAAAAATACGCGGGCTTCCAATCAATATCGAGCGCTCTCAATATAATACCCACCTAAACACCCCTCCCTTCTTAGATCAAAATAACTTTTTGGGGAAAAAAAATTTAACACCACTTCCTAGTAAATGTATAAGATACCACGGCCAGAAAAGATTTGTCGGCGATGGCAAGTGATGGTTTTCCATTTCTTTTTGTGATTGCTTTGATACCCATCTTCGCTAATAGAAAAGTCTTCTCGATAAAAATGAAAAGGAAGAAAGGAATAGTGTTGCAAAGTGTTTAAGGTATTGGAAACACTCTCTTGAAAGATGATGAGGTACGAATGGTATCATTGAGCTGTTGAAAATATCTCACCTAAGCGAAAATGTCACGCGCTGTCGGGACAATTAATCGAAGACTTCCTGCTCAATGGAGAATTACCAAGAACTGCTGTCTGACACTCGGAGAACTTTTCGGACTTGGACTTGATATTAATTGCTTGTTTTTTCTCCAACAGAGAAGTAAGACTGTTTTTGTTAGTGAGCCAGAACCCAACTGCTAAGCAACTAGACCAGGATAATTCATGGAATCGACATCTTCTCCGATACTTCTCAACATTAACAATATTCTGCTTTTTCGACGAGATTGTCAAATGAAGTTCAAATTATCCTGCAATCATTCTCATCCTTTCCAGTCAAGCCACCAACTAGGCCATGTCCTTGTACATTCCATTACATCTTAAGTGGCTGGAGTAAATTGCTTGACAAAATTAACCTTTTTTGATACTGATTCTTTTGTTCGATGAAATATGAATCGATAAATGGTTGATAAATTTTGATTTACTAAATTGATAAATATACATATTACATAATTTGCTTGCAAAGTTATCCACTGATGAAGGTTAATGAAAGGACACTTTTAGTTCATTTTTCCTAAAAAGCATCTCCACTCAGTTAAAGGGTTTGAGATATTTTTGTGTACGTTTTGCTTTGTTGTTGGCAAATTAATTTTCATCTAAAAGCGTGAGGGTGATGTTGCTTAATGAAAATGTTTTAATAATAATGAACGACACGAAGCAACGTCACCTGAGAAGTGAGAGTAAGACATTTAATTAACAATAATTGTGTGTCATCCTTGAGTTTGATTGAAATACTTAGAAGTTGTCAAGAAGCCAATGTCCTCATGTAAGAGTGTAGAAAATGCTTTTGAGAAAGGTGTCTTGTTGTGATAATACATTTTAACTAACTAATAAGGAATGGGGAAGTTTTATTTATTAAATTGAAAGAGAAACCGAATCCACATTGATCATAAGGACTTTTGAGACAGGGAATTTGAGTTTTAAAAGGAATTCTTTAAGAGCTCGTTATAGAACACCATTTATACGGCAGTCTTGGCTAAGAGTATGAGACAATCCTTCAAATTGAACATAGTTCGAAAAGGAACAAAAACTAGGAAAGGAAATGTGCAAAATAATTAGAAACTCATTTTCTGGATGAATGACCAATATTGGCGGTGAAAAATAAAGATGTGATGGTATCCTTTAAATCAATCGACACCGTTATGACCCAGGATGACGTAATCAACTATCCCACGGAGTTTTTAAATTCACTTTAATTGCCTGGATTACCACTTTACGGTTTTCAGTTAAAAGTAGGATCAGTTGTCATCATCCTGCGTAACATTATAATTAACCTTGGCTATGCAATGGAACAAGCTTAGCTGTGAAAAAGCTGATGATGTCATTGAAGCAACAATCATAAAAGGAAAACACAAAGGAGAGGATGTCTTGATCCCGTGAGTACCGAGAATTTCAGCGAATTTACCATTTAATTTTAAACGCTTACAATTTGCAGTACGTTTGGTCTTTGCTATTACCATAAATAATATAATATAATATATATATATAAATAATAATAAAAGTTGCGGAGTTTCCCTGTTTTGCGCAAGGACAAATATACGTCACGTGTTCGCGCTTCGGAAAACATTCTTCTTTGTTTATTTCCGCACCACCAATCAAAACAAAAAATATAGTTCATGAGAAAGTTAAATTGATAATCAGACTGTATTATAACAGTGTATGTCTGTCAATATCAAATTTAAGCCTTATAAACTGCAAGTATTTCGGAAAAACTCTGTTTTGTAAGTAAGCAACATGATGTGCCAAAAATAATAATATTTCATGCTTCATTAAAAAAAATGCTTTTTTAAATAAGTATTCGTTTTGTTTGTTTTAAACTAAACTATACAAAAGCTTAGGTCTTTTATTTATCGGAACACAAAAAACACATTTTCGAAACAATTTCTTAAGTGTATGTATACTATTGACTCTGGCGTATACGTACTATTTTTTTTTAAGTATAAATATGATAATAAGTTGTAACTTCTTTCAATACGTTTCACGCTTAAGAGTTCATTGAGAAAAATTGTAGTTGCTGATTGTTGCTGAATTAATTTCGTCTGTGAGTTTATCAATTCAACTTCATTGAACTTATCCCTCTTTGACATAGACTTATATTTCATTCACATATTTCAGGAACGGGGTTGGAAATAGAAACTACTGGACAGATTTCGAAAATTCTTTCATCGCCAGGAATGAGAACGGGAGCCTTAAGACTACAGATCCGAGCAACGCCAGATGGCTCAGCTAGTAATTAATAAAATCAATTTAAGATTGTGATTTTAGAAAAATGTTAAATAATTAATTTTTGAGATTTCGAAGCCTTGGCAGTTACCGCTATTACTGAGATCTTACCGCCCATGCAAGTAAGCTGTTCGAATGTTTGTTAACTTTGTCTGACCAACCATAACAGTGAATTAAACACGTCTTAGTCATTGAAGCTTACGATCTATTTCTTGAAATAATGGTTATTAGTTGTACGAGCTCCTACATACCGAATGCAGACAGTATGTCTGCGCTGTTGTTTTCCTTGAGTCACCAAAAAGTGTGTGGTGCTGTGGATAATGCATTTAGCTTACGTGGGTATGAGAGGTAAATTTTAAACAGTGACATCATATTTAATGTATAAAAGAAGAACAAATATTGAAAAACTAGCGTTAATAAGATTAAGATTTTGAGCATGAAAGTTACATTGTGCTTAGTTCAATTTATTGTGTTGATGCCATTACCATGCTCTCCCACCAGTGGTAAGGTCTCAATACTATTCTCAGCGTTTATAAAAAATACTCAAACACTTTTTCAACAACTTAAAGCTTAGTCCCTACTAAGCAGATATCATTGCACAAGCCGTTATTATGTATAGAAATGTCTCCAAATTGGTTGTGTTTGGATCATCCTGCGAGGATAAGATTTTGTGTTTCATATTTGTCTTCTTTAGTCAGTCAGCCTTGGTATAGCAAAGAGCTGAAAATTCTGCAGAACAAGAGGAATGAGGCTCGGAAAGCTAACTTGTTCTACAACCGACTACCATATTTGGATTAGTTTTTTTTTTTTTTGAAAACTTCAATGCTCTGACGCTCTTCGAAACTATTAGCTTCAACTACCTTAGAAGGATGAAGCAAACTTTATCCTCGGTCATATTCCTCTAAAGAATACTAACGATATTTGCGATGCCTTCGCAAATCATTTTCGCAGTTCTTTTTGTGATAGTAATCGATGGTGGTACCCGTGGCGTAATGGTTAGCATGTCCACCTGCTAACTCAGAGGTTCGAGGTTCGAATCCCAGCAGAGGCAAAATGCAAAAATGTTTTTCCACGGGTATCGCCTTTCGCGAGGAATTGGCAAGTCCTCCGTTAGTAAATTCATTGCCATGAAAAGCGCATTCTCAATTAGCCGTTCGGAACCGGCCCAAAATTGTAGGTCGCCTCCATTCCCTCACAAGGCATGGTTGTGAGAAATGCGCTAGGCCCAGGGGCTCCTCGCTCTGTTGCGCCACCCTATTTATTTATTTATTTATTTAATCGATGAAAATTACTTTACGTATTGACACAATTGCCCTCAAGTTAATTTAAGTAATATGACCGTGCGTAACGACTCAATTTCAAAAAATTGATGACTGTTCGTCCGGTACCGATGGAATCTCACAAATTATATTAAAGAAATGCCGATCCATTATATTATCACCACTTCGATATCTTTTTCAACTCACAATCAAATCAAGTGTATTCTCAGGTCTTTGGAATTAGTCCTTCATCACTCCGCATCATAAAATGGATGAAAAGATTGAAATTCAAAACGACAAACCTTTATTCAAACTCTCTTGCTTCCCTAAGCTTTTTGAGCAAATTGTTTGTGACAGCCTCTCATTTTTTCCAAAAAAAATATTATTTGCAGCCAGTAGCATGGATTTATGCAAAGAAGGTCTTCTTTCCATTCATCACAAATGTTCCCATGCTCTTGAAAATGGGTTTGAGCTCGACTCCACTTACACTGATTTGTCTAAAGCATTTGATCAGCTCTCTCGTGACGTTGCATTATATAAGATCAAGGCTTTTGGTTTTCCTACTGAAATTATTATATGGATTTACAATCGTAACTGTTAATCGAATCCGTTCAATGCTCGGTCGGGTGTACCATAAGACAGTCACCTTGGGCCTTTGCTTTTCATCAGCGCAAGCAATGACGTTGTTTCTCGCATTTCATGTAGTGAAATTCTGATTTTCGATAGCGATATGAAAACTTTCAAATGCATTCAAAACAATTCTGATCGCGAACTTCTTAAAAAAGATATCGAAATCGTTATCAAACCTTAACCTTCTAGAAGGCTGACCGGTATAGACTGGCATAGTCATCGGTGGGAACCACATCTCCTGCGGCAGTCTTCCTTCCACCTATTTTGATTTGACTGTCGATCTTAATCCGGCCAGGGGGTCAATTCCCGATCTGTGAAGCTGTGAAGTGAAAACATTTATCACAGCTTCACCGAAAATACGATTCTCCATTAGTGAAAATCCAACCTCAAATGTCAATTTTTTTTCATATGATAAATTTCTTTTCATTACCGTATGAGTCGGTGAAAAATTCAATTATGAAAAATGGCCGCACAACTCAAACGATGAAAAATCCAATTGGAATCCAATTGAAATCCAATTGAAATGAGAGAGAAAATGAGAGAATACTGTCAGAATTTATCATTTAGAACATTTTAGTACTTTTTAGATCCGGAATCGCTTAGAGTGGGTTCGTGAAGTGATAAAATGAAAAAACTGTATGAAAACTGAAATGATATATTTTTTCACTTCACAGCTTCACAGATCGGGAATTGACCCCCAGCTTTTGTTTTTTTTTTTTATTATTATTTTAATCTTCCCGCGTATTAGTTATTAATAGTATCCAGTTTCCATCATACAGTACAGCCTTAACACTTTTCTGTTTCCTTAGCCCAGCACAGAAAAAGTTCCACTCATTAGCTTTTATTAGGCAGTTCGTAATCAACAATATCACGCGGGCGTGGGTTTGATAATATATTTAATTTTTAAATAATTGCCAACCTTTGTGGTGTATATAGCAATAAAAACAACTTTCTTTTGTGCACTATCAAGTTTATAACCACCGAAACCATCATACCCAATTGTTGGTGGAAGACGTCACAATACTATATTACATAAATTGTGATTAAAGTTCACATTTTTCACCGCTCATCATGTTTAATGATTTAATTAAGCAAAACGTTTTTCTTAATTCAATACGTGCAATTTTAATTCTTTACAATCCACCATGAGATTAAAATTTTTTTAATTGAATTTTTATTAATCAATCTGATTGTTTTAAAATCGATGTTAAATAATCACTTATGTAAATTTTCGTACTTATGCGATTAAGCAGTATTGGTGTCGATCTGATTGTATGTACGAAATAACCACAAGAGACAAATTTTTTAACTATTGAAACAAAAAATGCAATCAATCTGATATAGGAGCAAAAACATTCCCAGAATATTTATCAGCAACCAGAAATTTGATTGTGACACCATACCTATTGTTTATTCAAAAAACAAAACTTCATTTGCATTGAAGTTTTCAGAACTAGAAAATGGAAGTGATTTTTTCAGCTGATTGCAAAATGGCTTAACATAGAGAATGGCGCGGAAGACTGTGAAAATTTAAGTACCTATGTTCGATTGGGGTATTACTATTCAACAAACTCATTCAAGGAACAATTTTTTAATCTTGTGATTTGTTGTATACTTTTTAAAGCCTAAAGCTATAAGCTACCCGTATTTATGAGGAATGAGAATCATTGAAGAATTGAAAGAATAGTGGTTTTATTTAAACGACATTAAATCGCAATATTGTGATTGGTTGTAAAACAATTATATCACATGTAAGTACAAATTAGAGTACAATGCCTCGTCACATTAGTCGTGGATGAGGAGGATGTGTTGATCGTCGAGGATAAAACGCTCAAACAACTTACCGGTGGCGATTAAATAGAAGCGCAGGTGAATGAGTAGCAAATAATTTAAGTGCAAGCGACGAGATTGTCAGCACACGTGTAGATGATGGCAAGAAAATCTCCAAGAACGAGCAAATATGATCATTGGGGTAAAGCGGGGAAAACAGAAAACTGAAACGACAGCGCCTGCAAATACATCGCTCACTGACACGTGCACCTCTTTTCCGATCAGCATTTTAATATAGAACAAGTATTCCGACATTACAAAAGTCATCTTAGGGTCAAGAATGCAATTCATATAAACACAAAAGAGAATCGGCCGTTTTATGCTATGCGTCTTGAAAAGTTATGGTGCCACAAGTGAACTCGCTGCTAAACTATACTTTTTTGAATGGAATCACAAGTTAGTGAAAATAGTGTTAGTACGAAAATCTTATTCTTGCTTTCAATTTAAATCACATGGAGCAACAAAAATTACTCAGAACGATGATGGCCGGAGTTTGGAATCGACGATTAAAGTTCAGGGTCAAGCATGTCATCTAATTGGTTTCCTGATGTCAGGCTCTTTGTTTTTGTTTCCCGAAAGCATATACTTTTGCTCCTGTATCCATTCTTCCAAAAGCACGCTCACATCTTCCCCATAACACCCATATAATCGATATCGGCTGTGTAAGCGAGTAACGTACAGACTTTTGAAGGCTAATGCCTCTGGTGTTGATGCTTCAGCTTGAGCTTTCCACAACTACTACAATATGATCTAGGTTCGTAAGACTTTTGCAAGGTGACAGCTAATCTCTATATAAACTTTCATAAACGGCCTTAAAATCGGTAGGAAAGTGGTGTATATCGATATTATATTCAAATGATTTTTCAAAGATCTGGTATTTTTGTTTTTTGGTAGTACATCTTTCATCTTTCAATCTCTGGCTGCTATGGATTCACGAATAGTCTGAATAGGTTCTAGCCTTCCCAAACGTCTTATCCTTTCACAACGTTTGTTCGTGTGAGTAGTGAACAAGTTGTGATCATTTGCACCTTGACTACAACAATTGAGTGCTTCGAAAGTCAAAGTCGGGAACAAGGAAAGTTCAAACATCGATTATAACACAAGACGAGTGTCCTGCGTTGTAAATTTGGCTGTTGGTTGATTAATCTTTGTATCGTCATGTATCTTAATGAAATTTAAGACGAGTGTAAGCATGTGTTTCTTAACATCCACAGGATTTAACCCAGCAACAAAATTGGTTTACAATAATTTACCTGAGTACGTTTTCTAAGGTTTTGTTATGAATGCGATGCTCAATTATGAAATCTTTCTCTAGTTTTGCAATGAAATCGTCAAAATGGATTTTCTCGCCATGTTTAGTAAGTGGTTCATATGTTTTTTCGATTAGCTCGTAGAAAAAATCATTAAAATTATCGGTTTTTCTCTTCTGTACAAGTGTGAGGGCACATCAGGCAATTGCTGGCATTTAGCCCAGATGTGTACACTCTAAAACGCTCATAAACAGAAGTTTGGCTGATAATTGATAACCATATCCCTGAGTACCCTTCTAGCAACAAATACACACCCTACTCAAAGCAGCAACTTGTCATCATCTTCATGCCCTGTCTATTATATGGTACTAAATAAGGAGTTTAGCTATATCTACTTTACAACAGTGTAGGTCTTCCGCTTGTTTACCGATTGTAAGTAGCTCATTATGGCATCTTTCGTCCACAGGTGCAGAGGTTTTTCAAAAGTGAAGTCATTATCGTTGTCCAAGGCTTTTGGTCTCCTTGGAACCAGTTGCTTTATGTGGTTGGGTAGTTAAGCGCACGCATATAGCCCCTAACCTAGAGAGTCCGATTATTTAATATTTGGGCCTTTAAGATCTATGCTCTAGTGTCAGTTCCCTGCTGTAGAGGTTAAAGATCTGCCGTTAGTTCTCCAAAATATGAATTTTGGTACAGAGATCTAGAACCTAATGATTGAACATATTACAAATCCGAAATTAACTCTGGCTGTTCGTGATTCTTTGTTACTATCTCCCGCCCAGACAACTGATCCAATTTAAATGAAATTTTTTTTCAGAGATAGCCTAGAGCCTGAAGATGGACATGAACTATAATAAGTAATCCCTTTATTTCAACGGGAACGACACCGTAAACGTGAACCTTGAAACTGCTGGATCGATAAAGAGAAGAAATGTCCATCTTGATCTTCAAATTAATTTTGGCAATCGGGAATTGCTATGTTTAAGATCGATTTCGTCGCGGACTAATGAGATAATAAACCTTTTGGTTCCCCGTATTGGTTGAATTCCCACTGATTTGTCATTTAAGTTTATAAGAGTGCAGTTTTCTCTGAAACCAGTATTTGATATTAGTAAAGTTGCAGGTTCAGAAAAAGACCATGGCAACTCAGTGTATCAAACCCGCAAAACCTCTTTATTTGTATTAAGATGGAAAAGTAAAAACGTCGTGTGCAAACATGCACTAAAATAAAATAACTTAAACAATGGTTACTTTAGTACATGAATGTGTTTTAACAAATTAAAAATGCTGCCGAAAGTCACTATTCCACGCGGACGAAGTCGCGGCCACAGCTAGTAGATAATAATAAAAAAAAAAAACTCTTCAGCAGCCTATACTATTTATTGATCCGAACTGGAAAGTGGATTATCCTGACCGCTAGAGTACTTTTACGTAAATTCACTCTCAGCAGTTTAAGAAAAGTTTCCCATAAGTCCCGGCTTATCAATAAGCTTTATGGACTTTTAAAAGTAAGAATACCTCACGAATCAGATGAATTAGAGAATTTTGATGACTGATTACCTTCCGCATTGATACTTTATTGTTACTCTCCAATCTGTTTCACTTTTTCTCAAGTCATCAAGATTCACTGTTCACTCTGCAATTTAAAAAAATAAAAGAAAAAGAATTTCAATCCAAAACAAAATTCTCGAACTTTATCTAAACCTTATTTTTCGTCATCGTCTCATCCTTTGTTCTCAACAATAAAACTTATTACCAAATTTTGTTTCCAATTCAATTTAATTTGATATTAAATGTGCGAATAATGTTTTCCAGCAAATTCAATACTTCAGCAACTCTGTTCCGTACATTTTTCTTTTCAAAGACACAAGGCATATCATACAAGAAACTTTCCTCCATCGATTTGAGAAAAGAAAATGAAAAATACTTTAAAAAGTTTACTCTCTCAATTTCTATGACCAATTCGTTTTTGGGGCAGAACACAAAAGAAGTGGTGTAGAATTTCTAAAGTAAAACTTCGATTCCCATGTCCCATAAAGTCAAAACTTTAGTTCATGATACTCGTACGAGAGTTTTTTTTTCGCTGATTTTTGTGTTTGTTACGTTCAACCCCATTCTATATTTAGTTTATAAGTGTTTTACATTGTAAGGATTACACACCATTCCAAATGCCGGGCTCGCCACCTCTGCCTCACTTTCTCCACCCAGGCAAAGTGACAATAACAATAAAAATAAAAATTTCCAGTAATTGGAGTTTCTCTAAGTAAAATGTGAGCGCAATCACGTAAAATTGTCTAACGCAGCATGAAGAACGAGACACATAGCAAGTCAAGCAAGTTGTTAAAGAGATCTAAGGACTACTTATACAGCCGAACCGCCTAGCTCAAGTGTTCTTAATGGGTGGCAATTTCATCGCGCAGTCGTCCCTATATACAGACTTGATAAATTGGTGTGTGCTCAACTTCAGCGACATAGCTCGACACAGAGGTTGTTTTCAAAAGGCTGTCTCCAATAAATTACTTTAAAGAAAAAGGAAAATATTTACATTCAACGCACCAGAGTTTTCTACTTGAAAATCTAATTTTAGAATCTTTCCAGAGGAGCCCTATCAAATTGCAATACATGTACATCTTCATTGTAATAAAACGGCGGAGCTTTTCATCATTGATATGCAATTTCTCTTCATGACCTTTACGAGTGAAATATTGAAAATATGAAATTCATATTGCTGTTGACGACGGTGCAATGGTTTGGTGGCTTACAAAACATTTCAAATTGAAGGTTTTAAACTAGGGTTCCCACTTTGATTAAATCCAAGAAAGTCAAATGATTTGTTGTGATGATGTGAAATTTAGCGAGTATGATTATCAATTGAAATTGGAACAAAATTTGGTCAATGTGAACCTGGCTAGTTATTGGAAATAAAAAATCTGTCTGCATAGGTCGACAGCGCTCGCCATACCCTTTCACAGTAACGGCTGCTTCTTCCTCAATTTAATTTCGTTAGCAAAAGTGTAAGCCGCAACAAACACTCAGTTTTCTTGTTTTGTTGACGGTTTGAAATAGAGAAGAGTGAAATGAGTGCCTTTTAACAAGACCGATAATGTTCAACGTATAATGGACAAAGCGTTTTATGAACTTCCCGAACAGATTAAGCAGCGACTCGCAGCACAGTCACACTCTGGACTTCTACTCACCAGCTTCTATCAGTTAACAGTAGACCGGTTCAAAAAAGTTACTATTTTTTTTTCTCGAAACAATTCGATTTTAACCTTCGAAGAGGTGTAAATTTGAGGTCGAAATATTAATATTTAGAGGTCCCTCATCGCAGATTTACATTTCCCATACAAATTGTATAGAGAGAAAAACATTTAAATTTTGGAGTTTTATATTTTGGTCTAGAAGCAAAGTGCCGGGATAAACGTTACATATATTTTTACAAAATTAGTTGCTCTACAAAAAAAAGTCTCTTATCATTTTTCGACAATTTCACTCCTTCAACACCTTATTTTGCCTCAACTCACCCTAGGTTTTTGTTGGATCGAGTTGATGGCGGTATTTTTTATTGAAATGACAGGAATGTGTGTCGATTTTGAGGTTTAGTATTTTTTGAGGACTGCAAAACCCTGGTTTTTTGGACAACTCATAGGACTTCAATGTGTTGTTGTCTGTTTATGATGCAAAATTTCTTTTTGGAAAAAGTCTAAGCACGGTACACCCCATAGTATCAAAACCGACTTCCTCGTTAAAGGCTGACACGATTTTGCTGAAATTTCATATTAAAAAAGTCGTAGATAACATAAAAAGTTTGCATATTTTATGGTACCTTTATTTTAATATTTTCAAAACGGTGTTGCTGATTCATTTCAATTTTCTTGTCAAAACATCTTCTGGCAAGATCTTAAGACTTGCATACCTTACTTTTAAAATACTTTTTTATTAAAAAAATAAAAAATAAAAAACCGTTTTTTAAAAAACTGCTCTTACGATTTTGGTTTAATTTTCAACGTTTATAAGTACTAGCAATTGCAAAAGAATGGCGTTTTTGGATTTTCGATTGAAACCTTTGGAATATTTAATTTTAATTTTTTTCAATATTTTGCGTGATTTTTATTATTAAAGTGTATTTGGCAACCCTGAGCCCACCAAAAAATATTAAAAGCGAGTACTAGGACCTTTTACTCAGCCTTAATTTTTTGGTATTGTACTTAGCACACAATCGCAAGTTCGTGCCCATTTTTTCAGCGCCTACCACAACGCACGTCCACCTGTAACTAAACCTTCGGCTTCGGCCAAAACTTCGGTCTATTTCGGTCGAAACCGAATTCTTAGCGGATTGTAGTTTTTTTAGCCGAATGTGCCCGAATCCGAAGACCTAACTGAAGCTTCGGTCGGACACTAAAATTTTTTATTAATTTTAATAATACCTCTTCTGGTCAAGATCAAAGACTTGAAGACTAGATTTTTAAAAATAGGGGAAAATTAAAAATTGGTTTTCAATAGCTGGTAGTACGATTTTGATTGAATTTTAAACAAGGTTCAGAACTTTTTTTAAAAAAAAAACACAAAAAATTCGAAAAAATGAATGAAATATTTATTTGAATCGATAGTTTGAACCTTGCAATTTAATGTTTAAAGATAATTTCATGCAAATGTTGACCGCGGCTGCGTCTCAGGTAGCCCATCCGGCTGAGTCCAATTTTGGCATACTCTTTCACACATATCGGCCGGTATCTCACAAATGAATGCATGGATGTTGGCTTCCAGTGCGTCAATCGAAGCGGGCTTGTCCCTATAGACATTAACCTTGACATACCCCCACAAAAAATAGTCTAATGGTGTCAAATCGCACGATCTAGGCGGCCAAATGGACAATTGCTCAGAAGGTCGAGAATGCCGACCATAAAATGGAAGCAGCACGCGATGAACATTTCGAACCGAGCACGAATTTTGATAGTAAAATTCAATAATTTGCAAGCGTTGTTCAATTTGTAAGACGATCCATGGTTAAATTGCAAACCAAACTGAACCTGTTTGGCAGTGACACAAGGTACTAAGCACACGTCAGCTGTCAAAACCAGTGTTGCCAAAACCAAACCAGCTAAAAAATCACCCGTTAGTATCATATGAGATTCAATTTAATTTTCATAGTTAATGTGTACTTAGCAGCCCTGTAACACCAAATATATTTCGAAGAGCAAATACCAAAACCTAGCCTCAAGATCTGAATACTGTAACAATATTCGAATATGTTCAACATTCCCAGCCTTTGCTAAATACTCGCCGCGCAGGGGGCTGTGAATTACGTGCTCACACAAAGCTGATCAGCGCCTGCAAGTATCGGCTACTCGATTTGCCGCTGGGTATAAGTGCTTTTGTAAAGTCGCCTGTACTTCAGCACCAATCGCTTAGCATTCACTGCTGTCGCTCAAACCTCTTTCGCACTAATGCAAAGTTGAGGGTGGTACTGAAGACGACTAAAGAAGGAGACAAGTCACGCTTATATTTTTAGGCTAATTGCCATATATCAAATAATAAGAATGGATTACTCTTCCGATCGACTCCACGATCACAATTCACTTTATTTCCAAATTTATGTTCTATTTATACAAAGCTACTATGTTCGAGTTCTGGTTATCGAACGATCGACTACACTTCGATATCCGATTAGAACGCTTCATCATCACATTCTTTTCGGTGAGCGCCAATGACCTATATCATAAACAAATGCTCATACCCAAAGACTATTGCTGTGACATAAACAGCGCGCATGCAGCCAAAGCAATATGATCCCTTACTACTTCTGTCGGCTGGCAGTGGCCTGCCGTTGGGAATCATATTGTTCTGAGTACAATGCACTCTATGGATACACAAGCAAGTCAAGTGTTATGCATTTATATGCAATGCAACTGAATGTGAGAGGATCGGATATCGAGGCACAGTCGAAGGTTGACAACCCGTTAATAGTTGTAGAGCAATTAATTAAGAGGTCGTTGGCTGTGACTCCTTCACACCACCCTTCCTGGGGAAAAAGAAGAAATCAAGACAAGAGTGTTGATTTCTACTTTTCCACGACTCTTTTACAAATACGGGAGTATGAAAAAAAAAAATTTTTTTCTTTTATCATATTGTATTGAACATTGTGGCTATTTCTGGATGTTTACTTTTAGTTAATATTTCAGTATTAATTGTGATATTTACATTAGTATTATATTTTGATTAGTTTACTTTTCATTAAAATTTAGTCAGTGTTTGGTATCATTTGCGATATTTACATTTTAAAATCTAGTTCTCTTTTTTTTTATGTTTTGCAGTTTTTGATACATATATTTGTTTTGATACGTCACATTAGTTATAGGGTACATACAATGTTCAGTATTTACCTTTATAGTTCATATGTTATATATTTTCAATATTTACAGTAGTTATCAATATATGTATATAAATTTCTTTTTTTTTTGTTTTTTGTTTTTTTTTTTTTTTTTTTATTAGCAATAATTATTAGATCAATGTATTTAAGTCAATGCATTTAAGTCAATCTATTTAAGTTAATCTATTTAAGTTAATCTATTTCAGTTAATCTATTTAAGTTAATCTATTTAAGTTAATCTATTTCAGTTAATCTATTTAAGTTAATCTATTTAATATATTTAAGCCAATGCGCATTGACATGTTGATAGTTTCTTATAATTAGTTTAATGTGACCTTAGTTCTAATTTTACAATTACTTTTCAACTAATTTTACATGTTTTTTTTTTTTCAAAATACACGAGTTTTGTACAATAATAACAAAAATGTTTTTGATATATTTTTCTATTTAATGAACAATTAGTCTCTATTTTAATTTAACAATTCCTCAGATTAAACAATTCTTCAAATTACAATGATAGCATATAAATATAAAATGGTTTTAACCTATTTTTGTGAACAATTAATTTCTTATTGTCACATTGGATTTCACAATTCACTCCTTTTTGTGATAATACTTCGTAGGGTCCTATATATATCGGGTCTAATTTCTTTCTACTTTCATTTCTCAACAGGACTAAACTACCTACATTGAAATCAACAGTTTTAGCTTTTGCATCAGCATCGTATCTATCCTTCCTAGAAATTTTCTTTTGTATTAAAGTATCCCTAGCGTCTTTATGAGCAATTTGTAGCCTATGTTTAAGGTCTATGACATAGTCCTCGTAGTTGTAAACTGGTTCAACTTTCTTTGTAAGATTGGAAGGCAAGTTACATTGTCTCCCAAATACTAGCTCAAACGGGGTGTATCCTGTTTCTGAATGTATTGAAGTATTGTAACAGAAAACATAGTAGGGCAACCAGTTGTCCCAATCTGTATGTTTCTCATCTACATAATTTCTAAGATATGCTCCTAAAACCTTATGCGAATTTTCTAGTGCTCCAATACTTTCGTGATGGTACGCTGTGGATTGTAGCTGTTCTATCTTTAATAGTTTACACAGATCTTTGAAAACTCTATTTATAAATTCTGTACCCTGGTCAGATGCTATGGTAGCAGGGACTCCATACTTTAGGATAAAGCCTTCTACAAGTCCCTTAGCTACGGTATAAGCCTCCTTATTTGGCAAAGCAATAGCTTCTGTAAATTTCGTTAGTTCGTCTTGAAGTGTTAAAATGTATTTTGACCCGTTTTCTGTCTCGTCAAGAGGTCCAACTAAGTCAAGGTATATTTTGTCAAAACACGTTTCTGCTGTTGTAGTGATAGTCATTGGTTGTTTTTTGGGTTGTATATGCTTATTTCGTTGACACATAGGGCAATGCTTAACGTATGTCGTCACATCGTTTTGCATCCCTGTCCAAAAGTATTTTTTCTTGATGTTACGCAACATGCGATTTATTCCCGCATGTCCACTTGTAGGTAACATATGGTAATCGTTGAGTATAAGTTTTTGTTTTCCAGGGTCCGTTACTCTTATTTTATTATCAATTATGTGCACTTTTATTTTACTTCCTTTGAATAATTCTTCTATCTTTTTCTTTAATATATATAATTTCTCTTTTCGACGGCCGTCTGAGAGTTTACCTAACTCTTCTTTAGTTATATAAATATCTTTAATTGATAGAGGTCCGCAAATTGTACGCACGTCCCTCAACAACATTTTGTCAAATGATGCCGATCGAGCAATAGTGGTATTTTTGGATTCCTCTTCATTATTTAATAATGGTTCACCATTATTTTGCACGTCCCTCAACAACATTTTGTCAAATGATGCTGATCGGGTAATAGTGCTTATCTTTGACCTATTTAATATCAAACAATTATTCCCTGGAATGTATCCTAAAATGAGGTTTGGACTTATAACTCTGGTACCTTTTAATAAACTGTAATCTTTGTCTTCATCTTTGAAGCTATTTAGTATTTTCAACTAGACTATTTTTAGCCCCTTTTCTGGCGGTTTAAGAAGCTCACTTATGATCTTTTCTTTCTCTAATTTACTTGTTGTTGGGTTTTTTTCTTCTAAATTTGAGTTTCTAGCTTGTGCTCTTGTTGTGACACACACAAATAAATTCTGTAAGTCCTCTGACTTTAGTTGTATTCTACTTAGTGCATCCGCAGTGCAGTTGTCTTTGCCTGGTGAATACTCCACAGTAAAGTTATATTCCTCTAATATTAGCCTAAATTTAGTTAATCTACTTGAAGGTTCTTTTAGTGAGAACAGATATACTAGTGGTCTATGGTCTGTTAGTATTTTGAAACGTCTTCCGAAAAGATACGGTCTGAAATGTTTTACTGCCCATACTATAGCAAGCAATTCTTTTTCTATAGTACTATAGTTCTTTTCGGCTTTATTCAACGATTTACTTGCGTATGCGATAGGTTTATCATCAAAATTCGATATAACAGCACCTAAGGCAAATCCAGAGGCGTCTGTGCGGAGTATGAATTCTTTTTCAAAATTTGGAAACTGTAAAATATTTGGGCTTATTAGGAATTCTTTTAGCAAATTAAATGAGGTATTGCAATCTTCGGAAAATTTAAATTCTACGTTCTTTCTTAATAAACGGTTTAAGGGAATTGCTAGTGTTGCAAAATTTGGTATGAATTTTCTATAGTAGTTAGCAAATGCTACAAATCTCCTTACTTCGTCTGCATTTTGAGGGACTGGATAATTCTTCATTACTATGGATTTTGATGGATCTGGTATAATACCTTTGTCTGATATTATATGACCTAGATATAAAACTTCTTTTCTAAGGAAAGCACATTTACTTGGATGTAGTTTGAGACTTACTTCTCTCAGTCTTTCGAATACTTCAATTAAATTTTTATTGTGGTGTTCTAGATTTTTCCCGAATACTATAAGGTCGTCAAGATACACAAAACATTTTGAATACGCTAGACCGGACATTGCTATAGACATCATTCTTGAGAATGTACTAGGTGATATCTTCAAACCCATTGGCAGTCGTTTTAATTGATAATGACCGTTTTCAGTGGAGAACGCTGTGTAGGGCCTACTTTCTTTTTCTAATTTCATCTGGTAGTATCCTTGGCTTAAATCTATACAGGAGAAATAAGTTGCACCTCCTACCATATCGAATATGTCAGTTATGTTAGGCAATGGAAATTTATCATCTTCGATAACGTCATTAACTTTTCTATAATCAATTACTAATCGGAATTTTTGCATTCCTGTTACTGGGTCTTTCTTTTTTGGCACTACAAGAATAGGTGAGTTCCATGCTGATACCGATGGTTCAATAATGTCGTTTTTAATCATCTTCTCTACTTCGTTTTGTATGTCATTTTTTTGTGAATGAGGTAATCTATATGGTTTAGTATACTTCGCCGTTGCTCCTACTTTAAGTGATATTTGGGCTTGACCTATATGTGTGTATGTTAGTTTATCGTTTTCTAAATGGAAAATATCTTGAAATTTAGTGCAAATAGCTTTAAGTTCTGATGCTTCTTCTGGGTTTAAAGTGTCAAAATTAATTTGTGAAAGTAATTGTTGTGTTTCGTTTTGGAATTTGTTGTCTGTTCATACGCCAGAATGTGGTACTCTGAAAGAGCTTTGGAGTCTGGTTCTACCCATTTTAATTTCACTTCTTCCTGTCGAGTGTTTAAAATTTTTATTGGTATTTTTCCGTCCTTTATCTTAGATATGGAACCGGCCATGAATACTCCTTCGCAAAGTTCTTTGGAGTCAAAAATTCTTGTGTCTGTATGTTTACTGTTCAACCAATAGGTGGCTTCAGATCTGGGTGCTATTGTTAATGAGTTAAGTTTATTTTGACTTTCTATAGGTAAAGAAATTTGACTATTGTTTAGCGATAATTTTAAAATGAAATGCTCTAGGTCAATTATAGCTCCAAAATCTGTAGGGAAGTTAGCACCAATAATGCCATCAACGGGCACGGGAAATGAATCTCCTACTACGTGAAAAGGATAGTTCGTTAATTGCTGTCCCAATAACAGTGTATTTTTGCAAGTTCCTATTGTTGTTAATTCTCCAGAAATACCTACTACTGTTGTTTTATTTAATATGTTTATTTGCATGTTCTTGTCTAGTGCTTGTTCTTTTATGGTGCAAATGGATGCGCCTGTATCTAGTAAAAACTTTGTACTCTTATTATTAGTATTGAAAACTACATATAGGCCGTTTATTATGCCCCCTGTACATATTATATGTTTTATTGGGCTTAAATAATCCCCCCCGATAGGTCGGCTCACCCCTCGGTGGGTACTTCGTTTCCCTCATTTAAAATATAGGCTGATTCTCTATGGGTGCTACGTCTTATTCTGTTATCATTAGGGTCGCTTTGATTGTTACCTTGTCTGTTATTTCTGGGATGAAAATTATTTTGGTTGTTGTTTATTCTACCTCTGTTGTTATTGTAATTATGTCTATTAACGCTATTTTGTTGAATTGGGTAGCGAGTTTGTGTTGAGCTAAATCTTGATTGATTTTGGGGAGAAAAATTGTTGGATCTTGGAAAATTTCGCGGGTAATTATTATTACTAAAAGTATTTTGCCTTATTGGGTTCCGGTTTCTATTGTCGTTATTGTGGTAAACAGGTCGGTTGTAGTTGGGTCGATAGTTATTTCGGAAATTTTGCGCATTATGGTTAGGATTCGGATTGTAGCTATTATTTGCATAACGGATTGTTTCTGTAGCTCCTGCAGGGTTCGGAGCTAACTCCAACAAGTGGGAGATAGCCTCCTGCATTTTGACGTGTCGGGCGCTATCGAGGATAATTTTGTATCTTTCATTGACCCCTTGCTTTAAGAAAGCTAAACCTCTGCGTTCGTTTGCTAAAGTCAGCGTTTCCCTAGCTTGTTCCCCTTGAATGCTAATTTCTAATTCTGTCATTTTTGATATAAGATCTTCTACTTCTGATACGAATTCTCGCATCGGCCTATTTTTCTGGCGTGATCTGTCTAACTTTGATTGTATGCTCTCAATAGTTTCCCTATCTCCACATTTTTCGGTTATATTTGTTTTTAACTGCTCTAGAGTTTCAGGTTTAAGTGACCCTAGTTCTGTCAATGCCTTGCCTTGGATTTTACATTTGAGTAGGAATTTTATTAATATAGGTTTGGATGCATCGTTAAGGGTGTCATGATAGAATTCAATACTATTAAGAAAGTCTCTTATGTTTTCGGTTCTTCTATCTGCTGTCTCGCAGTTGAGTACTGGCAGCTTTTGTGCTTTACTATAATCGAAATCTGCCATTTTGTTAATGATTCCTATTTCTTGTGAACTAGCTGTTACTATCTCTTTTTTGTCTAAATTACTTTCTATTTTTTTCTGTACCTGATGTTTTTGATTCTATTTCTGATTCTGATTCCGCATCTATTTCCTGAATATTTTGACTAATTATACTTTCTGACAGTTCTTTGTATTCTTTTGCTTCTGATGTTAATTGCGTTAGATATTTATGTTCATCTTCTGTGAGTTCTTTTTGGTTGTAAAGGGTAAATTCTTTAATGAATTCAACCCATAAATTAGAGATCTCTACTAGCTTCGCATTTGCTCCTTTTGTTTTCCTTTTGCGGTTAGGAGTCTTTTTTAAGTTTTTGTAAAAAATTTTTAAGTTTGCTAGAGCTGTTTCTAGTGGTTTGAAGTCCATGAAAAGTTAAATATATTTTTTTTTTTTTTTTACAGGAAAGGTAAAGTATAGGTAGCTAATAAATTATTTTTATTATTATTTTTTTTTTTTTTTTTACAAAATTTTATACAGACATTCTTCTGCTTACAACATTATTTTTTATTATTTGTTTTCTGACATTACTTTTAAATTTATTCTTTAATTGCTCAAAAACGTACTTTAGTATTACCAAGATGATTATTAAAGTTATTATTGTCTTTACGTCCAATCCAAAGTAGACTGACGCAGAGGAAACGTTTTGTTGAGGGCCGTTGTTATTTACGACTACCTCTTCCTTTGAATTAGATTTTCCCATTATATTCTATTAAAAAAATGATTCTTTACCCTATTGTAATAATAACTAACTATCTTACTAATTTTGCTTCTTGCTCTGGATTACTTCCTTTATGGAAATTTTTTCTTTTTTGAGAATTTAGACATTTATATCACTTAGCGCGTGTTGTATTGAAATTAACATTTATGTTTTATCATTTTGGCAAGCACATAGCAAAGATTTGATATTAAAATTTACATTACAATTCTTGGAACTTTTTGTACACGTTCCTTAAACACTGAGAGGAAAAAAAAATCACAATTGATTTTGGCTGGCTTTTGGTATGTAGTTGGACCTTTAGGTCCGACGTGTTGCGCTGCTACTTGATGAAGCTTGGATATTGGAGGTCCAACGCCGAATTCATGTCTATCGTTATCGTCTTTAGTGTCTTTTTTTCTTCACCACTGGTTGATGAAGTTGGTGGGCCCAGGTGGGGCTGATTTTTTACAGGGCATGAACTCACAGCCCAGAGTACAGTATGGATCTAACCAGGCAGTTGCCTGCATTAGTTGGAGTCTTATTCCTCGTTTTGAGGTTATCGGTTGCTTGAGTTGAACATTACAACTCTGTAGAAGTTAATAAAAAAAACGTGCGGTATACTATCGGCCACAGTTTTACACTTCTTTTTACAGTTTTAGATAAACAGTTAATGTTTTACGGTTTATGTTTTAATTTTTCAGTACCGACAGCGCGGCGAGAGAGAGAGAAAAAAAAACTTCTTTGAACAGGAAACTAGGAAAAAGACTATAAGTTTGTCTTGTCCCAAAACACTCTCTCTGAACACTCTCTGACTCCTGGCAGGTTCGCCATGTAAAGTCGCTTGCACTTCAGCACCAATCGCTTAGCATTCACTGCTGTCGCTCAAACCTCTTTCGCACTAATGCAAAGTTGAGGGTGGTACTGAAGACGACTAAAGAAGGAGACAAGTCACGCTTATATTTTTAGGCTAATTGCCATATATCAAATAATAAGAATGGATTACTCTTCCGATCGACTCCACGATCACAATTCACTTTATTTCCAAATTTATGTTCTATTTATACAAAGCTACTATGTTCGAGTTCTGGTTATCGAACGATCGACTACACTTCGATATCCGATTAGAACGCTTCATCATCACATTCTTTTCGGTGAGCGCCAATGACCTATATCATAAACAAATGCTCATACCCAAAGACTATTGCTGTGACATAAACAGCGCGCATGCAGCCAAAGCAATATGATCCCTTACTACTTCTGTCGGCTGGCAGTGGCCTGCCGTTGGGAATCATATTGTTCTGAGTACAATGCACTCTATGGATACACAAGCAAGTCAAGTGTTATGCATTTATATGCAATGCAACTGAATGTGAGAGGATCGGATATCGAGGCACAGTCGAAGGTTGACAACCCGTTAATAGTTGTAGAGCAATTAATTAAGAGGTCGTTGGCTGTGACTCCTTCACACTTTACTGAACAGATATGTCAACATAGTTCGGCATTCTCAATTGTCAAATCATAGACAAAAACCATCGAAACTTCTCATGCAGCTCAAAAAAACAATCTTTGCTTGATTTTAAGAAAGTGGAATATCTCAGGTTTTTGATTTATTTAGGAAAATCATAGCAATATGGTTTCATTTGATGATTGATCAATCTGACTGATGCGTTTTTACAAAGTGTATGCAAATAATGAACGCATTTTACTCAAATTCTTTAAAATGTCACTTTGCACCTTCATCTTTCAAGCGCTTCAATTAACAAATGAAAACAGCACGCGGTTGTACGTACAGACGGTCCCCCATCTAACCACTAACAGCGCTCAACTCGACTTAAGACTACGCTGTGTGTATCAGATAATGAATAGAAATTGCAGCGTGGCACGTCAAGGCAAGCAATTACTTTTTTACATACTTTATACATATTTCCATGTCTGACATGTGAAAGCATTTTCAGTCAAATGTGAAAATCGAGCAAAATAGAATTAAATGCAAAAAATATAATAAAGTGGCAACTCTGATAATGCATCAGAAAACAATGGAACCGCCGAATAATATTGCCTGTAATATGCGAATGCTTCGCAACCGCATTTGATAAAAATATCACACATGAAAACACGATTGCGATGCAAAATCATAAAATTCTAAATTTTGTGGTTCCGAAATTGAGTCCTTTCGGAGAATTGTCATCGCCATCATCCTGCGGCCTTGCAAATCAGCCTTAGTAAAATGCTTTTAAAATTCTTTCAGAATATTTTCTGTTCGAATGCTTTGAATTTACTAAAACCTAATAACAAAATGAACAAGATAGCCCCCAATTCAAAATCTATTTTCCCATATAAAATCTATTTTCCATACATAGTTTTGGGGGAGATATGTAAAAAGAAAATATTTCATCACACACGAGCACACACCCACTTTAGACCATGAATGCAGCCATAAAAGTCCCAGGAAGGATATTGGCATTTTAAAAACGTAATGCACATGCACTGGGGCGTATGCGTGATATTTATTCCAATAAATTGTTTGATTGTGTATGCAACAATTCCGTTTAGTTGGCGGAAGGGGTGGATCTATAAAATAAATTTAAATAGAAATTGTATAGTCCATCACACAGGAGTAGATTGTATGTAAATGTATTTGTATATATGGATTGCTGGCAAATTGATTGACATGAACGATATTTGTGGGCTGGGTTGTTCGAGGATTGGGTTTGAGTATAGTGATTTCATGGTGTGTGGCAATTTGTCTTACTTGTGATGTAACAGGTACCGCATTAGCACATGAATCAAGTGATGAAGCGTATGTGGTGTCCATTTTTCACCGAGCGCTCGTGGCTATGTGTATCTTGAATGATAATCGTGTATGCTAATGGAATTGAGTGGATATGGGAGTGCACCCTTGTGATAATCTTAGCCTTTGGTATACAAGGAGAGTGCTTTCCACTCCATCATTTTGCAAGTTGATTGCCTTATTGCGTTTCAGGGCACATGGTTGAGTAAATATTTGTTTGGAAAGTGAACCGTACAATTCAGCTGACCAATATGGTTTGGTCGATGGATGTTATTTTAAGGGTTGCTCAATTTATTCAAATACCTACCCGAACGAAGCATTTCTAGAAATTTATGAATTGAATTGTGGTTAGGTCTAAGCAAGCAAATTAGTTAAATTCAAATGAAGCGATGGCTTGAATTGGCTTGATAGATTCTTCTATTATTAAGATTGTGTAGTGAGAGTAATGATTTGATGTTCCCTTAAGGGCTTTTAGAAAGTGGTTTTTAGATTTTGTGTGTTTTTGTTTTCTATTTTCCATGTAATTATATTAAGTGCTTGGTTGGGTATTGAACTGAGCAATAAACTAAGTGGACTGGGACTGTTTATTTAAAAGTAAATGAACTGTTTCAACTTTTCACAGCGGTATTTAAGCTTAGAAATGAACTAGAAATAATAGTGGTATATCTATTTTTCAGCGTGTGGTAGTACGTGCAGTCGCTTGCACATACAATGATGTTTATTTAAATAAAAGAACGTTTTTTACAAAATGAGACTGGTGAATATTTCAAAATCATTAAATGGCACGCAACTAGTGCTGCATGAAAAGTAAAACTTTACTTTGATAGAGCTCTTACATTATTTTGTCCTCGCAGGAGTTAAAATGCAACAGGTTCCGGTCCGATAAGTGAAATTAGAACTTTGATCAGTACTCGACGTTTTGAGATCTTAGGAAGCCATTCCAGCTGCTTTTTGTTGGACGTCAAACTGCTGTGTAAATGCTTGCTTTGCAGTATCTTAACAAAAGGTTTATCGATTGAAGTGGCTTCGTAGTTATTCAAAAAACAAGTGAATCTTTTTCAAACTTAACACCTAACTGCTCTAGGTACGAGTCCGCTATTAGGACCTGACAGGCAGAGTGAATACAAACAATACCCATAACGTTGCCAAAATGAAGCCCGCTCAGTAAAGTTTCGTCCACTATTCGAACCGTGGTCAATAACAACAAGAGTTCCTATAAGCAAAAGTGATTTGGCAGACTTGGTAAAGCTGAGCATTTGATTCGGCCTTAAAATGAGATATAAATTGATTAAGATAAATTAAATAAAAAACATGGTGGCGCAACGAAGCGATGAACCGCATTGCCTAGCGCATTTCTCAGAATCATGCCTTGTGAATGATTGGAGGGGTTCTACAATTTTCTGCAGGTTTCGAACGGCTAATCGAGAAAGCGCTTTTCATGGCAATGAATTTACTAATGGAGGACTTGCCAATGCCACGCGTAAGGCGCGCGCCACGGGCACCATCAATTTATCAATAATTGAATGAGATGTAAGTATTTAAATCTCATCAAAATGGAAATTTGATCAGATTGGTGGATTGGAAGTTATTAATGAAATTTAAACATTGATCACATGACTCCCAAAACTTCAAAGCTAAGTCAATCGTAGGAATATATGTCGAGGCAAAAATACTTCCCGCATACCCTTAACTTTAGCCAGTTTTACAATATTGGTCTTGAAATAGCGAAGAGAAAAAAATGAGGCGCAATGTCAAAGCCTATGAAAGCAATGAAAGTATTTCACGTTTCTAACAGAATATTTGGTTGAGCTCAAACAGAAAATCAACCTGAGGGTATGGAAGTTTAGGTGAATGGCGAGTGATTAGCAAAGCTTCCATTTTTAAACTGTAACTACTGTTCAAAGAATGGCCTATGTGGCCTTTTCTGAAAAATCCGATAAAACACAATCAGTTTGCTTTAGAACTATACTCAACCAAAAGCTTTCAGCTCCCTTTGTGCATCAATCAACGAAAAAAGGCACGACTGGGTCGGCAGAACTTGAAATCAAAGTCTCGAGGTTAAATACATGGCTTTTAAAACGTTTTTAAGATAACTTTAAATCGGTTACATTAAATTAAGTAAAATATTGTGAAGGTTTTTTGATGACATATAGAGAAAAGCCATTATTTTGTAATTTCTTACACATATTGACGCCTTTTAGTCAAAATCTATTAACCAGTTTTCGAAAACAGCTTTCATATTTTTATAAATTAGTTTTTCTGAAATCAAGTACTTAAGGCTTAAGATCTTTGATACCAGGAAATAATTCAACAAAAAATTTCAGAAAAAAAAAATTTATCACCGTTATAAAAACATGTATTTTAATAAAAATTTCAAAATAATTAGATTTTTCAAATGTTGACATCCAATCTTTCTTTGACAGCCTAAAACGTTCCAAATTTCTCTATACTACGATGATGGCAACCCGTTCCGACTTCGTTCTGAAAAACATTTCTATACATTCGCCGGTAGATGTTAACTTAGCACATTTCGTACGAAAACGATTGGTTTCGGGCAATTTAAGATTTTCTTAAAGTAACCTCAAATTAAATTTTTTTGTAATATAACTAAAGGGTTTTCCAATAGGTATGATATGATTTTGCGTTTCGGTCATTTGTAGTATGCCTAAATCTGTCATTTGTTTTTTATTGCATTCAGAAGTGCTTACAATTTCACCATTCGACCACCGTAAACGTCGTGAACTTCCTGATTTTGCCTAGGAACAACTTGAAATCGATAACGATTTTTTTAAGAAAATCATCTTTTACGATGAGGTTTATTTTCATTTGACTGGTGCGGTAAATAAACAAAGCTGACGATGAAAATCCACAAAATATTCATGAAAAACCATTACATTCACCTAAATTGACAGTTTGCTGTGGTTCTTGGGCTGGTGAAATCATCGGTCCGTTCTTTTTTCCAAATTAAGCTGGTAACACCATTACTGTCAATGGAGAGCGGTATAGATCGATGATAACCAACTTTTTATGGGCGAAATTGGAAAAAATCGATTTTGACAACATTTGATTTCAACAGGACGGGGCTAGGTGTCACACAGCAAATGCATCAATTGAATTATTGCGAGAAAAATTTAGAGATTCGATTATTGAAGGAAATGGTGATATTGAATGGCCTTAAAGAAGTCGTGATTTAACACCATTAGACTATTTCTTGTAGGATTATTGGAAGTCATTGGTCTTTCAAAATAAACAAGATTCTCTTCCAGCTTTACAAATCAATATTGAGCGTGCCACTCAAGATATACGACTTCATTCACTGGAAAAAGTGCTCGAAAATTGGGTTAATCGAATTTGTTGCAGAAGAAGTCCTGGTGTTCATTTGAATGACGTTTTGATTTAAAACTTGAATGTATTTATTGAAATGCATATTCAAAAAAAAAAAATTTGAATTTCATTAACAAAAAGTGTGGTTTTTTTTTAAAAAAAGAAATCATATCACTCTTATTGGAAAATCCTTTACTTAATATTTTCAGATGAAGCAGAATCAAGTCATCAGTTAAGAATCTAAAATCTGGGGAAACCTAATGAGCACTGCCAATTTTTTTTATTTCAATGTGGAAAAAAGCATTTGCCTCTATTGGGATTCGAACCACGAACCTCGCGGTTAACTGGCAGCCATGGTAACCATTAGCACAACAGCTATTGGCTTAACATCGACCAAACCGCTGCTCCAAAGCGACCAGCAATCTAATGAGCAAACATCGATTTCGACATGTGCAGCAAGGCATGCTATGTGTGAACCAGAGGCTGTCCAAATGGGTGCCATGACATTGTACCAAGTGACATTATGCCAAATCCAGAAATTCGGCAAAATGAGGCTTTGGTAAAGTGACATTGGGCCGAACATTAGCGTTTGGTAAAGTTTCGCTTTTGTGGAGCATCACAAAGCCAATTTGGTACCCTGACGCTCTTTAACGATTTTTCAATATAACGAAACAAATGAAAATATACCCTTGCTCAAATTTGTGAGTCATAAGAACGTATACAAATGGGTAAGAAACCGATCTCGTGTTAGCAAAAAAGTAAATAACAGACTAATCATCAGGGTTAGAACCTTGCTCCAATCGGAGTAAATCTACTCCAGTTTTGAGAAAAAAAATTTATTTACTCCACCACTCCGATTTATTGAGATCTACTCCTTTTTTCACTCTGAAAAATTTTAAAATCTTTCAGCCGAGTCTCATGAAAGTAAACTACAATCCTGTGTTATTCAATTTTGCAACCAACCCTGAATCTGAAGCTGTACTGTATCTATAGTTTTATACTGTTCTAAATGATCCCATTTATTTTTTTCTTCGTTTCTCGATCATTTCGTTCTCATTGGCAATGTATAACTATGTTAATAAGTTAAAGGAGCTAAAGTCGACGTAAGTGAAAATCGTGATTTCAATATCACATATTTTCCTTTTTGTTTACCTTTCAATTAATCTGGGCTCCGTTACTATACGACAAAAAATAGACGCTAAATTAAAAAAAATCAAAGCAACTTATGTTTAAATAGACAAAAAATGCTTGTCTTGAGCACAAATTGATCAAAACAATAAGAAAATATATTTTTTTTTTTTAAACGGATCAAGCCATGATATAAGCGCTTATTACATTTAGAAATCAGAAGAAATTATAGCTTATGTAGACATAGGTTGTTTTGAACGTAAGTAAATCGGATCATTTGATAACCTATGTCGACATAAGCCTAAAGTTAAGTTCAAAAAACCTTTTTTTATAAGTAGATGTGTGGTTGTTTTTAACAACGAAAAAAGATTTAATTTGAGCATATGTCCTGAAAAAAAAATCGTAAGTCTAGTACCTACAGTTTTAAGGCAATCACTAAAAACGTCTTTCGAAACTAGTTCACAAAACTTCATTTGATCGTACTGAAAATTTATAAAAATTGACTTTAGCTCTTTTAACTTATTGGCACAGTATATTCACATTAGTAAACTCGATTTCCCATTTAACAAGCTTTGTAAACAATTATTTACATACTTTAGTTCAAATAAACTTTTGTTAAATACAGTTATTGAAAATCTGAGTTTTTCTTTCGTTTTCAAATCTACTCCGGAAATTTTCAATTTACTCCACTTTTTTTACAAATCTGCTCCGAAATTCTACTACTGAGGTTCTAACCCTGCTAATCATACACTAAAGACTTGATTAAGAAGCTAAAAAGATGAGTTCTTACTTGGTTCATTTTTAAGATATAAGTGATCTCTCTCTCTCTCTCTCTCTCTCTCTCTATCTCTCTCTCTCTCCCTCTCTCTCCATCTCTATCTCTCTCTCTCTCTCTCTCTCTCTCTCTCTCTCTCTCTCTCTCTCTCTCTCTCTCTCTCTCTCTCTCTCTCTCTCTCTCTCTCTCTCTCTCTCCCTCTCTCTCTCCCTCTCTCTCTCCCTCTCTCTCACACACACACACACTTTCATACTTTCGCTGTCACACCACAAAGCACATTTCAGTATCAGTATGCAGTTCAGTGAGAGGTTAGAGATGTCACCCAGTCTAAGCTGGAATAAAAACTGGAGTGGAAACCCGGTATGTTTCTTATGTCAACCTGTCATTGCTGGTATTTAGAAAATTATGTTGGATTCTTCTTTTTTCTAGTTCTAGTGGCTTGAGTTTTTAAGATCTTACACGGAACGCATTCAAAGTTTTTGCTCGTTTATAGTAATCTTATGCTTACTTGGACTCAGTCTCTGATAACAGAATCACACAGAAATCCTTTTTTTCGTGAAATGTTCGTTTAACCCACGAGGCCGTAAACGGGGAGTGCGAATTCACATACTGCTTATTGATGGTTTTGAAGCCTGTCATTTTCAAAATAGGTGAAAACTTCTTGAAATAGTTAGTTTACATCATAAATGAGTTTTTTAAGCAATAAACGAAAAGCGATAAAGAAATAGTTCCTGGCATAAGATAATTCGGTGCAAGAGCCAATATCATTGCATCTGTTGCAATATTGTAATAAAAAAAGTCATATTATTACTCAAACAGCACACCTGACTTTGGCAATCACTTGCGTAAGATCTTTCAGATCAACTCTCTATAAGAGATCGATAAGACCTAAAAGGGGACTAATTAGAGAAGCCAACTGAATGAATTGAAATCATTCTTAATGAAGTCTTACAATGATCTCATAAAGAGCACGACATTCGATTGATCTTGTCAATATATTTTCAAAGAGCTCTGAAAACGAAAGAATATTTTAAAAAGGTTTAGTTAGGAGAAAACCACATTTGTATAACTTAATAGAGGTCATAAAGTGTTGTAGTCCTATCTAGATTAATATAAGAGCTTGCAAAGTGCTGAGAAATTTTCTACGATAGTTCTTCCAAAGCTTCTGCGTTGCTTAATTAATATCTGCTACTTAACTGACGCCAGTCAAATCATTTTAGTTTTAGTTTGCTTCGTTTTTCCCTGTTATAGTACGATTTGGTGTTAACCTGGCGTAATGCAAATCATTTGAATTAAAAATTAAAATGCATGTTTATATTTATTTATCGTTTTCAACTTTGGGAGCAGTTGGAGTAGCCCAATTTACATTTACATTATTTTCTTTTCTTGATTAGTTTGGTTTTCATTTCATTGTATGTTAAGTAGTATTGCCATAAAATTTGTTTCTACATATTATGATAAATGAAAGCCAAACAAATCAACAAAGCTAATCAAAATAAAGAGCCGCAAAATAAAACAATGTGGAACAGGTCTAACAAAATAATGAATGGGAGTTAATTTTACAGCGAGACAAGCAACAGAGTGAATGTTTGCCAAGTAAAAACTGCAAAAAAGAGTGTGAGTTGGTGATATGCGTGAAAATAATATATTTTCAGAAAGACCACAGCAACCGTGTTTAAAGCCTTTTGCACAGTAAGTCCTTATAGAGCAATGATTTATTTAAATTTAATGACAATTTTACATACAAGAAAATTAATTTCTTGCTGTTTTACCTAAGCAGACAACTACAGTTAACATATTTTATACCTTAAAGTCTACTTGTATGGTTTTTTACGGAGTCATAATCATATGTTATTGGGTTTTAAATTTATTCGTAGCACATATACAATACATCTACATTTTAATTAATGGTACAGCAATTCAAAAGAATTTATTCCCTCTGTCATCTGTAATTATAATGAGTTCTTATTAATTACTGACATGAAAGTTGATTTCTTATTTGTTCCTCGAACCACGTTAATTAAATTAAATAATACTTCACTTTTCATTCTGAGTTCCTCCCATGTCATTGGCCTCTGAATTCAAGAGCCTGCAATTATTTTCTTTTTAAACTACCATTTCAAAACTGATTAATGTCAATTATTTTCGAGAAGTAATATCAACAACCAGACAGCAAATTAAATACACATATACATATTACAATTGCGTATTATATTTAAAGATGTGCTCATATTCAATCGAATTTCTCCAGTAAGTAAAAAACTGATTAAATGTTCATGTCGATGAAAGATAATTGTGTGTTCTCGTAACTGATATGTGCAATTGTAAACAGGTACCATGCAATAGCTCTTATTTATTATTGTGCTGTGAATCTTTTGAGCCTCTGCGTTTTTGAATTTTCCATTTCATTGGAATAAAGCATACCTGGTGACAAAGAACGAGCTTTATCCTGCATTTGTTCTTCTATTTTTATACATATTGATATTGCTGATATGGGACCTACCAAGGAAAAACTGAATTTTTATAATATTTAACGAACAAAGAGCGGCAGGGACATTTTGGTGCACTGCAAATAAACTGAATAAAATTGGAACTCTTTGTGTTGGAAGGACTTAAGTGGTAAAACTTTAAACTTTTAAATTGAAGCCAAAATGATTTTGAGTATTTTGTCGATGAAAAAGTATTTATTTGACTTGGCGAAAACTGAAACACTCTTCGTTCTCGGATAGCAACAATGCTGTTGATTTTTTTTTTTTTTTTTGATATTTTAAACAATTTTTGTAAATATTTTGGCCATACAAATAAATTTCATTTGCTTGACATCATTGATTTCAGGAAGTCTAGATTCCTGTCTTAACTCAATAACTGGGAACTTAAAAAATACTGGAGCTTTCCTAAAATTTTTGCACCGTAAAAATGCTTTATTATCTTCTAGTATCAAAGACAATATTTCATCCCTATGTCAGCATTTTTTTAAAAAGCCATTTTATTCTTGAGTCACATAGATCGTATTTCATTTCCATGTTCTCACTGGAAGAGGCACTAGGCATGGGCGTAGCCAGGGGGGGCTTAAGGGGCTCACTTGCGACAAAACATCATCAAAACCCCTTCATAATAGTTCTCTAAAAGGATTCTTACTCTAACCTAGAAGCTGGTTTAGAGCGTGAAAAAATGGGTATAATTTATGAATTTTTTGTTGTGACTCAACAAAAAGATCAGTCGAAAATCTGTTAAAAAGGTTTTATAGTTAAGGTTTTAATATACAAATTCAAATTTGTTCGTGTTAATTAAATTCAAAATGGCGGATGTCCAGCATTTCTTCGGAGGGGCCTCATTTCATAGACGGGTCCATGGTCGACCTCGTAAATTTTGATCCTAGGACAAAATCCCGACGTACGTTGGATTTTTCCATATTTTGTTTTTCACGAAACGGTGCCCGTTTGAACAAAACGTTAAAATTTTCGCTATAAGAAACGACAAAATTGTTGATTAAAAAATATCTATGCAATATAAAAAAAAATCCTACGTATGTACGTCTCCGGAGAAAGGTATTTCGAATGTACTGTCAAAATTTCGTAGTTCAAAAATTTGGATTTCGAGAAAAACATGTTTATAGTTCTAAGTACTATAAAATCATATGGCATACCTGAGGGCGCTGCCGCAGAATGGAAATTTTGGGGATTTGGACACTTTTGCCGGCATCCATCCTTTGGTATGTTATTTTTAAGCCCCTAAAGTACTTTTTAAGACAAAAAAAATTTCGGTTTCATCAAAATTCTAGACCAGCTTTCCCCCTGAAGAGAATTTTTTCCATTGTGGGTCACATAAGACTATTTCTGAGATTCGCTTTGTTTAAAGAAGATTAAAACCAGAGTGTATCTAATAATGAGTGGGTATTTGTACGGTGCCCTAGCATTACCGGCTGGAAATCAAAAAACCCTGCTGGCAATGTGTGAAACACGGTGGGTTCACAAGCATGAAGCCGTCATGCGATTTAAGCAAATTTATCCAGCTTTTGTCAATGCACTCGAAGAACTCCAAATCAGCCACAATATAGAAACATCGCAGCAAGCTGTTCAAATGCTTAACACACTTCGATCTTCGAACTATGCTGCGTGCCTAGTGATTCTTCAAAAAGTCATGAGCTTTACATTTTGGCTATCAAAACAACTGCAAACAGTTGACACCGATAACAGCATTCAGTCACGCGAATAAAGTTATTAATGCTTTGCAACTTTTGAGAAATAAAGTTGATAAAGAGTACGGTGGTCTATATGAAGAAGCAAAGTTGAGGCTCGATGAAAATGGTGGTATACAGCAATTTTATTTTTTTTTTATATACTTTTCTACAAAAAATTAAAACTATGATTTGGTCTCTATCATTAGTATTGACAGAGATATTGAATTTAACATAGGTCAGGGTACACCAAAGTTAGCCTTTTCTTAAATTGTCAAAAAGTGATGTCAAAGTTGAGAATTGAGCTTTACTGTTATACATTTTTTTTCTTAGAATATAACCAAGAATCACACCCCAAAGGATGTTACACGAAGTACGGAACACCCTGTATAATTAACGCGCACCAAGGGGTTATGACTACCCTTATGATGTTGTAGAACACAGTGCAAATTCCACTTATCGTTGGAAGGCAACTAATCGCTCTTACACTTCTGCGTCAAAATAAATTTATCTGTCTCGTTTTTAGAGCACACAATTCACTAATTAACCGATAGGCTTGAGAAACACCGTAAAGTAGTATTGCCATCATCTGGTGTTCTACCTTTCAATTTTGCAGTGAGTGCTGAAATTGAAGACGCAATTTTTATGTATTCGGCAGAGCAGTGCTAACCGAAAGGAGTACATCCTATGACTATCTCCTCCTCTAGTCCAAAATCTGCTTTGGAATGCTTGGATAAGTGCGATAAAACATTTTGTCCAGTTATTTACACGTTGCTACAGATATTGGCTACCATACCTGTTTCCACTGCTACACCAGAAAGGACTTTTTCAAGTCTACGGAGACTTAAAAACTACTTGCGGAACACAACGAGTGAAAACAGACTGAACGGCTTGGCTCTTAAGAATATTCACTATGGGATAGATTTTGATGTAGATTAAGTAGTGGATATATTTAAAAACAAAAACGGGAGATTGATTATTATAAATGCATAATGTTATCAAATGAACCTTCTTTTTTTCATAAATTAGTTTTATTTTCATAAACCCTCACCATCTCGAACGCCCATTGCCTGAAACATCCTCAAATTATATCAGCGGCACGGTGCCAGTTTGGTCATTTATGTCCAAATCTGGTCATTATTTTTTCACTTGGTCACATGATCACTTTTTATTCCATTTGGTCATTTTTTCCACGAAATGAAATAAAAGAAACACTTCAGTTTATAGGCTTAAAATTTAAATGAATACGTAGGTAGTTTTCTAATCGAATTATGTAAAAAGTGCATCAATAAGATTGTTCTTTCAATCCCAAAGATTGAGTTCTCCTGAAAAACCTTAGTTTTCTCTTATAATACCGAGCTAGGTGTTTTTTGAGGTCTGTGGTCGCCCTGAAGTAGAACTAGGATTTTGTCGGGGAGAATTCAAGTAGCAAACACTGATTTCAAATGACACGTGCTTTTCTTCAAATGAAAGGCATGTGTGGTAACTTCGTGATCGAATCTGTCTTACGAACTGAAAACCTAGGTTTTTTGCCAACGACATGTGCAGCATACAGCTTGTTTCTGTAAATACTGTCTTACGCAAGATATCCCTGTGCTGTACGAATTTGTTGACGTGGGGGGTTTTTAGACTTTCACAAAGACAAAACATCGCATCTGACGTTAAGGAGTAGTATACCAACTGTTAGATTTTCCATTCATTGAACATGCTTTCTCCCGACTAAATCATGCAGCTGGTGTACTCTACTACGAAGCTAATCACTAGCTTCCTTGAAATTTGCGGCGTCGAGACCGTCTGGAAATCCAGTTTTATTTGATTTTAGCTAACATACGAGTTAGCAACCCTTCTTCTGATCTAGAGTATGGCATTCTTGATGATCTTCTAAGTTGAGTCTGCATAATTATCTTTTCAAGATCATCAGCGACGAATGTGGTTCCTCAGCTGTGTTTGCTTGGTGGTCTTTACGGGCTTGGTTCTTAGTTTTCCACTCTGGCATGATTATTTAACTTTAATCATACTTTCATGAAATTTCTATATTTCCTCAAACAAGCGTTTCTCATGCTGCTTTTTCTGTTTGAAAACTTGGTGTTCTTCCTTTCTTTCTTCATCGGAATCAATCATAGTTTTGGTCATTTCAAGCTACGTTTGGTCATTTTTATTTTCATTTTTGGACACATATTTTTTTGGCAAGTGGCAACCGTGATCAGCGGTGATATCCGGCTGCAAGTTAAATTTCATTGTTTCCTCTTCTTTAAGTTTGTATTTTACTTTGGTGGCAAATAAATTCCATTACGGTACGCTTGAATGATACTTTCACTGCGGCAAACCGAAAAGTATCGAGAAAAAAACGTTAATGTATTTCAAGCTGACAGACAGTAAAATGGCGATCGGTTGAATATTTGCTACATATGTAGCAAATCTACTTCATTTTTTTCAAATTCTTGACTTACTACTTAGCAAATTTTTTCTACTTCGTTTATATTTTGCTTAAAATACCACTCTTCGATACCTACTTCTACTTTTTACTTTGCTGTGAAGCAAAAAAGTATCTTATTTTTTTAATGAATTTAAGAACAGCTTGGTGCACATGTATAATCTATAAGAAAACATTGTTATAAAAATAACTTGTTAGAGCTGTTATCATTCAGTTTTTCTTTTTTTTTTATATAAGAAAACATTGTTTTTTAACAAATTCATGCCATTTTTTATGATCTGCTACATTATGATTTTGCTACATTTTTTGCGTTGCTCATATTCATCCCTTTTCCCGATCCAATTCAACTTGTTGATAAAATGGCACAACCTCGTCACAGTTGACTCTTCGGTTCAACACATGACTGTGCATCGGCATTTTCTCACCTTCATCTAAAATCAAAAGCCGTCTTCTAGTCCTGCGAAGTACGCTTTGTACTTCCGATTAATTACTTCAACTCAGAAGTAAATAAAGTAGTTGGTCACATTTCATTCCATTTTTGTAGCATCGAAAAGATTAAACACTTTTAAACCGAAAATACAGACAAAAACAAACTCCCCACTTGCATAAAACACACTCTGCATAACGAATATTACAGATATTTCAAAATCCTCTTCATAGCAAATTTAAGGGAAAGTAATTGTGTTACCATCTAGGTTCTGTAGTTACAACTGCAATTAGTTACTGCTGATTGGCCTTTATGACCATTCAAAATTCCATGGTCCATTTTTTATTCTCTTCTTTTTTCTCCCTCTATCTTTCTTGCTCTATCCAAAACAATATTAACTTTGGACCGAAATGCAACTTCATTCCAGCGGAAGTGCTTCATTTAAATTTGCTTTATGATTTTAGTTGTTGTAAATTTTTAAGTTTCTTTTTTTAACTTTTTATTTATTTATAATTTTTCATTTCTCAGTTGAATGCCAAGCCCAAATGTAAATTATTATTTGTGCCAAAAACCACCACAGCAGTGGTCAAAAAGAAGAGGAAAAAAACATTAGCAGAGCAGTTAGCCAAACGCATAGTGCTTCTGCATAATTCAAAAACGTGACCAAATGATTTAATGTATAATTCATACGATATACGAAACCACGTGCGTTTTATACATTTTGGCTTTGAGTTTGAACGCGGTTTGGTTTCATCAGATAGTGCTTCTGTGTTTTCTCTGAAGGGACTGTTTCTTCCAGGCTGCCACTTTGTTGCATTTTTTCTTTACATCTTTAATGTTTTTTTGTTTTCTGAAGTTGCCTTTCTGCTTTAAATCTTTTTTTTTTAATATGGCAAAGAATTCGATAGCAGTAATCAGTACAATTAAGTTGAATTTTCATTTTGAGTTGAAGACCTCTTAGACGATCAGTTGTCAATTCGAGAATCAGTCAAATTGAAAGCTAATGGGAGTCGTATAGTTTAAAGTGTCATTATAGTTTTCTGTCTAACGCATCGGTTTTTGTTTTTTTCTATCAGCTTTAACTAAGTATCGGATTTTCCAATAAATCCTTTTCTCAAAATTAAACCCAAACTTTTTAAATATTTCCACTGCGGGTACGATTTCAGCGTTCCATTTTTGGACCTAAATTTTAATTACTCGTCCACACATTTCAGCCGAAACAGCCGCTGTTCCGCGTTCTATGTTGGCTTTTAGCCAACTTCGTGTCGTTGGCTTGTTGGCATAAGCCAATGACGTAACGTAGCCCGAAAGAAAATATTTTGTCTAGAGGCGTTAGATAGCACGAACGAGAACCAATCGACTGACCCATTTCTTGAGTCAAACGCTCATAACATTTACTCTTCAATAAACCGATTGTGACTTGTGCTCCACCATCCTATCGAAACCAAGTCAACAATGATCTTCATCGCTGAAGATGATCTTCCCGTGAAATTTATCAGTTTGGAACGTCTTCTCTTGAGCTCGATCGGAAAACCAACCCTGCAACAAATGATCATCAGCCGCAATTCTTGAGTCAAATTGATCTTTGTATGGTTGTAAGCCAAGATCCTTACGCAAAATACGCCACAATTTCATCTAAGCAATTCCCAATACTTGGGAATGCCGTGGAATGGACTGATTTGGATTATTTGATACGGACGCCTGCGCTCGAACGGTAGCGATATTTTCGGCGCTTCGACCAACCCACTTTCTCACTGATATCATAGGTTGACTCCAGTTTTTGAACTAAACTTGTTAATTGCTTGTCTAGTAGAGCGAGAATTGCGGCCGGAAATTAGAGTTAACGCTCTTCGAGTTCCGGTAACCGATCCCGAATTCCAGGACGTCTACACATATTCGGCATTGTCGATCGGCATGTACCAATTCCTTTCGTTTTCACCCCACGGTTGCAAATCTTCCGATCATGAAAGTATCTCACATTAATCAATTTATCGAACGAACGCAGTTCCCAGTGGTCATGGGGCTTCAATTCTTCCACCCTGGAATGACCAACGAAACAGAGCTAAAATCAAGTTTCATAAGAGTCATAAGTCATGGTGAATGTGAAGCATTCTACAAAAGATCGTATTTAATTACTAATTGGTATAATTTCTGAGATCACATTGAAAAAGTGATATATATTCGTCGCAAGTGGCAGCTCTGTCATAGAATTAAACAAATGTTTTGTTCCAACAGACGTGGTCGGTGTACAGTTTCGAATCAGCTTCGAAAATTTATGTAAACAAAAAGAAGCAGCTTTTTCTGTTTTAAATTTATAAACAATTTATAAAAGTAGCGTTGAAAAAAGGTCACGCTCTGGCTCTTTGGCCAAAAAAAAGTTACTTTTTTCTCTTGAAGGAAATCCATTTAAAAATTATATTTTTACCTAGTGAGGGACTAGGAGACAATTATTACCGCACGCTTTTGCGGTGCTACCGAGTACCGACCATGGATGCATATTGCAGTGTGGACTTTGAGGTAAGAACTTTTGCATATCCCTCTAAACATTCCCGTTGTGCGCTTTATATTTTCGTCTTCTTTTGCTATCTAGTACCGTTGGTTGGTTAATTGCTGCAAATATTCCGACGACGACTTTAATCCGTCCATGTGATGAGGAAAGTGTGTACAGTTTGTACATGGTCGAGGGTAGAGAAACGCTAAGTAATTATAGAATTCACAACAGAAGCGAACGGACGAAAAAGAACATAAAAAAATTGTTATAAATTAGCGCAGCATATTATGTTTGGATCGTCGGCTAGCTGTGGGTAATGCTGTTGTGTTCACAATTGCGGATAATATGGCGCACACAGAGACACACAAACAAAGTCCTGGCTGGCCAGTAGTGTACCTAGTTAGCTTGATTTTTGCAACACCACATGTGTCCCGCAGCGTTTTCCTTCCAGAAAATGTAGAGATAAATCCACGAAGGCCATACTGCTGATGCTTGACTACCACTTCTATAACACTGCATATCCTTTGAGTGGGACAGTGGCAGATGGCAGCAAAAATACCAAAATCAGAGTTCATTTGTTTGGCTTTATTTTTATCTAATTAAATGCCATGCTCCGTACTCAATCCTTTTTTTTTTTTGCTTTTGTTTCCTGTCAGCTAACCCGTTTTTGTGTCATTGTGGTAGCCACTTAAGTTCCGTAAATGAAGAAAAAACTTAAATAAAAATACGAAATAAATATGTGACTCTGTGTTAATTTTAGTTGAGAAGTTTTTGTTTTACATGAGTTCTGAATGGGATAACTTTTTCTCACTTTTTTTCTCTTTGTCTATGTTATACTTGAGGTTGATTATGAGAATTTGCAGTGGGGTCAAAAAAAATCTGTATAGACTCCACCCTTTCTCTCTCTCTCCCTCTCTCTCCACGCAAAGGCATTCAGTTAATATTCCAAAATTCGCCAAAAACATTTAATCAAAAAGGAAAACAAATAAGAACAAAATGTATTGGACTTCATAGTTTTTCTTTTTCCAGGATCAATCTGAGTAGGGTTTAACTCATAAGGAGTTGTGTAAACTCGCTGATGAAATCTTTTCAAGCTTCAAAAGTTTTGAAAAACTGCCCAAAAGTTAAGAAGTATCTTCACTAATTGAAAAAAAATTATTTCGTTGAGTAAAGAATCTAAAGGAGTACCCACTCATATTTGAAAATATAGAAAACTTGTTCCTTATAACTTTGTTTGCAAAACGAATGCTGTGGTTTTATCGTTTCACTAGAAAAGAATCACCAATTCGTTTGAATAAAACTTTAAATTGCTTTCTGCTTTCTTTAAATGATGACGCAAAGAAAAGTCAAGGAGTTCCTTAAAAACTTGGTCAGAGTGTATTCTAATCCATGTCTGTAAAAATATTTTATGAGTGAACAAACAGTCAACTGGTTTTTGTGGTTTCATTTTGTCAAATATGTAAAGTAAAGAGAAACAAATTGAGGAATCTGACTAGATGGAAAACAATTCAATAAAAGATTTAAGTAAAAACGAATATCGCGATATTTTACACACAATTGTCTAAGACCGACGGGTGCGAAGGTTACTTTGGCTTAATTTATCTGCATTCGCAACAAACTACTGCAACGATACAAGAATTAATAAACAGGGTGAAACAACAAAGCTGTGGAAGCTTCGACGCCTGAAGCATTTCTAAGAGCTACAATTTTATACAAAGCATTGTTTTGTGGGATGCTCCTTTTTCTAGAACTGTTTAATGCTCGTCGGGTCCAGGGTCGATCTTTTTATTGTTCTCAAGACTAGTAGGTTTAGTGATTCAGATTATGACTCGAATACTGGTGATCAGCGACTCGAACGTTGGCAAATCCTCAGTCAAACGCTGACAACTGGGTCCTCAAGGATAGGCTCTTTTACAGCTCAAACGGTGGTCGGTTGACTTCAGGCGCGGATCTAAAATTTTTCTCCGGGGGGGGGGGGGGGGGGGTCACGGTATAAAAAAAAACAAATATAACAAAAATAAACTGTTGTTTATATTAAATTATAAATTGTTTAAATGTATAAAAAAGTAAGAAATATCTTAGCCAATAATTTTTTTTCTGAAACGTTTCCTCGTGTGTTTTCAAATGGCTTCGCCTCATTTATGGCATCGTGGCTAACATCACATCGGTTTGCAATCAAAATATTGAAAGCACAACAGTCCATTGTTGATTTCAGTGTCGTTGAAATCAGGATAGTTTTCATTGTGTTTTGCGATAAACAAAGAAGGAAACGGAACAAAAACCAGAAAATAAACAACAAAATTAAAAAATATAAAACAAGGATTCATTTGACGGATGCTTTAAGGTAAATTAATTTGAATAATATGGAGTAAACATCAAGAGAACCGAATGTATGAGCATATTTGTCTGATTTTCAAATTTAAAAAAAAAGGTGGTTTCTTTCATAAAATCTAAATAACCATTTAATGACAGTTGTTTGTTTGCAGTTTTCTCTACGCAGCTTTGTACTATTTGTACGGTTCCTTAAATCAGGAATTACAGTGATATAACAGTGACAAAGACACGAAGGTTTGCAATTGCAATTTGATGAATATTTGGTAAACATATTTCTACAGTTGTATACCATCATTAGATCTGAAGAAAGCAACCGCTTACATACAAGATACTTTAACTGTGCTTGAGAAGAAAAGAAGAGATGCTGATTCTGTTTTCCAACGGTTGTTTTCTGAAACTGAAAATCTTGCAACACAGCTGGGTGTCGAGTTGAAAGTACCACGCGTTGTTTCTCGTCAAAAACATCGAGATAATCAACAAACAGAGCAAAACCCGGAGGAATATTTTAGAAGAGGAGTTTACGTTCCTCTTTTAGACAACGTTTTAACGGACCTCAACGAAAGGATTTCTCCAGACTTACGTCTGGCTTTTTGGGTTGAGAGTTTTTCTGCCTCGGACTTCTTATACAGAGGAGGACATTGAAGAAGTTAATCTCGTAGCAGTCATGTACCAGAAGCTTCTGAACACTCCTCCTGCAAACGTTATTGCAGAATTTGTGCTGTGGGTAGCAAAATGGAACCGAATTGTTGAAAAAGGCGGTGAACTTCCTGATTCGATTTCTGCCGCCCTTGATGCGTGTGAAAGAGTAATGTATCCGGCTATTCATACCCTGCTTTGGATTGGTGACGCTTCCTGTTACTGCAGCCACTGCAGAAAGGAGCTTTTCAACTCTCCGTCGCCTCAAAACTTGGTTGAGATCGACTATGGCAGAAGACAGACTCACCGGTCTTGCATTGCTACACATTCATCGCGACATTGAATTGGACATCGATGCGATCATCAACAGATTTGCGAAACAAAATAGAAGATTGGATTTTGTGTTAAAAATTGTTTTTACTTAAAACTTGTAATCAAATGTTAAGATATTAAGTAAAGCTACTATCCAAATATAGAGAAATTGATACAAAAGTCAGTATTGTGTGAGAAATTTATTCAATTTTGAGTCAGTCATGTTGAGTCAGCCATTTTTTGATTGCAAATTTTCCATAGTGCAATAAAGTAAGTTGATTTTGGTCGCTTTAGTTTCCGTTTTTCAAGTTTACAAAAATTAGATTTTGTTCGGTTATTTTTTTTTTTTTTTGATTTTCAGTTTCAATTTCGATTGGTTTAGCTCTATTTTTTGAAATGCTGGCTGTTTGGGGGGGGGGTCATGACCCCTGTGACCTGGTTGACTTTGTCGTCCTCTCAGGTAGTTAGTTCCTGGTAATCGCTGTAGGTTTTGTAGTTGAATGGTGAGGTTGGCAATTTAGCCAAGTAGGTGTTCTTACCCAGTTTCAGTGTAGAACGAGATAGATCCCTCGTTGTCCTTGATGATGTGTTCATTCAGAGTCTCCATCACACTGAGATACCTCGGCTCCGAATGTCGTTGTTCTGTGGTCATATTTCTCACTAGCTGATTCGGGGGGTTGACGACCTTTGTTGATTAGCTTCTTTGTGAAGAGCACTAGATATCTGTCCAGAGGTGTAATGTTGGCTTCTTTGTACATTTGCTCGTTCCTGTAGTGCTTTCGTCGCCGTCGGCGTCGGTCAAACTATAGGCCGGTGCAGATCTTGAGTATCTTTCCTTCATAGGGCTGGAGTTCTTTCATGGCTGTCTTCGAAATGAAGAGCCGCATTGGAAAGGAGTAGCTAATTACAGAACGCAGAAATTGCATGTAAACCAGTAGTTTTGCCGGTTGTCTTAGTCCAGTTCTTCTTTTCATCAGTGGGGCAACCTATTGAAAGCCCAGCTGGCTTTTTGAGAGCTTTTCTGCTGTGTGGGCTGAATTTGAAGAGCTCATTGAAGTTGTTACCCAGGTATTTCACATTCGGCTTGGAATAAATGGAGGATCCATCGGGAATTTTCAGAAAAAAAAATGTTTGCATTTGGTGGCAGTCCGACCGCCACTGCCATTAGAGGGTCTCCTGAAACAAACCAGTTCCGATTTGGAGGAGTTGATCCGGATACCTCACTTCTTGTACTAGTGGTAGAGTCTGCTGACGTTGGCCTCTACTTTCTTGACAGCGAGCAATGACGAAAGTGATGTGGTTTAGCGAGTCATCAGTGTAAGGAAGATTCTAACACCCAGTTGGAGTTGGCTGGTCTGATGTCATCAGTCTATAAAGAAAAGGACCGAGTTTTAAACCTTGGGCGACTCCGGCTCCGATGATCGTAGTGTAAAATTTGCAGTACAAACAATTTTCTGAAAAAAAGAAAAGAACAGAGAATTTTGGATGTAGCTGAAACAAATGAAGGTTATCTATTACACCATCTATACATACGCTGTCAAATGTCTTCTCGACTTCCTGAAAGCATCCAACGGTGACACAATGACTTTTGAGAGAGGTGGTGATGTTGTGCTGATATTTGAGGAGAGGATGCAGCGTCGAGTGTTTTTCTTGGAAGCCAAACTGCGTTTCAGGTATGATGCGATCTTTGTTGCAGAATATTATCAGTCTCCGGAGGATTTTTTCATCTAATATTTTGCTTATGTTACTAAGCAAAGAAATCGGCCTCTAATTAGAAATTTGGTTTGAAGCCCCTTTCTTGGGAATTGTCGCGATCTTTGCTGCTTTTCAGCTCCGGGGAAGGTAGCAGTTATTAAGAATGATCGTGAGAAGAATCATCGCTGCATGGGAAGCCTTTTGAGATTTGAGGATGTGATTAGAGATGCTGGTCCGGCTGACTTTTTTGGCTTCGAATTGCCAATGATTTGTTCGACCTCTTTTAGATTGCAAAGACTCATATTGTTATTTTGAGGGGGGGGGGGTGTTTGCTGCTTTCCAATAATTCTATTTATGTTTTGAAACGCATCCGGGGTAGGTTGTGCACTGAATTCGTATTTTTCAGGGCCCCATATAAAATTTTCTGAACTTAGTGCGTGTAAGTTCTATGGCAGTGCGTGAGAATTATTGTGTGAAATCATCAGCATGCGTAATCGATAGCGCATTCCTCGCGATATAACGATGCATAAGTCTATTGATAATAGTAGTCGTGTTTTATTGGGAATTGTATAGTCATCTTCACTAATGAGTCTCAATAAAGCGCTGTATTCACTAATGCAACTATAGCCGAGTTTATATATACATTTTTGTTTACTAATCATTGTTCACTAATCGTTGTTGTTTTATCATGTGCGATGTCTGCGATGTTTTGCAAACGTGAGTGATAGATTCAAAATAAAACACGGCTAGTGACATGATTCGGAATCGGGGAGAACAATGAGAAGTTGCACTCCCTCGTCATATCTCTGATTCTTTGCTTAGCTATTCTATTTATTATTATTTCATTTTGTGATGATGGAACCTGCAGAGGAGGCTTTGGAATTGAGTTTCTTTGAAGCCCGAGGTCATCTCAACAATGGCCTGTGGATTCGACAATTTCCAAAATTCAGCTTCATCGCTTTACAAAATTTTATTGTGAAAATCGGGATCACGTTTTAGACCCATTCCCCGCAAACGTGCGACACGCTAGATGGTTGTTTGGCTTGAATTCTTGCACGAACTGGATTTTATAAGTCAGCTAATCAAGATCTATCCGCAAAATCTTCCATAAAATGGACGGGTGAAGCTCTAATCAACCATGCCAACCGTTGCTTCTTTGGGTTAAGAAGGCAATTGAGAAACAAAACCCTCTCTAGAAAAACCAAGGTGACCTTGTATAAGACCTTGATCATCCCAGTCCTGCTTTACGGCGCGGAAGCATGGACCTTATCGAAAGCGGATGAGGAAACCCTTGGTCGTTTCGAAAGAAAAATTCTCCGAATGATCTTTGCGAAGACAATGTGTGGAGAAGAAAATACAACAACGAGCTGTATGAGCTGTACCGCGACATGGGCATAGCCAGGAGAGTACGCATCGCGAGGCTACGATGGTTGGGCCATGTAGAGCGGATGGACCCAAACGCTCCGGCTCGACGGGCCTTTGATAGAACATTGCAGGGAAATCGCGGAAGGGGAAGACCTGGTCTTAGGTGGCGCAATCAAGTGGATAAAGACCTCAACCGACTTGGAGTGCGAAACTAGAGAGAGCTCGCCCGAAATCGAAGTCGTTATAGAAGGATGTTGGTTGAGGCCCAGGTTCACCCCGAACTATAATGCCCACCTAAGTAAGTAAGAAGCTCTAATCGCTGCACATATTGGAGGATGGACTCATTCAGGTTTTCTTCGATAAACCTTGTGCGAAACCGATCCGTGGTTGTTCAAAATACCGACTCTGTACAAAAAGTATGATGATGCTGCTCCGTATGACAGCAAGAGTAATAAAGTACAATCGTATAAGGAAATACAAGGTTCCATGAAACCATGACGTCAAAAATACTATCTTTGAAAAAATAGAGCTGGAGGCCATTAAGACATGTTTCAGTATTTTATTTGAAATGGTAAATAAAAAGTTTCACACACACAAAAGTAAAAATAACTTAAAATTCACCAGAATCAAAATCGATAACAATCAAAATATATATTTCACATATAAGTTTATAATTTCGCTGGGTAAAAGAGAAATGGGAGTTTGTCTAGTGCTTCTTTGCAACGCTATTAGTAAGACAACGCTGAAATGACTCGATGGAGGTAGCAGATTAGTAATGCTTAGTGCCATTTTGTCCACTTGCTTAATTAGAGCGAGAACCCTCGTTGGTTTGAAATCAATTTTCGAAAGAGAACGTGTTTTCGATACTGTTGGAAAATGTTAAATGATTCATTGACACCTGCCGCTATAAACATTATTTGCAATTAGAGTGAAAACTACTTAGATCCGTGAATGCAAACTTTCACTCTATTTTTGATTTCATCACAGAAACAATTTCATGGTATTTCAGGGATGAGGGTACGAATTGACTCTCTGTATTATCTACTTTGTGATGATGACTATGGTCGTGCTACATAAAACACAACCCAACCCAAACCCACAGGGTGGATGCATTTAGACATTTCCATTACGTTGCACTTAGTTTAATTATTTCTTAATAAGCTTTAACCATGTTAAAGGTTTTGAATTAACTTCGCATATTTAACGGCTTTAACTGGTTCGGTAATATCTCGGATTTTATACCTCAAACTTGGACGCATTTGTAGCTTTGAAATTGTTGAAGGTCTGTTCAATTCTGTTGTGTTGAATAAACTGCATTTAAAAATTATAATTTCGAAATATTCAAAGGTAGCCATCCTTACAGCTGGAACTATTACAAATTGTTGATCGCGAAAAACCAGAAACTCTTAATCAATATTCAAACATTTACGATTTCAATCTCACTTCATTCGTTCCTCATCGCCATTAGTATTTATCTCTATGCTGACTTGATCGTTTAGTATGTTCTGAGGATGAATGAAAATGTAATGAGGCAACACACGCAGCTCTATTTAAAGACAATAATACTTCATAGTAAAACCAATACTCCTTTTTTTTATATGAAAACCCATTAACACAACAAAGTATTAGAAAACACCACCCACCATTCCTGATTAAAGTTTACCACGCAGCAATTGACTGAAATCGAATAAACCCAATCATGCAAATGGATTTAGGCTGTTTCTGGTTCTGAAACTTTGTTGATTTGTGAATTTCCATATTGAATTCAGTGTTAGCTGATGTGGTTTTGTGAGTTATCGCAGTTCACTTTCAATTTTAATTATCCTAATGATTAACCTGGGAGGACGAACCCGATTGGGGTTGGGCGAGTCCTATGAATCTGAAAGAATTTGAGGATGAACAACAATTTTTAACGCATGCAAGAATAACATTAAGTGCCCGTGGTTTGATGGGTTAGCATGTGTGTTAGTTAAATAAGATTCCGAAAAACCTCTTTGTTTTTCCACTGGTATCGCCTTTCGCGAAAAATTGGCAAACCTTTCGTAATTACACTGCCGTGGGAGACGATTTCTTAATAAGAGGTTCTGAATCAACTGAAAATTGTCGTCTGTCCTCTCCAAGCTTTTTTACCCTACCCCATTCCTTTCTTTATTAGTTTATAAGGACAACATTCACCAACTGTTTTTCTGATTGAGACTGACTGCAAAAATGGAAACCGAAGTGACTTTGACAAACAAATACCCAAATATTTCAGTTTTCGTGTGATTGGCTTAGTCATAACAAGCAAGACTATATAAATTTCTTTTCCTCGGGAAAGTATATATAAATCAGACTTTCAATGACCCAGCTCTAACGAAGGTACACTCTCAACAGGACGGAGAAAAAAAGGCATTTTCATAATCATTAGGGGTCATCCTTTAAGCACCTAATGACCCGAAATGATAATTCAGCTAAATTAATCACTATATCCCTTCCATTCCTTCATTAGACTGACCTACTCTCAGCTTGTCTCATTCTGGAGAGCAATTAGCATTTATTTGACAACCAACATGGACACAGAATCAGGACCACCGGGACTCTGGGTTGCAAACCAAAAACATCTACGTTGAAAAAAAAAATCCTTATAATCGTCATTCAGAACCAAATTATCAAAGTTTAAATTTGAGTTCGGTCCAACCCATCGTGCACCGCCCACTCCTTCGTCAACGTTGTCTTCAAATGAAATTAAAAGTTCAAAAAGTGTTTATCGTTTACGAGGGTCAATAGAGAGAGTGGTGGTTGGTTGGTGAGCAAACCAAATACAGCGTCAAATTGTTGAGACCAATTTGCCGACCGCATCCTCCGGCCCCTACTTAAGTCGGGTTACCCTTCTTCGTATTCACTTTTCAACCAACCACACTCGAGAACTAAAGACTCCTTTATCCCCTCGACTCATATTCTTCGCGCGTTCTATAAACGATGTTCTTTCAGCTTGGTTGCTCCTTTGCTTATCGAGGAGGATAAAGTTTTCATAATCACAGAGTATTTTCACTTTTTTTTGCCTCCTCTTTGGTTTGAAAAAAGGTCACCAGACTAATCAATTGCAAAGTTTTTTTTCCGCTTTTTTTTATGATTATCCTTCATTCAGTTGGACGCTTTTCTTTTCGCATTCCCATTTCAAGAAAATTAAAGTACCTACCGAACAACAACAGCAACAACAAAAATTGAAGAAGAAATTCCTCGGCGCAATGGAAATGAAATAAAAGAAGAAAAAAATGTTGCGTTCGTTTTGTGCTTGCTTTTCCGTCACCGTTGCACGTTTTCCGGAAAATCGACAAAAATTAATGTGAAATGACAGGAGAAAGAAAAAAAACACCGACAGGGGAGATTAAATGGATTTTTACTTTGCCTTCCTTGTTCCTTTATGACACTTTCAATAAAAATAGGGTCAAGTTGTGTGTCAGCCCCAAGCTGTGCCAGTGCCAGTCGTCGAACTACTACAAAACTTTTGCCATACGCAACAATGAAATAAAAATTCATTTTACCGATATCCATTTATGGATGCGGCACACGGTATGGTAAATTCAATTGGTTTCCGAGACGGTGTAGACCCAGTGTTATTCTAAGAAATGGTCTTTGTCCCAAATAGGCCATTGCCAAGGAGTGCGGCAACTTTAAATTGAAAAAGAAAAAAAAGGAAGAAAAAAAACTTCAAATCCGCAGCGGAAAATGAAACTCATGGGCTGGCTATATATAATTGTTTCAATCGTATTTTTTTCTTCTTAATCGTCTACCCCAGGGCTAAGCAGAGCTCAAGTGGTTCGTGCTTGATGTGGAACATTAAATGAATGTGGGTGCATATCAGGAGCATGTCCAAGAATAATAAAACCCTCACTGAACATGGCCACACCCACGCAATAGTTTTTCAATAAAACCCACACAATATCATTCAAAAATACTAACGCCTTCAATATGTCAAAGAGCTAATGTTAAGCAAACTTAACATATGTACCTAGACATACACACATTATACAATAAAAGGTGGATTTTTTTCAACTGTTATTTTTCCCGATGAAAAAAAAAGTGATTTTAATATTCGCGAGAACACGACAAAAAGGGTTAGTTAACCTTTAATTAAACCGGGATTTGCATCAACACGACATATTGTATGTAATTGACAACACATATTGTGGATTTAAAATGCCAATTTAGAATCAGTGGGTAGTCGAGTGGACTGAATTATTAATAAGCAAGCAAATATTTGGCTTTAAGTTGACAGGATTGATAAAAAAGGTTATTAAATAGCTTTTGATTTTAAATAATTATTGTTTTTTGATTTTATTGAAAAAGCAATTACTTGTTTGTTTTAACGGAGAAAAAAAACCAGAGCATATCCGATAATTTCATTTTTTTGTTGTTAACTGATTTAAAACAGATTTAAGCTTAAAATTAATTAAAAATATTGAATTTCAAAGTGCATTCCGTTCTAAAAATACAAATTCACTTCATGTGAACAAGTTCTGCACGTACGATATTAATTTTCAATCTCTTTTGAAATCGAAACCAATTTCAGGCCAATAAATGTAGGAATATATTGAGCTTGAAAATATTTACTTTTCAAAAATTGGACTTTTAGAATCAAATCTAATTTGTGTTATTTCCGATGACATGGCTCTATTTTTGACATCGCATTTTCATTTCAATTTTAATTCAATCTCTTATATCTACTTGCGTGCTAGCAAAAATCTATAAAATTAGGTTAAATATTAACTTTACTAATTTACGAAGGGATTTTTTTATGTCATTTGTGCTATTTTTGCCGTTTTCACTTTGGCTTTTTATGTCACCTGTACTATTTGTGCCATTCAAACAACAACAAGGCCCATATGCGTAGAGACAAGACGTAAGTATCCTGTGTGATGTTTGCTAGCCATTTTAGTATCAAAGGCCGTTTGTGTCATTGTTTATCACAGCAAAACTTAAATTCAGTTCGGATTTCTTAAAAGAACAATTAAGAGGAGTATATGTATATAACACACTTTAAGCTACCGTGGAATTTAATACAATTATTCAGTCATGTCCAACTAAAAGTTGGCCTAGTCCACTTTGTTGACTACATAATCAACTCTGCTTGACTATTCATAGGCTATCCTGGTTAGTTTACTTGGTGTGTTTTTGAAAAGAGCCTTCGCAAACCACAAACTTTCTATCGGCCGATAGTTCGGTCGGGTTGGGCAGTTAACAGCGCGCACACTACGCCAACTAAATAGTCGGCTTCGTTGATTTTGAAGGTAATCGTGAAACCCATCAAACTTGTTTATCGATCGATACCAAATCGTTATAGTATGCATATGCATACATCTTCAATCTTCATACTGATTATAACCCCGACCAAACTATCGGCCGATAGAAAGTTTGTGGTTGGAGGGGACCGGGGACCCTAAAGCAATTATTTGCAATTTAAACTTGCAGTAGATGAAAAAATCCATTCCCTGACAAGGCATGGTTGTGAGAAATGAGCTAGGCCCAGGGGCTCCTCGCTCTGTTGCGCCACCTTATTTATTTTTTATTTATTTAGTTGATGAAAAAATATATGAATTTATTTGGTCGTCGCTTCAAAATTCTCTAATCATTTTGGAAAAACATGGGATTTATAGTGGAGATAATCCAGTGCATTGTAATCGTTACATAGTCTAAAGCAAGGACTTTCCTCTGTCTGTCTGTATGCTTAAATCTTTTCAATTTCTCAACGGACTTTGCTGCAGTTTTCTTTTAAAAGGCAAAGGGATGCAAGATAAAGGCTTATATGTATAGCTTATCTTTATATTCTCACGTGAACGGGAATATACATGGGAACATGTATGGTAACTTTGAACCAGCTTAGCCGATTTCAAAATTCTTTCACCGTTAGAGTGCTATTCATTTGCATATTCTCATATTCCCAAGGTAACGTAAATGATAGCTAAGTGTTTTGTTGTGTATCCATTAATCCACATCCCATAATTCGAATCCACTTGTGCATGCTAAGACACATAATGACATAATCGTTATGAATGAAAATGCACACAGTGATTCGAAGAAAGAAAAACAAAAGAAGGAAAAAGAATTATATTGCAACTTTGTTTTTGACCCACTGAACGTATTGTGCTATGGAATCATATTGCAGTTGAATGGCTTGAACCAGAAGTTCAGTCTATGCAAGTGAGAATTTGAGAACTAAAGTTCACTTGAGTTCAAGTAAGTCGTAAATAGAGAACATTGATTGAATGTAGTATATAATTATACATTTTGGAAATAAATTAAAGTCTAACTTTGATCAAACATTGTTTCACTTCATCAAAATCGTGCCCTTAACAGTGCTCGGAAATATAAGCGCCTGGAGAGCTTAGAAATGTTCAAAATTAGGGAACATAACAGTTTGTATTATAACAGCTCCAAGACTATTGACCCGATTTGAATGATATTTCGGACATAAATGGTCTAGAAACTGAACAACAGCATAGGCTATATACTACCTTTCTATAAATTCCGTCGGTAACAAAAATATAACCGGTAGCTTGAAAAATATTATACCGATGCCAAAAATTCTTTCACTGTTTGAGTGCTTGAGTACGATTGATTATATTTCATTCCTACATTCCTTGAAGGAACGGGAGTTCAAACACCACTGTACAGATTTCATATTTTTGCTGCTATTACAGCATAATCCTATCTCCAAAAAGCTTAAACTTTCATCATTATATTCCCACGGGAACGGGGACATAATCGGGAACCTGGAAAGTACTTAACCGATCCCTAAAATTCAGTCACTGTTAGAGTGCTGCATTATTCCTGAGTAAAAAGATTATATTTCCTGTCCATATTCCCTCGGAAACGGAAACTGGACCGATTCCAAAAATTCAATCACTGTTAGAGTTTTTCTTTGCGTCGGAGAGATAATTCATCTCCGTTTCTCCATAGAAACGGGAACTGTACAGAATTCATTTTTACATTTTTTCACTATTTCAATACGGGGTTATCCTCAAATTACATATACTATTTTTCTTTTCCATATTCCTATGGGAACGGAAAGGGATCTAGAACATAATCGGAAACTAGGCAAATACTGGACCGATTTTAAAAATTCTGTCAGCGTTAGAGTGAGTAACATAAGCCATATTTCATCCACATTTTCTCACTGGAAGGCAAAGCTGTAAAGAGGCGATTAGAAAGAAGTTTTCGGAAATGCAAAGATAACCCTACAGTAGAAAACCGAAATTTTTTCAAAAGGGTCAGAAATATGAGTAATGGTCGTACCTATATGTAAGGCCAAATTTTTGCATGACCACAAAGTAAGGCACAAAATACTGTTGTGTTCAAAGGGAATGAAAAGAACTTGACCAGTAATAAAGCCAATTTGCAGGCTGATCAATTTTCTGGTAATTTGACACTTCCCGGTAGCATATTGGCTCCACCTGAGCTAGAGTCGGTTGCGAGAGTCCTTAAAGATTTCAATACATATAAATCCGCTGGTCCAGATGGTATCGCCGCCGTTATTTTGAAGAGATGTTTCTCTACGCTGGGAAAACCACTGCGCTAGCTCTTCTGTCTAAATAAGGTGACTCCTCCTCCCCTTCCAATTTTCGTCCAATTGAACTAAAGAAGGGACCTTTCCAAAGTCATAGAAACGTTGATAAGCCGTCAACTCATGAAATATCTTGAACAACGAAAGCTTCCCAATGACCGACAGTACGGTTTCCCTAGCAAAAGCTACACTGGATACATTATTTTGAGGAAAGTAAGATTAATGCGTTTGATATTTCTAAAGCATTTGAAAGAGTTTGGCATCAGGCTCTCTTATCGAAAAGGCGTGCATTTGGTATCGGCGAGTCTCTTTGGGTCAGAAACTACCTTTCTGACGATCAATGCAAGCTTCATTGAATCGATTCAAGTCTGATATTCACTTTTTAAATTGTACCTGCATCAAACCAAAAAGCTGTCCGAACTTGTTGTATGAGTGTAAGCGATGAACTTCGTTAAAATTACCACATATTTTAAGCCCCCAAAAATGCAGCTAAATGCTTAGTTTTCTTAAAACGATACAGGAAATTGTTCACTCCTTCTGATCTGGCTACTATAGCGTATAATTCTCATATTTGTCCAGGTGCTACCCAAACATCTTTGCGCCTACTTAATAAGGTACAAAATAGAGCCTAGAGATTGATAAGTGATAGTTCAACTGTTGGATCGATTAAATGTCTTAAACATCGTCGTAACGTAATTTACTGCTCTCTATTTTTCCATTTTTTTACACACAGCACAGTGAAATATCCATAAGCGTTCCTCCCCTAAAACAATTTGGCCGCAACATCCGCATCGGCAAAAATGCTCATCAGTTTTACCTTGAGCTCAACTTCGGACATGAGGTGAAGATTGGGCATCGGTGTCTTCTATTAAATCCTCTTCTGTTTTCCTAAACGCTCGCACTATAAAGGTATAACCCCTTGATGTGCGCGCTTATTATTAAAACATATATTTATGTTCAACTTTGAATGCAATTCGAGGCAAATGCGAAATCTTCCTTCTTCGTTTCTCTATCTAAATTACTAGCAAGACTGGATACAGCTTATTTAGAGCAACTCTACAGCAGCTTTTTACAGCTACGCAGCTTATCAAGTAATTTTGACCTTGTTTTGCAACCAGACTCTTGAAAGTTAGCTTAAATTTTGATCTTTAACTTAATTCCTTTTCTATTTCCATCAAGCAGATGAAATGGCGGAACTGTTCTGCTACATTCTTTGATAGAAAATTGCCCCTAAATAACTTTTCACAATATTGGACCATGTAGAAAAAAAATATGAGAGCAAATTGACAGATGATGCGATGAAGATGCTTTGTATGACAGCATGGGATATCAAAGCTTAGTAAAAATTAGTACTTCTAAGATCTGAGAAAGCCTTTACGTGAAGAATACCATCTTGGAAAAAATAGACCACGACCGGCTGAATTGCTTTTGTTTTGCTCAAGGGAGAAACCCAGAAAAATCTGCCATGAAGTCAATATAAAACAAAGTTCGGTCACTGAAAGTTGTGAAGTCGCAAAAATGAAATCATCATCAAAACGGACGCTGAGTTGGTCAACACTTTCTGAGGCTAACATTGGACAGTGCATCATCCGAAATGTGGTAATAAACTCGTATTCATATTTGTCTTTCCTCACAGTGTCATTTAGGAAAGAAGAAGTGTATCCGCATCTGTTGTTAATTCAAAATTAAACTTTTTATGATCCGAGAGATTGTTTTATACTTAGATTAATCAAACGCTGTTCAGCAGATTTTGAAAATCCATACATTTGCTGTTTTTATTTGCAGATGATAGATAATAGAGTTTATATACTTTGAAATTTAAGTGTTAGTAAAGTGTTCTAGTAAAGTGTTATCCTTCCAGATGATAGCTTATCGGCCGTGAGCCCGTGTCACAATGGTCTGGTTGTCTTCCTATTGAATTCAAGGTTTGAATCGCCGAATCATCAAATTATTCTTCCACATGTATCACCTTTCACGTGGTACTCGCAAATCCTCCGATGGGAAAGTTTTTTATTTGTGTGTTGAACTTTTAAAAGCTAACAGAAAAGATTGCTTTATAAATTCCAAAGATATTTAAATAAGATCAGGGCGTGTAGGTATGCCACTTCCAAACGAGAAAACTTGTATTGAAGGCAGGTGATAGCAAGATTCTCAGAAGTATCAAGTCGTTTCTGAGTGTGATACCATCCTAGTCAACTTTAAAGTCATGAGCTCAACGTCACCCTCCCTCTCGACCAAGATACCTTCCTGCTTGTATTCTAGTTCTCATTATGGACAATATAACGTACCACTCAGTGACATTTATTTATCTTTAGCAAAGTATAAAGTGGCCAAACTTCAAGTGCCAATTTCCTGTCGAGGAAGAGACATATAAAAAACTAACATTTTTGCCACACTTTGTTCCCGAAAGCCAATTGTGGTAAGGTTATTCTTTAGCTTTAAGGAAAATTTAAGTAAAATTTAATTCTTGACTGCTGATTTAATGGTTCACGACGACGGGCTATTGTTTTAAAATGTTTCACAAAATAACCACACACTTTCAAACCACATATTCCAACTATGCCAAGCACTTTGCATAGAAAGTAACCACTTTTATCCAGCAAGAGACATACCCCCCAACAACAACCCCTCTTTAAGGAAGGATGTTTTCTTTAAAGAAATATGTCAGGAAAAGAAGAGATTCCTACAAGCAAGGTGCCATATGGACGCCTACATAAAATGGCACCTATAGCTCAAATCTTCACCTCACCTTCACCACCACTGGTGTTAGTTGTATAAGTACGGCGTATACAAACACACACACATAACAGTATGTATGAATAAGTATTTTTGCCTTTGAAAAAGTTACTTTTGCTGTGGCAAGTTTGAAGATGGAAGACTTTCCTTTGATAACAAAACTTCTGAACTTTTATACATCATAGGTTCGCTCTTCACTCTGCTGAGCTGTAAGAACATTTCTTCATTTTGGTTACAGACTTCCATAATGAAAGAAGAACACATAGCCAGATGAAAATGAAATATAAAAGTGACATATGTACGTCAAGTGTGTCGCTAAAAGACAACTTTGGAAATTAGGTTTTCTCACTATGAACAAGTTTTTTTTTTCTTCTTTTTTTCTTTTTTTGTTGTTGTTTATGTTGCTTTTGGCAAAAGTATTTCAGAAAGTGTTAACCTAATTCTTGGATAACATCTAGAGGCGCTTGTTGATTCCCTGCATTTGAAGGCGACAGACTTTAATCTTTTGGAAAACATCCAAAGTAAACTTGCTGAGTTGGAAAAAAAAAATTCTTTCCAAATGATAGGACAACAGATAACCGAAAAAAAAGTGTTGTCTCATATCTCGGTTTAAATGGCTAATCATAGGGAAACTTGGAGATAAATTTCGGTTTTAAAGGAAATAAGACAGACATTAGCTTTTGTATGAAGAAATGTGAGTGGAGAAATAAATGATTGACGCTTATCGACTTGCGCTCCAGGGAAACACTTAGTTCAGTTTTGAACAAGGGTTTCAGAAAACGTGTTGACGTTTTTGACGTACACATAAAAAGTCCCTAAAGCTATGAGTTTTTTGTGAGTACGCTGCGCCATTCATTGATCAACTGGCATGTGCCAAAGAGCTTCACAAAGGATCCAACAGGAGAAAATACAAACAAAAATCGCCTTCATCAACTGTCATAACGTAACACATAACTGTCACAATTGCTACTGTTGAAGCAGACGCAGACAAGCAACCTATTTAGCTTTCAGTTCGATACGTCAACATTTGTAATATGATATGTCATCTGTAAGGTTTGTCTACATTTCTGTATTTTTTTTTTTTTTATTGAACATGGAGTGAAATATACCTGACCCTTTCGTTATTAGTTGTTTTCCATACAGTCTCTAAAACTTCCGCATTCCGTCAGGTAAATGTTTTTAAAGAAATTTTAGAGAATAATTAAACTAATCACTCTTTAAAATGCAAATACAGTGCTAAAATTCCTTGGGCCTTATTCATATGAGGAAAGGAAGTTTTTATTTTTACGCTTAAAGGTGTCAACATCCCCTTTTCAAATGAAGTCAAACATCTTGGAGTGATCCTGGATAACAAACTTCTTTGGTCTAAACATGTCGAGTCTAAAACTACTAAAGCACTGTCAGTCTTCTGCAAATGTAAAGGAGCCTTTGGCTAGACATGGGGTATTTCACCGAAAAGGGTCCTTTGGATCTATACGACTATGATAAGGCCAATCATCTCCTATGCGTCAGTTGTTTGGTGGAATAAGTTCTCGCGTAAATACGTTATTGCCTCGTTTGCCAAACTTCAAGGAAAAATTTGTCCTTGGGTCTTGGGCCTTCCCAAGCACACCGGGAGTTGCTCTCAACGCACTCCTGAATCTTTCTCCCCTTGATACTTACATAATGGGGTGTACTCTCCACCATTTCTCGTTCAAAGCGATGTGGTCTCTGACACAATTCGCACTGGAGCTTTGAGGAGCTCGCAAGCAGCATATCTTTTGACTCACGTCTAATGGATATGCCGTCTGACACGATGATCCCAAAGCTCAAACTGCGTCAAAATTACTCAGTCAACTTTCCCTCAGTTCAAGACTGGTTTACTCCAGAAATTGAGCCTGGAAAGAACTGTTATCGTATCTTCACAGATGGCTCCAAAACCGACGAGGGCTGTGGTGCTGGTGCTTTTGTTGAGGATGACGACATACCACTGCCCGCCTCTTTAGGATCATACGCATCCGTTTTCCAAGCGGAGGCTTATGCTATCCTAATGGCCTTGAGCCACGTTACGAACAATGGATGGACGGGAAGAAGTATCTTTGCTTGCAGCGACAGCCAAGCTGTGCTTAAGGTCTTTCTCAACCCGCTAACCACTTCGAAAGTGATCCAGGAATGTAAGAGCTCTCTGAATGCGATCGGAAGATTAAATTCCTTGAGTCTCATTTGGGTTCCGGGCCATCACGGCATAACTGGAAATAAGATCGCCGATGAACTTGCTAGGCAAGAATCTCCTCAGTGAGGGCTTCAATCAACGATTGGATCTGTGAAGAGCACAACCGTAGATGGCATGCCTCGATTGGATGCAGACAGACCAAACGTATGCTCCCCAACGTTAGTAAGAAGACTGCGACATTTTTGCTAGCTCGTGGCAGAAAAGACTATAGAAAGCTTATTGGCGTTGTTAGAGTGCACTTCTCTTTTGCCAAGCATTTATACGTGTTAGGCTTAAGTGATACCACACTCTGTGAATCTTGTGGAGAAGATGAGGACACCGCAGAGCACTTCCTCTGTGAATGTCCTGCTTTTTCTCACATGAGGTTACAGATACTCGGCGCAGACATGGTGAGAGCTGGAATCTTAACTTAACTCATCATGGCAGCGTCTTTTGGCTTTTCTCCGAACATCTGGAAAGCTATATCAAATAGAAGGTTGCTATCTGGTAGTACAATGGGCCGGTATTTTGGTCTGAGTGCTCCAGCTAGTATTTTAAAAACCTCCAACAGAAAAAAGAAAAAATAAGTTTTATTTACTGAATTAGCTGTTTCAATAACCCCCTTTCCTTTTTATTTCAGGAACCCATCGTTTTCATGTAGGTAAACTTAACGCAAAAATCTAAACTTATGCGAAATCAATGATCTGGAAAATATACGTCTAAAAACTCACCGGCAGACTAAAATTATGTCCCTTTTGCTGTCACCTGTCATTACCCTCTTCTCCCTAGTGACATCTTGTAAAATGTAATCCTTCCTCTTCGGAAGTAGCACAATCTTAGGCAAACCAAACCTATACACAATAAGTAGCTATACATTGTGATGCAACGAACGGGCAAATAACAAATTCAAAAACTTGAAAAACATTTCGTCAAAAAAGTCTGCAAAGATCCTCCATTACTAAATCGTTGACTGCATTTTGGCTCGTTTTTTATGGTTGACTGCAGCTACCCTATGCCGCAACAATAGAATGAATGGGCTGATATGAAAGGAACACCCAGGATAACAAGGATTTCATACAAAGTTTACGAAACTGAAATTCGTTCAAACTTATAGTTCGCCTAACACTATGTCATGGTGCTTGTCGATACGCCATTTACATACTTCAGTCTTTTTTTTTTTTCTTTTTTTTTTGTGTCCTTCTCCTATTCTTCATGGAGTCGAGATGCATAGGATCCTTCAACTAAAAAATTTTGAATGTGTGTTTGGGTGCTTTAGACAGATTTTAACAATGAAAAGTTGTCTTCCGCCATCGTTACCTCATGTGGGCTTTGGCTTGTAAAGTGAGGATGCTGTTTTTTGAACGAGCTTGTTCAACTTATGCTGGGGTTGTTTTTTTTTTTTTCTTTCTTTCTTTTAAGTCTTTTGAATATGCAGTAAATTTATACAGTAGTTATATTAAGTGCTAAGTAAAGAAGTGTAAAAAAAGGATAATACGTAATTGGGCTGCGCGTGTCGTAAAAGAGGTTTTTTACTTGAAAGAGTTTATAGTCTGTGTTTTTTCTTAACTTTTTCCATCTCTTTCCACTAAATTTAAGCAATTTCTGAGAAATTATATTCGATGGCCTAGGTTAAACTAAAAAATGGGTTAATGCCGAGCTAAATTCGAGGTGTGTGTCTTATTCGGTTTACTTAATCCGATTGTTCGTCGGCACTACGATGAATTTCACAAGATTTTGACTTCTAGGTTCCTTTTACCCCGTTATTGTTCTTTTTCCTTTGATCTTTTTTAATTCACTTCAATTAAAATTATTTCAAAGCTTGAAATGTTTAAAATAATCAATATGTTGGTGCTTGTTTTTGATGTCCTTGTCAAATTTCAACCAAATTGATTTGTCAATGGTTTGCTTAATATAGCAAGCACTTATTATGGCTCTAAAGACATCACCCGTCCTTGGTGAATCGGTCACACTGGACACTGGGCATGAAGATTTGAAAACGAGTGGCTAACTGAAGTATTTTCCAAATAGTGAGTTTTATATCTTTGGCGCTGTACAAAACTCAGCTACACAGCTGATGTTCAAGGTTTAAGTTGCAAATAATAATCTTACCATTGTACTTTAACTTCGAAGGCTTTTTTTTTTACAGTTAGCAGTTAAAAAGTCATCTGTTTGATTAGTTCAAAGGCGGAATTAGAAATACCGATACTTTTCATGCTTAGAATCAGACATTGCTGAAACTTTTTGCTATTTCCTCTCTGGAGAAACCAGACCTTGATCATCCCAGCCCTGTTATCATCAATCCCAAACTGCAATGCCCACCTAAGCAAGTAAACACGTGCCAGTGCCACATCCCACATCGTAACTCGCTATTTCCATTTCCAGCAAATAGTTAGAAAATCTAAAAATTTCGACAAAAGAAGCTCTTTTGCATTATTCACTAAGAAAAAGCAGCATATTATGTAGAAAAACTGCAAGACTTTAGATGGCTAACAAAGAAAACACGTTTTTCAAAATAGCAGCAGGGGCGTATTAGCCGAGTCAATGATACGGGGCCCCGGACTTATGGAGCTCTCGTGTAACAGAGGCCTCTGAAGGATTATTTAAAAGAGCAAGACCAACAAAAGGTGAAAAAAAAACAATAAATGTAATTTTAAGCACCCTTACAGGCAGGCATAGATTCTTCACGAACTCTGAAGGAAGTGATAGAAATAACCCAGTTCACTGCACAGACTTTGTTTGATGATGGAAGTTGGATGGTCGGATGTAGTTTGCGTTCACACTTATCAAACTTGTCGTCCAACTTTTTCTTCCACTCCATTCAACTTCTAGATTTTCAAAGATATTTCAAAATCATCCAACAAGTTGGTCAAGCAGTCGCCTGAGGGTTCACACTATCAAGCATTGGTTGTTCAAGTCAAAGTCTGTCCAACTAATTGTACAGTGTGAACTCCGTTAGTAGAGTTTATATTTATTTTAAGTCAAATAAACTTTTATTTTTGTGTTTAAAATTGAAAGAATAGAGAAAAGAATTTTATTATTCACGAATAAATATCTAGTACGCCTGAACTGTCACACTTTACTCTCGTTCTCCATGCAATCCACACTCCAACGAATAAATTTTTCGCCCGTGCTTAACCTCAAAGTCATTCTTGTTTTTGTTTTGAATGCAAATCGTGTCAGCTGTAGCTGCAATTAAAATATATGGAAAAAGGGTAAACAAACATTGATAAATTCAAATTCACTTCTATAATTATTTTTCTTAATTGTATACACAACAAAATACATAGCCAAAAGAAAAGAAAGCATTGAACGTCATTAGCAAATGTAAAACGCCCTTCTGAAAGAAATGTCAAAATTAACGAATATTCGTTCATTCGTCGTTCGTTGGTTGTGAATAATACTCAATATGTGTAAGCAAAAATATTAGGTAAAATGTAATGTTTTGACTTCAGAAATTAGAAAAAAGCCACCTGAGCATCAAAAACGTACGAATAAATCAAAGAAATTTGAGCCTAGATTCCTTAAAGATTTTGAAGAAAATTATGGAAATATAATTTATACCGAAGTTTATATGCTTAAATTTGCTTTTTATTATCCAGTAAATTTGAGAAAACCAAAAGAACATGGCAGCTCTTATTGACGAATAAAAATTCGCGACGCCCAGTTTATTTTCGCGATCCCAGAAACCTAAGGAAAGTCGTGGGTGTTGCCAATTGCCTTTCCCGAGGGCTTGGTAAATCTTTCGAGAGTAGATCTACGCTGCCATCAAAAACGTTTTCTTAGCAAGTTAATGAGAATCGGCGTTTAATTCATAATCCTGGAAATGCACCAGGCCCTGAGATAACAGAGTTATGTGATCGAAGTATAGCAATCGGAAAACTCTTATATCTTTGAAACGAATATAAAAAAAAAAACATTTATAGAGAACTTTCGGCTAAATATAGTGAAGACATCTCAGTAAACCTATATGAATAACTGATTGCTCTAAAAATATACTCAAAGTCTGAAAATTTAAAAAAATCATTCAGCTAAGGAAAAAAAATTTGAAATAAGACAAGAGAAGTAAGTGTGTAAGTTTCAGTTTTTATAGCTTGAAACTTATATGGTTTTAATCAGTCCAAATAACGACACAAGTTGATGTAGAACAGAACTAATAAAATTTAATTATAGATTAATAAAATAATTAAACAATTATGTCGGCTTAGGGTTCTGTAACCCAACTTCTTGAACAATTGAAAACGAATGAAAAATTATATATCAAAACAAAATATTAATAATTGAAAAGTAAAATCATTTACACTAATTATTAATAATAAAGGAAGTAGTTTTTAACAAAGTACGAGATGTGGCAAATGTAGTCATAATGGTGGCTTAGTGTGTATGTTAGATGGCAACAAACTTACAAGTGTATACCTAATTTGTGTATAATCAATTGTTTGGCTAACTCAATTTTTTGAAGGAAGTCATAACTTTTTTTTAATGCAACCATTCTTGATTCTTTTGTGAGAAATCCATACCCTTTGTTTGGGCCCCCATTTAAATTTTGATACAGGGCCCTTCCTAGCCCTGCTACTAATTCCCCGAAGCTGCATCATTTTTTTTTTTTTTTAAGGTTTTCCCTCACACTTGCAAATCACAGTATCTTAGCTTGGTTCGAGTACCATGGCCGACTAGATTCTTTTTATCTATTTATATGTAGGTGTGACTACCTATTCGAAATCTTATCAAATTGGTTGATCTCACCAGAATCAAAAATGATATTTCTATCGATGATGATAGAAAGTTCGACTATATATGTACTATTGTTCAACGAAATTTTGATTATGTATTTTGATTTTTAAAAGATCAAATTCTTTATCCTACAGTTGTTGCTTCAACCATCTGGAAAGAGATATCTGAATCGTTTAAAAAGGTATCTTAGATGCGCGTATCCGAGACAGATTATCTTCAAGAGAATGCGCTTAGTAAAAGTAACTTTTTTTTAGCTGCCTTAAATGAGAAAATTTTTTTCATCTGCACTGAGTCATTATAATATAAAAAGAAGTTTGTATAAGCTTACATCTTCTTTTTGCGCAGAAGCACCTAACGACTAACGCCAAGTTTAAATCAAATCTCTGTAAGTGAAGCTTGAAGTTTCTTACGCCAAACCAAATAGAAATTCCTGGTGTTTTCTAATTTTTAACTCTATTTGGATAAGAAAGTTGAAAACAACGGTCTGATTTTCCGCAATCATCAAATCACAAGTTCCGAGTCAATATTCAAACTGTGATGAGAAATTGCGATCTGCGAGATTAAGTTAATTTACGTTTTCCAAGGAGTGAGCAGAGTCACCTCAGAAATGTAAAATGAGTAATTTGATGTTTAATTAAATTTATTACCTCACCGAGTTTCAATAGTGAAATCAATTCTCAGTTGTGAAGTAGCACACTTCAAAACACACTTTTTGTTAAACTTCAGCACTGAAATTGTGTGTTTTTCAGCAGGACACTGATAAAGTAATTTTGTAAGTTATTATCGTCCAATCATCTTTTCTATTTAAAGTCACTTTCAGCTATTGATTAATACCTGTTCACCATCGCTTGATAAGTTTTGTTTCCTTTTTTGCTTCTTGAATCACTATTTTTAGTACTAAGTCTTGAGAGTTACGTTAGCGGTATACAGGCCCAGGTCAGATCCTGTGACTTCTTATTTCTTCGACGAATGGAACTTTTGCTTGAGCTAATAAAAAAGTGTTCTCTGATTTTTATTGTGTGTTCGAAAAATTGTGTATTCTTATTCAGATTCCCCAAGACGTGTTACGTGTGCACTATCCTTCAAATGGAAAGACTCATGGTCTTTTAAGAGTGTGAGTTTTCAGAGGGAGGCAAGTGTTACTTTTTAATACTCACTCTTGCGGAATCTGGCCCCTGGCCCTGGTGGCCGAAAATTGTACCCTTCTATTTATTTTGAATTCAAATTCAAATCACCACACACACACACACACACCATTTTGTCACCAGACACTTTACATATTTACCGTCCTTCATTTTAATAACATTAACATTAAAGTTAGTGCTTACAAAAGAATCGGTTGGTTATTTTAAAAACCATCCCTGAATCATGTTCCTTACAGACTGCGTATGAAAACTCGCCAGGAGGCGCTTGTGATAAAATTATGTTCTATAATTTATGGGAAAGTTTCTTTCGAACTTGCCTCTGTTATCGGTCAGTGAGGAACAAAGGGGAAGTAAGTTTTACAATTCTCCGTTTATTTCACCCCTCTGCTGAAAAAGGATGAAAGGCTCCTATAATTGGAACTCTCCCATAATTGCAGAGTAGATAACTTTGCTATTTACATGAAGCTACCATCGCATATTATGGATTTTATATCATTCTTGAACAACGATGACAATTGGGACTGGGAACATGAGTTTGCACATCACCTGCCGGTTGTTTTGGAACTAAAGTGGGGGCACAAAGTGAAATGCTGTTTTGACAGCCCATACAAATTTTACTGAAAAAAGAAGAAATGGTGTCGGATTAAATAATTTAAATAAAATATAAAATCAAACAAAAGTGATTGAACTATGAGCGCATTAGCATCTTAAAATGTTAAAGCTTCAATAAAAAAGTGCACACGAGTGATTTTTACCTTTCAAATGTATTTAATTTGCTTTTGAAAAATTTAAGAATATGCCATTTTTGTATGGGAAAAAATGTAAACAAAGCTCTACGTAGATTTTGTTGAGGGGATGATAAATTTTGTTTAACTTAAATTTTCATTGAATTATGAGTGGTCTTCGATTTCTTATTGATTAAACTAACGCACATTCTTGATTAAGAGCTTAATTTGTGCTTTTGTGGAAATTTTAATTCATATTTTTCAACTTAAATTTTTGTTGAAAATCACAGCTCGTTTTTGCACTTGCATTTTGGACACTTCCAGTAAACTTTTTGGTTGTGCTTTAATTTCATATTTTTCTTTACACTTTTATTAATCCATTTCAATAAGAATTTCGAATATTCGACCGGCAAAACATTATATTTTTAAGCAATTTTTTTGGAAAAGTGGCAATTTCAATACAAAATGTGACTTGTTGTGCCCCTGCTCATTTCTATTTTTGCCACTACGCGTCGTGATGGCCAGTCCCAATACAATTTGGAGGTAACACTCTGCCAAGTGGTTGAAAATGGCTCAACATCACTACAGTGATTGTCTGCCATACTAACAATCAAAAAGGATAGAAAAACTAGAATAACAAATTCATTTTTTTAATATCCATTAAATTCTCTACAGTTTTGCTAAAACTGCCATAACTTTCCATAAAATATTACATTTTTCATTGAAGGCAAATTGTGTCTATAAAATGAATGCTTGCGTCACTCCAGTTTTGTCTCCTTAACACTCCTCCACGTCGTACACGTCTTCACACAAGAATGGAAAAATCAATCCTTTGTTCCGGTAATCCCATACCTGTTGCATCATTCACAAATTTGTGTCCTTTGTTCCACGAAAGTGTCTTTACTATTTCATTAAGTTTAAGTTTAATGAGATTGTCAATAGATGGAGCTTATGAGTTTGTTCCATCCGTTGCCATGACACTGTTCAGTACTGAGATTTAAGGTTCTCTTAAACCAAAAAGTTTTTGCAGCTGCGTCGCGGGCAGAAACGTAGCTGCCATAATTGTTGCAATCACAACAAAACTAGTTTATGAAAACGTTGTGTTTTTTTTTTTTTTGTGTCGCATTTGGGTATTCTCATATGTCGCTGTTGAACTAAATTTTATCAACTGATTTAGTAGCTACTGCGAGCTGCGACTTCGCTTTGGCTTGGGAAGTCCTTTGTTGAAATTTGGCAACAAAAAAATTGCATTTATTTTACCGAAGACGTTTTTAAATTCAATCTGAAATAGCTAATCTATTTCCTTACTCTAGGGAGTGTGAATTCGCTGAAATAGCGAAGTAGAGTGTGTATCGCAGATTACTCGCTTAACAATTCGTCAGGGACTCTACTCCCCCACTCATTAAATTTCTGTAATGTTTTCTTGTTCTTTATTTGCCAGACCTTTTTGAAAGTCTCTTCAAGACCTCAATGAACCCAACTCAGACACGAAGAAAAATATATTGTCGGCTTAATTTGCACTAAGTTGAGTTCAGTTCTTTATTGAGTCTTTTCTTTTCTTTTACAAATGATTTAGGTATTCGTCTTTTTCTTATACTTAGGTAAATTATGAACTGTCAAATATGGCTCTCTTGTTTTAATGACATATGCTTCTATTGCCTTTACTTTTACTCGTTTGTATAAACTCTTGCTCATGGAGTTTTTTCACATCTATTTTTGTCATGTCATGAAAACTTAACTTAACTTAAATTTGTTTTCACTCTTTTTCTTGACAAAAGAAATTCACTTTATAGCAGCGATTTCGAAAATAACAACATTAAGGATGATTAATTTATTCAATTCCTTCAAAACTTTTTGTATTAGGATGGTAAACTATTTAGAAATCCATTAACTAACTTCAAACTTATTATAGCCGCAGCTTTTATAAACGAAAAAGTGGGAACTGTTTTTTCTTTCTTTTTCGTTCCTCTTTAAATGCATACTCATTGAACAGACCTAAAAAAAAGTCCCAACCTAGTTCTTGCTTTCACTCATAGATGCCACTTAATGGTACTTTTTTGTTATTGTTGCAAAATGACATTTCGATGCTGTCATCAGCTCAGTGATTCATTTTCTTGAATTTACAGAAAAACAATTTTTTTGAGAAAAATACAATTTTCTTCTTTTATTTCGAGCAAATAAAGCCGAATTTATTTCTTTTTTTATTTTCAAGCCAAATAGTTCAAACTGGGTAACGATATGTCTGTCTCTGCAATGGAAAGTATCCTTTTTAAACAAAACCACAAAAATTTTATCCACTCGATATCGATATCAATTGCGTTTTCATAATAAACAATTAACCGTAACTGCCCATAATTGGGATCATATTTAATAAATATTTTCCTTAATTCGAAAAGAAACTTTTAGAACACATGTTCAACCTCAAATTTGCGGTAAAGGACCTGGAACGACAGTCGAAGCGATGCGAAAAAGAGGAAAAACTCGAAAAGGCCAAAGCAAAGAAGGCCATTCAGAAAGGTAACATGGACGTAGCTCGAATACATGCTGAAAATGCCATTCGTCAAAAGAATCAAGCCGTGAACTATCTGCGAATGAGTGCTCGAGTTGATGCTGTAGCCAGTCGAGTGCAATCCGCTTTGACCACAAGAAAGGTCACCAGTTCTATGGCTGGTGTTGTCAAAGCCATGGACGCAGCTATGAAGGGAATGAATTTGGAGAAAATTTCCAATCTAATGGAGAAATTCGAGACCCAATTCGAGGACTTGGATGTGCAAAGCTCAGTGATGGAGAACACTATGTCAGATACAACGACCACATCAGTTCCACAGGGTGATGTTGATAGCTTGTTGCAGCAAGTCGCTGATGAGGCAGGGTAAGTCATTTGATTTTATTTCTTACTTACAATTTGGTCGCCCATTGAATTCTTTTGATTTGTGTTTTACAGTTTGGAATTGAATATGGAACTGCCAAGTGGACCACAAGGCTCCACAGTCGGTGCATCGACAGCCGTTTCCCAGGAACAAGACGAGCTAACTCAGCGCTTGGCTCGCCTTCGACAAGCCGAATAATCAAATCAATCGTTCCATGTTTATACGTGTTTATTTGCTAAGAAAGTCCTTGAAGGATACATACAGATTTACTCTCATATTTTATTTTCACTTTTTGTTTACTTAGTCATATGCTTACAGAGAAATATTAAACAAAAACACACTTTTTGTCTGCGTAAAAACTAGTCAGTCGTTTTATTGGGCAAATTGTTTTCCACTGGTACCGCCGGTTGTTGTGCCTGTTGTTTTTGCTTTGCACGTTTTTGTTTCCCGGGACCTCTTCCACGAGTTTCCCCAGGAATTTTTGGTTTCGGTTTGGGACCGCGTTTGAGTTCGGTTTTACGGGTTCGGTGTGGAACAACCATCGGTACATGACGCCAGTTGTCGTTGTACCTGTCCAATCTTTTCTTCAGTATTTCTACATCTCTTGTTCGTCTCTTTAATATTTTTTTGGTATTTGTTATTCTAGAAAATAGGAAAATAAAGTCAATTTTTGGAAAGGAATGAAATTTTGTAAGCGCTTACCGGAGAACCAAACGTTCGTTTTCTGTTTGGGTGTCTTGGCATTTACGATACAGTCGCTCGACAAGAATTTTATATTTTTGTTGGTCTTCTTGAATTAACATTTTATAAATTTTATTTTATAAGAACTGCGTATATATATGTATTTTCTAATTTCTATAAACAAAAAAATATTCAATCTTTGTTTTACATTTGACAGAAGATGTGACCAGTTCACAATAACGCAATTTGAAGTGAATTCACAATCTCATACAATGCTCCCACTTATAAGATATTAGGAAATTGAAATCCGTTTTATAAATGGGTTTCAAGCCATATCGTTTTTTCAGTCGTGGCAGCTGCAATTGTAATTCTCAAAATTACATAGGTTATACAATGACATTTGAGAATAATCATGTCACTCCGGTGACAAAAAAATGCAGGCAGAATGATAAAAACGACGTCTCCGTAGCTGATGTTACTTCAAAAACGCTTTGGTCTGATTAAAAATATTTTTGACTAAGATAGTACCAAATACACAGATTTCATGAACTGTTTTGGTTTTCCAAATTCGCTTTTTTCAAACTAAAGTAACTAATTTTAATTTTTTTAAAAGTATAGAAAAAAAGTTATTACCAATTCAATTTTCCAATAAAAAAAGGGTACAGCGGCTCAACATTATTATGTTTTTTGCACTTTTCAGCGAAACTATAGATTTCCAAATTCGGAACTATGTTTACCGAAACGTTCCAAATTGTCCTCAATCGGTTCACACAAAAATTCATTGTTAGTGCTTCCAAGTATACGCAAAATTTTAAATTAAAAATAATTTTATTTTGGTACTTTACCAAATTGCGAATAAATTTTTTGAAATGTTTTCCAAATTATTTTTCACACAAAACATCGAATTTCGTGTTATAGCGCTGCTAAGTTGACGGAGGCCAAGAAAACATCCGCACGAAGGTTCAACAAATCGACCAATACGAACTTCGTCCTTCTATGTCTGTCTCTATTTAACTGAAGACAAACCCTACTAGGTTAGGTCCAAATATCCTTTAACGAAATCTAGTTTAACTTCAAATTGAGAAATAGCATTAAATATTTTTTTGCGGCTCAAAGCTAAACGCACTCACTTAATTGAATGGAGTACAACTCATTGAACACATCCATTCATTAACGCGACGTAATTGGAACCCATTTCTCAGTGTGGATGTGGATTACATGTATTGTATTAAAAATCACTTTTCGGGCTTGTCAATTAAAGGAAACACAAAATTGTTTACAAAAATATTTGTAAAAATCTGATAAAAACGTTGATTTGGAAACATGGGGACGCCACATAAAAATAATATGCAATACATGGAATCCCCCTACGCAAGACACCTTTCACAATATCCCTCACAAAACGAGGAATATGATCCCATGGATGTACATACAAAATCAAAGGCGCACTCATTTACTCCCAGCAAACAAAATAATCAAAGCAATAGTTATAATAACTATCAGCCGAATTACAACAACCGAAGACGAGGCAATAATCGTTATTTCAATGTAAATAGAGGCGGTGGTGGTGGAGGAGGATATCAAAATAATTCAGGCGGCAGTGGAAGATCGTATCACAACAATCAACAAAACAACTATCAGCAGCAGCATCAAACAAACAGGCACAGCAATAGTGGAAATCGCCAGCAGCCTTACTACGGGCAGAAATTCGTAAGTTTTTTTGTTTCAAATTCGCATTCTTGAGGAAAGTTTTAAATTTTGTTTGCCGCAAAGTGCGTTGCCCACAAAGTTCAATCTTTTTTTTTGGCCTACAGCCATGTCTGTTCGACTTAATAAAACTGCCTTCTATTTCAGAATAAGGAGGGCAATTTTAAGGGCGACGATTACTATCACCCGTCTATGCTCGTTGACCCCTGGAAAGAGCTCCTCGAACGACACAATGCAATTCAAAATAGTCAAATCGATGTCCCACCAACGACGTCCGAAAGCCCACCACCAGATCTATCGCCGAAAAAAGACGACTCATCGTCTGAAGACGAAGAAGATGACAAACAAGAAGAAGCAATACCAGAAAAAGATACACCACCGAGCATATCCGATTAATAAAAAAAACAGGCAAGTTTTGAAGTAAACATACGCCACCATTTTTATTCATCGAGGAACGAAGGAGCGGAGAAACTTAACAAATTTTCATATTTTTATAAATCTATAAAAATGTAAATAAAAATATTTTCACTTTTGATTTATAATTCGCTAGCGAGTAGGATAATCCATCACAATTCACAAGTGTAGATCAACGTTTTCCAAGTAGAGTTAAATTTGTTGTTTGAATTTAAATAAAAAGCGTGTTTCATTTTCTGGAGTACCTTTTCTTCAATATGTACTTTTCCCATTCGACGCTGAGTCGGTTGTATATGCTCATGGCTGCTCGGGCATCCTCCACCGAGTTGTGTTCGCCGGTTTGAATTTCTATACCGAGAATGGCCTGGCTTAGACGTTTGAGGCTCGGCGTTCTACCATTGGATACAAGACTGGAAAGTGGCTTATACCTTGAGGTGTCTCTGATGCTCATGTATGGGTGTTTTATTTTTAGGACGGCAAGGTCGTTGTTAATACCGTGACCCACGAGAATCTTGCCTTGCAGAATGTCAACAACTTCGTCTTGTACTTTTTCAAAGGGCTCTCCATTTTCGAGGTCTTGGGGACGGATGCCACTGACACTGGTGCGATAATCAGTCACTGGCTCTCTGGGCTTAACGTATTTGTCCATCAAAACTTCGCCATTCTTTTTCACTATCGAAACTCTGGCTAGCATGTCATCACTTCTATTCGGTCCTGCTCCAACCATTTCGCAATCCATCGCTACGATTTCAAAGCGTTGATCATTTCTGCGACGGTTCTTCGATTTCTGGGCTGGAGCCTCTGTGGCAACTGGGGGCTTAGAAGCTTCAACAGCTTGAGAGAAGGTAATAGGCGCTTCTGCAGCACTTACTGCGGCTAGGAAACCTGACCAGTTAGTTCCAGCGTTTTTGCGACTCACAGAAGGCTTCTGGTTGGTGAGAACAGGCATTGGTGGTTTTTTTGTTTTGGTGTTTGGTCGTTGTTTTTGTTTGTTGCTTTCATTTGGTTTACGAGGTAGTTTGTGTTCAGTCTGGCGGCCTGCATCCATTTTGCTTGTGCCAAATTGTGTCTTGTACTTTTTTGATGGTATGATTTAATCAAAATTTAAGTCGAAAGTTAAATTTTATTGAAATCGAAAGTATAACAACAAAATAAGACTTTTTGCCAGTAGTCAGAAACTGCTGCCAGGCGTCAGCGTGTTTTGTTGCAAAAGTTTTGGTGGTTCAAAACATGACATTTGGGGACGGTGCGTTCGGTGTTGCAGCTGCGCTGCCCCAACAGGTATGGCAAAATATCAAAACATCACGAGAACAAATTCATTCGTGAATTTTTCTAAGTTTTAAAACACAGAGGATATACTACAAAAGGCCAAACCACACACACAGCAGCAGATGAAAAATTATGGGTGCAGATGAACATGTTCCTCTGCACCTATAATTTTTCATCCCCATCCTATTACTAAGGAAGTGCAGATGGTGCTTTCATTCTCTATCAGGCAAGTATGAATTTTACATCTTGTGTCTTTTTAATTTTTTTATCTCCACTTTCAGATGCATGCAAATCCACCATCATCTGTACCCATAATTTTTCATCCGCATCTTATAACTGGAAGTGTCTTCTCTCTCTATCAGACAAGTATGAATTTTACATCTTCTGCCGTATTTATTAGATTTTCTTAAGACGTCTCTTAGACGTTGATAAGTTAAGTTTCAATTAAAATTTAATTGGAAGTTAAGAGAGTTTAATTAAATTCTTATCGATAATCGATTCTGCGATGATGCTAAACTAATTGATAGTTGTGTCAAAATAAAGTAGTAAAAACAGAAATCTAGTCCAATTTAAACTGCGTTTTGACAACCATTCGTTTGTAATACCCTTGTTTTTATCTCTTTAATCTTTTTTAAACGAAAGGTTGCTTCTAGACACAAGCAAATCGTGCTTAAAAAGCCAATACCTAGGTAACAATTTTATTTCTTATTTATTGGTGTTTGCTGACCTACCCAGCCAGAGCCTGATAACTCAAAATATGACGACTTCAGCAGTCACTGGATGTAACAGTTTGCTCCCAATCATCGCAGCAGCAATTTGGTAATCAATGTAAATATGTAACCAGGTTTTACTTTGTAAAATGATTTAATTGAGATCTCTATTAACAGATCTACAAACAGTGTCGAGAAAGCAAACTTTTGTAGCCTCCCTGGAGCCTATTCTTCCACTTCAGAAGACCGCAACACTCGTTTACACTCCAGTGTCGAACTCTCAGTCGCAGAAGTATAGCCCTGACGTGAATGCAACGGAGTGATATGCCGTCAGTAGTCCCTCTCAGCGCAACACCACGTCAAATCAGACCGATTCCCATGAACAATTCATTTTCCACGGCTAAACTTGGAGCTTGGATGAATGCAACATGTATCAGTATAAATGTGAACTAAATCTGCCAATGTGCCAACTATTTGGGCACTTAACGCATAGTTTCTTTATCTAAGAATTTTGGGACAACTTGCTAGGTCACGCATCACATTTTTCAGTACATGATATGAGAGTTTTTTAAAATTATTCTTCTCTTGTTTTTTTTTAGGTAGTAACAAATGGGTTCAACATACTTGATGCCGAGATGAATGCTATTGCCACGGGAATTTATTTGGGCGTTTCCGTTATAGTTGTAAGCCTAATGCTGTTGCTACTTTTGAGGGAACAACATTATATATTCATGCAATAGAGGATATGTAATATCTTAACTGGTAAAAAGTAAGAGATATGCAATAACTTGTTTTACTTACTTTTAATTCGAATTTTTTTTCCTAGATTTTCATCAGCTACGTTGATTTTCTAAATACTCCAGAACAGAGGAGATAAGACTTGAAAGACAATTATTACTTATTCCTTGGTATTTGTTCCAAATGCACAGATCAACAAGAAACAGTTGAAATGAACGCAGGGGTGTGTCGTAATAAAAATTGTAGTGCGATGGTATGTCATTTAACAATTGCTCCAAATGTGGAACTCGAATCAGTCCTAACCATAGGAAGACTTTTAATGAAGTAATGGAACTGACAAAAAATCATTTGGAAAACATGAAGGAAACAACTTGTGAGCGGTATTTAATTAAAAAAAAAAAATCAGTTGATTGCAAATAATGTGTTCTCTACTCTTGCAGATCTTGATATTTGTAAAATGTGTCTGCCACGGCAGAAAGGAGTTTTGCATCCTTTGAATCTATGGCATGTCAAAACCCTCGATGCTGCCGTAGAAAGTGCTTTCGGTGTCAAAAAATGGAATGATGCATTAGAATTTTCGATTCAATTAATTCCAGGATTCAAGTTCGCACCATATTTTTGTATAGTTTCTTGAATAAAAGATTTACAAGTTTCATTTTTAGAAAATATTACTATTGTATTATTATATTTTACAAAGAAACCTTAAATTCATTAATGTTGCAGATTACTAATGAACTATCGTAGAACGTCGGATCGTCCGATCGGAGAACTACCACGAAGCAAAATGTATCCGATCGGAGTGAATTCCGCTCCGACGGTTACCTCGATGGGCTCGACGATCTGTGTTTTGGAATAGTGCTCGTATTAAGTGATTAATTTCTTCTGCCTTGTAGTTTGCCGTTAGAATACCATGACATTCGCACCATTGTTCGGTGATTTGAACCAGGGAAGCTCCTAGAATCATTTTCAACTGTTGAAGCTTCATCCACGCCTTCACGTGAATTATTTGATGTTTGTCCTGAAATATATATATATAAAAAAAATGCTCACAACCATCCAAACAAATTATGAATAAACAAACCTTGAACAACGTAGGTGCCTTTTCGAGAATAACTTCAATCAACTCGGCCAATGTGTCGCCGACTTTGGTTATGTCTTCCATAACCATGATTTTTCGAACGACGTCCAAGCAAAAGTCGTTGATAAGCCCACATGTGGTTTTGTTGTAGACTTCATCAGGTAATATGTTTTGCCATACGTTTTTAATTAAATCCAACTGCCTCAGACATTGACGAACAAGTTTTTGTGGTGCTATTCCGAGAGCAGTATTAGCATCTGACAAATCTGAAAACCATCAAGAATGCCGATTGAGAAACCTTTCCTGTACATCTTTTTTTCTTATCTAGTTCCAAAAGTATACCCATAAGCAAACTTTTTTGATTTCTTATTTGACTATTGAAGTGTTCCTGTGCCAGTCCGTGAAGTGATTTGATTGAAGTAGCAAAAGTTGGTAATCCCTTGTCTGCGTTCTTGGTCACCCAATGGGCCAAAAACATGGTGTTGTTGTAAAACAATGCCGACTGCTGTGGTATATTTTGTAAGAACTTCTCATGGTATTTAAGAAGCCTTTTTTAGATCACCAAATGGAAAACGGTAGCAAAAGGCATAGAGAGAGATCCCAGAACATTCATGTTTGCACTGTTTTTCATCGAGTTCGAATGGATTGAATCTTTCTTTATAGGATTTTGGTGCCCTTGCACTTCTAAGAGAACTTAGCACATTGAAAACATTTAAATCGCGAAGAAAATCTTCCATATTTTTGTTTTAAGGAAAGTTTCTTTTTAGAAATTATTACCAAAACAACAGATCAAAATTTACACCGATTTTCCCGAAACGTCAGAATGAATTTTTAATTTGGATTTAAGAGACCTTTAAACGTCATTATTGGCATTTAAGTTAAGAGGGCTCTTAGCAAGGTTACTTAAATGTGAAATTTGATTATCGATACGGATTCGTTACTTAAGTATTACTTAAAGGGCAATTAAATCTAATCGATGATTAAAAGTTCTTTATAGATACGGCTGCTTGTGTCTACTTCCTTTTCTCGTCTGCACTTGCAGATGCATGCAAATCCACCATAAAAAATGATTTGGAGTTGGACACTGTTGACTGTTCTGCCTGAGTGCTGTCTTAAGTTAGACATACATTGGAATAGGATTTTAAATGCGCCTGGCAGCTTATTGTTAGGTTTTGAGTGTGGACTGTGGACATTGATTTAAAAGTACATGCATACCCTCTAAACACTCGATCAACAGATTTCTCGATCTGGGCACACACACACAAATTCAGATTGTTACTTGGTAAGTAGAAAAGTCAATTTGGATCCAGTAAACCAGTTTTGATTCGATCTACTCTAGCAATTGAAAGTGACATCCGCAAATAGTTTTTACCATCTTTTATTGTTATTTCTGTATTGAAAATAAATAAGTCAAGGGTGATTAAAACACATTCAGCCGTATTTATTGGATTTCCCTTAAAGCCTTGCGCAAACCAATGCGGTGAGTGCGTGCGATGCGATTGCGTTAAGTCAAATCGCTATGCATTATGTAATAAGGTAGGGGTTGAAGGTTTGGGAATGGTAGTTGGATAAAGGAATAGAATTGAGATAGGTAGAGGATTGGGTTAGGTAGTGGGAAAGTTGAGGTAGAGGAAAAAGTATAGGATTGGAAAGGAATATGGAAAAGGAAAGGAAAGAATAAAGGAAAAGTAAAAAGGAAAGGAAGGAAACGGATATTGGAAAAGGAAGGGAAAAGGAAGTGTCATGACGAAGAGACCTGGCACGCTTGCGATGCTCAGCTTAGCTCGCCGGATTAGGGGGGGATCTTGCCTCTTCGACAGACGGAAACCACATTACAAAAACATATATCGTGCCAAAAAACCACCACCACAAAAACCTTACCACACTTCAGGCACTGCATGGTGACATCGCAGTGTGGCCTGTAGCCCACCCAACCATGGAACTCGGTCGGCCATGTTGTCGAGTTCCCCGAACACGATCACCGCTGCCAGGAGAAACCAATCACCACCGATGCATCGCCAACCTCCTCATCCCCCTGCAATCGTGCTTAGCACGCCATCACACCCTCAGAAGCCAAAAAGAAAAACCTCTCTTTCAAACCATCGGCGTGATGAACATTTTTATTTAAAACAAAAAAAAACTACCAAACAAAAAATGAAATTTAAACAAAATGAACCAAAACAACTCAAAAAAAAACTAAAATGAAACTAAAATTTAAACAAAACCAGAAAATAATAAATTAACAGAAAATTAATAAATAACAAATAAAAAAGAATAAATAACAAAAATCCTAAACCTAACCTTAATACTATTTTATATTTTTATGCTTTTCTATATGTTTTTATGTTTTTTTGTATTTTTATGTTTTTATGTTTTTTTTGTAAGTGTTTTTATGTTTTAATATTTTTTTGTATTTTTATGACTGTATATATTCGTTTCCTCTTTAGTTTTTGTATCTCTTTCGTTCTGTAGTTTAATTGTTTTTGTGTGTGTTCTCTGTAATTTATTTTAATATTTTTTTTTTTTCTCTAATTCGTTTTATCTTTCTACTAAGTTTCCCTTTTTCGACCTCAACCTATCCCTTTATCTCTCTGGCTACACTGGGATTGCTTCCACCCACCTACTTTCAATCCTGCCTAAAAGGAGCTCCCTGTAGCGGATATGGCCGAGAAGTAACCTCGCACTAACATTAAATGTAGCCTAAGAAGCGATAAGGAGACGATCACGGCCCTAAACAAACGAGAACCCAAAAAAAAAACCCAACAAATTCAACCACACAACAAAAAGAAATATCGACAAAAATGTTTAAAAAAAATGAACAAAATGGAATAAAAGAAAAATAAAATGGTATATAAAAAAAAATTAAAAGAAATGTAAAATAAATGTAAAAAAAATTACTAAAAATTAAATAAATAAATAAATAACAAAAAAAAATCACGCCGAACACTTATTACAAAATTGACAGCAAACAGGAACAAAAGTTTAGGTTGGGCCCTGCGGGCGCTTTTCACTCCAGGCCGGACCTGGCCTTGCACTGGCACTCGGCCACTGGTGCAATGTATTGTTTGTGTTTTTGCTTTTCGTATGCGCCTTCATATGACGACATACATATATTTTATATTGTTGCACTCAAATTGGTTTAAATTGTATAAATAAACGTAAATAAAATTTGTACCCACGGTTTTGGGGTCTTATTTGAATTTGCTTGTTGGCCTGGGTAGGCTCAATCCAGCTATAGTGATAGTCTTATGGTCGATTCCAATGTTTCGCCGTTCAGTTAGCCCAAAAGGCTTCACCCCAAAACTATCAAAAATTCTTTTACATATTGCACTAAAAAAATTTAAATTTAACTCACCCGTGGTAGGTGCAATTAATGTTCGTGGATGTACAATATACATATATATATGCCGCAGTACCTTGTTTCTGCTACCACTTTTTTTCTTTTATTTCTCCCAGGCACTATACACTAAAATATTTTAAATTACTTAAAAGGTTTAATCTACACCACATCTATAAATTAAGTATCAAAAACTAAACTTACATCAAAGGAATAAAATTTTCAAAATAAAATTAAAATTATTTCTACTTCAACCACCACTTCTTTCTTTGATATTAGATGACTTTTTGTGCATCTTCAAAGTCGAACGGTGACTTCTCCATCCACATCATTTACTCTCACCAGCCTCTTTAAAAAAAAGGTACCAGTCGACTCACTGTGGCGTCTGGCGTAGCATCGCTAGTGAGAATGATGTGGTGGCGTTTCCTTTTATTTTTTTATTTTTTTATTTTGACCTAAAATAATAAAAGAATACTAAATAATATGCGCATATAAACATACAATACAATAATACATACATACTTACATAAATACATAAAATACTTAACTTAACATAAACTGCCTATGCACATACAATACATAAATAAATGCGCACATTAGAAATACCTAACAATACACTTGAACATAAAATATAAGTAAATAACTAAAATAAATAACACTTATCCTAAATGTATATAAATAAATACTAAATACATAAATATAACAAATAAATACATAATATAAAGAACATAAACGTCACACAGAAATTCCAACCCTACTGTCATTCCATTTATAGTTCCACATTTTATAGTTCCACATGTTCCACACGTTCCACACCCATGTTCACTCTCTCTTTTTGGTATCGGTGTGACGACTGACGAGTGACACTTCTTGTTTATTTTTTTACAGCGACATTCTGGCTGAGTATTTTTCATTTTTATTTGTGGTTTTCGATTTTTTTATAAAGCATTTTGTTTCATATTTCTTTTCTTTTTACTTTTTAGGTATTTCTTCAAGCTATTGGAACATTCGGCAACAAAAAGGAACCAGGTTGAGCGTTGAGGTCGGATAAACAATTTCCCAGGTAGGTTTGTTTACTTTTTTGGTGTACATTACTTTACCCCATTTTTTTTTCTCTTCCCATACAGGTATCCACAACAAAACACCGGCGTAGGAGACTACCTCGTAGTAGACTCCGTCGGTGGCAGGATGACTGGAGAACGTGGGGAAGAACCCACAACACATAGCCGGGCATAAGACTACGTCAACCTGTGATGGATCTATGTACAACGTACACCAAATAGAATATACGTATGTTGATTTTTTTCAGTAGGCTTAGTTAACTTTTTTGTTTTTGTTTTCAATAAATAACGAATAATACTTAGAATAAATACAACAAATATACTTAAAAACATACGTATTTTATTAACAAAACGTACTAACAAAAAAAATAACATATCAATAAACTACCTAAAAAAAAAATAAATAACATAGATCTGTTGACGAGTTACGAAACACGTACTTATCAACTAGTATCACATAATGTAAGGCTTAGAGCTATCACAATACTTAAAAATAACTAACCTACGGGTATAAATAAATAAAAATAAATAACTATACTATGTAAATAAATAAATAAATAAATAAATCTATGATAATAAATAACAAATAAGAAACAATACTTAACATATACTTAATCTTATAATAGTGCAGTGGGGAGATTGAGTGACCTATAGATTATCATAGCTAGGGGAGGGAATAACGAGTAGGCAGTATTCGTTCAGGAAAAGTTTGTTTTGCATCTAAGTGTTTTTGAATATGCATTTCATGTTTAAGAAAAATTGTTTTCGTTGCGTGTAAGACAAGACTTGTGGCAGTCGGGCAAATCAATGATTTAGTGGAATCGGTAGATAAGTGCATTATTGAATTCGTATACATAAAGGACAACAGTGACATACATATCACAGTAGAAAAAAAAAATTTGCCTTCGAGGCTATTGAAACAAAACATAAATCAGGTACATTGGGGTATGAGGATATGTGTAGATATCACAGATTTGTATTGCATTTAAAGTTTTTAACTTCTACCTAAATCAGGTACGTTTGTTTGAAAAATAGACACATAAGTGGACAAGAATAAAATATATATTTGATATCACAGTTTGTTTATTGCACTTAACCTTCGGTCTTTGACCTGTTTTAAAAAAAACATAATATCAGGTACATAGTGGACAACAGTCGCGTAAAGCGGAACATCTTAAACTTCTAAATATCACAGTGTCTATTGCATTTTGCCATTAAAAAAAAGTAAAACAAATCTTAAAAATGATATCACAGGGGTAGTTATTGCACGTATTGATTTAACTTAAGCTAATTCTATGTATAGTGGGACAAAAAAAAAAAAAAATATGTAAATAAACAGAGATATCACAGGTGTTTGATGTAAAGTTACATGAAGTTAGAATACACATAGATATCACAGATGTTTATTGCTTCAGGTCTTTTGCGTGATAAACGCCTAACATTTTACCGTTGAGGTTTTCGACCTCATACATATTCTTTCCCACAGGCTTAACAATACGACATTTAACATATTTTGGACATAACTTGGCACTTAAATATTTTGAAGTGTCACTTAAAATAAAGTTTCTCTTGAACACTTCTTGTCCAGGTTGATATTTTACGTCTCTTGACCTCATGTTATATCGTATTGCACTTTTTTCTTGGGAATCCACAATGGATTCCTTAACCTTTTGCCTAATAATTCGCAGCCTGTCGTACCTCGGAAGGGTCATCAGCTCACCGTCCTCCACCGCATCTAGTTGTTCAGCCAACCCGTAACTACTGGCGTGTGTCATCATGTTTGTACCAAACAAGGCAAAATATGGTGACACACCAGTAGATGAGTGCACTGAACTCCGCAATGCTGACGCGATCTCGTTGAGGTGGATATCCCATTCGCGTTGATCGTCTTTAAGATATGATCTTAAAGCGGCAAGCAATGTGCGATTGACCCTCTCCGAGGCGTTGGATTGCGGCGCGTAATTCGCAGTTTTAAAGTGGCGGATGCCGAACTTCTGAAGCAAGTTCTGGAACTGCTTCGACAGAAACTGCTTTCCATTATCTGAATGGATTATCTGAGGTACTCCAAAAGTGTTAAAAATTTCATTTTTCAAATAATTTACTATGGCTTGTGAATTTGCGGCTTTTAGTGGCTTGAAAAACATGAACTTTGAAAAATGGTCAAGGACAACAAATATATAACAATTACCGATTTTTGATCTCGGGTAGGGACCAAGAAAATCAACATATAGTTTTTGAAACGGACGATCAGTACAAAAATTGGTAGACATAGGGGGACGTTGAACTTGGTTGGTAGGTTTGCATTGCTTGCATATTGCACAGTTATTTACAAAATTCTTAATTTGGACTGTCATGTTTGGCCAGTAAAAGTACTGCCGTACTCTGTGGAGGGTTTTGGCAATGCCACCATGAGCAGACTTCGGTGGTTCATGGGACTTGGCGATGATTTCTTCGGTGAGACCAGAAGGAATCCAGAGTCGCCAAGTGTGTTCCTCCAGCCACTCTTCACCACTTGGAGGTAACCACTTCTTATAAACGAAGTCCCCGTCTACCTTCAAGTCGGGCAACTGCTCGTGGTTTTCTCTAATCGTTTTAATGAGATTCATGTATTCTTCCGACTTAAACTCCTCCGAGTCCAGGTCAATTATGGGCGCTACTTCTTCCAGCTCAATACTCTCTAAGTGTGCCCGAGAAAGAGTATCCGGCACGACATTTAGCGCTCCCTTTCTGTGCTCTATGTCGAAGGTATAGGATTGGAGATCTAGGCTCCACCGGGCCAGACGACCGTTCAGGTCTTTCATATTCATAAGCCACTTAAGGCTTGAGTGGTCGGTGATGACTGTAAAATCCATACCCTCAACATAGGGCCTGAAACGTTTGATTGCCATTACAGCAGCCATGCACTCTTTCTCGGTCACACTGTAGTTTCGTTGACACGAGTTGAGCTTCTGGGAGAAGTAAGACACTGGACTCTCTTCATCGTCGGTTTTTCTTTGAAAAAGCACTGCACCAATACCTGAATCAGAAGCGTCACACTGGATGTAAAATCGCATCTTGAAATCCGGGTGCGTGAGAACAGGGGCTGATGTTAATGCCGTTTTTAGTCGTTCGAACGCTGCTTTTGCTTCATCAGTCATCTCGAACTTGGTGTTTTTCTTTTTCAGTGTATCGGTCAACGGAGCCGTCAGGGTAGAGAAGTCCTTGATAAACCGTCTATACCATCCTGCTAGACCAAGTAGCCGACGAACCTGTCTTTGATTTTTGGGAAGGGGAAAGTCAACGACCGCCTCGACCTTGGCCGGGTCAGTCTTTAACTTTCCACCGCCCACAATATAACCCAGATATTTTAGTTCTTTAAAACAAAATCGGGACTTTTTCAAATTAATTGTGAGGTTTGCTTTTCTCAAGCAATCAGCTACCTGTTCTAGCAGACTGATATGCGTCTCAAAGTCCGGCGCGATGATAAGCAAATCGTCTAGATAGACGAAAACTCGATCTCTGAGTCGTGCAGGAATCACTTTGTCCATTAATCGGCATAACCTTTGAGCGGCATTACACAGCCCAAAAGGCATAACCTTAAACTGGTACAAAGGTCTCCCCGGCACCGCAAACGCAGTTTTCTCCCTACTCTGTTCCTCCAGCGGTATCTGCCAGAATGCTTCTTTCAGGTCCACGCTACTTATAAAGTAGGTGTCTGGTAGACGACTGAGGAGCCCTTCGATATGGGGAAGAGGGTTAGCATCCTTTTTTGTAACCGAGTTGACCTTACGAGCGTCAAGGCAAAACCGGTATTTTACGGCGTTGTTTTCGCCTATCTTCTTGATAAGGGCAACAGGTGAACACCAAGGGCTCTCGCTCTCCTCAATAACGCCGAGCTCTAGCATTCTGTCCAATTCCTGGTACAATATGGCTTGCACCGCTGGGGAAACAGGGTAGTGACGCTGCTTGACAGGTACCGCATCTCCGGTATCTATGACGTGCTCCATCAAAGACGTCTTACCTAAGCCGTGACGGTCATAGTCAAGGAACTTCATCCTGACAGCTTCCAACCTTGACTGTTGCTCAAGAGACAACTGATGAGCGTTTAGCAGGTCGGCTTGCTCTTCCATGATTGAAATAGTACTCACCACACCCGGTGCGATTTGGAAAGCTTTCCAAAAATCTACACCCAGGTACAACTCCTGATCCAGGTTTGGGACCAAATAAAATTCGATTGGTGCTTTTCGTCCTTTGTAAAGCACTTCTACCTTAATTTTGCCGACTATTGACTGCAACTTGCCGTCGGCTGTCTTAACACCTGATTGGTGAGGGACAATGGGAATTTTCAGTTCCTCCAACACCTTTTCGCAGTTTTTTCCTAAAATGCTTACGCTAGCGCCACTATCGAGCAAACCTAGCAAGTTTTTATCGCCTATAGTGACCCTAGCGTAAGGCCTTGGGTCGGAAGACACATCGACCACCGTCGACAAAATACTTTTTCTAATGTTTTTCCTTAGTTGGAACCTTTCTCTAGTTTTTAAGATTCTTCTCGATACTGCGCTACTCTTCTGGTTAAAAATCCTATCCCTAGCTATATGGTATTCTCTTAACCTAATGTGAAGAGGTCTAATTTCGTATCTCTTCACTTCCTTTGGTTTAGTTTCTTCTCTTTTTAAAATTTGTATTTTGTTTGTCTCTTTTTCTTTATGTATTACTGCGGGGCTTGGGTGGAACGTGACTCCCCCGAAGACTTCACGTTCCTGTACCAGTTTTCCGGATTGCACTTTAGACATTTTGGAGTTATTACTCCAGCCTCACCGCATCTGTAGCAGAACAAGGTTCTTGCGGCTGTGCAATCCTGGTACAGGTGACCTGGCTGCTCGCAGTTCCAGCACTTCAAATTGGAGGTGTCATTGTACCCCCGACTTGGTTTTGGTCGGGCTCCCATGTGCTGGGACGCGGCCAATTGGTCTTCGGGGTGTAACTGCTCCTCCGGCTCGGTCTCCAGCTCGTAAACCATTGGTTTTATCGCCTGTCTATTTTGACGGGGACCATCTCTCACCACTGGAAAGGTGTACTCGGCATCTTTGCACGCCATTCTCAGCTGGTCCATTGTAAAAATGACTTGCGGTTAGACCAGTCTTCCTAAATGCTGGTTTAGATTTTTCTTGAGGATGCGCACCAGCTCACCTTCAGAAATCTGCATCCTGAGCTGAGATCTCATCCGGTTGATGGCAGCGAAAAACTCATCAACCGGCTCCCAGTCGCCTTGCCTGCGGTCCATAATGTCCCTAACTACGTCGAAATCCGACCGCACGCTTTGAAATTGCCTTTTAATGGCGTCGCGCAATGTTGGCCAGTCGGGACGAGAAATGGACCGCTGGAACTGCCAGTACCATTCATAGGCAGTACCTGAGAGGAGAAGATGGAAATTTCTCAAAATCTCAGCCCAGGCACAGTCGTACTGACTTTGCAGAGTCTCTACACGGAAGACGAACTCCTCCACGGTCAGCTTGTTGGAATCTCCATCGAATTTCAAACCCCACTTGTCAACCCTGACGGGGACACCTTGCGGGTTTGATGGGTAATTCGAGTGACCATGGGGACTTCGTCGAAACCGGTTCTGCTCCGGGTGAAAGTGAGCTTGGTACGCTCCATTTTCACCCCTAAAATCTCTAACATGGGTTGTTTCTCTCAACGGAACAAACGGCCTCGCAGACTGATCCAGCTGAGAATGACCGTTGCCATTGCCAGCATTTTGCAACGCGGCTCCACGACTTGGAGGAAGTTGCCTTTCTACTGGCGGTGGTACTAAGTTGTCAGGTCCACTTAAGCTTTTCTGGAATTCCGAGAAACTGACCCTCATCAGCTCTGTGAGAGACTCTGTCAGTTTCTCCCCGAGAGTACTTACTTGGGCCTGACAAGCGTTTCCCACTGCCACATCGATTGCGGACCGCAACTCCTCAGAGATGGTCCCGCTCGTTTGGCCTTGGTTGGCACCCACTCCAGTATTATTCGTTTCAGCCTCCTTGCTTGACGGCTGAGGGTTCTTCACTGGAGACCTGCCCCCAAAACCTCGCTTAGCACTCCTCGTATCCATTGCGAAATTAATATCTTGCTCTTTATCTTTTTCAGTATTCATGACGTTAAACACTATCAAAAATGGAACACCAAAACGAAGAACAAAGAAGAAACCAAAGACTAAACGAAAGAGTTGAACTAAATCCTAACAAAAAAAATGACTACACTAAAACCTAACAACGAAATGAAAATGAGAAATGGATTTTACGAAAAAAGGTATCAATTTGTAGCAATTTGTTTTATATTGTTTTAATTTGTTTGTTTTTCTATTTTTCAATTTGATCCGGGGGATGTGGAAGGCAGATTTGGATGCATCTCGGTTGGCTTCAACGTTGAGGTGAAGATCCTGACAGCAGCATCATACTTTCGACATTGTTATCTCTCATCTGAAGTGTGGTAAGACACAGAAAGACAATAACAAAATTAACAACATAAAAAACTTTAACATAGGATTATTGTTGATGTTGTTCAGTTCAAAAGTCCTCGTCGCGATTGGTCAGGCATGCATAAGCTTCCCTTCCCAAGACTTACGATTTTTTCTGAACCAAACACCATCAACGTTAGAAATAGAATTGAATATAGGGTAGGTTAGCTACTGCTGTTTCATGGTCTTGATTCAAAGTCGCTATTCTGGCGGTATGTCAGAGACTTTCCACCAGAAGACATACTAGAATCTTAACCTTGAAACTGCAGAAGCTATAACAACACAATTTAGGATGGATAGGGTTAGATAAGCCAGTCACCACTGCTCTGGAGTTCGAATCCAAGTCGCGATTCAAGTGGTATGTCATGAGACTTTCCAGTTGACGACTTACTTGGTTCTAATATCCAAAGCTGCGGTAGCTATAACTTACCCAGGGAGGAATGATTCTCCAAAAGACAGCAGAATGTGTCGTCGCAAATGAAAAGGCATGCTGAAAAGCTATCCTTATCATGACATACGACTCACTCTGATGCCGCTTGGAAAATCGACTAAGGTTCTGACAAACACTTTGGACAACACGTCTGGGCGCCATTTGTAATATGGTAGGGTTTTGAGGGTTGGGGAAAGGTAGTTGGATAAAGGAATAGAATTGAGATAGGTAGAGGATTGGGTTAGGTAGTGGGAAAGTTGAGGTAGAGGAAAAAGTATAGGATTGGAAAGGAATATGGAAAAGGAAAGGAAAGAATAAAGGAAAAGTAAAAAGGAAAGGAAGGAAACGGATATTGGAAAAGGAAGGGAAAAGGAAGTGTCATGACGAAGAGACCTGGCACGCTTGCGATGCTCAGCTTAGCTCGCCGGATTAGGGGGGGATCTTGCCTCTTCGACAGACGGAAACCACATTACAAAAACATATATCGTGCCAAAAAACCACCACCACAAAAACCTTACCACACTACAGGCCACACTGCGATGTCACCATGCAGTGCCTGAAGTGTGGTAAGGTTTTTGTGGTGGTGGTTTTTTGGCACGATATATGTTTTTGTAATGTGGTTTCCGTCTGTCGAAGAGGCAAGATCCCCCCCTAATCCGGCGAGCTAAGCTGAGCATCGCAAGCGTGCCAGGTCTCTTCGTCATGACACTTCCTTTTCCCTTCCTTTTCCAATATCCGTTTCCTTCCTTTCCTTTTTACTTTTCCTTTATTCTTTCCTTTCCTTTTCCATATTCCTTTCCAATCCTATACTTTTTCCTCTACCTCAACTTTCCCACTACCTAACCCAATCCTCTACCTATCTCAATTCTATTCCTTTATCCAACTACCATTCCCAAACCTTCAACCCCTACCTTATTACAATTAAGTCAAACGTCTATAAGATTACATAGGGATTTGACTTAACGCAATCGCATCGCACTCACTCACCGCGTTGGTTTGCGCAAGGCTTAATAGCTCTGAACAGATGAATAGTTATGTACCGCCGTAGTGAACAGCACTCTATTCTATGTTGAATAAAATCAGATTTTTAAACTTATTATGGTTTTGATGTGTATATCCCGCCTATTCAATAGGTGGTGCGTTAGAAAACTACTAAAAAGGAAAATCTATAACATTGAGCTGTCATGGTATACTTCACTATCGAAAACAAAAAGGTCCCTGAAAGCGTATGCGTGGCGTACTAACATTCCCAAAAAGCGATGACAAAAACTAATTCAGTCTCTATTCTACCTCCTTCCGCGTTCAGCACATTCTACCTCTATATGTTAAGTTCAAAAAGTTTTATAAACAGGTTTCCCTATTCAGAGATATAAGAGGAACATAGCGCTATTCACTCCCTATGGGTTTATAAATAAGGCTGATTGTGAGCGAAATTCAAAGGACCTACAAATAAGGGGCTATATCGATTCAGATACAGATAAATTTGATGGTCAATTAAATAATTGGTCGAAAAGTTGTCTCTTCGAACGCTCTTCACAATCTGTCAATTTTATTCAGCAAAAGAGCTGCCAGAACTAAATTTCTACCCAATTTTATTGACAGTTCTTCAAATGCAAAATCTACCGACAGCGACAGCATTCAGCACGAAAATTGAAATCAGTCTTCAATTTGTCGCGTTCGTAAAAGGTTCAACGACGAAATACACGTCTTTTGTGTCGCACCCTATAAAGGCGACTATCCATTGTTGTGTGTATGTGTCTGCATTAATTATTCAATAAAAATGAAAATTACCTAGTAAAATGCTTATGCATTTCATTTTATTATTTCACTATAGTAATTCCAAAATAGTGTAGTGCATATTATTTGTTTAAATATGGTATAGAAGCCGGTTCAATTGGATTGCTGTAGTACCTACCCATAAAGAAAAAGGATTTTCACTGCAACAACAACAACAACCGGTTCATGCCTTTTTGCATCCGCGACCGCGCGGAATAAAACGTCAAAAGGACACCTACCCGCACACACACACGCAAACCAATACGATTTACAAACATACATTTTTTTGTTTTGTATATTTTCCTTGAAAAACCCCAAAACCAAATTCAAAAAAACTGCATTCCGGTTCCCGGGGCGCGAAGTTGTCGTCGTCCGTCGCTAAACCTGTTGCATAAATATATTTTTTTATTTAATTATTTTTAGTTGCTTTCATTAATATTGACTGCATTCTGCTTGGAAAAGAATTAAACAAAACATTTTTAAGAATTTGTGAGTTGTGACGTAAATAAGGAAATTTCATCTCCGGGAAAACGTCAAAGAAGTTTTCATTTATTTTTGTTTCTAGAAAAATATTTTTGAAAATTGCCTGTGATTCTCTTTTTTATGATTTTCGATTTATTGCTGCTCGCTGCCTGTTTGCTGCATCCTGTAAAGAGCTTAATTTTGTGTTGATTTTTTTTTTTGTGAAGCTGCTTTTTGTGTTCATTCATTCAGTTGTTCCTTTTCATTGAATTGAAAAGCCAGCGAGAAGAATCGTGTCCAATTGTTTATTTGAAAATAGCTATAAAGAGAAAAATGTTCTTCTTGTGTATCCCTCATGTGTGCCGATAGCCAGCCTCGTCGAGTGCGTAATTTTTCTATATACCGTTTGAATATAATCTTGGTGGTCTGGATCTGTTAAATTCCATTTGGGAGCAACTTTATAGTTGCCCGACAAAGCTCTGCTTCGTCGACACTGCGGCAGCTGTAGTCAACGACGACTACAGAAGTGGCAGCAGCAGTGACAGGGGACCGCGAGAAGCTAAGCCAGGGGGAGGCGGTGGTGGAGGAGGAGGAGGTGGAATTGTTGGAACAAGCTTGTCATTTGGAGGAATCGGTCTTCTCCGATTCGGAAAAATGGGTACAATAAAGTCTCGACCTCTGACCCAGTCAGATTCAATGTCGGATGGAAATGCATCCCAGATGAATGGCATCAACGGTGCTGGGAATGGAGGAGTATGCAGCATTGTGACAAGCTTTCCCAATAAGCACGATCTCCGGTATGAGATTTCTCCGCAGAGCTCCATTTCGGCGGCGACTAATCAATATCATGTACGCCAACCGAGCATCAGGAGTCGCCCACAACAACCAATGCCGGATACAGCCGAGTTGGATAGGAGATTCGCTAAAGTTCTGGTAAGTTTGTTGTTGGAAGTGTTTTTTATATTTTTATTTATTCTTTTTCTGGATATACCTACATAGCGGTTTGTTTTTCCCTTTGTCTGGTGAAGTTGCCCTTCCCATGCAGCTATGGGTGTGTAGCTGTTGTGAGGAGTACGCATTTGCATTTGAACGGTAGAGTTCAACGATAAAATCTCAACCACACCACAACAAACTCCAATAAACAATCATACACAGATAGTAGGGATATATACGACGTTTTCATTCGCATTTTGATTTGTGTTTTTTTCTCTTTTGTCGGAATGATTCATAGGAAACCCAGTGGCATTGTTTCGTTTGCTTCTTTCTTTTTCGGTTTGTCGCTGGGTAAACTCATATAGAGTCAAATTAAATTTTTAACTTCAGTAAAAAAAAAACGGCGGGTTTTAAGATTCTGAATGATAAAGAGAAAATATGTGTGGAATTGTTGTCACATGGCTACCCATAGCGTTCACGCTCATGTGTTCATATGCAAATTATGTAGTTAGTCGAGTAATAAGCGGTTGGAGTGATAAATTTTGGCGAGATGAGCCTTTAGCCAGTCAACCGGTAGCTGTGTCAAATCGAAAAGACGGTTTTAAAGAAGCTAATTGGATGGTTTATGGGTACCTACCAACCCTAGAAACATTTTCATTTTATTCTCAGCAAAAAAGTTGGTATGGCTTGGAACTTGGTGGGTAGGTACCTGGTGAGTCTGAAGCGATTTGGATTTGAAAGTCAAAATCAAAATTACTCGCACAGTGTCACACGGTAAATTAGTCACAGTTTGAATAATCCATAGTTCATTACAAGTTTTAGTTGCTGCGATAGAAGGCCACGGCACTTGATTTTGATTTATTCATGAACTCAAGTACATATCTAAAATAGAGAAATATAAGAAACATTAAAAAAAAATTTTAAATAGTAACTTAAGTAAACATTCTGGTTTTCTCCATGCCAAAAAATATCAGGACAGGACATTGCGTTACGTAGGATGGTAATCATCATTAGATTTGTTTGTTGAAGCCCTAGGGTTACCCTGGGGTCGCTACAAAGCGTTTTTTGAGAAACCTAAAGTCGCCCTGAATATCAAATTGAGCGTTTTTTGAACCCTAGGGTAATGAACGATGGTCTTGTTGAGTGGACGCATCTAGGAAATAACCAAAGTGTAAAAATAAAAATAATAAACTTTGCAATTGAAGTACCTACAAATAAGAAAAGTAATAACAATAATCTAATGTCGAATTCCTTTCAACAAAAAAATCGACTGCAGTCGACTGCAGTCAATTTTTTTTTCAATGGAATTCATTTAGGAGGGAAAAAAAATCGACTGCAGTCGATCTCTTTTTTGAGACGGATTTGCCCACGGATTTTCACACACACAACAATTTTGACAGATCGAAAACGGCAAACAAAAACATCAGTATATGAAAAAAATTAAAGGAAGCAGGATTCTTTAGTATTTAGTTGAGAATTTGGAAAACAATTGATGAAAAAAAATATAAAAATTGTGTGCTTAACAATATGAATGTAATTGTTTTGTTCCATGGTGCTTGTTTTTCTTCATTAGTCAGTTGGACACACATACATTCATAAAAAAGAAAATCGCTACTTTTTTAATTTCCTAAATACCCAAAAAAGAATCGAATTTAGTAGCGACTGCAGTCGACTGCAAATTGGTGAAAGGAAATCGACATAAGTGTGTAGCCAGACCACTTCTAAGTCGGCAACTAAATTTATGACACAAAGTGTAATACTTTAAGTAGTGTATAAGAACAAATGTAAAAGAACGAAAGAAAAAATCTCAAAATAAATACATACATACATACATACATACATGAACCCTAGGGTTGACCTAGATTTTCCCTCAACTCGCCCTAGGTTTTTGCTGTGGCGAATTGAGGGCTGTCAAATGGCATGTATTTTTTTTTTTAATGACAGGAATGTGTGATGATTTATGGTTTAGCGTTTTTCGAGAACTGGAAACCCCAGTTTTTTTTGAAAACTCGTAGGGTTGTCAAGAAAACCTGGGTCAACCCTAGGGAACATTGTATATGGAAACTATAGTATTATTATGTAGACTTTTTGACTATTTTCTCCGTGCCAACTTAGCAGTCTCCGTTCCAAGCAATTTGTTTTACCATTGTGTGTAGAGAAACGAATGTTTTGCCACCATGCTCCTCCGGTCCAAAGCACTGTTAAATCGATTCATGAACTTACTATAGTTTCTATATACAATGCTAGGGAATGTTCAACGATAGAACCTATTATTTATACATGTGAAAATTTTATACTGGTTGATTTGTTTAACATTTTATAAGCGAAGGGCAGTTAAAGGGGTGTTTCTTAAAATTGAATCAGCATGAATTTTTGAAACTTCGAGCGAATATGGCGACTGTTTGTCGTCTCTGTTAAAGTACGTAAATATGTAGGAGTTGACATCATTTCCACCTTGCCACAAGATGGTGTTATCGATTTGTTGAACAATGGGAACATTCAAGAATATACCTGGATACCTGTATCTTAGACACCTTCTTGAACGATTCATATATCTTCTTCCAGATTGCCCACAACAGCTGTGAAATATAAGAACTTTAAAAAACAGAAAAACATTCAAATCATCGCTGCTAAACGATTTTAATTAGTTTTTTTTCTGATTCCCATACAACTTAAGTGACTTTAATTCTGCAAAAACGCACAACAAAATAAAAAACCAACATGGAAAGAAACAAAAATAAATTTTCTATCAGCTGATCACTTGAATAGAGTGGTAGGTAGCTTTTTGTTAAAAATGGGTGGGTTTCTCTACTAATTGCTCAACACGTAAACAACAACGGATAAGGTTATTGAACGCACCCAATGTTATCATTTTGGTCAATTTGTTGCTGTTGCTTCAACAAGTCAACAAATGCACCCTTGGTCATAGACACCAGTTTCTTTGATCGAGACCAATCCTTTTCTGTTCGTTGCATATAAAAAGAAGCTACTGAGATAAAAATGAGATATTACGTGGCGTGATTGCGTTACGAAACAATTATGTTAAGTTCATTATGGCTTCGGATTTCACCCCGTTACGTACCAGCGCTTTGTATTGTATTCGCTTTGCTTTGACATTATGACATTGTTGTTGATTCTTACCTCCAAAGCGACTAAAAGTTCAATCAAACCGAACCAACGGAACATCGAAGTCAAATCGACAGTGTGATGTACTGGGCCAAGATTCCGTAACTTTTCAGACGATTTTATCGTTCAATCGTCTATTGTGAATTACATCGTTAAAAGATTGTTTCATATAATCATGCACGTTTTTTCAGTGCCGAAAATTCAGAAGATATTCGTCTTAAACGTTACGGAATTCAGCCCTGCTTAACTCGTTAAAAAAAGGCATGTTTTTGCGAATTTTTTGTGAGGAACTAGTTCAAATTTCTTTAATTTCTTTATAAAAACCAATTACACATTAAAAAGTGACATTTCAAGAATGTTGTCTAAAATTTTCACAAACAAATATTCAAAAATATGGCGGTGGCAGCAATTATTCGGACGTGCCTCAAAAAAAGGCGGCTTGCGGTGCCCCTCATAACTTGGTGCTGGATCATCGGAAATCAAAAAATTTAAATTTATTCGTTAGATAATTGTTTTTAACAATGTCGAGGGCGTTTTTTGAAATTTTAATTTGTTAATTTTTTGGAACACTTTGAATGGAAAAACGCGATTTTTCGTGAAAAAAATCGGTTAAATTGTTATTGTAAAATAACAATTATCAACAAATTTGAAAAAACTCTTCGTCACTACCTTGTAAATTATTTACAGAAAAAGTGTTCAAAATTTCAATAGAATCGGTGCAGCATTTTCGAAGTTATGAGGGGCACCGAGTTCTAAAAAGTGAGTTGTGGGAAGAACGCTTTAAAGTTTTGAACACTAAGAAAAACACAGAGAAAACACTATACCGACATGTATAAAAATATTCGTAACTTTGTCAATTTTGGCCCAATCTACTTGAAATTTTGACACAATATTCTTAAAATATTAGACATTAATTTAAAAAAATTAAGTATGTTACCCCCCCCCCCCCCCCCCCCCTCTTTAAATGAGTCTAATATTTGAATAAATGCACGCTAAATAAAAAACCCACATTAAAAGAATCAAAAATTTTGATCAGCTGATAAGGTGATCATTTGCATAAACAGGAAAAGTTGTAGGTACCAAAAATCTTTTTGAAAAAATGGGTTTGTTTCTGCTAAATGTTTAATACATACTTCCAAAACAACTAACTAACTAACTTTTTTTTTCTAAATTAGTCCCAGTAAAGAGTTTCAAAAATGTTTTTACTTTGGCTACAGCAAAATGCGATGATGCAATTTTTGAAAATTTTTAGTCATCAATGGTTAGTAAAACTTATTTTCTATTTCTTTATAAAAGCTATTAAAATAAATTGTTTCCTGAGTTCAGGTTTTGCCTCTGTGCTGCTTAGAGCAAGCTAATTGCGGTTTAAATGTATCACAAAAAAAGTAAAAAAAAAAAATTCTTGATTGTTTACTTTCATGTAGTTCATTTATCTTTTTCTCTAAGAAAAACTCAGTTTCAATTGTTAAAAATAGCGTTTATTATTATATGTAACAAACAACAACAACAACAACAACAAACAAATCATACATATTTAATAAAAATTCCCCTGAAGAAGTCGAACAATTACGACGAAACGTAGGGAAAAATATGAAATAAGATCGTAGAACTTGTTATACGATCAAACTTTGTTACTTCTGCAGTTATACGAAACGTCTTTTACCTCAGCTACAGTCAACGTAAAATGTGTCGTGTGTGGGCTGTGGGCAGTTGAGAATTCTTTCGCAGAAAACTCCCGAGAGTTTCTCTCGGGTACTTATATGTATATTTGAGAGTTAGTTTTTTAATACTTTACTATCGCGAGTTAATTTGATCCTCATATAGAGATAATTTCTTGAGAGAACTTTCAAAACCGTGTCAACTTGATATATTTTTACTGATTGTTGAAAGTTGAAAGCAAGATATATTCTAACAAACGAGGCTAAAATATTTTCCACTTGGCAAGTCCCCCGTTAGTGAATTCGTCTCCATAAAAAGCGCTTTCTCGATTAGCCCTTCGGAAACGGGAGAAAATACTAGGTCCGCTCCATTCCTTCAAAAGGCATGGTTGTGAGAAATGCGGTAGGCCATGGGGCTCTTCGCTCTGTTGCGTCTACCTCAAGGGTAGCAGTTGAGCTAGCGTTTCTTTGAAAAACCTCAACTGGTCCTGAATTACAAACTAAGTGTTTATTGAGTCCTGGGTTTCCACTCAACTCGCCCTAAAGTAGCACTACGTTTTAGCTGGAGCGAGTTCAGGTCATATAACAGGGCTGTCAAATAGTACTTATTTTACTTCAAGTAACTGGAATGTATTTTGATTTTGTTGTTTACCGAAAACAAAGTTTTTTTTTGAAAACTTACAGGGTTGTCAAGCAAACTTTTAAAGCTGAATCAACTTTCGACATTAAATTGTCATGTAAGCTATTTTCTATGGAAAAGAACCTCCAAATATACTTTGAAAGACTGAAATTGTCAAAACTAACAGCTGTGGATTGTAGCTTTGTGCTACAGGCACTGAATGTATTGAAACTGAGTTGCGTCGAAAATGAAGAAGAAGAAAACTGAAATTGTAATATTGTTCTCAGCAGGTCACAGCGTTGAAACATGTGAGTTGTGATTCTTAGGGGAAAGCAGGCTATAAGTCTCAGAACGTTTTCTTCCCAGCTGACTAAATTTGGTGTAAATAAGTAGCACAACAAAGTTTCGGGAGCCATCCGACTTATCTCATTTTTTCCACGGCTTATTATTGGCAATTCCTCCGATAGTAAATTCATTGCCATGAAAAAAGGTTTCTTTATTAGCCATTCGAAATCGGCTGAAAATTGTCGGTCCTCTCCATTCCCTTACAAATTATGGTTGTGAAAAATGCCCAAGGCCCCGAAGTTCCTCGCTTTGTTGCTCCACTTTATGAATTTATTTGTGTATGGTGATGAACAAATGGATGTTTTTGGGATTCGAACTTCGAATTCCCATGTAACAGGGACATGCTAACCATTACCATACCAGTTTCAGTTAACACGTGCAATCTCTAATGCATGTTGAATGACATTAAGGTATGTATGTGTTATATGTTCTGTGAAAGAAGCGCCTTGTGTATTTTTTCTCTATCAGTAGCTTTCAAGCTTTCATTTTTGACTTTCGTCATGTTTGGCGGATTGGAGTTTTGAAAATAATAGCACTTCAGAGTTCATTGTTCGCATTCACCCCAGGCGCCGAATTTTTTTTGCTCTTCAATTTTGTACACCTACCTTCATCCACTGCAAAAGCTTACCTAAAGTTTCATATTTCCATCCAGTATACCCGCCCTTGAGCGATTCACACCTGTCTGTTGTCGAACCTTCCTTTTGTATTACCGACGTGAACCGTATTGTCATGGTGGATACGAGTATATTAATCACTACAAAGTACACAAAGCACCAAATAAATCGAAACGTGCTCTTGTGACGAATTCTCTTTCAGACGTACTGCTGCGCTACGATGCCCGTGCTCTGTATACCTTGTCGAAACCAATTAAACAATCTATGTTTGTTTTTTTGTAGCAAAACCAAAAACAATTCACTATCGACAAAAGAAAACCCAACTCACACCGAGTGCCCAACATTCAAGAACTTTAATTAATCTGACAGTTGAAATAGTTATCGCATTCGTGGATGGCTTGCCTTGATAATAAATCAGTGCATTACAGCGAGCCAGGTCAAATCAAAGCCGACACAGTGTGCTAGTTTAAAAATATTTTCCATAATCGGGAGCTCTATGGGAAGATAAAAGCAACGAAATCAAATGGTGTTTCTTTTTGGTTTTCAGAGAATCAAAAAACAACAACCAGCAAAGTTAGTTTTACACTGTAATCTCAATGGTGCAGTAAAAGTCCAAAGTCGAACGTCATATCGCTGGCTAGCTGATGTCGGAGGCGGCGGCAGCGATGACGGCTGGCGTTTTTCTATAGATTTGAATTCTGTTCGTCTTCAACATAAAATTTTTTATTCTTCTCTTCTTTCTTCGAACTATATTTAGAAATGTAATTCCCTCTGTCACACAACGGCAACGGAATGCCATAAATAGCAGAAATGATCTCCGACTGATGTGGTGCCATGCCATGCCATGTGAGTTGAGTTGAGGAGCAGTTGTGCGTTAGAAAGGCGCACGCGACTCTATTTAAAAAGGGAATAATGATTAGTGCATGAAGTCGCAGCATATGCACCCACCCCACGGCGACGTCGACGTCTTCAAACTTAAATTCGTTGTAATTTTCTATGCCGACATCCGAATCTTCCGGTCTCAATCTTGCAATTGTCACTGAACGCACTCAATTGGTACATAGTTTCCTGTTTTGGAATATTATTTTGCCTTCCCCTTTCACCCGGTTCAGTTTTGTTTACAAAAATTTCAGAGACCGAATGAAAAAAAAGAAGAAAACTTAAACTTGTTCTTAATGGACGAGTATGAATATTGATGAACGCCTCAATCAAAATTGAATTAATTAAATCTCTTACGACATTGCTCCGTTATATTTGAAATGCGGCTTAAATTAACCCAATGACCTTTCGATAATGCATGTGAATGAGGAGTTACATATTGTTATGTTTTTTGTTGTTGTTTTTCTTTATTTCTTTTTCTCTCCTTTTGAAAACAAACTCAGCTAATGTTTTTTTTTATTTCTAAATGGAGCGTGGAAATGATGTCATCGGGAAACAAATTGTGCATTCCGATATGGTGTTGATTTTTATAATCAGAATTTTTGAAACAGGAAACCATAAAGTTACGGCAGATTTGTTGACGAAACAAAATGTGCTTCTGAGTTCGTTGCAATTGGTCCGCAGTTGTTTTTAGAAATTTTGTTTGAAAATATGAAGTGGAATTAAAAAAAAAAATAATCACCTCCTAATATGTTTATTTAATTATGTATAAGCTTTACAAGTTGACAATTCATGGTTCAATTTGTTAAACATTTTGGTACCTAAAAACTTCAGGCTCTCCTAAAAATTGGCACTTGTAATGAACATAATTTATGGGCCGCATTAAGTGCGTCATCCCAAGATGAAAATAATATTGGCGCGCTTCTCTGCGTCACATTTCTCATACATTCTCACATGTTACCAAAATTGTTTTCATTTGTTTACTACTAATTTTCATATTCAAACCATAAAAAAACAACAAAAAAATTTCTTTTTCGCAGAAAATAAATCTAGAAAGCTTTGGTGTTTTTATTTAAAACGCTGACTATTTGCGAAGGCGTTAATAAGAACTGGCGCCACGAAAAATTTTTTAATTTGGTGTGTTCTCTCACATGATCTTGACAAAAAGATTTCAATCATAATTTTACTCCTCAGAGACGACTGACACACGAACTACTCGTATAAACGTGTACTGGGATCTCAAAATTGATGAGATTAAAAATAAATAAATGAATATATAGAGTTCTAGAACAGGATTCGATGAGCACCGGGAGTTTGGCCCATTTTTCTCAACCGTACCTTACCTTGCGAGGAATGGAGGGACCTAAGAATTAAGAATGAATTTTCATGGCAGTGTAATTATTTTTGCTATTTCCTCGCAAAAGTCAATACACGTGAAAAGCAATTCAATGTTTCTGGATTTTGAACCACAGACACCTACTTGTGATTCATAATGCTATAAATTTTTCTGTGTATGGACTCGGGACTATGTTCCTTGAACAAGAGAAATCGCAGACCATTACTTTAGCAAAAAGCTTATACAAAATAGGGCTCTAGTTTTTACTGCATTGTCAACGGTGAATGTTGATGCTGGGATAAATCATTCTGAGTGTACAAACTTGACTTTATTGCGATAGTTCTCAAAACAACTTTTTAATCAATTGCTTTCAAAATGTTCTCTTCTTTAAGCTGAAGTGTCTTAAATAAAAAGAAGTGAAAGGCTAGTTTTGAAATAATGAATAAAAACTTTGCATCAGATTTAATTTAACAAATTCTGAACATCATCATATTTTTTGTACACGTTTATACACGCATACGGGCATTGAGGGGCCCGTACACAGAGAAAAAAGTACCACATAAAATAGAAGAAAAATAATAAGATTTCTCTATGGTTTTCATCCAAGAAGAAAGTCTTATTAAAACCATAGAGATTATCTTATCAGATTGTTGATGACCATTTCATAGGATATCCACATACTCTTTTTTTTTTTTTTTGAAAAAAGAGGATGTTTATATGCTAATCTGGAGAACTCAGACCTTATTTCCGGTCCATTGTACTACCAGGGTAGCAGCCTTCCCTTTTTTTTGTTGCAGTAGTTGGAAGTAAGGTGTTAGTAATTTCACATGTAACCTCAAGGGCGGCGTCCATATGAAACTGGGAGTTTGAAAGAAAAGTAGATGCAGAGAGCGGGATTCGAACCCACGCGTCCCGGCCTACTGAACACTCTACCACTGCACCACGGCCGCCCAAGATATCTTATTAGCTTTCAATACGAATACTTTTGAAACTGAAAAGTAATAAGGTTTTCTTATTGTTCATATCAAACGCCTAAATTTTTATAAGGAAAACTTTTCGATTTAAGAAGATGTCCTTATTAGCCTTTACAGAAAAAATATATGAAAAAGATTTTCTTCTTAAAAATGATTAGTAATAAGATTTTCACATTGTTTACATCATTTAATGTGACTTTCCATTTAGAAACTGTAGTACAAAATTTTCAAAAATTTAATAAGATTTTCTTTATAAAATCAATAAGATTTCTCTATGAAAATATCATATTATTTAATACTTTTAATAAGATTTCTTAGCAAAGTAGCTCAATAAGGCAATCTTATTGATTTTATGTAGTACTTTTTCGCTCTGTGTATGTGTGTATACACGTGTTACACTTGCAATTAAATTATATTCATGTATAAACACGAGTGTTTAGTACGATGATGTTTTCAGATCCAATTGACATTAAAAAACTAATTCATTTTTACTTTAAATGCTTAGAAAAACCAACGTGTTACAATGAAAACACGTTTAATGGTGTAGTACTACATACATATGTCATATTAAATTTTCGTGTAGTATTGAAAGTACATTTGAAAGTATGTATGTACCACAAGTACATGTAATACATGTACAAGTATACGTGTAATACTAAACACGCGTGTGATACAAAATGCTAGTTCTAAATATCCGTGTAATATTACATTAATACGCGTGTAATAATACAATAATAATAATTTAAAACATATAATGCTAATGATACGTGTATTATTAACTTCACTTGTTATGCAAAATAAACGTGAAGTTCTAAATGGAAACACGTGTAATACTAGTTATATTTATACGTGTAATACTAAATACACATGTTCAGACTGTTTCATGTGATAACTGTCTTTCCTGATATTTACTTTAAAGAAGAGAGGTGCCTCAAGGCTCAATTCTTGGTCCTCTGCTCTTCTCAATACTTATGAATGACCTGTCATTTGTTGAAAATTACTGCAAATCAACTTAAAAGCTCAATATCTCAATAAATAACGATGCTAGCATATTGATTTTTGAGATTTTTTTGTAGAAAATTAAATTTCCCACAAGTTTGTCGAAAACATTTCTTTTGTAGCTATTATCATTTACGAGATAGGGGCAAAAAAACAAAAATTTTACGAAAATTTGTGAAATACCTAAAAAAAAAGTTCCCTCAAAATTTGAGCCCTTATTATTACCATTAGGTGCTCGTCCAAGGCATGCAAAGATTTCCCGTTTAAAATACAAGTAAACTTAAAATGTTTTTCTTAAAAATTCTACAGTTCAGAGGGATTTTATGGTAAGGTCTAGGGCATTAGTAGGCTTTCTTTACAATTGAATGCTCTACAAAAAAGCTCATTGCGGTGAAGTCGTAACTCACACCATCGAGGTAGTACGGGTCACCAAACCCAATTTTTTCCTTAATTTGTTTTTGCCCCTATCCCGTAAATGACAATAGCTACAAAAAAAATGTGTTTCACAAATTTGTAGGAAATTTGATTTCGTACAAAAAAATTTACTCATGATTTAATTTTAATGAAAATTTATACTAAATAAATGATAAAATGTTGATTTTTCGCTCTTTGCCTGATAATACTAAATTTTGAGGTTATACTGACATATGGTAAATTTAAAAGTTGTAGATCTTTTAATTATCTACAACTTTTACTCTTAACTTTTTTTGATACGAGGTCCATTTTATACTCAAAAAACCGTTGTTTTTACCATTACGCGCTACATGCATTATTTTTTAACAATAACAATTGAAAAGTCTCCATAAATAAAAAACATTACTTTTACGTAAAATTTAACGCAAAATACGATGGTAGTAATAAAAACTCGATACATCTTGGGAATAATTGTTAAAAATCGATTTAAACAATTAAATTGTTAATAACAATACTAATTTGTTGATAATTTTTTTTTGTAAATTTTTTTTCTTAAAGTTCAACTTTTTAACTTCAAAAATGTGATTGGTGAAAATTTTGTAGCTCTGAAGGATTTGGAGCTATGTATATATTGTTTAAAATGAGTCTCCAACCACTATTATGAAATTTGTTATATCTTATAAAATCGAAAATAGGCGATAAAAAAAAAATTCCTCGGACACGTATCTTTTATTTTTCAATATAGAAACTGGAATAAAAATTTCACTTGAATCGGAGAGGTGAAGTTCAAAAGCCGTTCGATTTGTAAAAGAATCACCCATATACGACGGGAATGTTACCGGAAACTAGGAATATGGGATATAAAATAATATAAACTATTGTACTCGGGTATTATGAAGCATACTAATGGTGTAAGTGTTTTTGTTATCGATCCAGTGTTTTCTAAGTTCCAGACTTTTTTTTACTTTTCCTGTTTCCGTTTCTGAAAGAATATAGGAAAGAAACATGTTCTATGTCATTTCTTAGGCTATAACCTATAAACCATCCCTGTTCCAAATTTCATTCAAATCGGCTTAATAGTTTTGGGGCCTATTCAATACAAATAAAAAATCCTTCCTATGTAATAATGAATAGAATAGATTCATTAATATACGACTGTGGGTTCTGTGCTTTTATGGTTTCAAAAACAATGTTTTTTTAAAAATCAGAACCAGGTCATTCGTTTATCTTTGATATCTCTACCAACACAGACAGAGCTTAAAGTTAGCTTGGCAGTAAAAAAATTATTGGTCAAAAGCTATGGAGTAAATGAATAAGCTTTTGCATATCTTCAAATGTTTGCAAAGTCTCGAGAATAAGTGACTTCTTCTTAAAGTTTGCAGATTTCATTTAAAAACAAAGATGTTCTTTTCGTATCAACAATCACTGCGAGCATAAGACTTGATGAAATAAGCTATTAAAAAAAGAAACAAGTTCTTTGCCTGCTTTTTTCACTGGTTTTTCTTTCCTTAGTGCATTCGTGTCATTCGATCTTTTTTAAGTTTTATTTTTATTGTTGTTTTGAAGTAACCATTAAGAAAGAACTCAAAATGAATTGTCAAGTTTTTTTACGACTCCAACCAATCAAGTCCATAATATGGCGGCAGTTAGAAATAAATAAAGCCCGACACCATCTACCTACTTCCATAAACTTTTATATTCAAACATTCTTATTTTTTTCTGTCGGAAAATACGAAAATACCAAGTAATGTGTCGAGAAGATGCGGACTCAAAGAAAACTTTCAGCATTATCTTTATCAAACTTTATTATCTACCTCTCAACAGTTACTCATAGTGAATACTTACCGTTCTGGCAGGGGCATATATTTTGTTTTCAATAAAAGTGGAACGTGGCCAATTACTATTTTGATTGATTTGACGTTAGGTCTCGTGTGTCTATGCAGTTGGATTAAGATTTACAACAGAAATTCGATGTCGATGGAAAGGCATGCTTAATTCATTATGAAAACATTTACTCGGATGCCTAATCATGAAATTCCTAAAAGCTCAGTGGAGAGTCTAAACAAATTTATTGATCATTTACACTGGAATTCCTCTGAAGGTATTTTTTTTTTTCAAATTCTATTGGTAGACAGACATTTTAAGACTGTTTCACAACAAGATGTACACTGACGTTAACCTCTTTGACCCCCTTTTCGGAATCTTCATGGCCTGAAGTCATAAAACTAAAGGTTCCAAGATTACATTTAATAGGCATGGTGCTTCTGCCTTCGGCTTTGTTTTATTGATGACATTTTGAGGACAAATATGGCTTCTTTATGGGTTTCGTCGGTAAACATCTCGCTAATGAGGTGATTTGCTTGTATATAATTTAAAGTTTAAATAGTAAAATTTTTGAAGAGACTAAAAGCCTTTGTATTTCTTTTTTTCTACACTTTTTACTTTGCCAACTTCATTTTCAAAGAGCACTCCTCATCATGGTGATGTGGTTTTAATGTCTCTCATTTATGCACACACGTTCTTCTTGTTTTTTCCCTTCTTTAAGTTTGCACTTATCTTCTTGTTCTTCTCTGGCATTTCTATGTTTTTTTTTTTATCTCTACAGCTATACGGCTAAATGTGAACTTGATTGGATTACGCCCTTGCCCTTGCCATTTGCTCTCTTCAAGCTTGTAGGCCATACAACGCCACTTCTTCTGTATGGATAGATGTACTTATGTATCGAATATCCATTCCACATTGTACTCTGTTGATGGATTCCTGATGCGGTTTGGTTTTGGTGGTCGGTGGTGAATCATGAAGCCTCTTTTAGATGCATACTCATCGTTATAAAAAACATGCGTAGAGTGTTTCCCCACTCCGTAGAGTTTTATGGCAAGCGAACACTGCTGCTTGCAGCAGCAGCTTCTAATACTTAAGTGTGGTAAAAGTTATTCTTAGAAAAGTCCATTGTGTACCATAAAAATCGGATTTAAAAGTACTCACCCTCTACGTCTACCGCCTCCGCTCGAAGTAATACCTTCGATCACATATCACGCGTCGCGCCCGTGCAATGTCTGTGGGATGTGCTAAGAGAATCTCGAATGTATTTACATTTTGAAAGGATTGTAGGAAGTATCAAGGGTATAACGTGTGTTTTTGATTGAGAATTTTATGAATGAAAACATTTTGAAGTAATTTTGTGTAAAGTGCAAAAGGAATTGCACAGGGTTGCCAACATGATTTGTTCTTTAGGAATTTATCTAATAGTGGAATTGTTTATTCAGATCGCCATTTCTTCATTGCTACTTTATTTGCAAAATTACAACAGCAATGAATTTCGTCATCTGTCGTAGTCTAATACAATTTTTTGGAGTGAAACTTCTTTCGAATCGTTGTGAATTTAAGCTCAATGAAACAAAAATGAGTCACAATACCGAAACAAATATATAACATAAAGTTGATGAGAAAATGAGATAGAATACATTACACATAAAGAATTTTGTCCAAATTTTTAGTGTTCCACTAATTAAATGGTGCATTTTTGAATCGTAAGATTTTCAACCTGGCAATACTTTTTCCTGAGTTGATCTTTTTAAAAGTTGTCACTTGATTTTTGCCCAGTTTGGTTTGCCATTTCAGCGTGGGAGAATTAAAGCTGAATTACCATGAAATCGCTGTTGTTATCGATTTTTATAAAAAATTTTCCAAGATTTAACACCGATAGAGTGAGTATAAAAAACTTAAACTCACGGCCCTCTGAAAACTCACGCTCTGAAAGACCATGAGTAAATTTGAAGGATTGTGTTACAAGTCTTTGTCAAAAAAACTCACCTTCACCCTTGCGGAATCCAAATTAAAGAGTGTGCACAATAACAATTCACTCTTGAGGAATATAGCCCCTCGGCTATTTTTTATGGGGTTATGTGAATTTGGTTTTCTACGCAGGTAAGCCCGAAAATTGGAAGAGAATATCCGGCGCGTTATTTGTGGCATATAACAACAATTGCTGCAGAAAGTGGTTGAGATTTGGTCTCTCGGTTGGAAGTTATTTGGGCCAGCCGCGGCGGCCACATGCCTAAAATCATTTTTATAACATAGTGACAAACTTAAGTCTTATAATAAAGCTAAATTCCCTGCCATAACATTAAATTCAATGAAAACCACACTTCTGAGAAACACACTTCATTATAAGATCTGTTCTTTCCATATGATTTCTGTTATGGGAAACAACTATCATAGACATTGTTCCTGTCAACATTCTAACTGAGCATCATATGGCACATGCGATCTTCTTAGATTCATACTTCTTGGTAATCGTTCCAAGGAATGTTCTTTGTTGTCTTGTCAAAACAAAAATTAAATTGAGTGTGGTAAAAATTTATTTTAATGTTTTCAACTTAAACTTGAACATGGCTCCGAGGGTTGGATATACCCAGTGCTGGGTTCGGATCAGACCAAACCAGATCTTTAAAGACTTAAAATGACATTTAATGGTTTCTTAACCTATCCAGATCTGCAGTATTGCTGTTCGTTTCTAAAACAGAACTTTGCTTTTGAGTTTTTGTGACGGTATCATTCCTTCCTTTCTTTTTTTGAACAAATGCCTTCGCTGTAATGAAGATTTTGGTTTTCCTGTTGTTTTTTTGGCACAATTCATGATTGTGACAAATCATTTATGGGACAAGTTATGTTTTAAACAGATGAGAACTAATTTGCTAGCCGATTTGTTTCTAAGAAGGCTTTTTTTACTCAGGATATTCTTAAACCGATGAAAGTAGCAAATCTGTTGGTCTATGAGGAAACCGCACGAGCGGATCACAACTCACAAGTGTCAAGTATTAAAGTGGGAGAGCTTTGATCCCTTCGAGATCACGATGCTCTTAACATAGGAAAAACAAAGAAGAGAAGAATGAAGAAACCGCAGACTACGAGGGCAGTCCGATAAGTACTTAGCCTTTACGCCCAATAGCGCCACTATCGCAAGAGAAACTTACTATAGTGTACATTTTCGTAGAAGGCTACTGTGGGTTTGTTTTAACCACGTGTGGAAGCAAACGTGTCAGCGGATTTTAGAAATATGGAAAAAGATATATCGGTCAGTGATTTGATTCTTGTTTTTTGAAGGGAAATCACGCACAGCGAAATCAAAGAGCGGTTGGATGCTGTGTACGGTGACTCTTCTCCTTCGATGGCGACCGTCAAAAATTGGTTCAACGAGTTTCAAAGTGGTCGCACGTCGGTCGGTTTTGGATGAGCCGAGCCACAATAAAAATCCACGATTTCGTATTGGCAGACCGCCATTTGAAAGTCCGCGAGGTAGCTGAGATAGTAGGCATCTCGAAAGACCGCGTGGGTCATATCCTGCATACAATTTTGGGCATGAGAAAGCTGTCGGTGCGATGGGCGGCACCCACTCGGGACAACAAACGCAACCGTGTGACTACTTCAAAGCTGTGTTTGACGCTGTTTAAGCGCAATCCGAATGAGTTTCTGCGTCGTTTCGTGAACGTCGAAGAAACATGGATCCGCTGGTATACACCAGAGACCAAGGAACAGTCGAAAGAGTGGACTTTACTCGGCGAACGTGCTCCGAAGAAGGTGAAAACTGTCCCATCGGTCGGAAATGTGATGGCCACCGTTTTCTGGAATTCACAAGGTGTGATCTACATCGACTACCTGGAGAGGGGTAAAACGATCGCAGGACAGTCCAATGCCGAATTATTGGGCCGATTGGACGCCGATTTGCAGAAAAAACGGCCCCATTTAGCGAAGAAAAAAGCGCTCTTCCACTATGACAACGCACCATAGAATCCGTTGCGTCCGTTCGCTGCCGGATTCAACTGACAGCTCGATTAAATACACACGATCTTATGAGATGTGACCCATAAGCATCGGGAGCAACGGACGCAACGCAAAAAGTAGCCCAACTTTTAAATTAAAGTAGCCGGGCAGAAATTTGTGTCGAATGATTAGGTCACCACCGCCACCGAAGCCTACTTTGCGGAACTCGAGAAAACGTATTTTTCAGATGGGTTAAAGAAGTTAGAGCATCCCTGGGTCAAGTGTAACGAACTAAAAGGAGATTATGTTGGAAAAAAAATCAACACTTTTCCAAAATTTTCGTTTTTCTTTTGTAGGCTGGCTAAGTACTTATCGGACTGCCCTCGTACCCTGATGATGGAAGAGGTTTTATTTCTAAGTTTTCACTAACTAGGAATCGTTATCGTTCACTAACTATGAATCGTTAAACGGAAGAATCATATAAACCCCTAGTAGTTGCTACGGTATTTGTTCGTATATTTATTAACAAATCCTAAATGTCTTTTGAAAACCTTAATAACGAAGATGTTTCAAGTCCATTCTATTTGGCATTCGACGAGCCTTCCGATAGAGGTGATTGAATTTGAAACAGACCACTTTACGACAAGTTTTTTTGTTTTGGGACAAGCATTTTTAGAACAAATAACTTCTTATGAATATAGGAAGTAGTAGGTTATTCTTAATTTAAATTTTTTCTAAAAAAAAATCTAATTGTAAAACGAGTTTGGCTACCCTATGCGTTATTCATTTACGCCTCTTTGATTTTAATAAAATAAGTGCGATGCACATACGCATGGAATAAAGCGAAGGAGGACATAGATTGATTGAAGAATTTTTTTTCTTCACTTCTCTTCTTTTTCTGTACCTTTTATTTGTATTTTTTTTTTGTTGTTCTTTCCCCCATATAAGTAAATAATTCCAATTTTTTCTTTTTATTCCATCTATAAGCCGGAAGTTATTGGAGGGTATTTGGATGCACTCCATCTAAGTACTTAGGTTGGCATTGGCACACGGCACGGTGCGGCCGGCGCGGGGGAGTGATTACTTTCGTTTTCTTTTACTCTACTTTTAATATTTGTGTTTTGTGTACATATTCTTTTTTTCTTTCTTTTGATTTTCCATTGTGTTTATTATTGTTATTCTTTCTGAGATTGGGGCAAACACAGGAGTAGTGTAGTAATTTTTGTTTCGAAAATTGTCGATTGACATACAAAATGTGACTTCAAATGGATTCGGAGAATGTATTTCGAAATGAATTTGGGTTGCTATGACAAATGCATTTGCCACGCTGCTGCCTATGGTATATAACTAGAAAGGAAGAGAAGACAGACGTAAGAGCCCTTGAGGGGGAGAATGCGTAACAAATATTTATGGCTCCATTAGGAGTAAAATAACTTTCAATGAGATATGAAATCGATTGGGCTGGATATAGTTTTACTAATAAAAATGGCAGTAAAGGATTTTGATGAGTTTTGTATGGTCGGTATGTGTACTAGGATGTAGGAGGATTGGTGGTACAAAAAAGAGCTCGTCAAGGGGCCTGAATGAGAATACTTTTCTGAGGAGAGTTTTGTGTTTTTATTCCTTCTTCTGCTAGAGGAAATTAAAGGAAAAATTTGATATGTTTTGGGTTTGGTATTTTTCCTGTAGTTATGTTGAGCAAAAAAGAGTGAATTTGTATGCCTATTCGGGGGTAAAAATTTTCGATTGGGGGGAAAATTGTTTAGAGATGAGCTGTTCCATTTCTTTCTGTGATATTTTGTGGGCGTTATTTGTTTTAGTACAGAATTCTCTACCTAGAAAAAAAAAAAACAGCAAAAACATACTTAGTTCCAGTCCCCCTACGAAACGGAGAAAAGATAAAAACGTGTTTCGTTCACTTGTTTTGTCAAATCCCAAATGACTTTTCCTTTTCAAACATTCTCGTAGTTTCGGAACCTCGTAGGAAGATTTTACTTCCTCGGCTATGGATCGGACTCTCGACTTGCTAAAGACCTGAAAAGAATGTACAATTCGTCGTTGGTCGCTCGTCGCTCGGCGACTACAGTGACATAAATCAAAGATTTTTCTGACCCTATTCGCGGAGTTCGTGATTTAGTACTCAAAAATATTTAGTTGGGGTAGCTTCTAAAAGTTTTCTACTATCAAAGTCAGTATGGGTGAATTGAAAATTATTATTAAATTATTAAATTAACATACAAGCGCTTTACAATTTTTAAAAGAATTTATGTAGTTCTCAGGGCTTTGTTAGTATCAACAAAATTTTGCTTTTCTTCACACTTCATGGTCTGAAAGTTTATCTTTTCAGCTTTATCCAATCAGACTTTTTATCGGAAGTTGTAGATTTAGATGCCCAACTCTACATATGGACATATGGCTGCCACTAAGAGACTTTCCGTAATTTGTAGAACCGGTTTGATTTGGCCCCGTATTAAGCTCAATATGAACTTTGCAGTAACATCGAGGAAAAGGTTAACATTTTCTCGAGCTTGATACATCTTTGAATCTTTATTGAACACACAAGCAACACAAGCGTTTTATAAGTGAAAATTATACTCGTACTCTACCAACTGATATTTGTATTTATAGTCCTTATGTTTTCTTATGATGTCCTTATGTGTTCTTATGATGCCCTAGAAGTCATTTAAATCTTAGTGGAAGTTTATTGCCTTCTATTAGTGGTATGTTGAGTCGAACCAGTAGTTCAGGAATGACTAAGTTTTAGGATGAAGTACTTTCCTCAAATAAACTTTACTTAAATCAATGGGCTCATCAGTTAGATGTTGTTTGTACCTTTCTAAGACGCAATGTTTAGTCGATGATTGTCGACACATATATAAAGTTTACAGTGCAAACACACAGTAAACTTTATATTTCTAGGGGAATGTGATTACATTCATGCACCTAGAGAAGGGTTGCCCGTGGTCTGGCCGATGTTTTTATTGAAAAAAATAAAAAATAATAAAAGATTTTATTATTTTCTTATGGAGCGTCATGATTTTTAAATCAAAATGAAAAAGTACAAATGACCTTCACTCCTATGCGTTTTGCCCTTTACTTAAATCTTTCCTGAAATAAGCTTTGTAAAAAATTAGCTTCGAAGGCGCTTAGTCGGTAAAAAGAATGGCTCCACTCATTACATTAAGTCTTAGTCATGGTTTATAATGGTTTTGTGCTTAAAGTCCGCAGCAAGCTTAAAAATAAAATGGTCGATACAAAAAACTGATGCTGCGGATAAATTCATTCGAATTTAATTTAGAAGTTACCGTACCTTGGGTAGGGGTAGTACCTATCAATTTAAACGTTAATGACTTTTGAATTAGAAAGGTATTTATTTTAGATCTCATACTTTACTTAATGTGTAGAATTAGTTTGTTTTTTAAAGTTGAAGAAGTTTTCTTTGCCAGTACATCGACTTGAAGTTTTTTTTGTGCTTTGCGCTAAAATTTATGTTGACACGGTTGAAAGTTGAGGTGTTTCCTATATTAGAAGGTGTAGTGAAATCCTTGCCTAGCAAAAATATATTTGACAGGATCTGACGCTAAAATGTGACGACAGCTTTTGGTTTGGCTAGTATATCAATGCTTTGAGGGTGGTAGCTAAAAAACAGTGAGCCTTGAGGAAGTCATTGAGTAGCTTTAAGTCACCTTTGTGATTGTTCTAATGAAAATTTGAAGGGTAGACGGAGAGGATCTTTTTATCTTATGTCGCTCCTATTTTGTGCTATTGATTGGGAGATTGCAAAAGAGTTCAGAGCTTTTGGGTTGGGCTGTCCTCACCTGTGAACTAATTCAGCATAGTATTGTAGGTATGGAATACAAAATCCGTGCAAAGAACGCAATTCGGAATAGAGAAAAGATCTAAGATTGGCGCTGGAAGCATCACAATGACACACATTCAATGCTTCCTTTTTTGTCCGATGTATTGAAGATGTTATAAATTTATATGAAAAACAATGAATTGAAATGTAGTTTTGTATACCTTATAGATGCGAAAGCTTCTTTCAGAGATCAACTTTTAGCCAGTTTGGCATTAAGCTAAGAAAAAAAAAAAAAACTTATTTGATCACGAGTGTCGTTAAAATGTAATGGAGAGACCAATGGCTAGGTGAGGAAGCACATTCCAAGTCAATTTTACTCTCGGAGAACTTGCTAACTACCTAGTAGATTCTAGTTTAGTGGCTTTTTGGAAACTGCTCATTTTATATGAGTTTTCGTCCATGTTGTAAAAGATCCAATAGCTTTTCTACGTTTGTCGCTTTTTGTGGGGAATTTCCCAGCCCTTTGAAATTAATTGGTCAAAAGTTTTTATCACATTTCGAAATCGGCAAAAATTATTTAGTTGCTTCAGGTTGAAAGAAATGCAGCACAGCACAGAATTCTTCGGACCCCGAGGCCCGAGCTCTATTGTCTTATCATATTTATTTATTTAATTTCTTTCATTTATTTTATTTATTTTATTTTCTTAATTTCGTCATAAATATCTTTTTAAATTATATACTGACATTGAAGTTAGAAACAGAGTTAAAGTATTGTAGTTACTTGTTTCCCATTCATTGTTCTCTACAAAGCCCCAAAAATGTGAACGGAAGTTACTTTAAACTAAATTTGTTAAAAATTAGGCAATTTCTTGTATAATTTGAGCTATGTAATGTTGGTAAGATGAACGTACTGTGCATACCAAAATTAACTTAAATCGTTAAACAATTTCTATGACATATCTTCAATACCACAATTGCTGATGCATAACGAGTAATTGCTTTCAACTTGAGGAGAGGTTCAAGAGCAACAAACAACGAAATCACACACTAAAAACGATTGCCCTTGAGTCTTAATTATAAAGCACGATAAAACATGCGGTTCCCACAAACAAAGCTTATGTCCAAATAATATCTGCAATTTGCAAAACAATACGCCGCCGAGCAGACTGTGACTGTTTCAATTGCTACTTTATATCAAAACAGAAATTCTTGAATGTGCTTTGTTCCCGTGTTCGAAAATTATATTTTTGTTGAATACTCACATTAACTCGTGTATACATTGTACACTTACGCCTAGACGATTAATTTCTGACTTTTTGTGGTGTATGACTGCGTCATATGTCTTGTGTCGCGACATCAAAGTACCATACGGTCATGCGGCAATGCTATCCGCATTCTGCTTACATTGAACCGATTCTTTTTTATTTTATTTTATTTTTCGTCTTGCTTATTCCAAACCAATGTGAATCCACTTTTGTTCACCAAAATAAAATGCAAAACAAGACAAATATCTTTGAAATACCAATCCCGAAGCGTATGCTTTACACACCTTACCCTCCGCCCCAACCAGAACCAACCACCACCGTGATGAACGAAAAGCGAATAAAACTGCTCCTACATGACTCATATTATTCTCTTCATGTCGGGAATAGTTTCCTCAAGAGTTTGCAGTCTGGTTCTGCAGATACGCTATGAGTACGAGTATGTCAAAGAAGTGCATAAACGAGTACAGCAAGCATTTGGTTTCGTTTTAGTATCATATCCACTTTTGAAATGATGCGCGATTTGTTTAGTTTGTTTTTGTTGTGACTCTGATGTGCAGATACAGATACTTTTCCATCTCACATCATTTTGCAATAATAATAAAGAAAACAACAAAAACATCACCCAAACCAGTCATTGTTGATGATGATTCCAACTACTGATGTTGCTGCTGCGGCGGTTGGTTGTGGGATGACTCAGTTCCCGTTTCTGTGCTTCCCTCTGTCATTGAATTGCTTCTAAAACTTTGAAGTGAATTCAATTCCATGTTTTGTTTAACTAATACCGCTGTATTGTGGCTTAGCATTTTGCGAACCCTCCCCTCGAGTTGTTTTGGCAACAACAACCGAGAGACATATCCAGTCCATCCATCCATACACTAACTTTTGTTGGGGAATAAAACTGGATTTCAATTTAGAGCGAACAAAAGTCCAGAAATGGTTTGGTTTGTTGTGTCGTTTTATTTGCTCGACGATGGCATTTATGTTTTGTTAATGTAGCACTCACCATTATACAGTTGGGGGGTATTGGCTATGGTATTTGTTATTTTGGTTTTGATCAGATTGCCATCGAGGTTGCTGCAGGAAACCGGTTGAATTGTTCTTTTTTCTTCTGTTTGCTTAACCTAATGCTTTAGGCGTTTTTTTTTTGTTCATCGTGGTTTGGATGGATATTAATAAAAATATTCTTAAACGCCCTCAGAACTAGAAAAGCAATTATTTTCAACTTATTAGGGAATCTATAGCTCCAACAGAATGTTACTGGTTTTGTTTTTGGGTACAGCTTTCTCTTTATGGGTTTTCTGAAGTGTCGGGCAGGATTGGGAGCACTTTGATATCGATTCTCATAAAATACGTCTATCAATAAAAGGAAAGCGAGATGAAGATGAAGAAATGTCTATTAGGCAGACGGCAGCATAGCCATGTCCTCATATTCTTAGTTCTAATGGAATGTAAAACTTGTATATTGTAATGAAGAATTTTATCTATCTATCTATCTATCTATCGTTCTATCTAAAAGGAAAGCGTGGGAAGTTCTACTTTTGCGATGAAAATGTCAACCCAATACTACACATATTACTTCCTCTGTCTGATGCCTTAAAATGTCTAGTATGGGTGGAATTTAGGTTTCAATGTGATGCCTTTCGACATGAGTCTCTTCCTTAGAAGATGGGCTTGCACTTAACAGTCAACTGTTTTTGAACGGATATAGCATATTTGGGCCAGTCCACTAAACGGCCAACAACATCTTTTAAAACCAACTCTACAGCTGCAATTCTTAAGTTACAGGGTTTTTATTTCGTTGATCTGATCTGAATGATCCTGACCTTGACTATCATATGTTTCTGATGAATAGCCCGCAAACATCTCTTGTCTTTCTTGTCTTAAGGTTACTGGATGAGGATTTCTCACCTGGTCCAGACGGCCGGCGTCCCGGCAATTTTCCTTAATCAGTGCTCTATCAACCCCTTGCTAATATTTTTCAACTTTCTCTTTCCTAGGCTGTTTTCCCCTCTCTTTGGAAAGAATCTTTTTTCTTCCCAGTTTTCAAAAAGGGCTGTTAAAACAAAATATCGAACTATCGATCGATAGCTAAGCTCTCCGCCATCCCTAAACTTTTTGAAAGCATTGTGTACGACTCTCTGTATTTTCATTGTAAACCAATTGTCTCTTCACTTCAACACGGATTCCTAAAAGGAAGGTCTTCTCCGACTAACCTTACCCAATTCGTATCAAAGACTCTCTTGGCCATGGAAAAGGGCAACGAGATCGATGTTATTACTACAGACTTTAGTAAAGCATTCGACAAAATTAACCATCAAATTATCTATCTCAAACTCAAAGCCTTTGGCTTCCCACCTTCAATTATCGAATGGGTCAAATCATACCTAGAGAACCGTGTGTACAGAGTAGTTTTTAGAAAAGCAGTTTCTAACCCGATATTTGCCTCTCCTGGCGTTCCCCAAGGCAGCCATCTAGGTCCACTTCTATTTGTGCTTGCAATAACTGACGTCGCTAGATTTTTTTTTTTCTCTGACCTGTCTATTTATGCAGATGAAATTAAAATTATAAAAGTCATATCCTCTTCTCATGATTCCTCTATTCTTCAAAAATACTTAAATGCTTTTCTTACTTGGTATAATAAGAACTTTCTTGAGCTTAACGTTAATAAATGTCAATCTATGACTTTCTCGCGTAAACGCTTACCCTCTAGTCTTCGAACGTACTACTTCAGTAACGTGCATATAGCCGTACTACTTCAGTATAGTGCATTTGTGATAAGGAGCTGAATTTCCGCTCTCACATTAACTATATTATAGCGAAAGCAAACTCCTCTCTTGGGTTTATCAAACGCTGGTCTAGAGAATTTCCCGACCCCTTCGTCACTAAATCATCGTTCAACACTTATGTTAGACCAATCCTTGACTATGCTAGTCAGGTTTGGTCACCCTATCCAATAACTCAATCCCTTAGAATTGAAGCTGTGCAACGAAGATTTCTAAGATTCGCTTTGCGGCCTGGGTCTGATCCGTTCATTTTACCTCCATTTGAAAGCCGTTTGCGACTAATTGACATGGTCACCCTTTCTAAACATATCGCCGACATAATTTTCGTCCATCAGATCATGACCGGTACCATAGACTCCCCGGAATTACTTGAGCTGATTTACACAAACACTATTCCACGTAACCTTCGTTCTGTCCCCTTCTTCCACCTTCCTACCCTCCGCACAAATTACGCTTATTTCAACCCCATATGCATAATGCTACGTTCAGCGAATGCTGTAAGAAATACCTTTAACCTTTCCCTTAGTTCCTCTTCTCTAAGAAAAAATCTATACTCCGCTTCCCCTTTCAACTTCTAACCCTTGCACTTCAACTTAGAATTAAGCATTGTATATTTGCAAATATATTTATTTATTTGTTTATATTTTTTAAGTTTAGACATTTTTAAGTTTAAATCTATTGTTTTTTAATTGCTTGTAGTAAGCTTAATAAATGTAAGCAACACTAAAAGAAAAAGCTTACAATATCAAAAGTCTGCAATATTAAAAATTTACAGAAGGTTTATGGTAGCTGACTAGTTTCCGAACGGTATAACGTAGACAGGGCTTTTAGTTTCGACTCCAAAACCCTTTTTGACAATTGAAAGCTCTAACTATGTTTCTTTTTGTTTTAGAGGGCTTTTCAAGTGCACTTTATGTGCTCGGAGTTAGATGAAAAGTTAACTGAGCAAGAGGCTGAATGCAGCCAAATTATCAAATTTCTGACGATCCAGCCTAAAGCTTTTCATATTCGTTTCATAATTCAAGTCACTGTTCTTCGGATGTGGAACTGAATTGTTTGCGTATGATTAGCTCTTTAATCTCTGACCTCGAAATCATTCCAACAATGTTTCTAATGATAATAATAATGGTAATCCTTTTTATCTAATTTATAAATTTAAATTAGTATTGCAATACCAGATGATCAACAAAACATCCTTTCGCCGACATACTAAACAGGGTCTAATGCAGAGCTTAAGACTGTTAAGGTATAGTTGATTTGAAAATTGTCTTGAACATCACCGTAATGCTACCTGTCTCAGTCTCATTCACCAAATGCATTTCTCTCCTGAAACAATTTAGCTCTAACATAAGCCTCGCTGGGAATGCTCATCAGTTTAACTTTGAGTCTAACCTTGAATGATCGTATATATTGACGTCAGATAAGAACTGAATTCAATGTTATACAAAGTCTCAAAATTAATGTACATCGGTGTTTCCTACTCAATACTACTACGCATATGGGTACCCTTCTATTCATAATCTTTTTTTGCACGCTAATAATAACAGTAAATTCTGTTCAGAATACGTTTGTGGCGTGATATCTTCTGTTCGAAACTAAATAAGCTAAGCTTCCTTTTATATATTTTTCGATGATCTGTGATAAAATTGTAGACTTTCCCTTTGATTGAAATAAATATGTAAATAAATAAACAGATTAATAAATAAATAGATAAATAAATAAATAAATAGATAAATAAATAAAAAAAAAAAAAAAAAAAAAAAAATAAAAAAAAAAAAATAAAAAAAAAAATAGAAAAAAAATAAACAAATAGAAAAAAACAAATAAATAAATAGATCAATAAATTAATAAATAAGCAAATAAATAATCAAATAAATAAATAAATAAATAAATAAATAAATAAATAAAAAAAAAATGAATAAATAAAAAAAAAAACATTAAAGAACAAGTAGGAACATGCGCACATAAATTTCATTTTGAGTATCAATATTGAAAGCAACAGAGTCTTTTCAATCATGTGTTTTAAATCAACCGGTGTAAGGTAAAATGTTTGTTAGCATTTTCAATGCAATTAATGCAATAAGATTTATAGAGAACCATAAATTATTTGTGTTTAATTGAGTAATTCAATTGCAGCACTCAACGAACGCATTTCTAATTGCAAATAAGTACACATCGTCATGAAAACTTTTAAAATAAAATTATTCAATCGAAACAAAACAAGCAGCCAGGTTATTAACGTTACTGAAATCCATGTCAATAAAACATTCCCATCACGTAATTCTTCATTCAAAAATTGTTAATAACTGGAAAGAGCAGTGTGAAGTCATGCTCAAGAGAACAGTGTTATAAAGTGCTGACTATACTTACTACATATTGCCGAGTCCGTGGAACCCTCGCCTCAGTGTAGTTCTGTTTGAAGGTGTATAGCTTACTAATGATTATGCGCAATTGCGAGTATGTTTATTAATTTGTTTCCCGTTGGAGCGGGCGTCTGTCCGCCGCCTCGCCACCGAAACGGCCGCCACCGCATTGCTGAAGTCGTCGATCAGCATTATGAACACAAATTTCAATTTCAAAATGAGTCACAGGTTGAGTATAGCTGTTTTTCGTCAAGACAAAGCTTCGTATTTACAAATGTTGCCTCAACAAAATATATAAAAGCAAAATCAAACTACCGGAAACAAACTTGTTAGAATGAAAACTGCTTACGCAACGCATTGTTTCCATAAGTTATTTTCTTCAGCTGTTAGTTTAATGGATTATTTCCCATGTATAGAAATTGAATTGCACTCAAAAATGTCTCATTAGAATTATTTAAAATTACCAGCTGTAGAAGAAAGAAAAATAGAAAAAACAAAAGTAAGAGTCAAGACGTTTGATAGTTTTTCCTTTTTGGACATGTTTTGCGGAACGTGCTGTGGCCATGAAAATAACATGTTCTGCTGCTAGATTTGTGTGCCGATCGCCGCTCGCTACTGCCGCTGTCGGAGCTGGAAGTGGATGTGGTTATGACAAACGCAATTGTTTTTTTAAGTGGTTACTGTCTTACAATTAAAAGTGAAATTAGACAGAGAATATTTATATGCTCGGTTAAGGTCGTCGTTATATTCGTATAGTTGTTATTGAACTTGCGTTTTCCGACTTTGAACTCGAACTAAAGTAGACTTTGGTACTAAAGGCATTTTGAGTTGATGTCTTTTTGATTGCTTGTTAAACTTGCGTCAGATATTAATTACTTTAAATGATGAAAAATTATACACGGCAGGGCAGGGTGGGTGTTTTTGGCCGCAAATTTTTTTAAATTAAATACGCAGGGTATCTTTGACCTTAACGAAAAAAAATGGTTTAGAGGAGGGAAGGGCAGACCTTCCTCGTAAAAGATTATTGAAAAATTGCTTTCTCATTTTGTCATTCCGATTTGCCAGAAAAATGGTAATGCTTAAGAGAACAGCTATGGCAATAATTAACTGATCAATGTGCCAAGACATGGTTTTTTTTTTATTTCCGATATCTGAAGTAATTTATCTCCCTACTGCTGTATCAACCGTGTGTGAGGTCACAGACACTTTGTAAGAGTTCATTTACCACAGTAAGATATGAAATTCAGTTCAATTCAGTTCAAATTTTATAAGATAATGTGTACAACTTTAAAAGGTTTTCCAATAGGGAATTGACGACTTTAATTTAGTTTGTGTACCCTTTCAGCAAAGGTAAACTTTCCTACATAGTAAAGTACACGAACGCGAAACGTCTACAAACTATAAACACGGAAATTTGGAGTCGGTGACCGTAATTATCGTAATTATCGTCCTAGTAGACAGTCAATAACAAGTTTAGCTTAAAAATTTAAGTCTACATATTCGTTGCGTAATGTTGCTGTGTCAGGTGTCAGTGAGACAACGGAATGGTTAGAGTGTCGAAAATATCACTGGGTCCGTAGCAAACGATCCAAGTCAGTCAGTCCACGACGTCCAATTGGGTCCAACGAATAAACCGCTGTCTGGGAAATCAACGGAAACCGCGTTGAATGACCTAGTTATTATGTAGGATCGAACTTTCTATCGATAAAAAGGAAATTTGCGTAGTCGCATTTCTCGACATAGAAGGAGCCTTCGACAACACTTCCTTTGTGTCCACAGACGGTGCTCTAAGGCACCACAACGCTCCACAAGTGATTCGCAATTGGATAATGTCCATGCTAATCAGCAGAATTATCCACAGCAATATCGAAGAAGTGGAAATTTCAGCAGTAACAACAAGAGGCTGCCCACAAGGTGGAGTCCTCTCACCACTCATCTGGTCAATAGTTGTAGACAACCTACTAAGATTACTTGCAACCCAAGGCATCTATGCAGTGGGCTTTGCAGATATCTAGCAATTGTCATACAAGGTTCATCAGAAACACTAATATCAAGAAGAATTCAGACAGCTCTGAACACAGTACAAAGCTGGTGCTCAGATGTAGATCTTTCTGTCAATCCCCGTAAGACAGTTACTGTCCCATTTACAAAAAGAAGAAAACTAAATCTTCTACTATCCCCGAATCTCTATGGGGAAACAATACCATTTTCCAAAGAATCAAAATACCTTGGGATCATCCTAGACAGCAAAATGTCATGGAACCCTCAACTAGAACGCATTTCCAGCAGAGCAACCAAGTCCCTATGGACTTGTCGAAGCGTATGCGGGAAAAACTGGGGTCTAAAACCTAAAATGATTAACGACCTATATACGCTGGTAGTAAGACCAACAATAACGTACGCAGCCGTTGTATGGTGGACAAAAACAAAAGAAGTAACGGCAATCCAAAAACTTGAAAAGATTCAAAGATTGGCAACGACATGCATTACTAGATGCATGCGTACAACACCAACATAGGCTCTAAACGTCATTGTAGGAATACCTCCAATCTACCTCTTCATAAAAATGGAAGCAAGGCTGGACACGCATAAAATCACATCCATACCCGAAAGGACATCTGTCGATAATGGAAAGTCTAGAAAAACTTAGTGCCTTTAGTATGTGCTTGGATGCTATTATTCCATGTACAACTTTAAACTCAACTTCTCCATTGTCATCCCTAGGGAAGACTAGGAGAACACAAAACCTCACCTTTTCAAGGAAAGAAATGGTCTGGTATACGGACGGCTCAAAAATGGAAACTGGTACAGGTTCCGGCATTTTCAGCGACTGCCCCAGAACGAATTTTTCAGTAAGTCTGGGCAGTCACTCGTCCATTTCCAAGCTGAAGTTTTTGCCATCAACGAATGTTCGAGAATAATATGTTCATCGAACAGAAAAACAAAACAATATTCATTTTTTCAAACAGCCAAGCTGCACTAAAGGCGTTAAGCTCACATGTCATAAGATCCAAACTAGTCCAAGAGACAGTCATGTCACTCTTTGAACTAGCAAGGAAAAACACTGTAATCCTCCACTGGATCCCAGCACACAAAGGCTATGATGTAAACGAGAAGGCAGACATCTTAGTTAAAGACGGCGCATCTAAGCCATTCGTCGGTCCTGAACCCTTCTGCGGTGTCAATAAAAGCACCTTCAAACAAACTGCCAAGAACATTGCACTGGAAGAATCAAATAAAGCTTGGAGTAACTCATCTGGTCAAATCTGTTCAAAACTCTTTTTGTCAGAATATACTGAAAAAACATCAAAATTCCTACTGAACCTCAATAGGAAAACCCTAAAAATTTGCACAGGACTATTAACCGGTCACTCTTCTTTAAAGAAACATCTTCACCAAATGAAGCTTTTGAAATTTCTGAAATGAGGTGTTTGATGGTTGAATTGAATAGGGTTTTTTGAAATATTCTGCCAAATCATCGGCAAAAACGATAGAGTTGCCGAAACACTTTACCTCCTTTGCTATCCTCCATATTGAGGTACTTGAGACTTTCTTTTCACGACAGTTTTTCTTATACTGTAAACGTCATTTGCTTGAATATTGTTTTAATATTGCCGTCATTTATTTCTAAAGTCGGGAACTCAATATCCATATTTGACAATGACTTTGTGCAATCGTTGAAAAAATTTTCAATATTCGCTTTTCCCTTCTTTTGTTCTGTCCTTGATTAAGAACAGCAATTCCAATCTTGAATCTAAAAGAATACGGCACCGTTTCCCGACCACACTTCTCCTTTACCATGCTGCAAAGAAAAGCTTTTAGTCATCACTTCTCAAGTGCATAATCAGTCCTCGACATAATGCATCTCAATGGCAAAATTTCTACTCGACATCCACATTTACAAATCAAAAAAGTCTTGATTTTGGGGCCAATATATGCAAATTCATTGAACCACTTCACTTAAAGGTTTAATTGTGCACTCAAGTGGGTGGAATATTAAAAACGTGAGTATAATTTAGCCCCCCATCTAATCGTCGCGGTACTTTCCTATCCAATCTATATTTTATTCCATGTTTTTGTTTTAATTTTTTTTTTCTTTTTATTTTCCTTCTCGTTTTGCATATATTTATACATACACCATTCTCAACAGAAAAGAGGCACACTTGTATAGTTAAATCAGTCATTTGGCGCAGCTTGTGTACCCCAGTTATTTAAAATGCGCCCTCTTTAACCATTCATCAGTGTATGCCTCTTTGAATAGACATGGACATAACCATGGGCATGAGAGGTGTACAATAACACAGTGACAGAAGACATAACCATCGCGAATACTAAGAAATAATTATTCCCTTTGTTGGGCGGATCTATGGATGAGATGAGGGATTCGAAAGCACACAGATTGTGGGATTTATATATCATATGCAAAATGCTCTCGAAAGTATCGGTATGCTTTTCTTTTTGGAGTATGTTGAGGTCGCACGTTTGTTCGTTCTATTGGGACAATTCATAAGCGAGAGCCCTGAGCTCCCTCATTTGTCGCATGGATGATGAGGAATTGCGGTTGCAGCATGCTACTTTAGCAGATACACTGAAAGAAAAGAAAACTTCGCTTTATAACTTGGTTTGGACTTGTAGGCCTATAGACAAAAGCTTTAGTAATTTTCAAGGTTTCCTTTCATCTAACAAAAGCGTTTCTTTCTTTCCCAGCATTGTTGTGTGATGAGAGAAAACCTTGAAACCATATTTTCAAATAAGAACGAATTGTTTTTTAAAAATGTCCCGAACGACTTATGTACTTAATCGAGGCTAAGCGGGACGAGTTCGGTGAAGTAAAAATTATCTTATGCTAACATCTAATAAGTGAGAAACTTGAAAATATGTTCTTATCCTTGTGCTGGACAACTTTTTTTTTTTTTTGTTAAGAACAAGATTTGTTTACGGTTTTCGTACGTGTTGCATTCCTGATTCACAATAGAGCGTCAACATGTGCCGTGAAGGTGAACCAGCTTCAATGATGAATTGCAAGCGAATCTATGAAACAATAATTTGTTTTTCTATCGAAGGTTTTTAAATATTTACTGAGCTTTCAAACCTAAATACCAGTTCATTGTGCTACCAGTTACAACTTTCCAGATTTTCGAAGAAAAGCCATAAGATGCTGCCAAAATAAGGCCTAGGTTACCAGGTCTCACCACATCTGAGTCGAGTGTCTTTAACCTGAAGCCTAAAATGCGCCAAGCCAAACTTTTACTTGACACTTTTAACACAAAACGTTATAAAGACTCAATAAAACTAAGTTGAAACAATGTAAGAATGCTAGCCGGGTTCTTAACCGTAGACTGCAGACTAGGAAAACACCTAAAAGTACTAGGCACAGAGAGCGACGACCAATGCAGATACTGCAACGAGCAGGAAGAGTCTCCTGACCACCTCTGACCACCGGTGACAGCGAAGCTCTAATACACCAAAGGAAGAAGTTCCTAGGATCCTACTACATAGAGGAGAAGGAGCTTAAACTCCTAAGCGTACTTTAATTATGGAATACCACTTAATAATTAGGGGTACAATAGATCTAAAAAAGGTCGAGGTGACTAAACGCTGCGCTAGTTCAGGTACTGAGAATGCTGTCTGAGATTCTGAGAGCTTTTCCTTACAATGTTATTACTTTTTGGGGACTTCCTTTCGAAAGGCGATACCAAAATTTTTCTGTTTCTGGAATTTGAACGTCGAACTCATTTGTCATCCGGCTCATGATCCGCGTGATCACTTCATTGTGAATCCGCCACCATGCAACAATTGCTGGCACAGGCTTAGACAAACAAAAAAAGTGCGAGTAAAAACGCTTTTTTGCGTTTAAATATGAATACAAGATTTAAAAACAGCTTTGGACTTTTTTAATTCGACAGAATACTTGTACTCTTGGACATTTCCAAAGCAAACCCGTGTGTAGTGTTATTTTTTTCCCTTAAATTGTGTGTTTCTGGGTTGCTTCAATACCGTCATTGGAATTTCCAATATATATTTTTTTCAGTGTGTAACCCCTTGAACAGCCGCAGCATTTCAATCGCGAGAATGGTATTCTACTCATATCTATTCCACACACCCGCGCACACAAACATAGGAAGAAAATCTGTGCTTTAACATCCATGCATCAATGGCAATTCTCACAATTCGGAGAACTGTTTGCATATTGCGGTGAAATATTTTTCTTTTCTTTTATTTTTTTTTTCATCATTTAGTATTTATTTTACTTCCCTAAACTTAAAGAGTAAATCACATTGAGACGAAAAATAGGGTGCACATTTGAACCAAGCAGATTCTCTTTGGTACATGATTTATGTTTGTTGGTAGGTATGATGTATTACTACAAAACAGCACAACGTTTAAAGTACATGCCTTATTAGTACAACTTGTAAGTATACTTAGTTGATGGCAGAACGAAGCACGGCTTATACTCCATGAAAAGAAATTTTCTTTATGCGAAGTTCTGAGACTTTTTTTTTCGTTTGTTTTATTTCTTTGAAATCGCATTGTTTTGTTGAACCTTTTGTTGGAGATTTTGTATTTTGTTGAAAGGAAAAGTGTTCACGAGTCAGAGTCGGAAATGGAATTGCAAATTGTGTCAAATGCGTGAGTGCGTTTGTAATTGCGTATGTAGAATGCAGGCGTCTTGACTGGGTCGATGCATAATGTGCATCTTTTGTAATTCTTTTCGCTTGCATTTAAATTGTAAAGACAAGTAATGACTTTTTTATATTGCTCAGTTTGATAAGGAAATTTTAAAATGAAAGCTTTAAATAAGAAAATTGAGGATTTTAAATATAAGCAAAGTGACAAAAGAGGATTCTTGGGATATGATTTTTTTTACGATATTTCAAACCTGTGTTACAACGTTTTGACTTTGTTTAACCACCAGTTTGATTTGGGTAGGCTCCTTTTTTGTTTGGGGAAACATTTTCGACTCATTAAAAATAGCGGGAGGTAGAATCTATCCATAGAAGGCATCTTCTCTAGGAAATGAGAACATATAATTGGAAGTAGTACCTATATTTTTGAAGTTTTTTACTTTTAACAAGACATTTTATCGAACTCAAATAAACTGGTAAATACAACACAATATAAAAATTCTACATACGCCATCATTGGAAATATTTATAAGCTATGGCGCTAATGTTGGAATACTAACAGATGTGTTCTTGTTTCAGCAGCGAACTTTTCCCAATACTTCGGAAAACAAGAAGTATACCTTTAAAGTGTTTGAAATGTGTTTTCTTAAACTAGGTTTTGGAATCTATCTATCTCTATATATAAATAGGCTAAGGAAAATCTTTGGGTCCCTTTTTCTCTGTTGTCTTTCCAACCGATTCTCTTAATTTTTTTTTTTTGGTGGTTTGGTATTGATGAGTAGAAGTGTCATCAATCATTTTTACCTTTGTTTACCATTCAGTTCCAGACAATGTGCCAACAACATATGATTTTTACTTTCGATTTCTTTGTAGAGCTTTCAAAACTATCCCGAACCTACATAAAAACTAAGTGGTTTGCCATACAAAATGAAACCTTTTTAGTTACTGGGTTTCATCTTAACCTAATTGAAACTAACTGCGCTGAACCTACTGTTTCAAATATTGCAGTGAATTTGACATTAAAGAGTGTGAGTGAGTGTCTCCAGAGAAAGGAATCTCTCAAACGTTGGTGATGATCTGCCTACATTTTCTATCTGTCTGTTTTTAACTCAAGACAAAAACATCAACTCAACATTTTTTTCAAGTGGGAACACATAAATGCTAACTCAAACTATCCTGGAATATAGTTTAACTTCAAGTCGGGACATAGCATAAAGCTATTGAGAACGAAAATTCAATCTGAGAGTGAAAAATTTTGCAATAAATGTGATATGTTCGGTTTTTTTGGTTTTGCTCATCGGCAGTTAAAGTACAGGACCTCGTAAGTCAAAAAATTCAACAAAAAAACATAACTTATGGAACAAGAAACAAAAATCAGAGCCACATTGTGGAATTTCCAGTGTACTTATGTTTCTAAACATTTCGTAGAAAAAAAGTCTAAAATATTTATCGTACATACCTTCCAGGCGCTGCGTGTCTGCGTTTGTTGCGATTTCTGCAAAACATAATTAAAAAACTTACGAGATCATGCACTTTAAATGACGTAATGCAAATGAAGCGTGTTTTTTATACGTTATCTGGTAATACTTTTTTGAAGCTAGTCTTTTTGACAGCTGTCACTTGACTTTGGCTCAGTTTTCATCGTGGAAGAATTGAAGCCGCACGATCGCTGGACACTGTATACGTTCGTGAGTTGCCTCCATGATCAGGCTATTTGAGATCGCTTGATTATTTTTTTCGGGGTAATGTGAAGTTTCTTGTCTACCCAGATAAGCCCGAAACGATTTTCCACAAACATGCCGTAAACTTTTTGTTCGGGCTGTGCTGTTAAAAAAAAAGGCTCGCCGTTGAATGTTGCAAGAAGAGCATCTCCAGGTTTTTTAGATTTTACAAAGAAATCCAGATCATTTTCAGTTAATTTAGCGCATTTGGCATGAAAAAAGTTTTTGCAATCACTGCATTCTACTTTAAGCTCTGACCCAATGGTCTTTTTGCGGCAAATTCTACACGACATCATTTAAGAAAAATACTGATGATTTCAATTAAACTGATATTTATGACTTTAATGAGAATGTGAAAAAAAGCTCCCGAATGTGAGTGCACCCCACAAGGTCACAATGAGAACCGAATGCTAAAGTTTCAGAAAGATTACGCGTTCTAGCAGTTCGCACAGACCTCTAAAGATGTATATCGGAAATAGCACGAACGAAGGACTCAACAGCAAGCTGGTTGATAATTTCTTCTCCAGCATCCGGGTATGCCAGGTGAACCAGTCTTTCGATGTCTGCTTGGAGCTGCTGTAGACTTTCACCCCTTTTCTGGACTCTGTTATTAAGTTGGACTCGGAAGACTTCTTTCAAGTGGCTATCGCCAAAGCGTTTATCTATAGCTGCCGAGAACTGAAATCGCCGCTCTTACCAGCTGGAAAAGTTTGAAGTAATTCAGCTGCTGGTCCTCTAAGAGCAAGAGTTAGTGCTATGTACTTGTCTTCGTCATCCCAGCCATTTGTTGTCGGGGCTACCTCAAATTGTCTCTTGTAAACTGGCCAAGAAGACTGTCCATCAAATGTTGGTGGTTTCATCTCCTTTTTCTTTGCAAACTCTCCAGCAGATTCTCGAATTTTGATTTTCCGGATCCGGCCTGATTCCTTGGTCAAAACAGAGAACTGTTTATCACATCGACTTTCTACGGTTTCGAAACGAATCTCTACAACAGAAAGCTGTTTTTCCACACCTTCTACGCGTTCGTCAAGGGCACATACATTTTTATCAATGTTGCCCAATTTGCCTTCTAGAATGTTTTTCTGTCCTTCCAAAACATTCCGTTTAAGACTTGCTTATCGCAAGAGGTGCAAGTATATGGAAAAATCCAAAAATGCCTGAAAAAATTACTTCTTTTTATGTAGTGTGTAGTAAGGGGCCAGTTAATGCGATCAGTAAAACGAATCAGGAAAAATTTTCAAAAGGAATAATAAATATGTTTTCTTTATAATTGAATAACAAAATGCTATTCCAGCCGATGGTAATAAAATTTTCCAAGTGTGAAAAAAAGCAGGCAATCGTTGACGTAACCAACAAATCTTACGATGTTAAAAAAAAAAAACGGAAGCTGTTAAAAAAACTGCTGATATATTTTCTGCAACACAACTAACAGTTGGCAACCCAGCCGACATTTGAGAGAACCATGTCAATTGGTAACGAATAACTACGGCAACCACGTGAGACTTTTTAAATAGAAATAAATAAATAAATAGGGTGGTGCAACAGAGCGAGGAGCTCTGAGGCCTAGCGCATTTCTCACAACCATTGCTTTTTGTGAAGGAATGGAGGGGATCTACAATTTTCTGCCGATTCCGAACGTCTAATCGAGAAAGCGCTTTTCATGGGAAAGAATTTACTATCGCAGGACTCTGCCAATTCCTTACGAAAGGCGATACCGGTTTACAAGCAGACATGCTAACTATTAATCCACGGATAACACATTTAAATGTAGATTGCTTATTATATATTAATACAAGTTAGGGCGAAAGAGAAACATCCTATCTTCTCTTTACTGAACATTCAAATGGAACAGAGTATAGATTTATGAAAACTTTCCCGCAGATGCATTCAAAATGCAAGATATCGTTTACATTTGCAGCCAGATATTTTTGGTTTCAAGGAAGGAAACTAAACAAATCAAGGGTATCACATATTATTAAAATACTATAGGTACTGACTATTAACCTCAACGATCAAATCTTCAAGTCTTTAACAGACAATTCAAATGCCCATACAAAAATATCCCATTTACTGTAGTGGGCTGTCCGTCTACAGTTCACTACCAAGTTAATAACATTCGATTTTTAAAAACCATATGAATGAAAAACTTTATGTATAGTAGATATTTTTTATTTGGTTTGGTTATTATTGCATTGAATATGTGGTTATAGGAGTAAGACGGCAAAATTTTGAAAAGTAGTTTTTACCACAAAAAAAAAGAAAAGATTTTAGTAAAAAAAATTAGAAAAATTATTTATTGTAAAGATAAAGGGTTTGTCATCATGTTTTAAAAGTTATTTCGGGCCGCGACTGGCTTCAATGAATTGCAGCCGAGAGAACACTTTTTGCAGTATGTCAGCAATAACGCGCCGAAGAACAGTCCAGGGGTTTAATCGCCCGATCTGGGAGACTCAAAATTATGTAAATATCGTCAGCAGCGACACCCTTGCGAGACAATTTACCGAACGTACCAGTGGTCGTGTTCCGCACGATGAAATGGTGAACCAGAGCATAAATCATGTAACAGCTGTCAAATAGACCAACTCCGAAAAAAGTATTGCCCGATTGAAAACCACACTTCTAGAAAAAGAAACACCCTTTACTTCAATAACGAAACCGGGTTTAACCCGAACAAAATCAGACTAAGTCTTGTCTCGTAAATGATTCCTCACAGATTTAATCCCAATTGACGTTGAAATGAAATAATTTTCTGTTTAGTTGAGTATAACGAAAAAAATAGAGACAATCTTAACTCATACAAAACAAGATGCGTGTGTACCTACAATTACGTGTGGCTTAATTGAAACGTTTAAGTATAATTTCCATCATACTAAAATCTTAAAACGACCTCTGCGACCGCCATTATAAGAAACAAACTCACCAGCTAAAAAGCACGACATGATGTCATAAGCATGGCTGTTGCTTTTGATGCTTTTTACATGTCTACTTTGCTTCTGTACAAATAAATAATTGTCCAGAAATGATTGCTTAAAAATTCATAAGATGCTAGGTCCGAATATTTGTTTTCTTTTTGAAATCTACTCTTTATGGATAGCCAACCAAGTTGAAATTACTTCAGAAATATACACACGCCTGCCCTGCACATGATATGTAGTAGTAATGACTGCACAATAAAGCCTTAGAAAGTACAAGAGAGGATATGCTTGAAGAAAAGGTGTTAAGTGTAACATTCAACATTCATATACAAAATACTCCCCATAGTAGGAAGTAAATTCACTATGAATTCCGAGTAAAAACCCTTCGACCATCATCGTTGTTGTCGTGTAATATTTAACACAACACACGGTCTTGTTTCCTTACATGCCTCTACCTCCACCTCCTTTAATCTGTACATCCCATGCACACCAGAGAACGTGACTTTTGACAAAGGCAGACACTTAACAGGTATTTACCAAGGGTACCTTTTTTTACATAGTTTTGTTGTATGACGAAGGCTTCTATACCTACTGGTAGGTACATTTAATTTTATCCTGTCTGGACAGGGATGATGTCCAACAAGCGACAATATTAGTCCTCGCTGTTGGGGGTCAATGTATCGTACCTAGTGATAGAAAAATCTTACGATGGGAAAAGTTCAATATGTCTTTTTATTTGCTTGCAAATCTTTTGTCTTGTGAGCTATTCATGGATGTGTGTTGAATATAATTTGCAGGTTTCTGTGGTACAAAAAAAAAAGGAAAAAATAAAGGAATTTACTATTCCAACCGACCGTGCTAATTAGCTGAGGGGCTCTCTGCTCACGTTTATATCAAATTTCCGGACGATGAAAGTGGAGATAAACTGGAAGAAAGTAATTTCCTGCGAAAGGATCCCACCGGCAAAAAGTTTGTGGGAGAGAGTTTTGCTTTACATACAAGTTAAGCGAAGTAAAGAAAAGTGACACTTCCTAAAAAGATTGGAAGAGGATAAGCCTGATTCTCTAGCTTTCGCAGGATTTTGTATTCAATTTTATTTATAGCTGCAATGGTTAGCAATAGGTACCCGTTATTTTGAACGACACTACAAAGGCGGTATCTTCTTAAGTTAAGAGACTTTTTAATTCTTTAAAGAAATCTTTAACTGGAATGAAGAAGGGTAAGGTCACGGCTATGTACTGAGCAGCAAAGCGTCGAAATAAGAGCAAATTTTAATACTCAACCGCTTTGCTGCTCAGTACGTGGCCGTGCCCTAAGGGTGTCTAAGATGTTGTGTATAAATCATTAACTTTAAAATCCAAAAACATCGTAAACGGTCAGTTGTCAATAAAACGCAAGCCTTTCCTTGCTGACCGCATTGAAAATGCGTCAATTTGTAGAGTGAAAACCCGTTGCTGTCTGAAAACATCTGCTATGCTATTTCCAAAGAATGGCTCCTTCGTTTTCTCGAGCGAATCATATTCATCATCTGGCAAAAGGCTCTATTTATAGTTGCTTTTCACCAACAATTGAAAAACTCCTCGCTTTCCAGTTAAGAAGAAAAAAACACAGTTCTTCTTGTAATTGAACAGAATGCGCACACTTCTTTTTCAAGGCTTCATTAATCAGCGTCAACACTGAGCCCATAATTAGGATCATGACATATAAACAACCACGATTTATTTCTTAACAAAATGGCATTGTTCAAAATACAAAAAATCCTCTCCGTCACCGTCATCGTCAGTGCCTTTGAATGCGTTTACCAAATACATACCCACACCGGAGAATGGTGTGGGTATGGCAAACGAAACAACTGTCATGACATTTTTACTTTCAGTTTAATTAAAATGAATCGGCAAGGATTTTGCTGTGTCTGCCGACGCGACGGACGCACGGCCGCATTGAAAAGTTTTCCTCCTCTGTCACGCAAGTACGAATCGTAATTCTTGGATAAGTACTTCAATTAACCTGCAAGACTATTGCAGTACATAGGAAGAGACTCACAGCTGAAAAAAATATGCACAAAGGAGAAAAAAAAAGAATACAAAATCCTGAGATGCCTAGACTCAAAGGGTAGAAGACAAAAAATAATTGAGTTATCAATTTGATTGATTGATTTAATTAGAGTATATATGCCGACGTTGAATGAGAGGCGTGTAACCTTAACTTCGTCTGTATAATGCTGTTTTTCTTCGAACTGAAATAAAAAAAATGTTTTAAGCTAAACTTCGTCCAGGAACAATTGTCACATACCCTATCTACTCTTGTATCTCCTCTCCTTGAGTGAAAAAATTACTGTGGACTGAAATCATCAGGACGACAGCAAATCCTGTCGAAACTTCGGGAAAGTAAATGAAATAAGTTACATTTCATTAGTGACCAAAAAAGCCGAAGAGGTATTATATTCTTCAAAAACACATATAATTCCAAACTTGGTCAAATCTTATCAATTCTACTGAAATCATCATTCTCTAGTTTTGAGCAGAGCAATTGCCTGCTTGTAAACGAATGAATGAATAAATGAATGAATGAAGGATCGAATGATTGAATGATTGAATGAGAGAATGATTGTAAAACAGAGACATTCTGCCATTTTTTCAAGTTAAGTTAAAGTCCCATGAAAAGCTGAATCTAATAGTTCAACATTTTGTTTGTATTCTCTCACAAAGTTTCCTATTGGAAATAGTAATTCTTTGAGTTTGCTTGTAAAAGTTGCTTCTACAAACAGGTACAGTCAGTCTAAGTTCATTAGTTTCAAAGCATTCAGACTCGTTTTTTTGCAGCTATCCGAAGACTTTATTTTCTTGCCTTTGTCCTATCATTTGATATGAAAGATATTCAGGATTTATCATCTCCGCAAATTCAGTTTCGATGTAGATCGGTTTCACTTTTCTATTTAAAATTTGTTAGTTTCAATACATAAGATCAGTGGAAGTTAAAATGAACTTTTTATGAGTATTGCTTGCTGGTGTAGCGACACCGATAACGAGCGCAGCTGGAGTTTGCTTGATTCTTTCGATATTGTCACTTATTCTTTAGAGAAATAGTATTGGGGACGATATTCAGCCTTGTGTTACACCACTTTGAACTGAAATTTTAATTGACAGTTTTATTCTGTGCGCATAAATGAATGAATGAATAATCGAATAAATGAATAAAATAATAAACGAATGAATGATTAAACTAATAAATGAATAAGTGAATAAATAAATAATTGAATAAGTGAATAAATAAGTAAATGAATAAATGAAAAATGAATAAATGAATAAATGAATAAATGGATAAATGAATAAATGAATAAATGAATAAATGAATGAATGAATGATTTAATGAACAAATGATTTAGAGAATAAATGAATAAATGAAAAAATTAATAAACGAATGAATGAATAAGTTAATAAATGAATAAAAGAATAAATGAATAAATGAATAAATGATCAAATAATTAAATGAATAAATGAATAAGTGAATATACGAATAAATGAATAAATGAATAAATGAATAAATCAATAAATGAATAAATCAATAAATCAATAAATGAATGAATGAATGAATGAATGAATGACAGAATGAATGAATGAATGAATGAATGAATGAATGAATGAATGAATGAATGAATACATGAATAAATGAATATAAGTGATTGAATGAATAAACGAATCAACGAATAAATGAAAAAATTAATGAATTTATAAATTAAAAAGGAGTAAATGAGTAAATAAATAAATCATAAAAGAATGAAGAATGAATCAATTAAGGGATTAATGAACAAATTAGAAGGCAATAAATGAACGAGTGAATAAATAAATAGATGAATAAATAAAATAATTAAAGAATGAAGAAAATGAACCTATTAATTGAGTGATAGATGAATATGGGGGTAAATGAACGAATGACTAAATGAAAAAATAAAAAATTAATAAATGAATAGGTGAACCGATTAACAAGTGAACAAATGAACAAACTAGTAAACGAATAAGTGAACAATTAACAAATAAACAAATGAATGTATGAGTGAATACCAGTCTGAAAGGGTTAATAATTAATAAAATAAAGTGAACCTGAAAATTAATAAAGGGAAAAACCAAAAAAGTTAGGCAAATCTATCATCTGATTCCTTTGTTAGGTGCTGCTAGTCTTCATCGATAATTTTAAAAATTACCTTTCCATTTCCATTAGCCACTATTGATAAAATAGAACATGCAGCACTTGTGTTCACTGCCAGTGAACCACTCAACTCCACAATGCAACTTACAACGTTTAACGTTTACAACGTTTACTTCAAATTTATTAGTAACTTATGTTCTTGTTGTAGATTTCTCTTTATCTGTTTAGTCTGTGACTGTCCCGTGCGATTCTCATGTAGCCCTCTAGAAAAAATTTTTTTCTCAAAAAATGGGTTTATAGGCAAATAGAAGCATATTAGGGTATGTGGACGCTGAATATGAATTGACGAAATGAAACTTTTTGGCTTCTATTGATTTTCATTCTTTATTTCAAAAAATGCGTAATTGATTAAAGTAAGTCCTTAAAATAGTTCATACTAAATTTCGTAAACTTCTTTCTTTTATAGGCTTTTTATGCATTGAAAAACCTAACATGCTCTTGTATACTCAAGAACAAGAATGTCTAAAGGCTTGGTTTGGAAATCTGAAAACTCTTTTTTTTACTCTCACAAACTAACACCACTCTATTTAAGTTCGCAAATCCATATTTAACCGGTTTTCTTGCTTGGATAGTTTTTACTTTGTAACAAAACCAAACATAAATTGCCCTAAGTTGAGAAAGGATAAAAGCCATCCGAAGTATATAATGCAGCCAATAAACACGTCAATGCTTTAGTGCCAATTTCAGTGTTATCAATTTTGTATGAGTCTGCGTTGTACTCTACGTTGCATGCCATAGAGAGAAATTCACAGTCACAAATCACTGAAGTTTCTTGCTCCACCAACACGGCTCTGCCCGCAGCAACACTACTTTTCAAAAAGTAGCTTAAAGGCCTACAAAATGCGCCACTATAATTGTACCATAATAATGTGCAACTAATTGGCATCTATTTTGTGGCATCAATAGCTCGTTGACATTACCTTGGAACAGAATTCAAAGAAGATTATTTTTTTTTGTTTTGTTTATATTTTTTTTCAGGCCAATCCAATTTATCCCATTCATTGGCAGTTTGACATGTCACTGGGACACACTTTTCAATGCGGTTTTGCATTTATATGCTGATGAACGTGCTACAGAAAATGATAACAAACAGTTATATGGAGTAATTAAACACTGTTTGGTGTAATTTGCATGTCATGTAAATCCGAGTATGAAATGAATTAGAAAATCAATAACAATAGTGATTTGTTGTTTTGTGGTTAGAAAGTATACTCAACTTTCATGTTGATTGGTACATTACGCCACGCAGGAAAAAGGTGTTGCGGTTCACAAAGAGAAATTGTTTGTTTTTTTCATCTCTAAATTAATTACTTGGAAGTGAATGTTTATCTGAAATAGTCTTAGGGCAATCAGAGAAGTTACTTGTTCATCCCATAACTCACGACCACATAATGAATCGCATTCATTTGAGCTCGTAATTCAATTAGTTTTTGTTTGTTCGCATCAGAATTGATTGAAATATATTGCACCCGCATGTAGATTCAGATTGGCTACTATGTGCTAAACAAGCAAAGATGTCGTGCGGAGATTACCTAAGTGTGATGAATATCCGACTGGTTTGTTCAAGCCTCAATGGACTACCCTCACATTTTTCTTTGGGTTCGGTGGTGGTATTTTTCAAACGCTTAGCCCTTTTTTTATTTTCTTGGGGGATATAAAGCTGTTCAGAATTTAATATTTTTTTAATGTCTGAGGAGTTCTTATGAGGAATGCAAACGGCGGCATAGTAAGTTGATAAGTGTCGGTTCTATCCAAGGAACGGCACTAAAGATTATTTTTTTGAAAGCTTCATTTACTGTACATCTTCTAAAATCGCTAATACTTTTTGAAGGAAGGAATTGCTTCAATCATACTCTTTCCAATTTGATGAAAGTCATCATGATGTTCATGTTTTGAAAAGAAAAATATAAATCTTCTGGGTTGTAATGATTTCGGGAAATTTCGATACCCAAATCGAGTAATTAACTTCAGCTTATGGTTTCAAAAGAAGAAGAAAAAAAAAATTCTTCTAAATTTTGTAAAATATTCTTATTGGGGTTGAACTGATTTGAAAACGTATACAGTTACTTGGCTTAGTTGTTATTGGCTTTGAGAACCTGGGGAAGTAATTTTTTCGTTTGAATTTCGATATTTTTTGGTATCATGATTCTGTGGCTGACTTATTGAGGCAGTGAAGTTTATAGGGAAAACTGCGTACTTGAAAAAGGCAGCAATTCAAAAGAAAGGGTAATGCGAGTTACCGGCAGACGGCTTTCACGCCATGCTTGTACTTCTTTATTCAAATTTATAATGTAACCTTTTTAATTTGTTAAATAAAGAATTATCTATCTATCTATCTATCTATCTATCTAATGCGAGTTTCTAGTTTTTGGCTGGGAATATATCCGATGAAATCTTAGTTTTATTGGTTTTTCTAGGAATGGCTTTAAAATGAAGAAGGTGCAAATGTTTCTTATCGAATTCAATCCATTTTTTTCATTTCCACACAAGCTGATTTCCAAACCAAATGAAACTTTGATTTATTTTCTTGCTAAAATCATAAACGGTTTTACCGATTTGATTGATATTTTATATAAAAGGTATTTACAAAGAACAATGTTTCGGCTTTTGCATGTATCCTCGTGTTAATGGTCTAGTTCATTGACTTTTTGGACGACTCATTGAATGAATTAGAATGACTCAATGAACAACATAATGTCGTTTAACTGCCCAATAAATGAACTATGAAATAATTAGTCAAATGATTCATTTTACCATTCAGTAATTGACTAATCGAATAACTCATTGAATGGCTCGAAATCAATGAATAAACTCCTTCAATGAATCAATTGATTCAATAAATCAGTTCATTGAATGAATCTATTCGTTCAATGAATCCATTCATTCAATGAATCCATTCATTCAATGAATCAATTCATTCAATGAATCAATTCATCCAATGAATCAATTCATTCAATGAATCAATTCATTCAATGAATCAATTCATTCAATGAATCAATTCATTCAATGAATCAATTCATTCAATGAATCAATTCATTCAATGAATCAATTCATTCAATGAATCACATCATTCAATGAATCAATTCATTCAATGAATCAATTCATTCGTGAATCATTGTATGACTCATTGAGTGGATAACGCATTGAATGACTCGTTAAGTAAATCATTGAATGCCAATATGTTCATATTTTGAGAAAAATTTTGTTTTTTTTAAATTTACTAGTTTTAAGCTTTTATTCTCTGTAAATTTTAAATGCGTTTGATTATAATTTTTTGTTTTCTCTTTCTTTACAGGTAAGTTTGACTCTAACATTGATGTTAAAACGTTCGTGCTCATTGTCGTGAGTCATTGATGTCAAAAACGAGTAAGTGAAAGTGGGAAATTTTTTTTGGAAAATCTAAAACGAATTTTTGTACCAGTATCGTACTGATTAGTGTGTTTGCCTTTGGCAGATATTGACAAGTCCTCCGATAACTTAGTTTCTTCAATGCCATACAAAACTTTCTCTCGATTTGTTATTTCAGTTCGTCAAAAATTGTAAGTCGCTTCCATTCCTCACCAAGGTATGGTTGAGAGAAATAGGCTAGGCCCCGTAGTTGCCAGCTCTATTCTGCCACTCTACCTATTAATTTATTTTACATGGCAAAATTTTTTCATAATCAATTCTGTTCTACCACAAAATTAACTTAATATACAGCTGAAAAGGCTCTATGCTGTTGGCACTGATCTTTGATCAAAAAAATCAAAATAGATTGCGTTTTGGCATAATTATTTTACTTAACTTGTTGTTTTCGCTGTCGTAGTCGTTGTCGTTGTCGTTGTCGTTGTCGTTGTCGTTGTCGTTGTCGTTGTCGTTGTCGTTGTCGTTGTCGTTGTCGTTGTCGTTGTCGTTGTCGTTGTCGTTGTCGTTGTCGTTGTCGTTGTCGTTGTCGTTGTCGTTGTCGTTGACGTTGACGTTGTCGTTGTCGTTATCGTTATCGTTATCGTTGTCGTTGTCGTTGTCGTTGTCGTTGTCGTTGTCGTTGTCGTTGTCGTTGTCGTTGTCGTTGTCGTTGTCGTTGTCGTTGTCGTTGTCGATGTCGTTGTCGTTGTCGTTGTCGTTGTCGTTGTCGTTGTCGTTGTCGTAGTCGTTGTCGTTGTCGTTGTCGTTGTCGTTGTCGTTGTCGTTGTCGTTGTCGAAAAATGAATGATCTCTTACCTTTCTTCTTCTTCGCCACTAAGACTGGAATGCTTATTTTCTTCGCAGGATTTCATTTAAGGCATCAGTTGATCGTAGTGTTTTGAACAAATTGGTTAATAAATCATTAACTAAACTCATTTATAAACTCAACAGCGAGAAAAAAACCACTTGTTGCTTTATATCAATGAACGAAATGTTCATGAACAGACTGTAGCGATTTACTAAAAATACATCCTTGGCTGCTTTGAAACGCAATAAAAAACCAATTTGGTAGATTGAGCATTTACTTTTCTTTGCGAAAAATCGCTCGCAGAAAATACCTTCCTCTTCAACTAATCTACATTTTTATCGTTTCCACACAGCAGTCGTCTCATAAAGCTATACTAAGTCACTTTATACATAATTCATTTCATTTCCTGGTTTTTTGATTTCTTTAAGACTCTTTAGTCATAACTTTGTATAACTTAATGACCAATTATGCTTAGGTAATTCCTACTTAAAAATCGATTCTCCTAGGAACCTTACTTTCAGGTTGATTGATGAGCAACTACATATCAATTTATCTATGTATTTAGATGCATCTCTTTCAGTGTAAGCTCTTACTAATAAACACAAATCATATCTTTAGTGTTCGAACATTACCATCTCGCAATGTTTGATAAACTGTAGTAGGTACATATTTTCATTGTTGGTGCCATCAGTTCGATTGAATGAGAGGGTTACAAAATTAAACTCCTCCGATAAACTATCTTTAGATTATTATTTTTAATGCTATCTCAAAATGAGAACTTCCACCCGAGGATGAAAAAAAAGTAGAGTGACACCAATAGAAAAAGCAGATGTTCGAGGGTAAATGACGCGAGGCATGGTAATCTGTCGAGCACTCCTCTGAAATTCCCTATCTTATACTTTACTCTATGCACTTATTCTGATTACTGATAAGGAAAAAGCAAACACTACATGCCCATCGATACACATCCAGTGTATGGAGTGGGCATGGTATCATCATAATGTGTGTTCGTCATCGTTGTACTCTGATGCAGTCGACAGCCGTCCTTCCTTACACGCATTTCTCTCACACTCGAGTTAAATTAGCTCAACAGGGAGAATTTGTAACTCGAGTAAGTGGCTCCTCGGGTATGATAACTTTTTTTTTGTGGTTCACATTCTCATGTTGCTGTTTTGTTGATGCCTATCATCGTATCGCTGCAGTCCAAACAAATCATAATAATTATTAAAATGCTTTTGTTTGAATGTTCCCTTGTACGTACATATTTAAATTGTGTTTTTTTTTACTGTTGTTTTCTTTGAATTTAATGGCGTCGATAATGTTTTCATTTTCACGCTTATTTCCCCCGAGATAACGAAACGGAAAAGAAACACTCACATGTGATAGCGATAGGACAAGAAGTATCAGTTCCTTTTAATGCGAGAATAAGCGAAAGTTAGCAAATTTGATGTAAGAAATATCAGGGCGTGAAAATAGAAGGAAATGCGTTTGTTCACGCATGGTAGATGTCCGTTCAAACTTTTGTAGGTGTGCGACTGTTTTTTTTTTTTCTTACTTCTGTGCATTATTTGTCGTATTCATTGTTGTGAAACCAAACAATAACACACAAAAAATAACAAACGTTATCTCATTTTTCGCAAGGACAGAGCTAACAGGGTGTGACTCAAACCACTCAGACATAGCGGTAGGTAGCTATTTTCTCATTTTATGTTTAATTTCGGTGGGTAAATTTGAATTAAGGTAGAGATTGATGAGGTCATATTAACAACATCGCAGCTTGTAGTCTAGGTTTTGTTTGTAAAAGCTTTGCTTTGGACTTGTTTATGTTTTGATGAATTGTTGTTATTCACGTTATATTTGTTGACTTTCGTGTTTGCATCTAATTCAGGTGAATATAGTTAGGTACATATCTGCCTATCTACTCTTGCATTAGTCGAGTCATTTGAATACGTATGTGTGGTCTGCTAATAGCTCTATTTCAAAAACTTTGAAAATTAATAGCTGCCAATTTGTTTTATCTTGAAATGAGCTTTGTTAATCAAGATATTCCCACTAAATGTTTCTAGAAGATAAATAAGTGAACATTATGAGGCACAATGGATGTAGGTATCTTTCTCACACACCGCATAAGTTGTGCTGCATAAGCTCACCATAACAAAACAAATGTATTGCCGCTTATGTTTCAATGCTCTCAAAAGCAACTATGAAATCACGTTTGCTTCTTCCCATTACGTCCATATCGTCTCCATAAGCGAGTCATTGTACAAAAAGATTCGTTTGGTGTGTATGTTTGAGTTTTGTACAATCTTTTCAAGAATGAAGCTAAGGAAATCGCGGACATGCCGTCCGGATACTAAAAATTGTGCGTTTATCATATATTTTCAGTCGGGGCTTGTTATTTAAAATGATTTTGTCTGAATACTAAAACAAAAGCGTCCGAATACTAAATTTTGCTGTCCGGATACTAACGAAAATGCATTTTTTCTGAATTGTTATATTATTAATTTTAACAATGATTTCTTTGCAATTTACTTGAAAGCTATATTATTGATATATCATTAAGAAATGTCTATATTCTATACTTGAAGAAATTGTGAGGGTCTCTCTTTTTTTTTGGATTGGGATACGATACTGAGATTCCATTCATCGGGCAAACTTTCTCCTACCGAATCGTGCAGACTAGCTGGTGGATGCTCCTTTCCAACTGATCTCCAGCTCCTTTTAAAAGCTCGGTGTCTAGACCATCTGCACCTGCATTCTTATTTGATTTAAGTTTAAGTATTAGCTTAGCTTTTTCTTGGTCTGGAGGACTGTGATTGTATCACAAAGGGTATGTCCTTACAGACAGGCCTGAGCTCGAGGTTTGCCACCCTGTCATGATTTTTGCTATTTACTTTCCTCTCGATTTGTTCCGGGTATAATTTTCAGAGGCTGAGATTCTGACGGCATTACTTACTTAAGGTGGCGCTACAGTCCGGGTCGGGCTAGGGCTTCAACCAACATACTTACCCAGCCAGCTCGGTCCCTAGTTAGCTGCCTCCAGTTTTGCTCGCCAAGTTGGTTGAGCTCCTCTCCAACTTGCGTGCGCCACCTGAGTCGCGGTCTTCCTCTACTGCGCCGTCCCTCGGGATTGGATTCGAAGACTTTCCGGGCCGGAGCGTTGGTGTCCATTCGCTCTACATGACCCAGCCATCTAAGCCGCTGGACCTTTATTCGTTTGACAAGGTCAGTGTCGCTGTACAGCCAGTACAGTTCGTCGTTGAATCTTCTTCTCCACTCTCCATCTATGCAGATGGGGTCAAAAATCACCCGAAGAATTTTTCTACCTTTGACAAGGTCCATGCCTCTGCGCCATATATAAGAACCGGGATGATAAGTGTCTTTTACAGGGACACCTTACTTGCTCGAGAGAGGACTTTACTACTCAATTGCCTTCTTAGTCCGAAGAAACAGCGATTGGCAAGAGTTATTCTTCGTTTGATTTCAGCGCTGGTGTCGTTGTCTGAATAAGTAGCGGCGCCTAGGTAGACAAGGTCCTTAACTACCTTAAAGTTATAGCTGTCAGTCGTGACGTTCTGTCTAAGACGTCGGTGTTGGGTGTCCTTTCTTGATGACAGCATATACTTGGTCTTGCCCTCATTGACCACTAAACCCATCTTCTTCGCTTCCGTCTCAATGCTCATAAACGCGCCATTGACATCACGTTGCGTTCTTCCAATTATGTTAATATCGTAGGCATATCCGACAAATCGGACGGATCTTTGAAACATTGTGCCTCTTGTGTTGACGTGGGAGTTTTGCATTATTCTTTCAAGAACGATGTTGAAGAAGTCGCATGCCAGTGCATCGTCTTGCCTAAAACCTTTTTTGACATCGAATGTATCGGTGAGATTTTTTCCGACCCTGATGGAGCAGCGTGCGTTCTCCATCGTCATCCTACACAATCGGACAAGTTTGGTAGGAATGCCAAAACTAGACATGGCTCTATACAACTCCTCTCTATAGAAGCTGTCATACGCGGCCTTAAAATCGATAAAAAGGTGGTGGGTATCGATTTGAAGCTCCTGGGTTTTTTCCAAGATCTGGCGTAGTGTGAAGATTTGGTATATGGTGGACTTTCCTGGTCTAAAGCCGCACTGATAAGGACCTATCAGGTTGTTGCCGAATGGCTTCAGACGCTCAAAAAATACGGCAGAAAGGATCTTGTACGTGATGTTAAGAGGACTGATACCTTGGTAGTTGGCGCAATTCAGAGGGTCTCCTTTCTTGAGGACCGAGGAAACAATGCTGAGGTTCCATTCATCGGGCATGCTTTCTTCCGACCATATTTTGCACATGAGCTGGTGCATACTCCTGACCAGGTCATCGCCTGCCGCTTTAAACAATTCGGCAGTGAGGACATCAGCTCCAGCAGCTTTGTTGAACTTTAGCTTGGATACTGCTGTCTTCACTTCGTTCAGGTCGGGTTGGCGGAATTGTTGGTCTACGTCGCCTAAATCGAATGGTTCTATCTCTCTAACAGCGGAATTGGGTTCATCATCGCCGTTATAGAGCTTGGAAAAGTGTTCGTTCCATATTCTCAGCATTGACTGCGGTTCCACCACGATGCTCCCTTGGAGTCTCTGCAGGCTTCGGCTCGGGGCGTATAGCCCGAGGCTGTTGTTTTTACCTTTTGGTAAAACTTCCGAACCTCATTCCTGCTGTGGCACCCTTCTATCTCCTCGATCGCGTGCTTCTCATGCTCTCTATTTTTCCGTCTGAGAAGCCGGTGTTCGTCTCTCCTCTTCTGCTTGTAGAGCTCGTAAGCAGTTCTAGTCTTTTTGTGCAGCGCCGCTTTGTATGCTTCCTGTTTAGCTGCATGTGCTTGCCGGCACTCGTCGTCAAACCAGGGGTTTCGTTGTGGTGGCCGTGTGAAACCCAGCACTTCAGAGGCGACATCTCTGATGGCTGATTGATCTGACGGCATTCGATTGAAGAATTCACGGGCTGTGCCTTGCGATTGCAGCTTTACGAAGTCATATCATTTCAAAGCGAGAGTTTTGTAGAACAAGGTGGTGGTCCTTGTCAAAGTTGGCCCCTCGGAAAGTTCGGGCATCAATGAGGCTGGAAGATTTGATTGACGGTTGATTAATCTAGGGATATCTTCAGATTTCTTTATGGATTTTTAGATAAGGAAAACGTATACTATTATCAACTAGATCCAGCCAAATAGTTAAATCTATAGGCCTGAGTACTTTTTTCGGAGGTTCTGTCATGTAGGCTATGATTACTGATTGTGTTCTTAGAGAGGCTAAATCTTCAAACGCTGGCTTTTGCTAGTATTATGATTCCATATGTGAGAACTACCACCTTAATGAGTAAAAAGATCTATCGAAGAGAATTGTTGTTTATTTTTTCATTCTACATGAGGTTCTTGTATACTTCATTCAAAAGTAATTCGTTTTTTTGTCAGCGGTTTAAAGGGCCAACTATAATGCTCTTTGCCGCGCTTACGCCTACTTACGTGAACGAGCCAATACACTATTTTATATGACACTAACTATAATAGACGTTCTACTCAGTTTCGTTAAATTTCGCTCACTTTCGCGTAATTAAGCAAGAGCCATTGAATTGGCTCGAACTTACGTAAATTTCAAATCTAAAGCGTATCAACCATAGAAGAAGAAAAGAAGAGAGAAAACCAACACTTCTCTTGCCCCGCAACTTCCAATTGTCTACATTGTGCGGTGTGGTTTGCCCTCTTGTGTATCTCTTCTGTGGTATCAAATCAACTCAACTCAGCTCAACGCATGTTTACATGTTAAGTAGTCAGAATCCATTATAGTTGCTTATTGTTTAACGAACACTTTCGGAAACTTTTCGTCTGGTTTTTGACACTAGCCTAAGCTGAGCTAAGTGCATTGTAGTTGGCCCTTAAGAAACCTTTCTAAGTTTTTAACAAAATAATTACACGCTTGTACGCGAACAATTCGTTTAAACGTTGAATATGTTATAGGGTCGAACTCAAATTCTACAAAAAATTAAGACATATTGGCGTCGATTTGCTAATTGAAAAATTAATTGTCCGCTAAATGAAGCTCAACTGGCATTACAACAGCTTATTCATTATAAAATTCTAAATAAAACTTCCAAGAAGGTGCACACAGCTGATTGGACTATCAAAATGACATGAAGATTAGATCGTCTTGCAATTGTTTTTTTTTTTATTTACTTATTTCTTTACATCTCTTTTCTTGTGGCCGGTTATTTGAATCGATTTTCCTGAAAGACGAGTGCCCATATTATATTTGCCTTTAATCACATTTTACACACATACAGTCACATACACCGAGATACATTTTTTTTTGCAATGCACAGCAGCGGTGTGTTTCAATCGAGGGAATTCAAATTTAATGCATATTGCAGCAATTTTATGTCCAGCAGAGAGAGAGAGAGAGGGAGAAAGAACTATACTTGCATGGGAATGTTTCAGTTTTATTTTCTGTTGAATTTGCAATAAATGACAGCGGACAGACAGACATAAATATATCGAGTAATATGGGTCAATAAACTTAGGACTTCACCATCGTCGGGGGTTTTTTTTTTTTAATAGCTCAGCTATAGGAACATTAAATAAACGAGCTAGTAGGCACCTTGGATTGCAAAACTAAAGGTAATGCGGTTTGTTTTCTTTTGTTTTTCGCTGCTATAATGTGGAAATCAATGAAGGGATAACCATTTGATTGACTTTTATAGGAATTTTTTTTTCCCATGTTGAAGTCAATAAATTTATGTTGCAAAGAATTACTGTGATTGAATGGCAAAAAAGCATAAAAGAACATTTAATTGAGTGCTTTGGATTAAGGTTTTGGAAAAGTCTGAACGAGCGTTGAGTTTCTTGGGTTGGTGAACTTAGGAGTTTTTTTTTTTTACTTTGGTACGTAATGTTTTATTCCTTATTTGAATCTATCGGAGGTCGTGAATTGCCATTGCTTTTGAACTGAAGTTGTTTTGTACTAAAATAGTTTTGTACTTAATAGTCTTAATGGTCTTGCAATGAAAGTTCTGAGAGCGAAAGCAGTCTTTGCTTGAAGCTTGTGGGTATAATTTTGTACTAAAATGTATGAGTACTAAAAAGTGTACTAAAAAACTTTTTTATTCTCTCTTTAGCATAAAATATTTGCATTCAAATATGTTTTTTTTTCAACAAATTATGTTTTGAGATGTTTCTTTTTTCAAATATTTAAGTACTAAAATTTGCAAATACTAAACTATTTAAGTACTCAAATCGCTCAATCCAATGTTTAAGTTTATTTAAAGTTATGTGTCTTATTTAATAATGATGTAACGACATTGAAAAAGTACTAAGTTGTTTGCGTACTAAAATGTTTTCTTACTGAATTATATGTGTACTAAAATCCATTGTATGTCATAAAATGGTTTTGATCCTTTATGCTTGTGTATTAGAGCCTGTATTTTCGCAAATATTTGTCTGTTAAAATGCTTGAAATAACAAATGTTTCTAAATTACATTACATTACTCTCAAACCTTCTGATTGAACTCTTTCAAACGTTGGCAAACCTAAATGAATGAGCTCTTCCAATGAAATAAATGCTAGAGTCTCAATTAATTGCGTTTGGATTTTGTTTACCATTTCTTATCTGTCCGTGGCGGATGACTTGTGCGAACCAAGTAATTGGGAGAGCTGTTATTTCTTCGTGATCACGGTGCTCATAACGCCGTAAAGGAAGATGTTTGTTATTGCATGTGGAACAATTTGTCTGAAGATACTCACAATGTACCTTATTGTCGCGATTCGGTTGTGTCATGGTAATGTAGATTTCTAGGATCTGCATTGTACAATTTTGTTGGGAAAGAACAATAGTCAGAGTCACCAAACTTTAAATGCTTAGAAAATTTTCCTTCCGCCGAGCCAAAATCAGTCTAGATCAAAGTCATACAGCCTTGTTATGAGTTTCACGTGAACAGCAATCTCCTCGAAAAGAACCCATTTCACTTTTCCATTATTATGAGTTTCGGGGGAAAAATTGTCCATGTTCGAAAAATTTCCCTTATTATGAGCTATTTTTCCCCGTGAAATATGAAATCGTTGATAGCCATTTATTTCACTTATTTTTGTGAGGCGAACAAGTTAACAACAAAAGCGGAAAAATTGTAAGCCTGGAATTTTGTTCAGGGGAAACTCATAATAGCTTTTAAAATTCCGGGCGAACAACAATTCTCCTGGTGAAAAGCTGTTCTCGTGAAACTCATAATAAGGCTGTTAGTCTCTCATAGATAGATAAGTAAGATTTTATTAGACAATTCATAAGTAATTTCCATTTTCCATTTACAAAATCTTTAGGCTTGGCTATGCCGTCTGCCGATTGGAACAGTTTATGATTGAATAGTAAAAGTAATTCAAAAAAGTATTTTTTATAAAGATCCAGTTAAAATTATTAATGAATTGATTGTTTGGTATTTTGTTCGAAAAGTGTTGTTTAAAAGTTTTCATTTACGATTCGTTCGCGATAGGATAAGGCCGTTTTACAGTACTCCAGTAAATGGTTGTTGAGTTCATTTAGCAGGTTTATGACCTGGTCTCTTGAGAGCACATTACTTCCGAGGAAGAACCGTCTTGTTTCCCGTAGCGTTGGACATTTACCCACAAAGTGAAATACATCTTCTCTTTCTTCTTCATTACATATATTGCACAATACTGGAAGGTCATCTCGATGAGGTCTGTAGTTGAGGCTCAACAGTTCAACTCTTAGTCTAAAAATCATTGAGATTGTTTGTACATCATTTTCATCTCGAAAGTAGTTGGTCTGCTGAAGATTATAGTTAAGGCTGTTATATATCTGTCTATAGATGGAATCTCGTGCTTCACTCTCGTAGTCGTTTCTAATGTTGTTGTCGGTTGCTTCTATGATGCTGTAGAGCTTTTGTTTCCAGTTTGAGCTCAGTAGATGGACTAGATCTAGTTCTAAATTGCTAGCTCTTGCTAGTTGTAGCCATTCTGCATACCAACCGATCTTGCTTCTCACTGTTTTCATTAAAATCTTTTTGGGCAATCTACACTCTTCCATATTTGAGACCTTTACAACGTAGTCTGCTTGTAGTTTCAGAGTTTTAATGTATAACGGTGATAAGCCAGTTTCCAGGTTCAAAGCATAGTTGGGTGAGTTAGGTGGAAGTCTGAATATTCGCTTTAAATAAAAACGTAGAAGCTTTTCTACTGATTCAAATTGGTGGCTCCCCCATACTTGTGACGCGTAGAGCATGATTGATATTGCCACCGCCTCGAAGACTTTATATTTTGAGCTATGACTTATATATTGATTGGAGAAGCACATCTTCCATGTGGAGTTAATAGCGGATTTAGCTTTTATCAGTTTGTCAGCTAGGTGGTTATCTAGTTTAAAATTGCTGGAGAAGATTACACCGAGGTACTTAAAATCGTTGACAATCTCCAAATTTTCGTTGTTGAAGTGCCAGTTTTCATTGGCTCTTACTCTACCTCACCCTCTATTGAAGATCATGATCTTTGATTTATCTGTGTTGATGATTAAGTTCCAGATCTCGCAGTATTCTTGTAGTCGGTTGATCATCAATTGTAGCGTTTGGGGTGACTGTGCTAGGATCACTATATCATCCGCAAAGAGCAGTGCTTTAAGCTTTAGACTATCGATTTCGATTCTGCCAGGTAAACCGTCCGTTATATCGTCGATGAATAACGTAATGGGACTCAAAGGACACCCTTGTCTCACTCCCATCTTCGTTTGGAACCAATCTGATACTGTTTCCCCATCCCAAACTGCTGCCCACGTGTCTTGTAACAGATTTTCGATGACTCTTCCAAATTTGTGCGATAAACCTTTGTTGTAAAGCTTGTACATTAGGGAATTCCTATCTACCGTGTCAAACGCAGCTTTAAAATCCACAAAAAATGCGTAGAGCTTCTTCCCCTGCACTGCAAAAGATTCTGCTATATTACGAAGGACGAATATGTGATCAACTGTTGAGTAGCGAGCTCTGAATCCCGCTTGATTTTCTTTGAGGAGATTGTTGCGGTTGCTCCAGGCAGTAAGACGTCGTTGGAGAATGGTTGTGAAAATTTTGTAAGTCACATAAAGAAATGAGATGCCTCTATAATTACTTGGATCATTCTTATCGCCTTTTTTGAATATCGGGAATATTAGTGCTTTCTTCATTTCTTGAGGCACTTCTCCTTTCTCCAAAATATCGTTGCACAAATTGGTTATAGTTCTCATTAGTCTTTCCGAACCGTGCTTGTAAAACTCTCCTGGAATTCGGTCTAGACCAGGTGCGTTGCCGTCGTCGAGCTCTTTTATTACCGCTTTTGTTTCGGTTAACGTAATTTGCGCGTCAAGTAATTCATCCTCAAACCGGGGTGTGGCAAATTTGACGGTGTTTGCAGTAAAAGCAGGATTTAGTAGTTCATTGAAGTGGAACATAAGTGTTGCTGCATCCAGGCTTCTGCTTATGGTAGGTCTACACCCGTTTATTATACGGACATCTTTCCAGAATTCGGCGGAGCTCGTACAGGAAGCTAAGTTCCTAGCTTTTTCTTCGAAGTACATCTTCTTCTTAATCCAACATAGGTTTTTGTACAGTTTGTTTGCCTCCATGTAGTGCACTTTGAATTCGTCACCTTGACTCTTTCGCATTAATCTGAGCCAAGCAAATGAGTGGTTTCTAGCCTGCAAACACTCGGAGTCAAACCATGGCTGCACTGCGCAGGTTCGTTTTCCGGATACTTGTCTTTTCACCGGGTATGCTGTTTTTATACATTCCTCTAATTGGCTGAATGTCGTGGTTGTTTCTGCTGATTAGAATTAGTTAGTCTCTCATTTTCACGGAATTTCGACTTTAAGTGCTTTGCAAGCCACGGTTGTTTATTGACTTGAAGCAGACAAATTATAAAGTTGTGAGTACTCAAAGTACTTTTAAAAAAATTTTTAAAGTAGACAAACATTAAATATAACACTGTTGCGTAGAGTAGTCTACATTCGTATTGTACATCTAAGGCAAGGGTTACACACGGTTGCTTGCCAGCGGCGAATTGAGTCGCTACTGTCACGAAATTGACCGCACTCGCTGCCAGCCGGCGAGTATTTAGCAGCGGATGGCAAAGTTGAACATGTTCAACTTTTGGCTGCTAGCAGCAGCTGCTAAAATAAGAAATTACTGCTACACGTTCTGTTTAGTAAATTTTTCATTCGAAATTTGTGTCAAAAATCATAAAAATTTGAAATAAAGTTCAAAAGCAAATTTTGTATGGTAGCTGTTTGCTGAGAGGAGCTGGTAACAGCCGATAGTGTGACCGGGCTGGCTGCCGCTGCCTGCTTCTGCTACTGCCAGCCGCTGGTAAGAAGCGGCTGCCAAGCAACCCTGTGTGACCCGCGCTTCAGAAAAAATGATTGAACGTTAGTATTTGTACAATTAAGTGTAGGCCAAAATTGTATTCGTTTTGCTGAAGGAATCTGTGACTAGAAATTTTGTTACACTTGCTATACACTGGACGTAGTTGCACACAAATTTTCGAGTAGTAATAGTGGAGTAGTAATTGGGAAAAGTTGGGTGCAGTTGCGTAAAATTGAGAGTCGTTGGGTTAAATTGTGTAAATTTAAGTGAAGCTGCCCAAAGTTGTTTGAAGTTGCGCTTTTTCTCCTCGAGTCTCCCTATGACCATCGAATTCTCGCTAAACAGACGACAATTTAAAATAATCTCTTTGGCCTTCACATCATCCTTCTTCCTTAGTAACCATACTCCATGAATATAAATTCCATTTTGAATAGATTCTTCCTCGAAAAAGGACATAATGTAAGCCAGGTGAACTAAAAGCTTCTCACGCTGCTATATCTCTTCAAGTTTACATAAAATTAGTATTCAAAATTTGTTCCGCATTCTTATTCATCGTGGTTGTATTCAAAATACCTTCTTTTTTGCTCCGTTCCGTTCATTGTTAAAATGAAAGCATTTATTGGTAAAGTAATACCCGTGGCATGGGCAATTCTAAACCGCATTCTCCAAGTAACCATAAAGTCTATAAGCTCTAAGCCAAGCCATGCAACAGCGGCACTCCAGCTAAACAAAGATACAACACACAAAACCATTTTTCCAGAGAATCACCCCCTTGTGTCCCACACTGCTGGAGCACTAAACCATCATCTCTGCTTTTCCTGCAACATGACGGTGTCTAGTCTACTTATTTAATAAATTAACTCCACCTCGATAAAACGCTAGGTAAACAAGAATAGAACCCCATAGCGGTTAAAAGAAAAAATAATAAGAAAAACAGGAAAAATGGTTATGTAAAAAAAAGCAACAACGAAGATGCGCTGGATGAAGAAGGCATTTGCATAAACAAATGAAGAACACTGCGCCGCGCACGATTATTTAAAAAAGCCCGAACTTGGTAAACTCATTTGCGTCATCATCATTAGCAATGGGCAAATGGTAACTGAAAGGTTCTGAATATACTTAAGCATGAAGCTTTTCTTTTCTTCATTCTTACATCCAGCCATCCGATTGCAGATGAATAATCTATCAAAATAGATTCATTTATATAAAAAAGAAAAAAAAAGTAAACACCTCATGTGTTTGCGCTGGCGAGGTATTAAATAATATGCAAAAAACCAAGCAGAACGTGTCAAGAGTGCTGTTGGCTGGCGTATACACGTCATTGAGAATGCTTTTTGCTGCACACAGTAACTGGGAATGGCTTTTAAATGACTTTCATTAAACATCGATTAAAATCTCGAATGCACTGATTGCGAAAAAGTAAATTGAAAGCCATTAAGAAAAGGGAGGCTTTTCCACTTTCGATTCTGATTCGGTTTTAATTTTTTTTTGTCGTCTTTACACAGGAAATGAAAAGTATTCTTTGTAAACAAGAGAACACTTTTTGTGAGAGAAAGAAAGACGTTTTTGGCACAACACAAGATTGTGGAAATGAATTCTTGTCGACAAGCTTTAGGGCCATTAAGAAGACATATTGCAATGTTGAAATTTTTCTTGCAAATGAAAACACAAGTAAGGGTCTTTTAAGCAATAAAAAAAAAAAAGGAAAATAAATGAAATGAATGGGGCTAAGAACTTTTTGTGGAAGTGAAAACAGAATCATAACTTGGCAGCTTAGGGTGTGTATGTATTTTCATGGAAGTGCGTTTATTTTAGCTCGATGCTGTGTCAGGAAGTGCAGTAGCGGCTTAAGCTTGGGAAAATTCATTGTTCGCCATGATATAAAAAAAGGTCGAGTGTAGTTGGTGCCAAATGTTTTCTCATTTTAAAGGATTGTAATGTTAAAAAAATATAAAATAAGCCAAAGGCTTTCACTACTTAGTGATTTAGATACAATTGTAAGGAGGGGAAGATCGTAGACAGTTCAAGAAATGAAATCGATAGTTGCAAAGAGTTTCTTCTAGTTTCCCAAACTTTTGTGGTAGACTAGACTTTTCAAGAAGTGAATAGTCACTTTTGATGGAGATAGTTTTTGATAGAAACAAAGATACTCACTAGGGCGGATCGAAAAATCACTTTTTTCGCGGATCGCTTCGTAATAGCAAAAAACAGTCATTATTAAGTATAAAACTAAGATATCCGAAGCCTGGGGGCGGACAAATGATGTCTTCAGTTAACGCATCGAGCTCAAAGTTTTTTTTTCACGGGAAAGATGCACGCACGTATCCGACCGACTTCGTTATTACATATCTCGGCTCAGGAGTGACCAATTCATTTGAAATTTTGAGGACTTATTTTACATATCAAAAGGAGGTTCTCTATTAAATTTTAGCCCTCCAGGTGATCTAGAAGCTAAGATAAACGCAAAAGAAGTTGATGAAATAACGTAATTTTTGGCATTTTTTGTGTTTTTCTCAGCTTTGAACGACTCTACGTGGCACAATTTTGCAGTTATTGAAACGCAGTAAAAAAGAAATTTTTTTGTCTTTTCAAGAGCTTTACAATCATATAACTAAGTATGGGATTTTGATAAATATTAATCAAACAACAGTGCAAAACGTGCGAACTCTCTTATAGTCTATTTCTATTAATTATGTGGTAAAAAAGGGCATATAAAGGAACTCGAAATTGAATGGACTTTTATTGCATGAATCGATTAATGGGTTAATTTTAAAGAAAAAACCGAAAGTGCTATTAAATTAGAAGGTGCAAATCGGAGATATGGGTTCTAAACCATCTTCATTCGTTTTTTCAATATATCTTGAAAACGAAGCAAAATTTTGATGCAATTCCAAGGACATTTTTTTAGAGAGCAAATTTTCCCATCGAAATGCATCTTTTTAAAAACTATAAATAAAAAATTTTTATCCAAAATTATAAAATTCCCGACAGAAAAAAGTCAATTTTTGCCAGTTTTTGAGTTTTGTCAGTTTTTTTAATGGCATTTCTTTCTGGTTGCAGATAGGTATAGGCAATTATTCGTTAAACAGAAAGTAAATAAAATTTTCTTTAAAATGCTATATCAGAGAACTTTTTATGTTTGAAATTCACTGAAATATTGTAACTTAAAAATTTACTGACAATATAGAAGGATGAAAAACGACGATAAATGTCTGTGTTTAAGTTACATTATTTCAGTGAATTTCAAACATAAAAAGTTCTCTGATATAGCATTTTAAAGAAAATTTTATTTACTTTCTGTTTAACGAATAATTGCCTATACCTATCTGCAACCAGAAAGAAATGCCATTAAAAAAACTGACAAAACTCAAAAACTGGCAAAAATTGACTTTTTTCTGTCGGGAATTTTATAATTTTGGATAAAAATTTTTTATTTATAGTTTTTAAAAAGATGCATTTCGATGGGAAAATTTGCTCTCTAAAAAAATGTCCTTGGAATTGCATCAAAATTTTGCTTCGTTTTCAAGATATATTGAAAAAACGAATGAAGATGGTTTAGAACCCATATCTCCGATTTGCACCTTCTAATTTAATAGCACTTTCGGTTTTTTCTTTAAAATTAACCCATTAATCGATTCATGCAATAAAAGTCCATTCAATTTCGAGTTCCTTTATATGCCCTTTTTTACCACATAATTAATAGAAATAGACTATAAGAGAGTTCGCACGTTTTGCACTGTTGTTTGATTAATATTTATCAAAATCCCATACTTAGTTATATGATTGTAAAGCTCTTGAAAAGACAAAAAAATTTCTTTTTTACTGCGTTTCAATAACTGCAAAATTGTGCCACGTAGAGTCGTTCAAAGCTGAGAAAAACACAAAAAATGCCAAAAATTACGTTATTTCATCAACTTCTTTTGCGTTTATCTTAGCTTCTAGATCACCTGGAGGGCTAAAATTTAATAGAGAACCTCCTTTTGATATGTAAAATAAGTCCTCAAAATTTCAAATGAATTCGTCACTCCTGAGCCGAGATATGTAATAACGAAGTCGGTCGGATACGTGCGTGCATCTTTCCCGTGAAAAAAAAACTTTGAGCTCGATGCGTTAACTGAAGACATCATTTGTCCGCCCCCAGGCTTCGGATATCTTAGTTTTATACTTAATAATGACTGTTTTTTGCTATTACGAAGCGATCGGCGAAAAAAGTGGTTTTTCGATCCGCCCTAATACTCACCCTTATCACAAGGCCCCTTATAAGAACATCGGACTACGATTGCCAAAAAGAAAGTTCTAAAAACAACTTCCTAATGAATGTTTGCAACAGATATTTGAAACTTGTTTATAACAACAATAACGTTGTAAAACATTCACTACGAGGGCGTTTATGATACTTCCTTTTTGGCATTCGTACTCCGAAATTGTTACGACAACTTGTGATAGGGCCATTAATAATTTTTAATTTGATCAATAGCAACAAGGGCCTCAATGAAGATTCTTTTGATTATACTAATTTTTACAACGGGCGTTGTGATAGTGGCTCCCGAGTGTCTTTTTTTTGTAGAAGCCGTATTAATCTGAAAACATATGGATACCTACCCAAAAACGCTTTTCTTTTTTAATTTGTCTGCATTGGAAACCGGTTCTAAAAAATCTTTGGTCTTAAAAGGAAAACTCTTTGTCCCTGATATAAAAATGGGATCCTTACACTTACTTACTTATACTCAGGTGGGCATCAAAGTTCCGAGCCTGGGCCTTAACCAACATCCTAATTATTAGGTGAAATCCTCAGTATGGCAGTTGTAGGGCCTCTGGCGTATTGTTTAGCAAGTTCGCCTGTTAATTGGAGTCGAGGTTCGAGTCCCGGATTTATCAGCAAGTCCTCGGAGAGGCTCGAAATAGGTCTTCTTTCTTCTATTATTTTGCTCAGATATTTTTCGCAAACTTTTGCCATAATTGGTAGGAGGCTTACCTTGAATAGGTGTAAAACAATGACTGCTACTACAATTTTTCAGTGATGTCGTTACCCGGTGAATTCTTGTTATAACTTTTAAATGGTAAAAAAAACTTCTCATTCGCGAGATGTTCAACAAAGGATCAGCTTTTTGTTTTGGGGTTTCGATCCATTACTTACTTGCTTTTGTACTTTTTGGTACTTGTATGCTTTCATAAGGATTAATCGGAGGAAACGTTTGTTGTCAGACTTTTCATGAATATAAATCGTTTTGGAATGTTCTATGTCTAGAAAAATTTTTGTTTTGACGTAAGTGTTCCATCCATAATTTTTTTTAAGAGCGGCTTCTTCGCTTTGCTATATGAAATGACTGCCAACAATCATTTTTAGGAAAATTTCCTGGATTTCTGTCGTTCTGCTGCAATATTTTGTTTAGTGCAATTGGCTTTTGAAAAGATAATTAAGATTGCGCAACAGTCTTGCGCATTTCTCACATCCATGCCTTGTGAGGGAATGGAGGGGATCTACGATTCTCTTCCGATATTGAACGCTTAATAGAGAAAGCTCTTTTCGTAGCAATAAACTTAGTATCGGAAGATTTGATTACCCTACGTAACAAGCAGAAATGCTTACCATTACGATACCGAAACCATAACTACATTTACTGTAGTATTTTTACTTGCGATTATATGTAGTATAAGACAAGTTTTGCCATCGTGCAGAAAAAATATTTTGAGATAACAACTAACATTACGATGATAGAAAATACGAAATAATAGTCATGCTGTTCGTATATATGGATCTGAAGCCTGAACAGCTTGACCGATTTTCTTCAATATTTCAATATCTATTCAATATTTCAACATTTATTCAATATTTCAATATTATGACATTTATTCAGTATTTGCAGTAAATCTCTGGGGCAGCCTGCAAAAGGTTTTAGAATGAGGTCTCTAGGTCTTGAGATGACTGTACCTTCCATACAACCCATTATGATAATTCTTATTTTTTTCGATAACGACTCCAACGATTTTGATATATTATATGTGTGTGATTCTTTCTTAATTATCTTTCTTATGATGACAAAATTTTTTTGAAAATACGATGGCGGTTCAGTATAACGAACGATATAATAACCAGAGTGAATTCGTTATATCGAAACGTTTTTGTCATACAAATCTTTAGGTAAATAGACTAAATTTGTATTCAATTTTAAGAAAAAAATCGTTAATATGCATTTGTTTTTTGGGCTTTGAATGTAATTGTTGAATTCCTCTTCCCGTAAACTTCTTAGGACTAAGGATATTAGTGTTCTCAATACTCAATGCCATTTTGTCTGAAATTCGTTATTTGTCCTATAGAATATCTAATGGACTTGAAAAAAGTGTTCGTAATATATAACATTCGTTATACTGAACCACCACAGTAGTCTAAAAACGGTACTCCCCATAGTGCGGTTTTTTTTCAAAACCGAAATGGCTTATTCGAATTTGACAAAATTTTATATTTTGAAAGCACTAAACTGTTTTCGAAAAATTGCATATCAATATTTCAAAAATTATAGTTTTTGCAATTTTTATTAATTTTAAATTTTAAAATTGATTTTTTGGAATATTTTCAAAACTTTGAATTTGATTTCTAGGAATATTTTCAAAACTTTGATTTTGATTTTCTTAATTTTTTTTGTCAAAACATCTTATGACAAGATCTTAAAAATTTTTTGCGGACACCTCCTTTAGGCCGACTCCTCCCTTAGACGGACAAATTTTTTTGTACGGAAATTGCTTCATAAAAAATTCATTGTTTTCAGTTTCCTTTAGACGGACACTCCCTTTCTCTTAAACGTACATCAGAGCAGGATTGAACGTTGATAACATTGGCAGCGGGATTTTTTTTAAGTTGCTGTTTACAGCGAGCATCAAATTCTTTGAAAAATATGTACATACGTGCCAGTTGCCAGTCCAGAAACTCTATTATGCTTGTGTTAGTTTTGTGTAACTGTTGAATGTGTATTTGATTTGAAGGATTGGCATGTATCTGTTGGACCTTTTAATATTTTTACTCTCTCATTTTCTCATTAATGTTGTGGAAGTTAATCTTGGTTGCGCTCAGGCAGTTTTAAATTCTTTAATTATTTTTACCTATGTAGATTTTATGGAAACATGTTTACAGGAGGCCACCAAAAAAAGAATTTTGACTTTAAAGGAAAAAGTAGACGTAATTAGCTTCAGTCGAAAATATAAAAAAGGCATATGAGAAAAAGCAACAGAATTTAAAATAGGATAAACCCAAGTTGCTGATCTACTGAAAAAAAAAGAATGAGCTTTTGAGTGAATAGCAGTCAAACTACAATGCAACTCATCTTAAAAGACTATTTATTTCGTGAAGCGGCCTTGATAAAAATGTTTTCGAGTGGTTCAATGCATCTCCAAACAAAGGGTTTCAGATATCTGGAAGTGCAATCCGAAAACAGGCAACAGAAGTTGCAACGCGCTTAAGATTCACAGATTTAAAATCATCAGCTATTTATTTTTAAAATTTGGTGTTTTTGTTTGATTTCCATTTCACGGACAACTCCCTTATGCGAAAAAACTTCTGCACCATGGCTGCCCGCCCAAGGGAGATTTCACTGTATTAGCAATTACAAAAAATGGAGTTTGTTTTATTTTCGCTTGAAATTTGGCATGTTTAATTAAATCTTTTTTTTCAAATATTCTGTGTGTGATTACATTTTGGCAACTGATAATTGATTTAATGCTGTAAATCTTTTCGAAACTTTGTTTTATAAAAAAACGACGGTAAGAGAGACAGTTCAAGGTTCGTTCGTTGGACTTTACCCAGGCCTGACTCAGGTTTTTTTTGAATACCTCATACATGTGCTTTATGCTGCCAGTAAATTTATGTTTTGAAAGTAATGTAATTTGACAGCACTTTTCGTTACTTAAACTCAATAAACCTTAAATATGAAACTATTTAAATGGGAGTTAACAGGGAGGCCACGGATCGGAAAGCAGTCAATTTGACATTAAAAAAAATTCTTTTGAGAGTAACGAAGGAAACGATCGTTTGGTGTCGGGTTTGGGAATTATGCGATATCTTTTATTTTTCCAGTCAAGTTTCGATCAAAATTATTAAGGGTTTCTTCATCCCTTCGATGGTCTCATCCCTTCAATACGGCTTAAATGCTCTTTTTTTAAAAAAGGGAGTAGATTTCGCATACCTACACATTTTTCTTCCGAAATGGAGGTTTCTTATGGCTCTGAAGCTCTTGAAATTGATAAACGACATATCACTGGAGACACCATACTCAATGAGAACATAGACTTGCGTGAATAATCATCATTGTCCTTACTCATTCTAGAACCAAAATGTTAGCCACCGAAAATGATTCATATACCAGCCATGTGTAACCAAAAACTACTTTCAAATTTGTGACTTCCGAGTCCCAAAGAGCCTTTTTTCCAATTTAAACTTGACATTAATGCGAAACTCAATCGTAATCATATCGTTAACTTTTGACTCATTTCATCTAATGGAATTATAACGATCTAAATGGTGTCATTTCTACCTCCCTGTCGCTGCTGACCCTGAAGGACCATTTCATTCCATGTTGACATTAACTCCCATGTTGAGTTGGGGATGAATATGATATCACTCACACTGCCATGGTGTAGACTGTAGAGCTTCCCATTTCCTGGCAAAAATTAATCTCGTAACCGCAATCAAACTCTCAACTCGTCTGTGCAAAATAATCATACGTTATATACATGTTAAGTTGGTCGTTTTTTGTTTTTTTCATATTTGTGATTCGGCACACGCATGACTAAGTGTGTTTTGTATCCTTAAGCTGCGGGTGGGATTTGTGTCAATGTTGTATATAAATGGCAGACAGAACAAAAATCATAAATCAGACGATTAGAATCAAGGGGAAGACCTAGAAGGCCATTCACTCATGTGAATAAAAGGTGCGACACATAAACACAGGAGTTTGTCGTTTATTATGATTGTTTATGAAGAAATTAAAATTGTCTTTGTCCAGTGAGCGTTGATGAGCAATGCAAGGTTTTCGGACGCTAAGGGGCTAAATATACAAGAACTTGTTTCGTTTGGTACCACTTTATATTCTATATCAGCAAGATATCAGCAGTCGAGTCGATAGTGATACAAAACGAATAAATTGATAATGGGAACTGCAACTTTTATAAGTTGTGACATTTATAAGTGAAACATCTTTAACAACTTGTGATTCGATGAAACGAAAAAGCGACACCTAAAGAAAATTAAAAATATTCGTAAAAAGGGTTCACCCTGCAATTGAATGAAGTAGAATACAAACATTTCCTATTGTTGGAGTTTTCAAAGTTTTCGAGCTTACTCAAAATAATTGTGTCGCAAAGATCAGGGTTTTACGCCGCTTAAAGTCAAAATCTTATCCTGTGTGTTTTTTTTTTTTTTTTTTTTTTTTTTTTTTTTTTTTTTTTTTTTTTTTTTTTTTTTTTTTTTTTTTTTTTTTTTTAATTAACGCGCACAAAGGGATTATGACTACCCTTTATAATGTAATAGAACACAGTGCGAGTATTAAGGAAAATAGGAGAGGATTTGAATGGAGACACCGATGCACGTTGCTTTTGAATTTTTGTGAATCGTAATACAGGGAAACACAGAGCCAGGTAAAGCATTCCACATACGGGTGGTGCGACTAAAGTATGAATCTCTATCTCTATACTTGACTGTACGTCCGAAGTTGGGCTAAAGGTAAAACTGATGAGCATTTGTTATGGGCACCTGATGCCGTTGCGGAAACACCACAGAAGGGATTGGTTGTTGAACGGGCTGGCATTGGTTGTAGGAATTGGCGTGGTGGTGATGGGACAGTGGATTTATTGGAGCAGCCTTCATAGTCAGGACGGCTGGTGGTACGGCCACAATGGGTTTTTTTTTTGACAACTATAGGGATCCCTGGATCTACGGTATAGGCCAGGGGGACTTCGGAACCGACCGGAGAAGAGCGGTCGTGCGGCAAGTAGGGTGGGGCGAGAAAGTCTGTCTGCTCTTGTTATTGGGTCCAAGGGTTCTGGAAAATGGAAAAAAAACTGGTTAACACCTCTTGACTACCCGGTGGTTCGTCCTCGTAAAGTTTACCAATGTCGGATGAGCTGGCGGCGGGGATTTCTGTCTTGGTGGTAGGGAATGAGGGAAGAGTATCTGCAGTCTCAGAAAGATTCTTGTGGAGCCCTTATCACGAACGTATTGGTGGACCTGGAAAAGAAACATAAATAAATTGATTAAGATAACAAATAAAAAGAAATATACCCAAAATGTTTTTGGTTAGCGTGCGTCGTCTAGGTAGAATAAAATAGAATAATAATGAAACGTCAAAATAGAGAGACACTTGCCTAGAGGATTTTAGTGACGGAAAGGCCCTCTATGAACCGATAGGAAAAAATACTGGGATGTGAGGACCGGAAAGTGGAAGTACTAAGATGTACAATGTACGAACCCATACGAGGACAATTTAAGAAAAAAGATAATCGAACCAATAAATAGACGGATTAAAATCGAATGATCCGAAAGTCGTAGGAAGAAGAAGTAGGAAATTGCGGTGGTCTATGATCACGATCACGGGATTTAGACAATCAGTTCTTACAAAGGAAGCAGGGCAGACGGTTGCCATTTAGTTAGTGCCGCGCTAGAATAATAAGAAAAAAAAAGAACAAAGTATATAGTAAGATTTAAAGAAACCGACCCGGATAAGGAAGTCGAGATTTTTTTGAATGCGAAAAGTTGTGTGGTTCATTATTTATTAGGTATAGTTGTAAAATAAAAAAACGAAATAAAGTTAATAGTGGCTAAGAGTGAAAATTTGAAATTTATTAGATTACCAAACGGATCATAATCCGAAAACGAAGTATCCCTCATCAACGAGGTACGACTAAGGGTACGGTGGGATTAGGCAAGTCAGCCGAAAGAAATAAAAAGAAAATAAAAAGAAATTTTGGTAAGTCGAGACCGAAAGATAATAAGTTAAGTTTTTATGATAATTATGTCCTAGGATACCCAGACACCACGAGGGTCCGATTTGACGACCTGGCCTGATAAAAGCTTCGATCATCAGCTTAGGAGAGGTACTAACGGCCACTGGCAACCGCAATTGAGCTCCACATTAGAGAGTCTCCGGGCGGATGGTCTTCCTCTAACCCTCCGTGAGCAGTCGAGCGGGGAAAAAAAAAAGGAAACGCAAGGTCACAGTGAGTCTGGGTGTCGGTAAAAATTTCTTTTTTTATATAAATTTCCATCTTCGTCTACGAACTTGAAAGAGTGTTAGAAGTCTAAAACTTGATAGAACACGAATAAAAATTTACGCGTTGGAAGACCTACCACTACGTGGAGCAAGGATTCCGTACTTCAAAGTCCCGGGGAGACTATCTTCCTGCAAAATAAATATAGAAAATTTTTTTTTTGATATAAATTACCATACGTTGCGTTGTATTTAAGGAGGCGGTAAAAGTTTTGAATGATTTTTCTGAAATTATCAAATTTATTAACGTTCCTACTGTTTTTGTTAGTTGAATTATTTTCCTAAAAATTATTATTGTAAGTGATAGTTTTTTTTTCATGTCGCGGAATATTTTTGGTGTTGGCTAAAGAAAGTTAGCCGTCCATTAGAAGTTACCCAACTTAGAGCTCTGGTTAGGTAGGATCTAAGAAGGAAAATTAGCAACTCGTGGTACACAAAAGAGTACCTTGATGACCAAAGGACTATCGCCTTTTCTTTTTATAATTTTTTTGGTTTTTGTTACATCAATTAGTTTTTTTGTTAATCCTTGAGTAGCATACGTCATTGATTTATATTAGATGTTACTGGGAGTGGTGAATCCACTAAGAAAACAAATTCTAAAATTAATAAACCCGCTTTTACGCCTTCCTAAAACGAAATTCAAATTCTTTTTAACATTTATCACTTGCGTCTAAGGATGAAGTGCTAAAGGGATCCATTTTTCAGGGGTGCGAACGGCGAGTAAGTATGAGACTTCGGTAAGGATGGTGTGACCAACGGTTTAACCGCCAGGTAGGACCAAAATAAGGGGAGATTCCAATACGGCCAAGGAATTTCCAGGTTGGGAGGGTAATGGCCTGCTGCTTAACATCTGCAGCGTTCTTGAAGTGGTGATCGTCCGTCCGGTGTTTGTAATTACCCTGAGTAAAGAAAATTTTTGTTAGTTTTTGTTCGCTTAGGTGTATATTTGTTATGGCCTGATTTGTGTTTTGTTGCAGGTGAGGTTGAGATTCTGGGGCAAGATCCCCTCCCCTTCCGACGAGCTAATTGCCGAGCATCGCTAGCAGGCCGCGTCCTCCGGGTCTCAACATTCCAGTTTCCTACCGATCCGATTCCTCTCCTTACCTTCCTATCGTTTCCTTCTCCCAACCTAACCTATTATCTCTTTTCTCCTTTTCCTCCCAGATCCCAATGGCTCCTTTACCTAGCAACACATTCCTAGCGAGGCGAGTGTTGCGGCTAAATTGTTTCAGGGAGGAATGCAACTGGCTATTTCACTACAACACTGTTTGTAGAAAAAGCGATAAAAGAGAGTGAGACAGGCAACGTTTCGATGATGTTCAAGAGAATCAATCGATTCTACGATTGAACTATCACCTATCAATTTTAACACTCTATTTTGTACCCTATCAAGGAGGTGCAAAGATGTTTGAGAAGCACCTGACCAGATATGAGAATTATACTCCAGTTTTGGGCGGATGAAGGCCTTATAAATTGTAGCCAGATCAGAAGGGGTAAAGAACTTCCTGCATCGTCTCAAAAAACCTAAGCATTTAGCAGCGTTTTTGGCGACTTCAAATATGTGGTCATTCCAACGAAGATCATCGTTTACACACATACCAAGTACTGACAGCTTTTCGGTTTCTTCGATGCAGGTACCATTCATGGATAATGGCAATGGCCTCAAAACTGCGTCCGAATCGGCCAGGTGGCGGATACGGGGCGGCGGACAATAAACCTAGAATTCATGGATAATGGCAATGGGGGAATGTTAAGCTTCAACGACAAGAGACAGCATTGAGTTTTCGAAGCATTGAATTCTACTCGGTTCATAATACCCCATGCAACAATGCTGTCAAGGTCAGAATTCAATGAGCTTATCATACGCAGCCGTTCCAGTTCCACATTCCAAGAGCAGGGACGTGAACTTGGAAACGAATATGAAAAGCTGAGGGTCGAGTCGTCAGCAAAACAGTTAAGCGAATTAGAAGTTTCAGACAAGAGATCATTTATGAAAATGAGGAAGAGAGTCGGAGACAAAACGGAGCCCTGGGGCACACCAGCATTTATGAAGTGGGCATCAGACTTGAAGCCATCCAACACAACTTGTATTGAACGGTCGGAAAGGTAATTTCTAATCCAACGAAGAAGAGACTCACCGATACAAAAAGCACGCATTTTCGATAAAGGAAACTGATGCCAAACTCTTTCAAATGCTTTAGAAATATCAATATCCAAAAAAATGTAAAGATTGGTTCCACTTTTCGGTGAGATAAACCATCAAATCACCAGTGGACCGTTTGCTACGAAAGCCGTACTGACGGTCATTAAGAAGCTTTTGTTCTTCAAGATATTTCATAAGTTGACGGTTTATCAACGTTTCCATGACGTTGGAAAGAAGGGACGTAAGTGCAATTGGACTGTAATTGGAAGGGGAGGAAGATTCGCTCTTTTTAGGGACCGGCTGGACAAAAGCAGTTTTCCATCTGCTCGGAAAAATCCCAGCAGAATAGGAAAGATGGAAAAGTTCACGCAGTGGTTTTGCCAGCGTAGAAGAACACCTCTTCAGAATAACGGCGGGGATACCATCTGGACCAGCGGATTTATGTTTGTTGAGATCTTTGAGGATTCTCGCAACCGAGCGAGTTCGAAGAAAATCTGCTTCATCACAGAATCTACAGACTCAGGTGGAGACAGTAAGCTATCAGGTAGTGTTGAGTTTGCAGCAAATTGGCTTTATCGATGGAACTGACATATGGAGCGTCATTGAAAACGAGCGTTGGGACCGATGACGTGGTCGAGTTCTTAACATTCTTAACAAAAGACCAAAAGTTTTTGCTTACTTTTGGACACAAAAGTATTTTTTGCCTTACTTTTTGGTCATGCAAAAACTTAGCCTTTTGTATTTGAGCATTACAGATATTTCTGGCCCGTTTGAACAAATTTCGGTTTTCCACAGTAGGGTTGTCTTTAAATGTTCGAAAACTATTTTCTCTATCCCTAATCGCCTCTTTACAGCTTGAATCAAACCACGAATTCTCTTTGGGGGTGATACTTTTTGTTCTGTGAGGAACAAAATTTCTCATGCCGTTGAGAATTACGTTAGATATCATATCAGCTGATGCATCAACGTTTCCGTCGAGAAAGCACAATGACCAAGTAAAATTTCGAAAGAGATTATGCAGGCCGTCCCAATAGGCTTTCTCGTATTGCCACACAGTTCTTTTAGGGACTTTATCTTTTTTTACCGTGACGGAAAGCGAAAAATCTACCGATATGACACAATGGTCCGATTTGCATAAAGGAGATGATACTACAACACTGTATTCTTCGGGATGAGAAGTGAGAAATAAGTCAAGAGTGTTGGCCGCATGGCCTTCAATATCTGGAACCCGAGTGGGCTCATCAACAAGTTGAGTTAACTGGTTAAACTCAGCGAAGATCTCAACACACTTTCCTTCGGGTGTCGTCTGGCCAGAATGTCGAAGCCAACCAGAATTGTGTACATTGAAATCGCCCGCAACTGCGATTTCAGTGTGAGGATAAAGGGAAACAATTCTTATTATGGAATCAGATAGAGCATCAAACTCGTTAGAGGTTGAATTGCTATCTAAATTGGGGCTTCTATAGATAAAGGATACCTCTTTTAAAGCTTAACCATTCTTCGTGCAACTTATTGTTCCTAAGTTTCAAGAATTTTCTCTTCAAATAATTGAATGATTCAGCTAACCTTTTTTATGAATGAACGATCCGCATCCACAGTACACACCGAACGCAGCGCCACTTTTAAGTGCCTATTCTTCAATAGGTCATTTTTCAATTCAAGAAATGATTCATCAGCATAACTCCTCCACTTGAATTCTAAGAACTCTCATTGATGCCTTGATGTAATCATATACACTGAAATCTCCAATGACTGACTATTGCTTTCCAAATTGTAATTATTAGCATCTTAGTATTTACTCTGCCATCACATGCTGTGCTGCACTTCAAATTGGATTGACCATGAAGCCAAAGACTTCAATTAACCCATCGTAAAAGAAAACCAACTCGCGCTCCACACTACTTACTCATCTATTCATTCAACCATGGAGAACCACAAACACTTGGTTCGATTCGTATTTATACTTTTGTCTATTTCATTTTTGGATTCAGATAGTGTAGTAATTTTTTCTTCGCTCCTTTGTAATCGACGACTGTATTGGATTTGGATGTAAGTGTTGGCGGGGTTATCGTATTAACTGCCGTCTTACGTCCCTCCTCCTGATTTCTGATGATTTCAAGTTCCAAGAATTTATTGAATTCTGCATAGGTACCTACGAAATGGAATGGCGGCATCAGAGTGAAGTGAACGCGTGTTTGTTGGCATATTGCAGCTGCCCAAAGGTAAACATCTGTGGAAATGAATCGAACGTCGCGTCGTTCGTCGTATGTTGTGTTCACAACTCAAGTACCTACCGGCTGCCGCTGCCGGCCATGAACTGAGATGGAGAGGAGTTCTTATAGCTTAATTTTTTATTTTGTTATATTTCAATAAAATCTTTGAAACCCGAATGACCAAATGCAGGGAGGGGTTTTATTTTTTTTGTCTGTCCAATCGTGATTACAATCAACAACCAGCAAACCACACACAGCGGGAAGAGAAGTCATTGTCAACGAAGTGCATTCATTTGGTGTAGAGTTCATCACCCACACCGCCACACCAGGGGATTACATTTTTAAATTTAATTCAATTAAAAGGGCACAATCCTTCCACCTATCATTGGTTTTCGAAATGCATGCTCTTTGTTTGATTGAAAAGAAGCCAATGGTTATGTACATATGTAGTATGTGCCGTGTGGTGTATGCAACCTGCAACCTTATTATAAGGTGTGGACTGTTTTTTTCTGTTTACAAGGGCTTATGTAATATCAGATTTCTTTTCAAGCACCCTATGGGTAGAGATTTGTATTCAACAGATGAGTCGGATCTTGTGTGAATGAATTGATTAGTGAAAGAAGTCTATCGCGTTCGTATTTATGTTCAGTTGAATCATAGTCACCTTTTTATGAAAACCACTGCATTCGGCATTTTTATATCACTCTTATTTTACAATTAAGATTTTATACAAGGAAAATAGAAACAGCCTTAGCATATCGTCCTTGGTACTGAAAACTATATAAGGAAGATCAATCCTATTTCCCTATTCGTCCCGAAACTACTATTCAAAAGGAAGTAGACTCAAAAGACACATGACATTGAAGTAGTATTTTTTATAAGACTTTGTTTGAGGCCATTAATGAAGCACTACAGAAGAAAATCACTCCAGTGATCATAGTTTTTCAAATCAAAAATCATCCTAAACTTTTTAAACTAACTTATGACCTGCCCTTAACTCTGTTACTTTTGTGGTGCCTGAACGATGAGTTTTTTGTGTTTCACGCTGGCATCTTGCTTTTCCATTTTTCGGCGTCATCGCATTGCATCCATCGTCTTCTTGTTCTTCTTCTTTTGGCCTTCAGCAAGTTAAAGGCCCCGGCCCATTAGATTCGTTGCGTCCGTTCGCTGCTGGATTCAACTGACAGCAGTGAGTTTTTACAACGGAATGGGGTGACGAAAAGAATCCGTTGCGGTGTTTTGACAGATATTTATTTGTCAAAATGAATAATAGAAACTAGAGATGAGTCGATGAGTGAACTGCTACTAGAGATGAGTGAGGTCTTCATGGAATTTTTCACAGTTAAAATTTTGTTGAGGTGGTGTATGTAGAACTTTGTTTTCATAAAAGTAATTTCCGAAGAACAGCGGAATAATTTTGAGTACCAATTATGAGTACAAAGTATAAAAGTGAGGACTTTCATTATAAAGATTATATTTCGGAGATACTCTCTTTTAGATCATAACGAGATTTTGAGGAAAATCGCTTTTATTAGTAAAAACAAAATAAAATTAAAGCAAATATAAATGTAAATCTATACATTTGTAAATTTGTATTTGTATTTATATTTACAGCCCAATTCTGTCCAAAGTCACTGATGATTCACAAATCACAACTTTCCAGAAAAGTCACAGTTTTCCACCCAACACTCAAATTGTGATGTGGTTCTCAGCAGGTCACAACATTGTGACTTGTGACTTTTTGCTAGAATCGGGCTGTTAGATTCGTATGCATCTTTTATTAATACAAAAAGTTGGACACCGAACCATGTAGATAATATTTGTCAAAAACTTGCCTCAATCTCAATTTTTAAAATGTAACATTGGGCGAATTCCTGAACGCAAGCTTGGCTAAGCAAAATAAAAATTCTAATAACATCTGCAATGCCATTTGTGACATTCTGCTTTGAAGGGACTTTTTTGTCGGCATTTAGGAACTTTTTGCTTTGCATAATTTGTGCAAGGCATTTTTATACTAAAATCCGATCGAAAATGTACCTACAATTATTGTTATTTCAGTAGCAGCAAAATCTGAAAATGAGTCACATCTCTGAGGTATCGGTTTTACTTATTCCATCACTAGCAGAAGAGAAAACTTCAAATTGGTTTTGACAGTTAATATCATCAGTTCTGCCACAAAAAGTAAAAAGTTGAGCTCCTTTTTCCGTTGCGTCCGTTGCATCCGATGCTTATGGGTCAGCTCTCATAAGAGCAAACGGACGCAACGGATTCTATGAATCGTTTCACATAACAACTCACGGGCATTTTTAAATCTTCACAGTCTCGATAAACACACTAATTCTTTCTTTTTACTACAAATTACCTTCTCTTAATAACAATTCCGAAATTAATTAATTTTTCTGCCTTATTCCGCCAGCAATGTTTTCATATTTCATAAAAATCCAGCTGCCAATTTTTTTCTCTCATTTGACAGTGACACTATCGCGAACAGCCCCATGGTATGGTTTGTAGTAATGCGCCATGCCCGGAGCTCCCGAGCCCAAGCTATTCATTTATTTATTAAGGAAATGTGTGGAATAAGGGAAATAAACAGACAAAAACTGAGAAGACTGCTTCTCGAGAGTATGAAAGAGCCACATCAAGGAACTCTCTAAATTTCGACAAAACGATGTACGAAAACAAGCTCGTTTCCTAACTGTATATTATAGACTAAGTAAACATATTAAAATGATAGGCGTAGATCACTTGTACTATAAACAACAGAACAAGTCTTTGATCATTTTCTCGGAAATTGCTAACCACTAAAGAAAGAAATGCTTAGCATCGTTCAAATACATGGACGAAAAGCAGCTAAGGTCTCTAAAAGTAACTTCGTTTAGAAATAAACTGGACCATGTTCAGTAATTTACTATTATCACTTAATAAATTAGGAGTCACAACTCACAACCGATCTAATATTACGAATTGATAAACGAAATCCGAAACTATTAATTCATATGTAAGACGATAATACATCGAGATAACAACATTAGGTCGTAGAGCACTTAAAGAGGAATTAATCCGCATTTTATGTTAAGGTCTTCCAATGACAGGTTTCATTTTAAATAGTTGACCTTTTTAACAGGTTTCAAACTGTCACTACTTGACAAATGACAAGCAAAAAATAAGCCATTAATAAAAATGGCCCCGGGCATATTTTTATTGAATATGAAATAAATAAATGTGACAAAATCTGATGTTGTAATTGGCTCGAGGGTGTTTTCTACATACATACATAACATACATAAGTACTTTCATAAGATACATATTTTCGCTGCGATTCCCATCGTCTACTGCACTTGGTGGTAGGTTCTCTAGGAATGTAATTGAGTTTTACTTTGGTTTTTGATAGGAATCTCTAGTCAATCTTTATACTGTGACCTTTCTATGTCAAATAAAAGTTAAAAGCGAACAACTAGTGTGACGGCCTAGAGATTTTTGTAAACTTTTATTTAAAAAAATAATACTTCATTATTGTTTCAGAATCTTAAAAGCATATTTTTACCTACATGATTCTGGAATACACATCGAAAAAAATGGTTATTTTTTAAGTTATTCAACGACCTTCGATGGCTCGATAAAGGTCCTCACTCCTTAAATGCTCAACTGCTACTGTGATTCTGGCCTTCTTCGTAGTTGAAATTAAAAATTAATATTTATTTCTTTGGAAATTATGATGTTGTCCGTTCAATGAATGGACCTACGATAAAAAAATTCGGAAGTTGACAAAATGGCGGAGCTTTTTTATTAAGTCGAAAATGTTGGTATGTTCTTGACTTGTCAAAATTCGATGGAAATGGAAAACTATAAAGAAGATGTAGAAAAGTAGTGAGCGGATAGTTTAAAGATAAAATGATCGTCTTCACTTTTATAAATGCTTTAAGGGGGGACGCTGGTCTGGAATTTTGAATTTAGAATTTTTTTTTCTTAAAAGGTACTTTAGGGTCTTTAAAATAACATACCAACATACCAATATCGGCCAGACCACGGGTAAGCGTTCTCTAGGTGCATAAATGTAACCACATTCCTCCCACGGGTTTTTCGATAAGAGCGCTACAAAAGTTTTTTTTAATACAACTAAAATGATTTGGATATCAATGAAATTCTTTATTCCTGTGAAAGTACGTTTGATGCCATTATGTAGAATTTATTTTTGTAGCGTCTCTGAAGGACAATTGTACGCCGCAGGCATCACAGATTAAAGGTATATACGCATTTAATATAATTTTATAGTACTTAATCTTAAAACTCGTTTTTCTCGAAATCATCTTTTTTGAACTGGCAAACATAACTCGACCAAATCTTCACCGATCTTTACGAAATTTTGACAGTATATTCGAAAAACCTTTCTCCATGGCCGTACGTAGGATTTTTTATTATATTGCATAGTTTTTTTTAATCAACAATCGTGTCGTTTTTTTTTTAGTGAAAATTTAAATTTTTTGTTCAAACGTGCGCCATTTCGCGTAAAAACAAAATTAGAAACTAAAAATTTTCGATGTCCGTCAAGTTAGCACTACCACTTCAAAATTTTCATAGTTTGTTAATTGGATTAATTGTCGTAAATTTGTCGTAAATTTGTCGTGAAAACAAAAAATTTGTCGCTCTTCGTTTATAAAAAAAAACCGTGTGTAGTGCTAACTTGACGGTCAAGTTAGCACTACCACCCCCCCAAATCCGTCAAATCGATCTTAAACAAAAAACTAAGTATGCAATTAATTGTCGTAAATTTGTCGTAGATTAGTTGTGAAAACCAAAAAATTTTAGCTCTTCATTTTTTTAAAAAAATAGTGTGTAGTGCTAACTTGACGCGTCAAGTAAGCACTACCACCCCCCTAAAATGGTCAAATCAACTCGAAATCAAAAGCTGAGTACGCCATTAATTGTCGTAAATTTGTCGTTCACAAGATATCCAAAAAGATATTTTGTCGCGACCCCCCTTTCCAAGTGCCCCCCATATAAATGATTTTCAAGCAACGAAAAACACCAAAGCTCAATACTTCAAAAAATCGTTCAAATCAACTCCAAATCAAAAACTGAGTACGCAGTTAATTGTCGCTTTTTATCCTCTTATGAGATATGCAAACAGATAATTTGTCGCGCCCCCCTTTCGGATAGTATTTTAAAAAGAGTAGTGTGTAGTGCTAACTTGACACAAGGTTAGCACTACCACCCCCCTAAAATGGTCAAATCAACTCGAAATCGAAATAAGAGGATAAAAAGCGACAGTTAACTGCGTACTCAGTTTTTGATTTGGAGTTGATTTGAACGATTTTTTGAAGTATTGAACTTTGGTGTTTTTCGTTGCTTGAAAATCATTTATATGGGGGGCACTTGGAAAGGGGGGTCGCGACAAAATATCTTTTTGAATATCTTGTGAACGACAAATTTACGACAATTAATGGCGTACTCAGCTTTTGATTTCGAGTTGATTTGACCATTTTAGGGGGGTGGTAGTGCTAACTTGACGCGTCACACACACACTATTTTTTTTTTAAAAATGAAGAGCTAAAATTTTTTGGTTTTCACGACTAATCTACGACAAATTTACGACAGTTAATTGCATACTTATTTTTTTGTTTAAGATCGATTTGACGGATTTGGGGGGGTGGTAGTGCTAACTTGACCGTCAAGTTAGCACTACACACGGTTTTTTTTTTTAAACGAAGAGCGACAAATTTTTTGTTTTCACGACAAATTTACGACAAATTTACGACAATTAATCCAATTAACAAACTATGAAAATTTTGAAGTGGTAGTGCTAATGACGGACATAAATTTTCGGGATTTTGTTCCAGGATCAAAATTAAAAAGGTTACATTTTCGGCCATGGACCCACCTAAAAAGTGTGGTGCCTCCGAAGAAATGCTTTACAGCCGCCATTTTGAATTTAACTGACACGAAAAACTTTGTATTTATATGTTAAAATCTGAATTATATAAAACCTCTTTCACAGATGTTCGACTGATCTTTTTGCTGTCACAAAAAATTCATAAATTATGCCCATTTTTTCACGCTCTAGACCGGCGTCTTATTTTAAAATCATTCATACAGCTAATATGCTATCCCAAGCCCATAAAATTCGCCCTCATCTTCCTCGAAAAAGGTAATGCTGAAGAAGCCATATGATGATCAGCGATTCGTGGTGTCTTCATAATTAAAAACCGCATAAACTATAAACGATTTTAAATTTTAATACATTATTTTAATCTATAGAAATTTGAAGAAATTTTTTGAAATTTCACACTAGCTGTGCCCCTTAGACGATATGAGGAAATGTTTTATGAAGAATTTGTGGTGGAAATCTTTACAAAAAAGGAGGTTACAGAATACGGTTGACAAAATCCTAGTAACTGCTTACCAGGAACAAATGCTTTCAAGACAGACACTATTCTATTTTATCAACAGTGAAAAATTTTGAAGGAGGGCGTTTATGATACTTCTTTTTGGATATTCGCAACCCGAAATTATTACGACGCGTCGCCGTCGCCGTCGGTGGCGGGTCTTGTGATAAGTGCCATTGTCTTTTTTTTTCATTTTTGAATAACTAATATATGAAATGTGATGCCTTTAAGATCACAATACTCATAACGCCGTAAAAAAAGAAGAAATAAATTGTGTTGTTAAATTTTTTACGAAATTGTAATTCGCTAAATTCAGACTTTAACCTAAGAACTAAAGAAGCCATGTTCCAAGTATATAGAGTCTCTAGTCTTTTCAAGAGTCTCTTTTTTAATAGTTTACACTGTGTCCACTTGAGGTGTTACGGTTTCTCAGATCTTCTTCTTGTTCATCATTCAAAAGATGGGCCAGGTTGTGGGTAAAAACAATACCATAGTTTTCATACTACAAAAATGAGTAGGTACTAAGTTCTTGTTCTCCACGTACAGACTGCAGTTCCTCTTCGTTATTTTGAGACACACACTATACTACTTGTATCCATAATTTGCTTCTCAATTTCATATTACAATTGGATTTTGCTTACACAAACAACTTCTCTCTTTCAAATGACCACCCATTACGCTATGATTTATTGTCAAAGCTTTCAAAGAAACGAATACAAGTATTTTTCTATTCTTAACTCAATTCGCATCATATTCGGCATAAATTGTCTGATGGATTTATTTTTACATATCACTTATTTTTCCCTGCTTACATTTGTACTCATAAATTTTTTTCTTTCTATTTCAGGCTTCAATGGACTTACCACCAGATAAAGCGAAACTTTTAAAAAACTACGACGACGAAAAGAAATGGGATATCATATGTGATCAGGTAAGCTTAGGTCTAATGTCCAATTCATATCTTTTATTGATTTGTTGAGCAAACACCATGAAATTTAACTGCACGGCGCGGCGGGCGCGGCGGACAGCCGACGGGTGTATGCCTTACAAATAAATCCTATTTGCTGTGTTATTCGACTTGAAAATGAACCTAAGACAGGCGATTATGTAAAAGGAAACCGGCAACGACGATGTCGCGACAAGTTTTCTTTTTCTTTTTGTAATTTTATTTTTTATTTTTTATTTTTTGCTCATGTCCACAAAGTAAGAGATTTTTGTCTACAAAACCACTGTGTAAGTACTTTTCGTGCTCTGGATTTGTGCTTTGTTTACTTTCGGAAGAAGACATTGCCAAAAGGAAGAAAGAGAGAAGAAAAACCAACGACAATGGCGACTTAAAAGTTGACTTCGGCGACAAAATTTACGGCCCCATGCATATACACATAGAAGTTGTGTGGGTGGTTTTAAATGCAAATGCATTGCATTTCTCTGCCATTAATTTGTAGAAAAAAGTTTTTGTCAAGGTTCTCTATTACAAGTTTTTAAGAAGTAAAGGGTCTGCGAACAATAAAGTTAAATAATGTGGATGTCTGAAGAAGCTAGTGAAACAAGAAAACAAAGAAAAAATGCGACGGATAGTTCTATGCTCCCTGGCAGAAGAGTTGAGCATTTAAGGGCAATCATTTTTCTAAGACGTTTGAAAAATGGAAAATTTATACCTACTCAACTTTCTGCATATTGCGAATATTAGGCTTTTGATTTTGTAAAAAAAAGCAGAGCAGAATGGAACTAACAAAATTGCGGATTCTTTTCTTTTTTATTTTAAACGAAAATTGTGAATTTGAGGTTGGAAGTCAGTATGATAAATGTGAAATCGAACTTTATAAATTTTTTTTCATCGTATCTCGCGAATGAAGCAAAATTTTAGGTCCCTATTATGAGTAGCGACTAGCGAATCGAACGTTCGACTGCAAGCGAATGTTTTAGAGAAACTCATTTATTGGATTATTATCATTAAACTTCGTCCATTCTCTTATCTGACATACCTTAAACGTCAAAAAAAAAGTTTTCCACAAAGTTTTTGTTTCTACAAAAAAATACCTCAATAAATTTGAAGGGAAACTGTTTGTACAGAATACAACTTTTAATGGAATTGGCTAATTAAAAAATGATTTTTTTAAGGCGGTCATCCCATGTGACGACCTGTTTTCAGGGATACTTTTCTATGACTTGTAAATAAATAGATATAGCCTTAAGTTTACTAACATTTGTAAACATATATATCGACAGTATTAATATAAATTTTAAGCTAACAATAGGACAAAAGTTACAGTGTTCTGAACAGCCCCGCCTCGAAAAAGTGGACTTGCACTTCCTCTACGATTGCGGCTACTGGCTGATCAGAAAAAAAAAATTAATGGCATTTTATTCAGTAGGCTGAAGTGCATGGAATGAATTATTATTAAATGAATATACCAAAGATTTGATATTTGGTAGACATTTGAAGAAATCATTGCAAATTTTTGGTTTTTGCTACAAAAAAAAAAAAAAACAAAGTTTTGGGAATTTTTGATTGATTCATTTCAATTGCTTTGAAGTTTGAAGTCATTCAGTCAAGCCGTTTTTGAGATACGATGGAGGGATGTTTGAAAAGACAGTTTCGAGAAAAACGCGTCTAAAGTTTCAGGTCCGTTTAAGACTATGAAGCTACTAGCTGACCCGGGCACGCGTTGGTGTGGCTAAGTTAAAAAAATAATTTCTTTTATAGAAATCCTAATTTACCAATTGAAAACCACATTATACTTTAGAATTAACAACATGTGGTGCTATTGAATTCTAGCTTTGTATCTTATATGACACGTTTGTAGGTTAAACATAGCAGCGCCATCTATTGATTACCTACTCAATCCAGTCAACAGATATCGCCACCTATTAAAGTCATTTGAAGCTAACAGGTTTATTGTTAATGTTAAATGACACGTTCGTAGGTTTAAGCTTTGAGCTTGTTTATCTAGAGGAACCATGCTAGCTTGCGTTAAGTTTTCGATAGGTGTCACCAGGTAAATAAAATCGACATTGAGCAATAGTTTTTTTTGTGCATTTCTCCATACCCATGACTTTTTTTCTGTGTCCTTTTTGCGCTGCCTTTTTTAAGTGTGGAGAGCATTCCACAAATGTCGATTTTATTTACCTGGTGACACCTATCGACGACTGAACCTAAGCTTGCATGGAGCCCCTATGTATACAAACTCAATGGTTCAACTTAGCTGCGCCATCTATTTTTTTTTTTTACTAATTCAACAAGTCAACAGATAACCTTATCTATAAAAAACGTTTGGAGCTTACAGATAATTGTGAATGTTAAACAAATAATTTGTAATAAAATAATAATGCGACTATTTAGTAAGATGTAAGCTATTTTATCTTTCATGTTGGACCAAACTGCACACTGTGTGCAAATTTCATTGAAATCGGTTTAGTAGTTTAGGAGTTTTTCGCGAATAACAGCGTAGCACTTAATTTACATATACTAAGAAGATGAAACATCTTCCAACTGCTGTATCTTTTAAACTGTTTCAAAAAAAAAAAAAAACGACAAAATTTCCTTCAAAATTTTACGATGAAAATTGACCGACATTATGGGCACTTGATCACAGCAATTTATTGTCAATTTTCATCCCTCATGTACTGAGATTGTTTTTTCATCATAATAGATCTAAAAAACTGTATGTGTTTTTTTTTTAACATTCGCCATCACATTGTGTTTTGTATCTAGCATTAGTCACCCACTGCTCTAGAAAGTTCTAAGTTTTGAATTAAAAGTGAAGCAGATTTGCAAAAACCAAGAGAAAAACTCGGGTACTGTTCCCCTTTTAAGGCTGTTCCAGGCAAATATTTTTTATTAAGAAGTGAATAGTTGTCAAATTGGCACAGCTCAAAAAATGTAAATTCACCGATGTTTTTTCTGTTCTTTTTTTTATTTCAATGTTGGCACTCGTTCAGTAAAATGGGGAGTGTTCGCACACATCGTTAATTTAAGAGGAGCAATCATGGGCCATGCCTCGTATGATTATTATTAAAATCTGGACCTTCATGGCTTAGAATAGGTTCACAATTTAGTAATGTACCGTTTTAAAGAAGCGTGCTTTTCAAAGGCATAAACATTTATGTTGGCTGCACTGCAATTTATTTGAAATTTCAGATTTATTCCGAAAAACATGGTTCTGTCCACAGACCAAGTAACCTCGACCAGGAACACACGTTACCATTTTTTTGTCGGTTGGTTTGAAATCAATTTGAAAAAGTGACCGTGTTTTCGACATTTATGGGTTTTTATGAGTTGAGAATGTTGAAAAATTCAGTCGTTATAGATTCCTATGATCAATGAGTTTTTCGTTCCTGAATAAAATCGCCTTGATGTGGAAGAGCTGTTGTTTCAACATGGCGGTGCAACAGATCACACAGCGCGTGTTACAATTGGTTGAAGTCATCGTTTGGTGAGCGTGATTTTGAACTCTAATTTGGCTTCAAAGACTGTGTGTTTTAAAACTACTCGATTATTTTCCATGTGACCAGTACCTCACAAAGGTCTACATTAATGAACCACAGTTGAGTGACGCTTGGAAAATAACGTTCGCATCTCATATACGAACCCAAATGATACAAAGATTGATCGAAAATGGTATCTACCTAAAGATTGGGCTAAATCCCAGCAAGCCACACTGGCCATATGCCAGAAATTGCATCCAATCAGAAAAGGCAATAAATACAATTCATCTTTATTCTACATCATTTTGTATTCATAGTTCTATCCATACCTTTGTAAAATGCCCTTAAGCTAGAATCTTTATTGACAGATTGTTCTTAAAGTGCTTGTGACTTCTTTGTTCAATTCATGCAGAAATGGTGAATATGTCCTATTTTAACACTTCCTTCTTATTTTACTTCTGTGGTATGTCTTTCTTCTTTTTTTATCTGAGCTAAGAAAATTGATAGTTTTTATATTTTGTGCTTTTAAGTGTTTATTTGTGTATTGTCCAGCAGAATATTGCAAAAGATACCTCACCATTTTTAAATTGTTTCACATTAAAGGTCGCCTTGTAGTGAGTAAAGTTCATTTTCTCGCACATGCAACAAGCATATCAAATTTAATTTCGAAAACTTGATCATTCGCAACAGTGCTTTCATCCGAAATTTTCAATAAATCACAGCAACTCATGAGGTCCTTAATATATTCTTCTCGCTTAGACGGGGGAATTCTTCCAATTAATGGATTAATTGACACTACGCTATCTGGAATCAAATAATAGCATTTGTTGCAGTATATAGGAAAATAAAATTAGAACTTCTTGAAAATTACCTTCAAAATTTTGCTTTCCTTTAAGCAAATAATCAAAATTTTTGATTTCCACTTTTATGTCGCGAAACCTCAACTCCTCAAGTAGCTTTTTATATTCTACTTGAGCATTTGGATTGTTTTTGGTGTTTGGTATGAATTCTGTAATGTCTTTCAAATACTCCGTCCATTTGGGGTTCATTGCTACAGTTTCGTAACAGTCGAAGACAGCACAGTAAATAGGGAATGCAATAAGAAAGTCTCCATTGTCCGCCATCATATTAAAGATGTTACTGAAAGCTTTTCTGAAAACATACGAATTGAATAGTGGGGTTATTCAAACAAGATTTTCTATGCAAGCAGTGTAGTGAGGGTGAAGTCGTTGACTATAGTTTTTGTAATAAAGAATCACCTCATTCAACAAATTGGTAGAATAGCTTAGGTACGGTCCTTACGTCTTAGCACACATATGTTACGTTGGATTAGGTGCAGTACCAACTAGCATCCCCGCACTCGGATCACAAAGGATCATTTGTGTTCTCTGGGATAGTGTCCGGGGTGGTAAAGGAATGTGGGAGTCCATAGGAGGGGGGAGGGGGTGGTTGGTGGTAACAGGGTTATTAGGAATAAAGAGCCTCACTAGATCATCTCAAAAAAATTAATCTAAATAGGGTGGCGCAACAGAGCGAGCAGCCCCAGGCCCTAGCACATTTTTCACTACCATGCCTTGTGAGGGAACGGAGGGGACCTACAACTTTCTGCCGGTTCCGAACGGTTAATCGAAAAAGCACTTTTCTTGGCAATGAATTTACTAACGGAGGACTTGCCAATTCCTCGCGAAAGGCGATACCCGAAAAATGTTGCCCCTGTTGGGATTCTTGGTTAACAGACAAACATGCTAACCACCACGCCACGAATACCACACTGGATCATCTTAATCCTTAGATAAATTTTGGGATGTTGTTCAGTGGCAGGTTTGAGATGTTCATCGAAGAAATGTTCTCCGAGGGCTGTCGGATGTCATCATGCTCATCATGTGTATCAACGTAGAGTCGGGGTGTGCTAAGCTATAGAGTAAGAATTCAGTTTTTTTCTTGGAAATGTTTGGTCATCGGTTCCTGAAAACTTCTAATGATGATCACTTTTTATTGGCAGTTTTTAGAAATCTGTGGTGAATTCTGTTGTTTGAATACAAAGGTGTTGGCCTCGTTCCAGTGCTTACACGGTTTTGGCCGTTTGCCTTTTTATTGCCAATTCTGATACAGTTTCCTGGAACCCAAGCTTTAGTTAGAGTGTTCGTTGCGTTTCACAGTCTCAAATTACTACGATAGCTTTCTACCAATTTAGATTTCACATACCCATGTGCACTGACTACTAAAAATATAATCCATTAAATATTTAGGTTGTTGACATAGCTGGAAATGGTTTTTGTTATTTTGACAAATGAGAAATGTCGGGTGCTTTGTGAAAAAAAATACCCAATAAATATTTTTAACCATCGCTGCTTTCTGATTTTCTGTCTTTTCAAAACTAGTTATGACAGCCTTATGAGTGCTATTTAAGTGAGACTCAAACATTACTATCAGACTAAGAGGAACATATTTCGTCTTGTCCATTCTGATGGTTTTTGGTACTCTTTTTATTCATATACTCACTCATGATCGTTTACCCAATTTAAACAGCAGAATGAAGTCACATGATGAAACTGTTCACGAAACTCCATAGGCAAACTTTCAGTCCTTATATCCAACACATCGAATTGAACATTATCATACAGCAGGCAGTAATTTTTTCTTGAGTACTCAACCATTGGCTCTGACAAATCTATTCCAACAATTTTTGAAGAAGTTTTTAGTAGTTTTGGATAAACAAATTCCATTAGAACATCTCCTGTTCCACAGCCAATGTCTACTAAAGAGTCCTTGCCATCCGTACGGATTCTTATGTAGTCAAAAAATTCTTCGACTATTTTCTTACAAGCTTCTCGTTGAACTTCATTTGCTCTTGAATACAGTTGCGGTTCGTACATAGTAAAAAAAAAATTTAACTACAAACACAAATACTCTTTGCTCACTGGTTTTCGATTAATTACTGGAAAGCTTGAACAGTGCTTGTTGCTGTAGTACCTCGATTTGTGAATAGGTTCAAAGCATTAACTTTGGTATGCGTTCGCAGATGTTGTCGCAATCTAATTAAAGTCAAATTCGCCCTAGGTTTGTGTTTTTATCTATCGGTAGAGACACATTATTTTATTTAGTTTTCAACCAAAGGCATATTTGGGAAAAGGGGTTTATTTGTTCGTGTGTTTTAGTTTAAAATTTATTGTTCCCGGAATAGTAAAGTGACGTTTATCAGAGATTTCCCTTAGGGAAATTTATTTTTGCTGCTTATTGACAAGCAACTTCATACATTTATTTAGAAAGTTGATGTTTTTATTTTCCTGGAGAAGCAAATTTAAAGTGTGGCTTGCATATTTCACTGTTGTTAGATTAGATTCTATCACCACAGACATGTAAAATAGCGTGTTTAATGGCCGGTTAAATGGCTCGGAGAGATGCCAAGCAAATGTAAGTTATTTGCATTAAATTTGGACGACAAGCACATTACGATAAATTGATTGCAGGGCCAGATTTGTGGACAAAACTCATTAAAACAGTAAACAAGGATCGTTTCATCGATTTGGTTTTGGATAAATAAAGTAGAGTTCTTGTCGAGGAGTTAAAAACGTAAGCGTAAATTTGTCTGGACTCAAGAAGGCCCATTTATGTTTTATTGAAAAACTTTTGCGTCATTTCAGCATACTAATATTTTTCAACCACGCAAAATCTTCTAGTGGATCGCAAAATTGAAGAAAGTGCTCGGAGCACAGTCACGAGATCAACGACTTGTCAATTGTTGGAGTCCCCACTTGCAATACAACTAACCATCAACAAACATAAAGCTAATTTTTATGTTTACTTGATAATAAAAAAACAAAAATTTGTTTTGGAATTTTCAACCACTACTGGTTTTATTACTGTCACTTCTTATTGGTTTGGTTGTATTTAAGTAGGTTTAAAATATAATTAATTTTTATTTCTTGCAAACACGCTACTTCTGCGACCACGATTGAGTTCAAATTCGCGTCTCTTTGATTGCACGTATTGACGAGTGCATATGAGATTAGGGTACTCCAGGTGCCTTTGCCGATGTGGTTGTTAAAAGTACGGGCAGTACGCATACCCTGCAAGAACAGGGTCTTCTTGCTGGTTGTCGACTGATTAGCCTTCAGGATGCACTCACGGGCCTTTTCGGTTTCGTGCAATGCACACAGTCAAAAGACGCAAGTCATTGGTGACCGTGCCAAAAATCCACGGTTGAGTCGGCTGATACGCTGTAAAGACATTGGGGGCCGATTGGTTTTGCGCATAAACAAATGTTTTAGAACAATTCTGTTGAACTAGTACTAGTCACTGAATTTACAGAAATCACTGAAGTCACTGAATTTAAAAAATCAAAAATTTCTTTTATTTTGTAATTTGACACATTTCTTGATTATTCCGTCGCTAAACCACCCTCATCGATAGAATAAACTAGCAGACGTCAGTTAACAAAAATTTTCCTTTATTAATAGCAATTTCCACTTAGTCCATGGAATATGGCTTAACCCTTCGCTACTCCACGTTTATTAATACGGTTGTAAACATTTAAATTCCCCACTAATTTTCAGGAGGAGATATTAATTTAAAATTGTTGTATTTACACGAATAAAACGAAATATATATTTTAGGCAAGTTGGCTCTTCATGAAACTTTATGCGGGAGTCTGCAATTTGCACTATGTTTTGTTTTTATTATCTGGAAAGAAAAAAAGCCTATTGCTTTATTTATTGAACTCTATTTTAAAACATCTTTTGATTTAGCCTTTTTGTCTGATCTCAAATACGAATGTAAATTGGTCTATTTATCGTTTGGTCTAGACCAGTGTTTTTGAATCTTTTTGATTACGCGACCCCCTTACAGGTTGAAATATTCTGGCGACCCCCTGTCGTCATAGCAAAAGAATAATTTAACGAAAAAACTGCATACGCTAGGTAATGATTTTTTGCTACTTTGGTTCATTTATCTATTATTTACGCGGGCGTATTTGCGTCGTCGTTTCGGCGGCAAAAGGGGCCACGCGCATGCCACCCACTTACTTGAACATGTTCAAATGTTCATGAACAGGCAATGTGTTCAAGCAGAACAAGAAATCGAAAAATTAAAGAACAGCCAACATTTTGTTTGGCAGTTTGACGAATCTACAGATGTTTCTGACTGTGCATACAGTTTGTGGTATTTGGGCGCTTTGAAGCAGATGACAGTCACAGATGAAATCTTATTTTGCAAAGCACTTCCTGCAAACACTACTGGCCAATGTTTGTAGAATATATTTTTGGAAATCACTTGCAACTACGATATTGATTGGAAAAAATTTATAATGTTTATAACAATGGCGCTAAAGCTATGACTGGAAAAAGTAGCGGACTCAATGCAAACTTAAAAGCGATAAGCCGAATATATCCTGGACACACTGTTTTCTCCATCGACAGACTCTAGCTGCTAAGGCAGTACCTTCTGATTTAAATAACGTGGTCATGGAGGTATTAAAAAAATGTGAATTCTATTAAAGGCAAAGCTTTGCAAACCCGGCTATTCAGAATCGTTTGTGAAGATATGGAGCTATCCAAAGAAAAGGTATATTAGCAAGTGTTCTGGAACTGAGAGCCGAATTATTAATGTTCTTACAAAATGCAAAATGTGAATATGCGTATCGTTTTCTGATCCTATTTGGCTCTTGAAATTAGCATTTTCGGCAGATCTTTTAAGCCACCTTAACAATTAAAACAAGAACCTTCAAGAAAGAAAAGAAAATGTATTAACTGCCAAAGATAAAGTAATAGTATTTCACGTAAAAGCCTCTCTCACACCAATATGTTTGAGTCTTTTCCAAGTGTTCAGAAGATTGTTGAAGATAATCCAACAGGCTAAAGTTTTGCAGTATCCGCTCGCATTCCTTGTATGATACAGAGCTTGCATAATTTACAATCGAAGTTTTCGACATACTTTCCGGATTTGCACTCTGAAGCTGACAACTGACTTTTTTTTTTGACAAATTGACTGATGTCACCACAAAATCGAAAGAATGTCTTTGGATGAAAAGAAAACTCGGAAATTCAGAGCTGTCAAGTGTCAAGGGAAGCTCTTAAATCAATGGTGCCATTCGCCACTTCATACCTGTGTAAACTGACATTTTCTTCAATGGTAGATATTAAAATTAAGAAAAGGAATAGGCTGCAACTAGAAAATGATTTAATTATTATTAACGTTTCAAAAATAACACCACAGTTTAATAAACTTTTGAAAAACAAACAAGCGCATCCATCTCACTAAAATTGTGTTTTTGTTGTTATAAAAACTTTACTTTTTCTTTTAGCCGGCGGCGGCGCGGCGGCGACCACCGGAGTAAGGCTTCGCGACCCCTTTAGAGGCCACAGATTGAAAAACACTGGTCTTGACAAAATGTTCTGCAATCCAAATTTATTGTTGATATTGTTTAAAATTGGGTTTATTTGGTCCCACACGCAATCAGCATTTGATACTCAAATATGTAAGTTTGCTCATTGGGATCGAAATTTTCATCGGAAACATTTATCGGTTCAAAACAATCAATGAGGTCTTTTATAAATTCTCCACGTTGAAAAAGTGGAATCCTCCGAACAAAAGGATTGACTGACTCTATCATTGCTGGAATTCAAAAACATAAGAAAACATTAATTATACAAATATATTTTTATCAACTACCTTCAAATGTTTTCCTTCCTTTAAATAAATGAGCGAAATTTTTGAATTCTATTCTTATGTCCCGAAAACTTAAAGCTTCCAATAGCATGGTGTATTCTTGGTAAACATTGGTACTGTTTTGGGTAGTAGGTACGAAGGTTGTCATATCTTTCATGTACTCCATCCATTTGGGATTTAAGGCAAGTGTTTGGTAGTGAGCAAAGAGAGCACATTTATTAATGAATGCAACCAGACAATCTCCATTGTCTGACATCATATCAAAGATATTGCTAAAAACTTTCCTGAAAACAGAAATAATTTTTATTTACAAATTATGTTAAACAAAATAGGTGTCGATCATTAGTGTTGGTGCCGTCTAAGTGACTGTACTTAGAAAAAAGCTTTGATACTGAGAGAGACAGAGGCCCAACTTCGTGTGTAAAACTATGAATTGTGGTTTTGGTCTTGGAAAAAGCACTTTGTTTCACAGCAAACAACTGTTTCATTCAAAATAATGCGTAAAACATAGAATGTTGACGCAGGTGTAATCGATTTGCTTACAATGGAGTTTTTTGTTAATATGTATCAAAAACATTAAATATAGACTTTATGACGTCTTTTTACTGAAATTATACTGACGACTGTGATGCGATTTGTTTCAGTTTAATTTTTTTTTTTAATATTTGCCACATACTTACTTACTTGTGATTTTCTACCCAATGTAAACAGTAAAATGACACCACATGATCAAATTGCTCACGAAACTCCATTGGTAAATCCTCAGTCAATATATCCAAAACCTTAAAATTAAGGTTCTCATACTTCGAGGAGTGCATTTTTGTTGAGTATTCAATCATTGGCACTGATATGTCTATTCCGACTATTTTTGAACAAGTCTTTGGTAGTTTTGGATAAACGAGATCCATGAAAATATCTGCTGTTCCACAGCCAATATCGACTATAGAATCCTTGCCGTCCGGACGGATTTTTAAGTAATCAAAAAACTCATCGATAATTTTTTTCGAACCGTCGCTTTGCATTTGACTTGCTTTTGAATATAGTTCTGGGTCATTCATTTTATTGAACGAATTAATACAAATTGCCGAAAGAATTCTTCCAACCTCACTCACTGGTTTCTGATCACAACAGAGAAAGCTCTATCAAAGTCTGGTGTTTTATATGTCAATGCCCAAAAAGGGAGGTAAAAGGCAATAGCTTTTATCAACCCAAAATCTTATGAAGAATGCTTAAATTTGAAATTACTACTTCTCAAAAAAGCTGTAAGAAGGTATGGAAAGGGTTTTGCTTGTGAATATCTTCTCGAAACACTAATAAAATTTTCGTATAGTTTTATTCTTCTTAATGATCAGACCCTTTTATTTCATTGAATTTTCGACTTTTATTCGTTAACTACCACTTTGAAATTTTCATTGGATTGATTGTCGCCAGTTTATCGTAAATTTGTCATGAAAACAAAAAAAGTGTCGTTCTTCGCTTAGAAGAAAATCGTGTGTACTGCTAATTCAGCGATTAGGTTAGCACTAATACCCCTTGAAACCCGTCAAATCGATCTCAATCGAAGAACTGAGTAAACCATTGATTTTTCGTAGACTATTCATAGACGCTTCAAGTCAGCACTTTTAGCCCCAGTAAGAGTGTCCGTTCCATCAGAAAAATAAAATTGTTTTTCAAGTGGTATCGCCATTCGCAATTTTGCCGAGGGTAGTCACTGTGATGAAAAGCACTCTCTTACTTTTTCCGGGATCTTAGTTCGGGATCGACATACAATTGTAGGGCCTTGCAATGCGTTAGCCCTCTAGGTATTTCATAGCTTTTTTATCTTTAAACAAATTTAATTAAAAATGAGAGAAAAATATAAAAAATAAAATAAATAATAGTTCTTACGAAACTTCTTCAATTTCTGTTTGGTTTTTGTAAAAATTGTATGACTTCAGAAAGACGTGATTTGAATTTTTTTCAGAAAATGTTTTTATAATACTCAAGAGTACTGAAAAGGCTTTGAAAGGCATCTTTTATGCGAACAAAGACAAGTGAGAATTAGAATGCGAAGATAAGTTTTGCAATCGTGCAAGTAAAATTTTGAGATAGCAATAAAACATGACGAGGTTAGAGAATACATACGAAGAAAGTGGGCCCTGCTAGTCTTACTGACTGTCCGTCTGTCTGTCTCTATGTCTGTCCATTCCGTATATGTTCCGTATATTCCTAAAAACATGTTCGATTAAATGTAAGTCTGCAATTTTGCTCAAGGAAAACTCATAATAGCTTTTAAAATTCCGGGCGAACAAAAATGTTCCTGGAGAAAAGCTGTTCACGTGAAGCTCATAATAAGGCTGGGAAATCTTTTGCTTGGCTAAAATTACTAAGAACTTATCCAGATAATGTCTTTTTCAAAGAGAAATATCTTGCTGTAAATAATCAATACAAAGAGCTTCTAAGCCTTCAACACCAAACATACTCAAGAAAACTGGCGGAAGACCTCGCTGATTGCAGAAACGCTGCGGAATTTTGGAAAATTGTTAGGAAAATTAGTAAAAAACAAAACAAACTAGTAACAAAAACCCATTGAAATCTACGATCTTGCAAATCACTTTAAAATGTTAACAAAAAACAGTCTTTCTTCAACTTTCCAACTTGCCAAACCTTTATATGATATTGAAGAATTGGACGCTAGTTTTTCCTGTGAAGAAGTTCAATTTGTATTGAAGGAACTCCAAAACAACAAGCCTCGAGAAACAAACGACATACCTCAAGAATTATGTAAAATACTAACCCCAATTTTCATTGAAACTCTAACAAAAGCCTTAAACCAAGCGTAAGATTCAGCATATCTACCACACTACTTTAAAGAAGCCATCATTTGCCCAATTTTTAAAAAAGGTGACAAGGAAGTGGCCGCAAACTATAGAGGGATACCACTATTGAATTCATCAATGAAAATTTTCACAAAACTTCTGTCCAAACGGCTCAATGATTGGGTTCATAACAACAACTTACTGAGCGAGTCACAAGCTGGTTTTCGAAAGAATTACTCGACAATCGACCAAATCTATTCGCTTACCATTATAGCTCAAATCTTCATTGGATCCAAAAGAAAACTCTACGGATTTTTCGTTGATTTCTAGTCGGCCTTCGATACTATAGACAGGAATGCACTTATGTTGAAACTGTATAATGAAGGAGTATCGTCAAAGTTTGTAAATGTTTTGGAGCATCTTTATAGCTCAACATCTTCTGCAGTCACTTTTGGAAGCAAAGTATCCGAGCAATTCGAAGTAAAAATAGGTCTAAGGTAGGGATGTAATTTGAGTCCCCTATTATTTCCCAAATTTATTGATGACTTAGAAAAGATTTTGCAAAGTGGAGTTCGTGTTTCAGCAAATCTTTTCTTATGTTTGCGGACGACATTGTGGTGCTAGCAGAGTCGCCTGGTAGTCTCCAGCTAATGATCAATAGGTTGTCTGAGTACTGCGACAAGTAGAGTCTCCAGGTAAACCTAGATAAGTCCAAAATTATGATTTTCCGTAACGGTGGAGGCCGAAACTGCCGCACTGAAACCTGGAAATTTGGAACCCAAAGCATTGATGTTGTAAATGAATACGACTATCTTGGTATGTGGAAATGTGGATATCTAGGAACTTGAACTGGAAAAGCCACATGCTTGATAAATTGGCAAATAAAGAGAAAAAAATTAAAGCGAAACTAAATTATTGTAACTTTTATGAAATAAAAATCATTTGAAAACTAAAACTAAACTAATTGAAAGGAGTAGTTCTCGATTTGAGAGTAAATCTATCGAATTTCAATAAAAAACGCTATTAGCACACAATCCCAAGTTCGTGAAATCCAGTCGTGTATTTTTTTTTTATCTGAGGATACTGATAGTGGCTGAACAAAAGATGTTAAAAAGTCTTGACATCTGAAATCTTTGGGTCCAAAAAGTGTTTCTTTTCTTCGCTTATGAACGAGTTTCTTCGCAACTTCATTTGGTAATATAGTGTAGGCTGTATATATTTAAGGCAAGCGTAATGTGTTATTGAAGTGAATTTTTTTTTAACATCATGTGATTTGAGATTTCGATGAAACGAAAAAGCGACACAAAAATAGAAAATATTAGTAAGTAGGATTCAGTCTGCGGGAGAATGATGTAGAATACAAGTATTTCCTTTACTTCGTCTCCTCTTTATTCGGAAGTCGCCTTATCTTTTGTTTAGTTTCTATCGTGTTGGAACTGCGCATGCGCACATACTATTTTTTTTAATTATAATTTTGTTTTTAGTTTGTGGAATGAGAAAAAATTTAGAGCTTTATTTATTAAACTCTTTTCTAAGGCATTTGGTGATTTTGACTTTGTATTTGGACAACACGAATGTAAAGCAACCTATCCAATCTTTTTGCCAAGACAAATCGTTCCGAAATCTAAAGTCTTAATACTGAATACCAATCTAAAGCTAAGGGTGACATTGTTTGAAATCGTGTTTTATTTTTTCCCACACACAATGAGCATTTTATACTCAAGTCGGTAAGTTATCTCATTGGGATCGAAATTTTTATCGGAATCTTTTAACGGTTCAAAACAATCAATGAAATCTTTCATAAATTCTGCTTGTTTGGGAGCTTAAATGAAATCATACAAAAATATCAACTACCTACCTTCAAATAATTTTCTTCCTTTAAACAAACGAGTAAAATCTTTGAACTCCATTCTTATGTCCCGAAACCTTAAAGCTTCCAATAGCATGCTGTATTCTTGGTAAACATTGGTATTGTTTTGGGTGTTAGGTACGAAGGCTATCATGTCTTTCATGTACTCCATCCATTTGGGATTTGACGCAAGTGTTTGGTAGTGATTAAAGATAACACAGTCACTTACGAATGCAATCAGACAGTCTCCATTGTCTGCCATCATATCATAGATATTGCTAAAAGCTTGCCTGAAAGCAGATATGAATCGATTATTTAAAGTCATTTGAAAAAATTTTATTTCAAAATTTAAATGTCGGTTGTTAGTTTGAGTTCTGACTAAGTGTTTATTCAGTCAGTTGACGAGAGTGATACTCTGAGAGATTGGAAAATTTAGCCTGTTACAAAAAGTCGCTTTTTCAAGAATGAATATTGGTTTTGGTCTTGAAAGACGCAGGTAGGCCTAGAGCAACCAATTGTTTCATTTTTAACTGTGAAGTATACATTATTGACGTAGCTGAAATGTATTACCTCATGTTGATCATATTTCAAGTTTACTGTGCTCAAATGGAATTTTTGTTATTATCACAATAAGGTCAATGAGCTTTATGAAGTGTTTTGACGTCATTTTACTTAATTTACATTGACTCGACGCCACGGTTGGTAACTGCTGTGCATGCGCTACCAATTTCAATTTTTAAATATTCACAACCAATCTCACTTAATTGTGATTTTTTCCCCAATGCAAACAGTAAAACGACATCACATGATCAAACTGCTCACGATACTCCATTGGTAAGTTCTCAGTCGTTATATCCAAAACCTGGAAGCTAATATTCTCATGCTTCCACATTTTTGTTGAGTATTCAACCATTGGAACTGATATGTCTATTCCGACTATTTTGGTACAAGTCTTCGGCAGTTTTGGATAAACGAGTTCCATGAACACATTTGCTGTTCCACAGCCAATATCAATTACAGAATCCTTGCCGTCTGGACGGAGTTTCAAATAGTCAAAAAATTCATCGAGAATTATTTTCGAACCAGCTTTTTGCATTCCACTGATCTTATAATACAGTTCTGGGTCATTCATTTTGTTGAATAGATAAAAAAACGACTTCACAAAATGCGGGGAAGAAAAATTCTTCCAACTTCACTCACTGGTTTCTGATCACAACAGGGAAAGCTCCGTCAAAGTGGAGTGTTTTATATGTCAAAGCCCGCACATGTGTATAGTACAAGTACCTCTACGTAATAGCTTTTATCATGTCAAAATCTTATGGAAAATGCTTGACATTGAAATTTCTACCTCTTGAAAATAAAAGCTATAAAACTGTATAAGAAATTAAGAAGGTTTTCCGTATGATTTTAATTCATTAAAAAAGGGGTAGGCTTAGTTTGTATAAGCTTGTCATAAACGGCCTTGAAAGTTGCCCTTTAGTAAAGCTTTAACCCTTAACATGAAGCTACTGTCTGTGAATCTCTTCTCGAATCGTTCCTAAACTATAGAATTTCCATATATGATTTTGATGTTCTTATGATACTCGTAAAATGATAAAATTTTTTAATTTTATTAAATTACAACAATAAAATAGTAAGTGAACCATTGTAAAATAAAAAAATGCTCTGTGTTCCTCGCTTCTATAAAGAGGCGTCATGAACAGCCTTCAAAATTTACTCTAAAAGCTTTAACTTCTCAAATTGTACAAGGGAAAGGGAACTTATCGGTTTGTCAATCAGCATCAATTTGTGTCCGTTAATTGAACGAATTCATGTTGCTTCATGGGCGTGACCCCTGAGACAATTTGTTTCTGATTTGATAATATTTTGCTGGTCTGAGGAAAAAAAATTTACCCAAAATGAATTATCATGGCACCGATTCCGAGAAACAATGCGAAACACATTAAAATTTATGAGATGTGAATGTCGGGAAAGGTGATTTCTAATCCAAGAAGGGACTAAATTATAACAGGACGCATTTTCGATAATAGAGCTTAATTTTAAACTTAAATTTTAATTGGTTCCACTTTTCATTGAGATGTGTCATTGAATCACCAGTGGACATTTTTTCGAGAGTCTTCCTGTCAGTCATAGCAAATCTGTGGTCTTTCAAGAGGTTTAAGAGTTGACGAGCTAGCATTTTGTTTCGTGAATTTGGAAGAAGGAGGGGGGGGGGCTATTGCAATTGTATGGTTATTGGAAAGGGAGGTAGACTCTTCTTTTTTGTTAACAGCCCAGGCCATACAAACTCAATCCAATTGATCTAGAAAAGGTGATACTTAAATCCTGCAGTTGTGAGGGATGAGAACTAAGTTGACTGTTGACAACAACAGCAAAATTTTAGTCAGAAAAGATCTCAACATAATTTATATCAGCATCGTTTTTTGGCAAAAATCAATTGCATAGGAGCAAGGAGCTGAGAGGGTGGATCTCATAGATAGCACCGTGTAATCATCGTAGGCTTAGACGGTAGATTCATCGAGCTCTTCATGAAGAGATTCAGCCAGCAAGCATAGAAGAGGTGCTAGACCGTCTAATAATCCGTGTCTGGAATCAAATTACTATTTCCAAGAATTGTTTAAATTAACAGCACCAATGATATCTCTAAGGTTCTCTGGCACATTGGGAAGTAAAACTACTCTCGAAGGACTTGCTAATTCCACGAGAAAGGCAATACCCGTGGAGAAATAATTGAATATTTCTGAAACTCGAGCTTCAGACTTCCACGAAACAACCCGACGAACTATTTACTCATTTTATTTATTTCTTTTGCATTGTATGGTCGTGGTACCCGTGGCGTGATGGTTAGCATGTCCACCTGCTAACCCAGAGGTTCGAAGTTCGAAGCCCAGCAGAGGCAAAAATGTTTTTCCACGGGTATCGCCTTTCGCGAGGAATTGGCAAGATTGGCAAGTCCTCCGTAAGTAAATTCATTGCCATGAAAAGTGCTTTCTCAATAAGCCGTTTGGAACCGGCAGAAAATTGTAGGTCCCCTCCATTCCCTCACAAGGCATGGTTGTGAGAAATCCGCTAGGCTCAAGGGCTCCTCGCTCTGTGGCGCCACCCTAGTTATTTACTTATTTCATTCTATGGTCGCGTTGCTGCAAAAACAAGTTTCTAATATGGTCTCATTTCATCTTCCCTTGATACACATGTTTTCTTCTGAGGTAAAATTATATTCGCAAAGATGTCTTCCGTATGTAAATATCGATAACTTTTTCCAGCGGTTTCAGAAGAAATTATGTTAAATTTTTTATAATCCGATTCTTGGTAAGTTTGCATAGGAGGGTTGGGTAATACGCCAGGAGAAAACTGCCAGATGAATTATTTTTCAGAAAAGGTATGAGTAAGTCTATAGCGTATTGTAGCACAGCTGGTATATAATACCATCAGCGCCTGGTGACCTGAAACCATCAAAAGATCCGCATCACATTTGATGACCTCAACATTTAGACCAGACGATGAAATGAACGAGCTTTGTCGAATGGGTTTATTTGATTCCCTTTTCTAAGAGTAGAATGTTTTCAACACAGTATTTGTGTTTCGGAGAAATGAGTTTTAAGCTTAAGACTGAGTTTCTGAGTTACTTTCGGCTCGCTTAAAGAACTGTTATATTTTATGAGTGGTTTACTTTGAGCCGTTTGCAAGATAATTTTTGTTGACCTTCTAACTAACCTCCTCCAGTTTTGAGTCCAGTAAAATTGTAATTTCGATGTCAGTGACCTAAATATGTTAAAGGCATCTGGTTTCTTTCTGTTGCATGTTATTGAGCAAGGTGTTTTTTTAAATTACACTTGTGGTTTTATTTACACTTGTATTTACGAACTACACGCCTGCACGTGTCATTCACTTCTTAATTTACGTCTACCCTTGTTAAAAATATACGCCTTAGGTCGAGAGCTCCAGTCGAAACCATACTTGCGTTACATCGATCGGACAGAGATTTATTCGAAAGAGTCTTACATTTGAGAATATACTTTGCATCTGTTAAATAGTGTCATGTTTTGTACTTCTCCTGTCTTCTAATCACATCTAAAGTTGAACTATTGCCAATATTGTTAAAACGGAAAACAGAACGAACAGTGGTCTGATGGAGATTTAAACCTAATCTTTCCACGTAATAGTCTCTGACACTCTCCTTTCAGCGTGGTATACCTCACGAGCAAACCACTAGTGTGAAGCAGTTAAGTAGGTAAGCTGTGAACCGCTTGAGCTCGCGATGCTCTTATCGCCAGAAAATGGAAGAAGAAGAAGTCTAACACTCTAACCTTCTCACAGTGGGTAGTTTTAATCGCAACACAAATGTGCATTTGATTTCAAAATATATTTGAAAAAAGTCAAAAGCAACTCATGTTCGACTCCATTCTATACAACTTATTTTAATAACTCGTTGATATTTACCAGTCGCAATTATCAACAAGTTGGTAAAAGTAATGTAATGAGTTTACCAATCCGCCTTCGGTGCAAAATGTCATATCATAAACACGAAACCCACATATATTTGTGTCCACTGTCCAATTTCAAACCAAGTCTACATGAGTAAATCCACGATGGATTGGTGAAACACGTAAAAAACTTATCATTTATCTGCATCTCTTATTTATTATAGATTGTTACCATACAATTTGTAGCCATGTCCTATTCCTTCCCGTTTTCGTTCAAATTAAACAGTATTTGTTGTATAAATCTCTTCAAACGGCAACCGCAAGTACCAATTACCTACATTCACCATCGTTCTGGAGACCGTAAAATAAAAAAAAATAAAAGAACAAAATGACTAAAGAAACCGCAGAGTGGCATCCTACGCACGAAAATAATGAATTACGTTGCCAAACCGGACCGCGGAGGCGAGGTGGTAGTATTATGGTGCGGCGTGTGGATTGGATACTATCCATCCACTTTTGGCATTTGCAATTTTTTTTAAAACTGAACTCCAGTGAACCGAAAATGTATGGTTAAGTGTTGTTTCACAGCTGTAGTTTTGCAGGTGAATTCTCCCAGTTCCATAGTATTTGTGACGAACGTTTTGTAAAATACCGTCTTAGTAAAAAACTGAGTGGATTCAATTGGTTAAAGGAAAAGAAAATTTCTGGAGACAACAGTTTGGTGTTTGTGCATATCTGCCAACAGTAATTGTATCAGAAATAAGAAGGAACTGCCATTTTGCGGCCGGATTTGAACAGATGAAGTCTTGTTTTACGTGAACACCTACCAAATATGGCTTAATTTCACGGCGAGCTTACTCACATATCGGATTTAAATTGAGTGCCAACCACCACCCTGCTGCCAGTTGCAATGGTGAACTTGTTGAGGCAAGTCCACCCCCTTGCTAAGGAGCGAAGCTGATCTACACCTCTTGCATTCAACGAAGAATGCCAATCGTTTCCGCATTTGGATAACCACAACCACCACGATACTCCCACAAAGGGGGCCTACCTCATAGATAGTCCAAGACAACGCCCCGCACCTCAAGCGCAGAACGTCGTCCAGGAGGGCCTATCTCCCGTGGTACCAGAGCTCAACGTCTGGTGAAGCCTCGCAACCCGAAGGTTACTTCCAGATGAGTACCCCAACACTCGAGGCCTGGCAACCTCAATGTACTTAGCCAGCCACTAGTCAAGGCAGAGACCAGCAGCTAGTTTGTTTGACTCAAGAGCCAAACGTAAGCCCCCTTCACCAAGGTGAAGCCCTCGGGGGGCCGGATCCGAACAGTGGTGCCCGTGGCTAGCAGCTTTGCATGTTACGTGGGCAGTTGAGCCTCTAATTCCAAATTTAATTTTTTTCCCACGAATGTCGCCGTCCGCGAAGAACTGTAAATTTTTCCGATAGTAATTTCACTATAAAGGAGCTTGCTTACTTATTTTAGGTTTCTACAGTATTAATAAGTTAAATTGTGGTGTCGAAACAGAACTTTGGGGCCTATCGCATTTTTGGGTCCTACAATTTTATACCGATTCCGAACGGCTAAGCTAGAAAGCGCTTTTCATGGCTGAGTGATTACCAATTTTTCGCGATATCAATAGAAAAAACAATAAGATGTTTCTGGGATTCAAATCTCGAACTACTCGCCACGGGCATCGCGATTTTAACAAGTTATGGTTGAGAGAAATGCGGCCATTCTCGAGGTTGTTACAACTTCCTATTTATTTCCGAACTGAAGTATTTCGTGGAATTATTACTTAGTATTTGTTTATTCCTCTCGAAAAGCGATTCCGTTGTTGACCTATTTTCAACCCTAACTTAACAGTCTAACGTTCACTACATAACAAAGCTCGGTAAACGTCGGTGCCTAACGCATTTCAAGTGGAATTTGCCAGAAATTGCAAAAGGCAATATCCGTGGAAAAGCAATTGGATGTGTCTTCGAACTGCCTCTAAACTGACAAAAATGTCAACCACCACGTCACCACATGTACGTCTAAACTAACTGCTGCTGAAATTCACCTCCGATTTTACTGCTCTGATTCTTATGATCGAAAAACTGGTTGCTTAACCAATTCGATGCTCGAACCTGATGAAATAAAGTCCATGGCCCGAATATATTTTTGCAGAGGCGCAATGGAACACAGCGAATTACATTAAGTACAACCGAAAGTCGAAAGCCAGCCAGAGGATATATCGACCCACGCATACAGTCACAGCAGGTTTGGCAATTGGTATACTATATGTTGTGATGAAGAATTGTGGGCTCTTTCATCAATACCAATCCATCTGCAGATGGAACAGTAAAATCGAATTCTTATCACCCAATGACGACGGTCGAATAGTCCAGATGTGGTGTTGTGTTACAACAGAAATGTTTGTAGGTATATCCTGTCAACCTGAGGGTTATGAAATCCACTTTAAAGTAACAGCAACCAACCACTTGATTTGACTTTTTATTGTTGGGGAAGTGATGATGTTGTGTTGACGAGGAGCAAATTCATATTTGCCGTTAGGCAGACTCCATTTGTGTTCACATATATAACTACTTATATATAAATTGATCGATTGGCGTGTTTATGATGGTTAAGGCAATAAGGATAGTTTTTAATGGACTGAGTGAGGAGTTTATTGGGTGTAAAGTTTCATAAGCCGGAAGGTTTACTTTGTATGCATGGAAAATGTACCATAGATTAGTGGTGAGGGTATAATACTATTGTAGTCTGCCTGGAGATAAGCACGTTGCATTAATACAGCTCTAGCGTGTCAAGGAGAAAATTGTGATTCTGAGATTACCTTACACTGCTAGCTCATTGTAATACTTTGCGGTTGTATTAAGTGTAAGCCTTACTGCATCTTTGATCCATCCGTTAAATTAATAGTGTCGAATTGTCCCGATACCCACTATTACAATCAGCTCTAAATTATGAAACGACATTAAATTTTTTGTTGATGGAAATCTGTGCTAGTCGGAAATAAGTGAACGGGAAGAAACTTGAAGAGGTTCTTATTCCCGTTTAGCTAAAAAGTAAAACAGCGTAATTATATTAGTGTAATGGCATGTGCTATTACTATATACACAGACTAAGGGTCACGCTCAAAACAGGGTTGGTCAATAAGTCTCTCAAAATGCACACAGCGAAAATTGTGTCGCCACCTTAAAATCATATTATTTTTTTTTATTTTCTGAAGGCACCCATGCAGATCAGGCAGATCTGTCAAACAGTTTTGTGGTGGCAGCCATTTTGTGAAGAAACATACGAGCATTTCCGTTGAAATTGAAAAAAAAAATTTCCAGTGCTCTTTTTTTTTGTGAAAAAAAGGACACAAAACAAAAAAAAACTTGGCCAATTTTATTTGGACTCTTAACCATGAATTGGGACTATTCAATCACATGTGACGCCGACCAAAAATGGTCTACAAAATCCGGAAGATCGGCGAGTGAAAGCTTTATGAGGCCACAGGCTATCACATGGATCAGCGATTTCCATTTTACTTAAATATTTCAGCATAAACAAGTTTTCTGCGTTTGCTCATAATCCACCGAAAACGCACACGTTTGACAACTTTAAATGTGTTTGGCGATGTTCCAAAAATTCGATTGAGTTTTTGCATCGCTTCGTAATCGTGGATGAAACCTGTGTTCACAACAAAGACATCAAAAACCAAGGAACAGTCAAAACAATGGACATCTCCTGGGGAATTGAAGTCGAGGTGGGTTTGTTTGCAAACATGGTCACGCGGCCTTATTTACATGGATTACCTCAAAATGGGTGATACTATAACCGGCAAATATTACCCACTGTTGATGGATCAATTTGAAGCAAAAACGGTGGCATTTGGAAAAGAAAAAAATTATTTTTTACCGGAAGCCCGCAGTCGCAATGGTAAAACTTCATGAGTTAGTCTACGAATCTTCCTTCAAACATAGATTCAGCACCCTGCAAGTGTTTTTTGTTTTTGAATAGGGTCGGTGATAAGAAATGTTGCTCGCATAATGGGGCTATCGCTAAAACAAACACTTATTTTAACGTGCTTGAGAATTGGTATTTTTTGGAGGGCATTCAATAAATTGGAGAGACATTGTTTTCGTGCAAAGTGTGTATTCAAAATTAAAATGTGTTTATGCCGAAAGGAGTGTTCCGTATACAAATTAACAACTCGCTGTTGATACGTTAAATTTTAATTGGTTCTGAACCAGGGAGCTGCAGTGAATGTCTCGTTTTATGAATCACTTATTCATTGCCTTAAGCTAGCCCTAAACGACGAACATGCTCGCCGAACACGATCATGCTCCCCGTATTTTCATCGTTATGGGTTGGTTCGCGAACAGCTTGCTGTTGGCTTCGTTGTTCGCGCCATGTAGGGTCATGCTCACGAGCAAACCGGTTTTTTACTATGAAGCAAAGCAGACAACCACGATTTAATAGAAGAATTCACATTTTTAGAGCTGCTGACAATCAACACGAATTGAATGTTCGGTCGGCAAATGTGTTCACCGTGTCGGGAATATTGCAAACGAGCATGTTCGTCGTTAAGGGCAAGCATTACACATACTCATACATAAACACTATTCAGGCACCGTTCATCTTAATCCAAAGCATTACACACCCTGCACTCTCTTTTAGTCAGCAAGATAGGTTCTCACTCTCACTCAATTAACTGAAACAATGGCAGGCAATGTCAATATCTGTATGCGTATGAACTTGTGCGAATACTGTCTAAAGCAACGAATCATCTACAGTGCAACGAATACTTCATAAGGCAACGAATACTGCACAGTGCAATACTGTGATGAAGAACACGTCACGCAACAAAAAAAACCAAAAAATACAAATAACACCCAAATGTGTGTATGACTGTGAAAAAATATTCGTTGCCATCCCTCATTATTTGTGAACATTCGCTTTTTTTTCGAATGCAAGCGAATGGTGTATATGTTTGAGTTTGAATGGTCCATTCATTCATCATTCATGGGCACAAGCAATGCGAAGGCTCGTATTTACGAGTGTTGTGTATTTTTTTTTTACAAGCATCACACTTGTTTCATCATTGCGAGCGTGAGACTGTGTACGGGTTGTTTTTCGGGGGATGTTTCGAAAGTGAAGTGATTGCACTCATGCAGTTCTCTGTTCTGAACCTTTCTTGTAGAGTTCTTTGTTCGAAATGGCTATATAAAAACGAGATAGAAATTTTTGTTGGGAGTGGACAAAAAACTGACTCCATAGCAGTTCTTAAATACGACAAGTCTGATCTGCCTGCGCTCTGTCATTTTTTTTTTTATGTAGAAAACTAAAGCGAATCCGAACACTGTTAAATTTCCCAACTATCTAAATGCTGGCCAGTGTATACTTACTTGCGTGATTCAGTGCACAAGCTAAGAGTACTTTAAACTTTACTTATGGCTATAAACCATTTGCTTGGCTTTGACACACTCATTTAGATACTTGTGAAAGTAAACTTGTTGCTGAACAGAATAAATAAAATCTCTGATAAGCGATGAACGATGCACATTTTAATTCAAGTTCTGCATTCTACCAAGTTATCTTACTGACTTTGCATAGTTAATATTGAAATACAAAAGTTTGTTAATGACTTTGCATAGTAAATATTGAAATAGGTCCCTTAGCAAATTCACGAAGGTGATTGATCCATAGTAACAAGGCAAGTTTATTAATTGCGGTATTTTAATCTGCTAAAATGATTTTTGAGATTGCATGGCATTAAACTAAAGCGTTATCTTTCGAGGCATAAGGTTAACAGCGCATTGCAGTTGTTTAATGTTTAGTCATCTTTATACAAACGTGATTCAACTGATTTAAGTTAAAAGTGTTTACATTTTGATGTTTTGCAAATTGAACTTATGGTTGTTTAATCGAGACTTTTTTACATACAAACTCGATTTGATAGTAAGAGAAAAAGAAATTGTTAATGCAGAACATGTTGTAAGGTAATCCGGAAGGCAAAGATTGGCTCCAGCGTTTAGCTAAACGTGCGTCTGTCTGACTTTTGTATGTCTACGATTTATTTTTCAACTTCTTTCTGTAGTTGAGTGAACATTAAAAGTCTGTTTATAGCATTGCTGTTTAAACATTGTGAGGATGCTTTTTATCTAAGACTGTGATATTCAAAGTTTACTGAAGAAGCAAACCTTGGTTCATTGAAGAATGTTTTATTTCGATTTTCTAAAGAGCAGGTATTGCAATTCATTTCAGGTGATTATCCTAACTAACAAATCTATGTCTGGTATAAAAATGTGATCCGCTTTAAAAATCGGACGAATCTGGGGCTTGAGCTTGAATGATAACTATTCTTAGTTTCACGATTCACGACTCTGAATTAGAACGACTCGATTGGGGAGTGATGGCTATGTTTATTTTAAAGACGAGGCTGCATCTAATGATTCTCGTAAACCCAACGCAGGTCAGAGTTTTAAGGTTCTGGTTTGATAATTTTATTTGTGAAAAGCAAGTTGAAGTGAAGGCTAAATTTGAGAAGACATTGGTGTAGCACTGGAAACTAAATTGTAGCGTAGTATGTACTGAGTATTAAATTTTAATGGTTAGGTAAAACTTGTCATTAAATTTGACAGTGAGGTAGCACTGGACACTTAACTCGATAGTGAGTTAGCACGGGGCACTAGACTCCACAGTAAAGTACCACTGGTTACTAAATTCTTTTCTTAATTGGTGTCATAAGAATCTGCTTGATCTTAATGTGAGCAATTGTCAATTCATTACTTTTTCACGAAAACGAATACCTAATCTCCCTTGGACTTATGACTTTTGTGGGGTACCCGTTCCAGTTGTTTCTTCTATTCGAGACCTTGGTGTTTATTGTGATAATGAGCTCATCTTTAGTTTCAATATAGACCAAATTATCGCTAGGGCGAACTCTTCCCTTGGTTTCATAAAACGGTGGTCTAAAGAATTTTCCAATCCTTATGTAACCAAATAATTATAATTAACTTTTGTTAGACCTATCCTCGAGTACGCATCTCAGGTTTGGTCCCCCTATCAAATCACTCAGTCACATAGAATTGAAGTCGTCCAACGTAGATTCCTTCGCTTTGCCTTACACCATCTACCGTGGTCAAATCCTCTCATTCTACCTCCATACGAAGATCGTTTACAACTAATCTAGTTACAAAGCCTCGCCAAACGTCGTGCAATTGCTGACATACTTTTTGTACACCAAATAATGACTGGTGCAATTGAATCTTCCGCACTGCTTGAAAATTTTTACCTAATACCAATTCTCGTAGTCTACGGTCCATCCCTTTTTACAACCTTCCCACTCACAGCACTAACTATGGCCATTTTTTTTTTAAATTGAAGGGAAACTAAATTTTCTGGATTTAAGTATAACTAGGAATGGAGACAATTTCGAATTGGATATATACAGAAAACCAACGAATACTCTGAGATACATTACATCAGACTCGTTCCATTCCTTTGAACATAAGATGTCAGCTTTTCACTCAATGATTTTTAGAGCTCTAAATGTTCCAATGACAATAGAAACAAAAATAAAAGAATTCCAAAAAATTAAAGATATAGCCAAAATTAATGGATATACTGAGGAGTTAATTGAAGATTTAACAATTGCACATAGAAGAAAACAGGAATTGAGAAATTATACAACTTTAGATCTTATAAGAAATGAAAGAAATGAAGAAAAGAAATATTCAAAATTTTATTTCTATCCAGAAATAACATCTAAGATAAAACCAATCTTTAATAAATATAATATCCGTATGAGTGAGTGCAGCGAAATAAAAATAAAAAATCTGATTGGAGGATCTAAAGATAAAATTGAACAGCTTCAAAAATCAGGAATTTATTCTATCGGATGTAATGATTGTGCAAAAGAATATATAGGACAGACAAGAAGACCTATTCTAAAAAGATTTAAAGAACATTTTGCACATCTTAAATATAATGAAAAAGAAAAGTCAAGTGTTGCAGAACATATGCTAGAAAATAGTCATAGTTTTAGTTTGCAAAATTTAAAATTAATAAGAAATGTAAATAGCAATTATGAATTAGATGCTTTTGAATCTTTTTACATATTTAAAAACAAAAATAATCTTATGAATAATGATGATGGACCAATCAAAGATTCAATATTCAAAAAATTTTTCAATAGATTCAACTCAACTCAATTGTAATTTTGTTTAGAAACATTTTTGTTTTTTGTTAGTTTTTTGAGAAATAATTTAATTTAATTTAATTTATAAATCTCACTGACGATGGAAGCATTGCTTCTGAAATGTGCATTTGAGGAAATAAAATAAGTGTTTTTAACTGTTAAAAAATTATATTAATCTTTTTATTTATTAGATTAAAAAACACGTGGAATATCTCTACTACAAAACTCATCAATTATTTCTTCAGTATTTGAACGAATTGAAGTCGATAAATGAACAGACGTATGTTGTATATCGAATTTTGAAAGAAAAACTGTACTCACTCACTCGATCACTGACGCCGTAATTCGGTCCCAGGATTTGCATTAACGTGGAGGTGCATTGGTTCGGAGTTTTGCTATTATTTTGTCATCCTTCTAGTTCTTGGGTCGGGGTTGTTTTTTTTTTTTTGGAAGAAGAAAAAAAATTATTTTTCAGTTATTATCATAGTGTAGAAGACTATACTGTTTGTATGTTTGTGCTTTAAGCGCAGGCTTTATAATAAAGCTTTTTCGCAGTCAGTATCGCTGCAATGTCTTTCTCTGAAGTAGAATTGCACGTCAAGAGTGATATTGTATCCCGTTCCAGCTGAAGTTTCACCCATTGGAGTCGGCAGACTTATAAGTTATAATCCTTCTATGTATAACACGAATGGAACGAAATTCCATTTGTCCCTGTGATTCTATTGTGTGCCTGCTTGTTTTAATTGTGTCATTTGGCAGATCGGGGGAAAAGTGCGGTGGCTATCGCACTTGTTATTTATGTAAAATTTTGAACTAGTTAAAAGTTTTGGAAATAAGCATGGCTAGATCTTACATTTATTTTATTTGGTTCGTGTTGATTCGTTTATCACGAGCTCTTGGAGTCGTTTGAAGGGTTTTTTCCTTTCTTTTAAATCGTTTTGGTTCGTTTGATAGGGAACCACTCTGAGAAAATCAGGCTCATTCTGTTTCGTGTTGGTTCAGGATGTTGCTATACTCCAACAACACGAACTAACACGAGTAATAAATAAATAAATTAATAGGGTGGTGCAACAGAGCGGGGAGCCCCTGTGTCAAATGCATTTCCCATGTAAGGGAATGGAGGAGAACTAAAAATTTCTGGCGAATACGAATGGCCAATCGAGAAAGCGCTGTTCATGACAGTGAATCTACCATCGGAAGACTTGCCAATTCCTCGCGAGGAAAAACACAATGAGCTTTTTCTTGTCAAATGACAGAATGGTTTCGTATCAAACCATCAAAAAATGGTGACACGTTTTCTCCCCCCCCCCCCCCCCTCAAATGACGTCAGTTGAGTCCTGTAACACGATCTAACACGATTCACACGATAGGTGCATATATAAATTTCCTATTGAAATATACTTGTTAACCTCATAGAAAAACTTGACAAAAATGAATTTTTTCTTGTCTTAACCCAATCAGTCCGACCTGAGCTTCTGTCGCATCTAATGCAAAACACTGTATGAAAATAAATCAGCAATAGAGTTTTTCAAAAGCCCATAACACCACACACACTATTAACGTTTGTTTTACTTCAGTTTAAGAAATTTTTGAGAAAATTCATTTCCATAAACCTTTTCTCGTTATGAGTTATGACCAACCCTTTAATCTCTTTTGAGATTTAAAATGTTCTAGTCACAATTTTGCGGTCATAATTCTTTCAACAAGAATGACAAAAACCATTGACTTCCGACACGATAAGGTTTTATAAACTTCCCTCAATCAATTGATTTCAAACTAATCTAAAACTACTTGAACGACTCTTATTCTATTAAGCAGCCATAAGAGCACTTGAGAAAGCAATATAGTTTTTCAATTTAAGTAGATACTTCATAAAAAATGAAAGCAATACCCTCTTCGATTGCACATTAGATTTGAACTTTTGAACCTCTTTGCGTCGCACTTCAATTGAAAGAAGAAGCCACACGCAATTACATCAGACTTAAATATAAAATTGCAATTACAATTCCAGTGAATTGCTCCAAGGCTTGCCCACTCTACTGCGGCTATGGTATTATGTGATAAGTATGTGAGATACGAGGGGTATATCTTTAATTTCTGATGCATTAGTCAGAAGTATAAAAGTAGTTCAGCTGCTCTTGTTTAGTTTATGCATCAGCAGAATTTATGGAAAGACGATGAACGTTAGAAGTTCTGAGTCATGGCAAGAAATGAATCTTTTAATAAGTTCACATGAACTTTTGGTTGGTTTAAAGTGTTTTCAAAGAAATGTGTTTAATATTTTCATCGCAAGTTTTATTGAGACTGCAATTTGGTCTTTCAGTTGATGAAGTCCTTGGACTATTCCAACGATATTAAGTGATTAAAAGTGATTATTGCGTCGGTATGACTCGTAAACAGAAAGATTTGTCACTCACAGCAATATTTTCAATTGGTATTAAGTCCACATCCATCAATTTCAATCGTGTTATGCTCTCTTACATCGTTTGAATCAACGAAGTTAATCATCATTTCACACGTCTGTTTCTGGTTTTGTTTATTTGTTTATGAATAAATAAACAAAACAAAAGAATTGCCATAAACATAAAACATGGCAATGCTCTTCTTTTTCACAAATAACTTACCAGACTCCAGCACAAAGAAATCAATCAAGCATTAAACGTAAACAAATGTCTCCCATTAGCTTGAGAATGCCATCCATTACCTCATGAAGGCAGTCACGATGCGAAAACACTCATTCGTCCCATTCGGCTAGGAGGGAACTTTAAAAAAACACAAGAGTAGGTTTACTCGCAGTGTACTCCGTTCGCACTTGATAACTCATCACTCTGCATAATAATTAATGTCTCAACAATTCTATTGTCTTTAGTCATCACATTTCACCAAACTTCCCTTACTATGTACATAGTTAAGGGACCCAATTGTTTATTCCTCGTGTTGAGCACACGCTTGAGAATATTTTAGAAAATATTATTACCTCCAACTTTTCAAGTTACCAAAGGGGGAAATTAATTTGAATTTTAGTATAACTAGTGTGTTGGAAACTATTAACACGTTGTAGATGTGCATTGTGTGTAATTAGTTCTTTGTCACTGGGTTTTCCACGTTGCATCTCAGTGATTTTAAATTACCATATTTATTATTTATTATTTAATTACTCATAAGATAACGTAGATGAGTACCACGTGACTGAAAATGTATGTATGTGTAATTGCTTACTGAGACGACATCGTCAGGACTAAAAATGAGTTGATAAGAAATTGGACTTCTCAATTATGTGCCTTATGCAGAAAAACAAAGTCGATATTTCTCTTCGAAGATTTAGTGGAGCTTTAAGTTTATAAGCTAAATTTTACTGTAAAGGAAGAATCAAAGAAGTATTCGTAGACAGGCTATAATCTTAAAAATATATTTTAATTTTCCCTGCCTTCCGTTGAAAGATTTGTTCAATTTATCGCTATCATCTGGGATGTTTTGAGGCAAATGGGAAAAACCTTCTTTCTTCATTCCAAGAGTCAAATAAGGATCAAAAACCTAAATTGGTATTTGAAAGTTACGTGCGATTTTCAAAGTTTTTAAAAGTCTGATTACGATTAGGAACAAGTTAGGTTTTTTGATGAAAGACATGCACAAAAAAATTTCATTTCGGGGAGACCAACTGTCACAAACTCGACCTGTTCCTCTTCATTTGCAGTTGATGCCAATGAATGTATGAAAAATGTGGAAGATGCTATTTAATTATGGTATGGCATTATAAAAATATTTACTTTGCAGTAACATCTTGGAATATCACCGCGAGACTACCCGTTTATTGTAAGAGACGACTCACATCCAGACAACCGGTGATCCCCAGTAGTGCCCTGGGTAACACTACTGGATATCACCAGTATTGTAAAAAAAGATCAAACTCCACACACGTGTGTTGAAATATGAATACAAGTTTGGCGAAATGTTGAAAATACAAGCACTATAGAAGTTTTTGCAAATACTTATCGCATTACTACTACTGCTTCGCGTGCTACTGATTCCGAACTGAGCAGAAATTTTCAGAGCTACTCGCATTCCGGGGGCTTGCAAAATAATGCCATGGATTGGGCATGCTTAAAAGTCGCGAAAATGTTACTAATCGTAGTTTCAACAGTTTCTAGTTTCTTGTGTATCCAAAAAACATGTATGTTAGATCACCTGCAACAAACTAACTCGAAAAAAACTTAACCATTGTTAGGAGTTTCCAAGGAACGCTGCCAGCAAGCCAAAGAAATATGGTGTTGGAGTGATGAATCTATGGTAGTAAAGTGATAAGCAAGAGGAGACTTGCTTTCAAAACATGGTCAAAGACTTCTCTAGTGATAGAGAAAAGTAATATAGAAGACGCAAGAAAAAACCGAAGTAGAAGTGCGCCCAACTCCAAGCAAAGAGAGAGGTATGCAATGCATGCGCCAGGAGCAGGAACAGGTTTCTGCTCCGATTTGGATCAACAATTGAAAAAAAGGCGACAAAACATCTTGAATAAAGGCAAGGATTCTCAATAGCCGTTTAATGAAAAAGAAGTGGTCATTAAATTCGTTCCTCGAAGTTTTTTAACGATGAAAATCAAAATTCTGAATTACTATAATGATTATTGAACGAACAGGTTCCTCGAAATCGCTTTCCAACAGCTGAACTTAACGGAAATACCCGTCATTACACTGGAAAAATTTTGTGAAGCAGTTAAGAATTTCAATGGACTTTATTTATGGACTTTCGACAAATGGAAGTGCCGGTAACTATCGTTCGATCATAGAACTGATATTGGGTAGCGGAAAATAGTAAGTAAATCAACATTTACACATTGTGCTGGTTGACTTCGAAAAGGGACTCGATCGACAACTGCGAGTTCTGATGTTTTTGGCCCTCAGACAACGATGAGCTCCAGAGGAGAATATAAGAGGTCAGCTGTCCGTCAGAGTCACCGACGCAGAATGTGTATACTAAGGATGCGTCTTGAGTCCTTTATTTTTTGAAGTGAAAACTTCTTTAGGCGCGTTTAGCACTTTTGCGATGGGGGTAAAGCAATGAATTCGCGACCGACACCATTTTTTGGCTCATTGTATTTCGTATGTAAATTCGTCATAGCCCAGCGTCTCAGGTTCGATTCCCAGCAATGACTTCCATTTTTTTATTTATTTAAAGTGAAAACATAAACAAAAATTGTGGCCACGGTTGGAATTCGAACCTGAGACCCTTAGTCTAACAGCCATCGACTCTACCATTGAGCCAAGAAACACATTAATTTTGCAATGTTAAATGACTATAAAGAATGGAATAGCAAATATTTTACTACCATTTCAATGAAGTGGATGAATGAAGCTGGAATCATGGCAGAGTAGGAGACGCACTGGCCGATGATTCGAACTTTACAACAAATTAAAAGAGATCAAGAGATCAAGAGATCGCGATGATTTATCGATGGAATTGAAATGGTTGCATGAAAATAGTTTGAAAACCATTACTCAAATATTAATTAATTTCGTTTCTAAACTTAATGCATTGTCCTTTCATTTTATTGTCAAAGTTTACGAGCGCAGTTACAAAATCTGTAGACACTATCGACTATCGTTAAAAAATTGAATGTATTGATTTTAACAGAATTTCACAAGGGTGACGAAGAAATATAGATATGATATTCCAGATTTCAATTTAGTTGCTAGTTTCAGAAGGCACGATCGTCCAGCAGCAGGAGCAGCTATCTGTAAATGGTTGTCTGATACAACTGCCATATTTTGCTCAAATCATATGGATTTGCATACGAGGTACCTACACAGTATATGTTTAGTAGTAATGTTTTTGATATCGGCGATTTTTTTATATAAAAATTTATTTAATTAGTCTGAAGACGCTTCTGCATACCTTCACGATAAAATTGGGGAGAGATTTGATGATTTCCCAATGATTTTGAGTGGTGATTTTAACATCAACTTCGCCGATGCTACAAATTTGCCACTTTTTCAATTTTTAAAAGAAGAATACTATTTTACAATGACGAATGACCGCAGCCTTAGTACAACGAAATATAAAGCGACAATTGATGCAGTCTTTGCGATATATTTAAATAGATTTGAGACAAAATTGTTCGTTTCCTATTTAAGTTACCATAGACCTACTATTTCAGTATTAGAATACGATGATTGTAGAGATGGAATTGTGAATGAAAACTTATAAGTTTCATTGATGTTCCTCTATATGTACATCTACAGAAGTATATTATAAAAGATTTTCCTGTACCTACATTAAAATATTTACTGAAAATTCAATTCTGTTTTCACTTCCGTCGGCACTCCCGGAGTGCTTCTTTTTTTTTTTACAGTCTTTGACTATTTGTTGGAAAATAAAAATACAGAAAATCTGAAGATGGAGAGATATTACCGTATTGTATTAGTTTAGAAAGACTGCGTAGTTGTGTTTCCTGTTCTATTTAGACATGACTGTTCCAGTCATTTATTTGAATGGGAAAGTGCTCACCAAATATTGAAAGTTTAAATATCGTCGGCATCGGTCGCACCCTTAAGTGATATAATTCTTAAGGTGAATGGCAGACTCTACACCTAGGTTGTGCGTGGAGCTCGCATAAGCTGTTCATAAACTTTGAAGACTGTTCAAAAAGTATGGAAGTAAGTTGCAATAACAAGGTTTGATACAAGGAGTACCAAAATGTGTGGAAGCATCCAATACAAAAATATTTCTTGGCACGACAAACTCAGCTGATATTTAAAAAGACGGGAAGACCAAAACAATTCTGGTACAGACAAACGCTTTGACATTTGCATTTGGTTGGCCAAGGACATGAAACAATCCCAATCTGGGAGTTAACGCGGTATATTTCACAGGCTGAAGCAGTTTAATTGGGGACTTGTGTTTCTTTTTCGAGAATGCTGCTAACATCGAAAGGAGAGAAAGAAAATGAGAAAAAGATGGTTTTGGTAATTCGATTTGATTTACACGGATCTTCATAAAATGGTTTGAATGCATGCCAACTGTATTGACACCTGTTTTCAACAAATTCACTACCTGTCGAAAATAACGGTAAAAATTCTTCCAATTCCACTTTTTCAAGATTGCACTTTGTATAAAAAATGCATAAAATTTTACGTACCTCGTAAATTTTTTTACTGCAACTTAGAAATTATGACAAAAGCTATAAAAGCCAAATTAACAGCAAGTTTTGTACATTCAAACTTTACAAACATTAATAACTTTTCGAAAATCTTTAGAAGTTCATCGCCAATTTCATTATACTCGCCTAACCCCTTCCATTCTTAAACACTTCATGCATCGTACTACTCATAGCCTGCACTTAATTTTGAATAGCACCCTTCTCTGTTATTTATATCCATCCTTTTTGTAACCGAGGAAATGCGCTATTCGTTTCTTCTTTTTTTTTTATCATACAAACAACGACAAAGCAAGATGCACTCCGCACAAATTCCAAGCATTTCGCTTGCAGCAATTAACCATAAAGTATCTAACATTTCTTAGAGGCGTGTCGTGATGTCAGCAACGAAATGAGTACTACTCCAACATACTTTGCGAATGAGCCTCCTGTGCTCATCATGTAGTGCTTGTGCCATCTATACGAGTGAATCCCTCTTGTCTGTGAATCCTCCAGAGGAACTAGTTTTCATTTTCAAACAGAAAAATAAAACAACTGGTAGACTAAACCATCATACACAAAACAGACTGACGAGAACAGGCATACCTCCCTTCTTCCTGTTTGGGATAGCAGACTTGGTGTGGAGATGGTCTGGTGGTGGCAAACAACTAGTGAAGGATTAATGAACCCCACAAGTTGTCTCCGCAAGTTATTACACCACCGATAATGGTGATGGCCAACTCGCCTTCCTATCCGAGTGAAGATGAAAACTCAATTTCCTGTCAAAAGGTCTGAGTTTCCATTAATTTTAGCTTAATTGATTGTTAGTGAACGAGGAGTGCCTAAGGCGAACACAAAATACACTGTACACAGGGTGACTTGGGCTAGTAGTATTGGGGCAGAGCTCGGAAGAACTTTTGGTCTGCGGTCTTATGAAGATGAAAACTGTACAAATTTCTGTTTCGTTTTAAACAACTGCTTTGCATTGATGACCCACTTATCTGTAACACCCTATACACGCAATGACACTATTCTTTGCGACACACGCCACATACCGGCATTCCTTGAATGCTCTGGAGTGTGTACACTTGCGGAGCAGACTTGTGCCATTGGACCGAATGCACCAAACAACATAGTTTCTTTGTCTTTTCTTCAATTCGAATGATTTATGTTGAAAATTGCTCAACAAAGCGTAAAAGTTTTTCCTGAATACGAGTATGAGTACAACAACTGCAAACACAAAAGTATTACAATGTAATTTTCTTGTTTTACCCTTTTTTTCTCACCTCGTTGGACAACGATGTAACTTGAGCTTATGGATGGTAGAAACAAATTTTCAATTCGTAATCAATTTTCATGTCTTTTGTATAGTCTCGCCGCTATCCTCAGTGGTCATTGGTGTGGTAATATTTTTATTTTCTTACAAAAAATTATAGAAAATTAGTTTTGACAGGTTATCGCACAATACTGCGTTGCAACAAAGGAAAAAAATTCATGTGAAAAGCGTAAATGAATTGAGGTTAATGGATGGATAGTTTGAGTACCTAATCAGAGAGAATTGCGTAATGTAAATCATAAAAGAAATGACTTCAATAATTAAAAGTGCAAAGTGCAGGTGAAGTCATTAAGAAGCCGAAGCCCGTTTTATTCGGACTTTGTTAGATGTAAAATTGTAGTGTACAGCCTTCTTATGCAAAAGATAAAACTGAAAATACAAATTGGTATTTTTATCAACTCGACTCACAACTTCTGTCATAAAGATTTTAAGGTTGTGAAGCATTTAGTTGAAGTGTACCTTCATCTTTGTTGTAACAAATTTGTTTCTTATCATGCCCCAAAAAACAAATACACATATGGCTTTCTGCTGAAAAACGAACATAGATACTTCAGCTTATTCAAAAAATAAAAATTTATCGTATTGAATGTGTAAAACCAATGCGGGCGGAACAGACGAGGTGGATAAATATTTGATTATAACGCTGGACGTGTGGGCTCAATCTCACGCTGGGTCTTCATGTTTTCTTTTTAAGCGTCCCAGTTAATCTGATATATCTCCCGTAGGGTTATAAATGAATTAACAGACAACTAATTTTCCATTTACTTCCTGTTTTTTTTTTTTAACTAGTGTCGTGCAAAGCAGTTGCATTGGAAAAAATCTATATTTTTGGAAAGATACAAAACTACAGTTCGATATTGCAATCAAAACAGTTGGAATAATTCCTGAGACTACCTACTTCTCAGTTGAAATTTTTTCAAAAGTAATTCAAAGAAAAATTTCAGTCAAATAAATACTAAATATGTCCGAGAAAGGTAAAGATGTGTACATTTTATTTGTTTTTTTTTTTCTAGGAAGTGTAGTGCAGAAGTGCTTAATTTTTACGAAAAATAATATTTTTTTTATTTTAAAAAATGTGATTTTTAGAGAGTACCAATTGTTGTTTTTAGAATGGCAACCTTACAATAAATTTGGCTTGATTATGTCAAAATAAAACGAAAATTTTATAACATTTTTCGATAGCTCGCTTCGTTTTCGAGAAAATAATAAAATTAAAATATAGCAAAAAAAATTTTTTTGACTTCAAGTATCGATTTTTTGAAAACAAAGCTGGCTATCGAAAAATTTTAATTTAACATTTTCTTTTTATATTGGTCTAATTAAGCTAAATTTACTGTCAAATTACGGCGCCACGGATATCTCCAAAAGCAACAATTGCCACTCTTTAAAAACCGCACCTGAAAAGTTAACCACTTCTGCACTTCACTTAAAAAAAAATGAATAAAATGTACACATCTTTACCATTCTTAGACATATTTTTTGTTAAAAATCGCAAAATAAATAACAAAAGAATTGAAAAAAATTATAAAAACTACTTCATTCATTCGACACATGACTTACTGATTTATTCCTGAAATGAAAATATAGGACATGTACATTGTACACATGCATTGGAAGACAGTCAAGTTTAGCTATCAATAAACACAATTTCCGAGTGCATTAATTTTGTGTTGATTTTTTGAAATTATCACAATAACCTTTTTTGTACAAAACGATGCATATTGTGATCCATAAAAAAATATAAATTGAAATTATACTGAAAGAGAAATTCGAAAAATGACAGTAAATGTTAAATATCAATGTTGAATAGCTCCACGCCATCCCAAAATGGTTCACTCGATCACTGATGACACTCATTCACTCGATCACTGATCCTGTAATTTATTCCATGATCTGCTTTAAGCATACATAGATAAATGGTTTAATTATCAGAAAATTTCCGCCATTTCCAACAAATCTTAACAAGAAAAAAACGCCGGATCAAATCCTTTTTTTCTTATTCCCTCACAAATATGACTAGAAAAATAAAAAGTACTGTCAAATGATGTAAATGGTTTTTTGTCACTTTGTTCAGTCTCATAAGGCCAGAAAATGGTGGCATCGGAAAATATTTTGAACCATGTCAAAAAAACTGTTTTTACCAATGTAATTTTGATAATGAATTACCATTAAGAGGGAATTAATTGCAATATTTTGTGTTGTGATTTTTCACCTAGACATGTTCGATTTGGTATACTCATCGGATCCTTTGTTGTCCAAAGAAAACACTTAAAACTTCGGTCTTTAAGGTCCAAACCTTTTGTTTGTCTATTTAAAAATCAACACTCAAATAACGGGTTTTCCATTAAGAGCTATCCATTTTATTTTTTAAATAAAAACGTCAGCTATTTGAGATATCAAAAAAACATTTATTTCATATTAAAGAACACCCAATACCATTACGAATGGAACTCTATTTCGTTCATATGTCATCCACGGGCGCGCTTGCAGCGATCGATACGTTGAACCCAATTTTCGACCACTATCTCGCACATTACGACCGGTTTTGCGGCAATTTCGCGTTCAATATTGGCTTGAAGCTCCTCCAAAGTCTCTGGCCTGTTGGCGTAGACCGAAGACTTGACATAGCCCCAAAGAAAGAAATCCAAAATCCAATTGATCGGTCCATTTCTTGAGATAACACGTTGACCAAATTTCCTCTTCAAAATGTTGATGGTTGCATGAGCTGTATGGGCTGTAGCTCCATCCTGCTGGAACCACATGTCACTAATATCCATTCCACGCAACTGACGCCAAAAAAACGCCACAATGTGGTTTGTGCGATGCCCGATTCCTGTGAACGACGTGGAATTGACTGATTTGGGTCGTTCTGAACGGATGCACTTACGGCCGCGATATTTTCAGCACTCCGTCCTAATCTTTGTCTCACTGGCACGGGAACATTGTGCAGCGAAAACGTGGATTCAAGTTTGTGCACTAAACTAAGAATTGCGGCACGGGTGGGACGATTATAACGACCAAAAATCGGAGTTAGCGCTCTTAAAGTTGCAGCGACTGACTAAAAATTTTGATAGTACGCTTTAATAATTTGGAAACGTTGTTGATTCGTGTAACTCACCATGATGAAATGGTAGACCTTAATGAGCAATCTGACGTTTACAGAATGTCAAAAGACCTTAAGGGCGCGTTTACATTAAAGAAACAAAATGGATAGTCCCCAATAGAAAACCCTGTATTATCATCAACAGATTAGAAATGTATGTGTTGCCATTTGATTATTTGCATTCTGGGACTTTTGTACTGTATTTTAACGAAATTCTATGAAAGATTATGTGCTGTGTGGCATAGAAAATTTTAAATTTTCGAACAAGAAGTAAATAAGTTAAATAAAAATCGAGTGTTTTTCAGAATTAAGTGAAACAAAAGTGGTTTACTTTTCTTTTGATTATATTTGATCACATCAAAAGTCCTCAATGATCGGATGACTAGGGTCTGTGCGGCAGAGGGGTTTTTTTGAATCGGGTATCTAGGTTTAGATTTAACGGTACCTGCAATACAAACTAAATTCTTATTTTTCACGAAAAAAAAATCCATCGATATTGATTTAATTTTGTTTTAAACCTTTGGACTATTTAATTTAATGTTTTTTTGTTTTCAATATCTTACGTGACTTTATTTTTTTTTTATGATTTTATTGAATTTTATAATTATTGTGTAGTTGACGACCACCAAAATATATTATGAAGAGCGAATACTAAAACCTTTGTGCTCATCCTTAAGATTTTTATATAAGTACTTTTAGCACACAATCGCAAGTTTATGCGTCATATTCATGCCCGTTAAACCTAATCGTTTAAAACTGAAAAATATAGTCACCGTAGGTACTTATCGTCCTCCTAGTAGCCAGTAGTACTTATCTTATACGAAATCAGCCACATCAATATTTTCTCAATACATTCAGTTTAAGGAATAGTATCTTTGTTTTATTATGGAGATGACATGTAATGATGAGGGTATTACCACACAAAACTTTTCTTTGATTTGGGTTTTCTTCCCCATGGATAAGGAAGACACTCATCATTTACCAACTACTCAGAAGTTTTTTCAGAGTCTCTTAAGACGACAAATTTGAAAGTTCCTAATATGTATCACTGTTTCATAAGAATTTAAAAAGAATAGACTACAGCGTTGTCAACAATTTGTTCTTAAGGAAAGCAAATATGTGACTCCCAATTAACAAAATACTTCAGTCTTCTACTTCTATGTTCGTCAAATAGAAAAATAAATATTTAAATGGCAATTGTATTCTGCGTGCAGGAAATGACACAAGTAATTACCCTGCTGCTCTACATTTCATAACGAATCCGAACTAATTTTCAACTTTCTGTTTCGATCGATTGGTTCACAAAAAATCTCAAGTTCTCACACCACATGCACAATATGCACATGCAAATTCCCAAGTTCCAAACCCCAGCCCAACTATTCGACCTTAACAATAAATTTAATGTTCCGGTCGTCCGTCGCGTTCTGATTGCGAAATGACTCTTTAATCCATACAAACGAGCAGCGAACTGGTTAAATATTATCATCATTGTCGTCAACATCGCGGGCCATGGTAATTCCGAGAGATCGTGCAAAGCTTACAGATTGCCCCAATCATCAGCAGCGTTGAAGTGCGCACACACATGTGTAAGTTTAATTGACTTTTTGGCTTATAAGAGAGTCTCCTCCCTAAATGTCAATTGACATCGTTTTCTGTTTTCATGTGCGTGTTTTTGTAAACGTTCATTGCTGACTTAGTAGTAGGTAATTCATGGGAGCCGCGCCACACTGGGGCAGATGCTGATTTTTTTTTTTTGCAACAATTCCCATTTACAGAGCCAAATTTGATTTATTAGAGCTTTATGAATGGAATGGAGATTAACTCATACCATTAGGTGGAAAATGATCCGACTCAGCCACCAATTATTGTGTCATCATCATTGTCTGTGAGTCACTTTAAGTTTTCGGACAATTGACAAGGCGAGTCACATTTCAAAAGTTTGTTTACACCGAAAGGCTATAATGTAAATTTTATAACCAACAATAAAAACAGTTTAAAATATCGTTAACATTCCACCACGTGTTGTAAATATAGACTTGATTGTTAAATGGCCATGAATGCAATTGTTGCAAGATTTCACAACTCTCTAGCCTTTCGAATGTTTTGTGTGTTTCCAATTTTTTTTTTTCAATGTAGTTCATTTTTGGACATGGTTTGCTTGCTCTATGTCTGTGATTAATTATTTCTAACGAAACGATTCTGATGATGATGGTTGTTTTATAAATGAATGGGTTGATAGTGAGGGGCGTGCGCATCGAATGGGTAAAAATTGTAGTAATTGAAAAATACTCTGCATGAATGTATGACAGCAGCACGTTGCAAATACACTGGGCTATTGTGTCATGAATCATGAATGCGGATGGCCTGGATTCGAAAATGAATGGATTGGATACGTTCAGTAAACATATAAATAAACAAATACACAAGTTGAAAAACAAAGCGTCCACACTTAAATTCTGTTTTAAGCAGCAAAGCTACGTTTTTGGTCTTGGGATCTAAAATTTTATTTAGTAAATGATGCAAGTAAGCGTTTTTCAACATAATATCACAATTTTTGACTTAGTGATGGTAACGATGGTAAGACACTTTACACGGCTAACTTTACAATAAACCATTTGCTTTATCAACCACTACAACATTGCCCCCATTTTCTTGGTTGACTTTGTGTCACATAAAAACCTTTGCTTGTTTCCTTTACAATGTAATTCACCCTGAGTAAAGGTTTACATTGAAAAATTCATCAATTAGGTACTCAATTAGCTTGGTAATACCTCCCTCTTACACGCTTCATTGAATCTCCTCCTAATCCCTTGAAAGTGCATTGATAGCCTTAAACCCTTTGCCTTGGTTGTTTGTTTTAACTTAGTTCGTCTAGATGACTTCAAATATTTGTTCTTCGAACTTTTGTTTATTTAAGGTAAGAGAAAGAAGAATGTGTACCTGTCAGCGCATGTAATAGAAACCAGGTAAACCTCCAGTCTATTTGCTCATATTACTATTTCGTTCATTGACTTCATTTACTTACATATTCCCAATGTTTGTGTTCCAAACTCAATCAGCCACCTATTCATGTTCCCAACAAATGTTGGGAGGTATTGATGTTAGTTTACATGACGTTTCTCTTATCGACACATAGCTGGGTGTAGAATTTGAACGCGCAGTTATCTTATTGTTTGACTTACTCATGAACTTTTTTGAATTTCGGTGCACAATAAATCAACTCATTTCTAGTGACATTCCGCGTACCTACATTCTGTAGATCAAGCCCCCAATTATGTTTTCACCCTTTTAGTTCATTGAGGATCAAAAAGGAATGTTCCAAATTAAACATCAAAAGCCCCATCTATTCTCATAAACTAAAAGGTCATCCTCATCTTTATCATCCCATTAATTATAATTGTTCACTCGATTTGCATAAAACTTGGTTGCATGCGCACACCCGGCTGCCGGCGCGTTGTATAATCAGTCATTTCCGTTTCCCTTTTGTTTGACAATGATGAACCCCTCTCTGTTGTGATGGATCATGGATGTCTCACAGTTGTTTCTCTTATATCTTTTTTTTTTTTTTTCTTGTGTCTGTGTATGCTTGTCTCTCTGTGTTTTACTTGATGCTTTTGTCTACCCCAGTGCCCAATGACCAAAGAGACAAAACCAGGCTGCATGCGACTAACAGCGACTCCTCCATCCGTCCAATTTGCTTTAATATAATTTTTTTTTTTCAACTGCTTTATCACATGCCTGACTGAAGCTCAGATTTGCTTTGTGTCTATCTATTCTCAAAAGCGAAGGTTTATCATGTTTTTTTTGCGCTTTGTTATATTTCAAATTCTGCAGAACAAGCAAAAATGTGTCGTAAAGTGTTTTGTTTGAGAGAAAAAAAAAATGGTTTACCATTTCAGTTCCTCTTCCTTTGCAGAACTAAGAGAGATAATATTTTATGGAGGCACTATTTGATTAGACATTCTGTAAAGGGTGCCGCCAGAGCATGTTTAAGATTGTTGAACTGGGCCATTTTGTGGTGACTTAAATTAACATCCTGTTAGCTTTTGATTTTCTAGAGAAGTGCTGCAGCTTCCGCCTAAAGCCCCTCTATTGATGTGATATGCGGAAACTACATTGTGAAAACATTAACAGCCATATTATTGAGAATTTGTAAAACTAGAAATGAAACTAGTTTCAGGTAAAACTAGTTTCGTTTCAAGTTTTGCAAAAAATAATCAAAACTAGTTCTAAAATAAAATTGGCATTATTCATTTCTGAAGAAAAAACTCGTTCGAGTTTTGAAAATTGTTTCTCGTTTTGAGTAACAGAACTAGTTTTATCAAAGTAGCTACTGTGATTTTGACAGCGAAATAGAAAATTAAAAAAAAAACAAAATCTGTAATTTTCAAATTGATTGTTTGCACGAGTATTATTCACATCTTGAACGAGAAATATATAAAAATAATATAAAGGTAGGTATTGTGTCTACCAGTTTTAGTACACAATCATTTTTAATTCTCTATTTCGTATAAGGATACGAAGATATGGGTCGACCACAGAAGCTCATCTCGACTGAAGGCAATTTCAATAAAGAAAAGAAAACCAAAAGTGAGAAATGGACCCAAGCGGAAATGGAAACCCTTGCATCGCTATGTTTATTTCATGGTAAAAGCGGCATTTTGTCCAAAGAGACAAACAAAGCGACTACCACAAAAAAGGACATTCAATGGATAACTGTCCAATCATTGTTCAATTCGGTAAGTTCGCATACACATTGACCTGATCCAACAGAAATATTATCTCTTTGTTAACCATATTAGATGCATCCACCACGAAACATATCCGCCCTTCAAGGACGCTTCAAATTTATTTTGATGCATTTGCGGAAAAATAACGCACGGGAACGGCATAATATAGTAGCTACGGGGGGCGGTCCCCGTCCTGTCAAGGATGATAAAATGCCGTTTGAAGTGACAGGCCCTATGTTAGAGCTGGTGGATGCCTTAGGTGTTTCCGTTTCTGGCTTAAATGGTTTTGGGTCAGATACCCCAAATTCCTTGGCTGCCCAAGACACTCTGCCAATTGCTTTGACTGAGGCAGATGAAAATCGATCGCCAGAAGTAACAAATTTTTCCGAACATTGTCTAAATGAGCAATGGGATAATCTTTCGAATGGTGTCGTTGAAGTTTGCAACACAGAATCTGTGAACCTTGCTCACGAATCGCTGTCACAAGTTGAGTTGCCTGGCACCGAAAACGAGGCAAAACCGATTCCGGGCCAGATGCAGTTTTTCCCAACGTCTTCTCAAAGACTTCCAATAAAACGAAAGGCCTTGTCAGCCGAAAAACTGACGTGGAACAAAAAAAACGAATATTTAGCTGAAAGGGATCGACGAGACAACGAAAAACATACTGCCGAGATGAACTTCGAAAAAACTATATTGGATGGGAAATTAGAAGAAATGCGCCAAATTGCTTCCAATCGTGCGGAGCTACATGCGTTGGAGATACGCCACAAAAAAGTTCTTTTTGATCACCAAATAGAGTTGATGATCGCTGCACGCAACGCATTAGCTTGCTCTTGCTCGTCACGTGAAACTGTGCTTAGGTCTGTCATATCGTTGGGAATGGATAACGCAAGTTATAAATCGAAGCCGACGGTTGGGCATTCAGAATCGGTGAATGAATAGATTACATTATGTACATATGTATGTACATATGTACATAGATTTTAATGTACCTACATGTTTTAAATTACTTATGAAAATACATATGTACAATGTACATATACATTAACATATGTTCATATAATACACATAATTATAATGTATATAAAAATAAAAATGCAATTTAAATGTTTATTTGCAGTTCTTTATTTTTCCTTTAATTACATCGTGCTTCAATACGGAAGTGTTGCAGTACTTCATCTCGTGCTGAATTTTTATTTCGGTTCAATGAACTTTCTTGCGATTCAGTGCACTCTCCACATGCTTGGTTTCTTTCCTCTGCATTTATAGGAAGTTCCAATTCTGCATTGACATCAATCTCCCCTTCTTCTAAACAAATATTGTGCAAAATGCAAGCCGCAACTATTATTTTTTGAGCAGTTGGCAATGCCACATTTAATCCATGTCGCAGTGCCGGAAAGCGACGTTTTAGTACACCGTACTGACGTTCAACAACATTGCGTGTACGTATTAGTGAAGCTTGATATCGACGCTTGATAGGGTCCGCAGCCAATCCGGGGTGATTTAATGTGTAGGGGGTAGCCAAATACGGTGTATTTGAATACCCTGAATCTCCCACCATGATGTACTTGCCAAAATGACCGGTGTCGAAACGAAGCTTCAAATTAGATGCAGCAAATATTGTGGAATCATGGCTCGCACCGGGCCATCTTTCGACAACATCCAAAACTCTCAAATTGGCAGAAGAGACCGTTTGTACATTTAACGAAAAGTATCCCTTTCTGTTGCGAAACGACTCGGCCTGTTTAGAAACACTCATTGGCATATAGGTAATCAAAAGCTATACATTTCGTGTATGGAAGTACCTGTGATCCTCCTGGGGACAGTATTTTGATGTGCGTACAGTCTATTGCACCAATTGTGCGCGGAAAACCAGCCAATCTATGGAATGCTAATGCGGCAGCTTGTCGTTCCGCTTCAGTCTGTGGCATTCGAATGAATGTTGGAACATACTTGAGCAACGCATTGCACACTTTAGGCAAACAATTGCTCACAGTTGGCTGTGATACCCGCATTTCATCACCAACATTTTGTTCAAAACTTCCAGAAGCCAGGAACCGAATCAAAATCATTACCATCTGCGCTGGGTTAATATTGCGAGAACTGTAATTGGAAGACAGTTTTTTCAATTAAATACAAATACCTACATCATGTACGTGGTTCATAGAGTAATTTAATTTGTGACTTACCGTGCTTGTGAAGTTGATAAATGCGGTTCAACCAAATCAACAACACGTTGAAAAGTGCGCTTTGTCATTCTGAAGCGCTGATAAAAGGACAAATCGTCCCATTCTTCCACGACCGCATATTTTCGCAGTGAGTATGGACGTCTGCACTCTGTCTCATCTTTATCGGTATCGAAAAAATCTTCAAAGAGCCAATCTTCTTTTTCCAAAAGGTTTTTGAGCCCCAATTCGTGGAATATCATCCTACGTGCCATCGTTAAAATTATATCCTTATTTGATGACGTTTCAAAATTTATTTTATCCCTGTTGACTTTGATGAATAATACAAAAAGTCTTCAAAACTAGTTTTGAAGTCCTTAAAACTAGATATTTCCAGTTTCACGAATTTCTAGTTTTATTAAAAACTAGTTTTACGATTTCGGTTTTATATGTCATTTTCTTTTTTGAATAATACCGATTTGTTCAAAACTTAGAATTCGGAAGCTTTAGAAAACTAGTTCTATGTAAAAACTAGTTTTGAAGTGAGTCAATAATATGGCCGTAAGTGAAGTAAATATTTTGTTTTTGCTGATTAACTACATCAAAAGACAGACGCATGGATCAAATTCTATTCATTAGAATGTGAATCAACGATAGACACAAAAGTATACAAAACTCGTCAGGGTGTTCCTGTTGAGGTTAAATTAGAAGTGATGTTGCTATTGTACTCTTGTATCGTCGAAACACCATAACTTTCGACTTACTTTAATTGACAGGACAACTCCAGTGGGACAGTATTGTTGTAACTTATTTATCGTAGTCATGTATCTTCTCTCTGCAAATATCACGATACCATCTGCATACAATACGTCTATGCTTTTATTATGGTATCAGCAAAATCAATATTATCTAACAGAGCTGCCATGGCTTATGGTCATACAAAATGATTGAAAAAAGAATTGGGTTCTGTAGAGAGCCTTGTTTTACTCTACATTTCGCCTGGAACAAGTCAAAACTTTCGTATCCTTCTCGAACTGCGTTCATCTTTCCGTCGAAAAAGCTATATAATTTATCAACCATTTTGGAGCTTATTTGCCGATTGAGTTGAAAGCGGCTTTGAAGTATACAGAAAAAGTGTATCACATTTTAGTCTGGTCTAGGGGAGTTGTAATATTTTATAGGGATAGTAATAAATATGGCGCTTGATTCAAAACTGCAAAGTGATACTGGGTTAAGCCCTGCAACACCGTCTTCTGCTGATAGAATTTTTTATATAGCTGATAAATGGTACCAAGCAAACAAGGGCTATTAGGATAATCAAGTGGTACTATTTGCGCAAAGAAGGAGGCTAGCAATTTATTTCAACATGTAAAGTGTTCTATGTAGCACCATCCACACAGTTCAAATGGCATAAGCTATTCAAGAAATACGACAGAACAATTTGAATAGGGGGCAACTTCCTGTTGAAAACAGTAGTTCAAAGAAAGAAAAACTGCTCAGGAAATTCCATTGTCGAAGTTCTTTAACGATACTCAAGGACATCTTCTTGTAGATGACGACAAAACTCTGCACAGGTGGCGACAGTGTTTTCGAACTTCAGAACTGTTCAGAAAAGAGCCTTGGTATTTTTTTTTGTCAACTCCGAGAAATAATAAAACCTTCTGATAAATCAATGCGGGTTTTTCGTGGGCAAGTCAACAATACATGTTATCTAACTCATAAGGATCCTCATGGAAAAACTTTGTAATTTCTTAGTTTTTTGGAGGATTCGTACGTTTTACCGATTGACTTCAGAAAAGTATTCGAACGACAACTACGACATCTTGGAGTAATATGGGCGGCCCTAAGACCACGAAGAGTTCTTAGAGGCTTAGGTGTGGATAATCAAGCGGCGAAGGTAAAATGTCCACCTGTAGTCACCGAAGAATTCCAAGAAACAGTAGGTACACACTTTATTACTGTCACTGACTTCCTGCTGAAAAAAATACGTGCAGAACACCAAAGTAGATCAACTGTTCTTAAGCAAGGATCCTACAACCTGCACAAAGCAGTTTAGACAGAGATAATGTACAAATTTCAAATGGAAAGCATCTTCTTCTTACATTTTTAACGCAGTATTCTGCACATTCGGCTCAAATAGGAGTAGGGAAGCAAAAGAAGAGGACAGAACGTAGGTTACATGGATTAGTGTTCCTGTAAATCAATCAAGTCAAATAAAACCGCGGAATCTATGGTACCAGCTATAACCTGATGGACGAAAATTAATCAGCGATACTTAGACGTTTAGAAAGGTTAAGTAAGTCAATTCGTTGCGTTGAATAATTGTTAAGTAACGTAGATGTTGGAACACTCTCTAGGCTAGCTTTTGATAAGCCCAAGGGAAAAGATTCCAATTAAATATGTAATGTCAGAGCGGAAACTCAGTTCTTTGTCACAAACTATCCAAAGAACATAAACTGAGAAAACTGTAAGGACATGCACGATGCAGAAGTAATAAATTTGAAGGTAAGCCCTTAAGCGAAAAGGTCATGGATTGGCATTTGCTAACATCAAGCTCCAGAAAGTGAGAAAAGTGTTATGGTCTTCTTGAAGAAGTGAAGAATTTTGATCAGATGATATAACTTTCATTATTTTAATATCATCTGCATAAATAAACAGATTCAAAAATGAAAAAATGTTAACGCTAATATCATTATGGCAAGCACAAACAGGAGTGGGCCAAAATGGCTACCCTGGGGAACTCCAAAAGATAAAAATGATATTGGATCAGATACAGTTTTGCTACGACCCCTTCGAAGACTCTGAAGATATGATCCATTTGATAGTTAGTGGTGGGAAAATGATATTTACTTTTGTATCAGAGCAGGATTTGTCAAGAAAATTAAACATTAAAAGGCGACCGCCTGGTTTTCTATTCACGCTTATAAATTGGTAAAAGGATTCGGTTGTGAGATGAAAGAGGTTTACATTCCATCAATGCACAGAAATTTAAAAATACTGTCCATCGGCATCACCTTTCTAATCCTTTCCTTCTTTTCTAACACCGTTGTGTTTTTCAACATTATGAGAATAAAAAATCAAGCATTTGTTTACGAGTTTATTCAAACCACTCATCAATGTTTCGTAATTACTTCAATATGAACTGCATTCCAAATATGTGCTTTCCAAATAGCAAATATTTTGTTATTATTTCAGTTTGTTTCCATTGTCGTTGTCAATCTCTCAAGTGGGCTGTTGAAAAAGTAAGGAAAAAGTTCAAGGGAAAATAATTATGGAATGTGTAAAGTCGACCCTTTTTCTTTATTTTTTTGATAGGAGACAAATCTTCATCCTAAAAGTGTTAAGTGAAATTTGTTTTTACAAGCTGCTTAACATTCCTTTTTAAGAACATTAAGTGTCCATTAAAATTCTTAAAGTTCTCATAAAGCGAAGGGGTCCAATTCACTTCAAGACACGGTAGAAGTTTATGTTTATGATTCAAACCATCCATCTGCAAGAGAGTTGAAATCCCCTTTTGAGATTTCATTTGAAAAAATTTCTATCAAAAATTAACCCTCGTTCTGCTCGTCAAATGTCTTATTTAATTATACAATCAAAATAAATTGCCACTTCTTCAATGAGTGTGTGTGTGGCGCAAAAGCTCGGGCAAAAAAAAAAAAAAAACCAAAGAGGCGAAAACATCAATTTAGATCTTAAATTTCCGTTCCATAGTTTTTTATGTTTATTACTTCTCAACACTTCCCATCAATAGACGATTTGAATTGAATTTTTATTGATCGTAAAAACATTCTTTGAAGAGACAAATGTCAGGCACCAAGTGTCGTGCATGCACTTATTTCTATTTGTATCGTTTGCTGTTTCTCGGTATATAATTTTGGTTTTTATTTTATTACTGTCGTCACCAATCAAAGTAAGTGACGCAACTCTGTAGCTGACAAAAGTGACAAGGCAACTACTTGATGTCATTTTCTTCTACTTTCTGTTCACTAGCCAGCCGGAGCCAGTTGAGACAGTTTTTTTTTATAATTTCTTTTATTCCCATATAGATGCACATAATTATATCTTCTCATTTACATTTTAGCCGGTGAATTAAATCATAAACTTTGACCTTCAAAGTCAAGATCATATTTTTGATACGCTATTTGTTTATTGGTTTTTAAGGAATTTCAAAGTTATGTCAATCTAGTCACATCACAAAGCTAACTTGTTTTCGTTTATTTCAGACAAAATAACTGTTTATGTTTGACATAATAACATGTACATAAATCTGTTCTGATTTGCTAGCTATTAATTGTTGGTTTTTGTTATAAAACCAAAGTTGAGGGTTTAGAATGGGTGCAGTTTTGGTTGAAGGTCGTTAGAGCGATAATCTTGTATTGTATTTTATTGGCCACTGTCAACTTTGGGCGTGTGCAGTGACATTGAAATACTTGAGATCAATTATTCATAAGACTGAGAAATAAATGTCTTCTTTTGGAATGTGCAAGTTGTTTATGCTAATTTGTGGTTACTATTATTATACTTCGTCGTAGACGGTTGTGCCAATTCAGCGGGCTGAATCTAACTTTGGTCTTAAATCATTTCTTTTTATACATTTTTATAGCAAACGTGTGGTTTTGTTTGTTTTCTAATTGAAAATTTTACCGAAGTCTTTGAAACAATAATTCGTCGACATTTATTAAGTTTCTTGTGACATTTTTATTTGGCCACTTGTCATTAGGTCTTAAGTTATTATTTATGATGTTTTGTGATATTTATAGAATCTTTGTTTATTTTTCGGTTTCTTTCTTCTCTTTTTTTCAGGAAATGGTTCGAGCGAAAGATCCACCATCTCATTATTTAAATAAGTTGAGGACTTATTTAGATCCGAAAGCATCGCGAAGCCACAGAGTAAGTAGAACAGGCAAAAAATTTCAAAGAAATGCAACTCCTAAATTTTGCTTTTTTACTTACATAATTGATTTTTATAAATGAAAACACTTAAAAACGAAGAATAATAATTTTACTTTCTTTCTTTATCCTTCAAAGATATGGCTGCAGGTATTTTAACAAAAATTTATTAACCACTTGGTTTGGAAATATTTCAGAATTCGTTATTTTCCCCCTTTTTACTGTACTTAAGCATGTTTCTATTATTCCCTACCTTATAATCCATTGATTAGAAAATGATTTTTGGACATGTACATTAAAACAGTAGCTAAGTTTGGGGTCTATTTGACCGTTGTAAAAGAAAAGGTGCTTTGTAAAAAAAAGTATTCAAGTTATTATTACAGGAGTTTAAAATGTATTTATTATATCTTTTTTTAAAGAAAGGTAGACCTTTTTTTACTTAAAATTTGACTTTAAAAAATCAAAGCTTGTTTTTTGTGCTAAGATAGAAATCATTTCTTGTAGTGTCTGCGTTGAATTCAGTTTCTTAATGGCTGTGAATTTTATTTATTACTTCTTAGCTTTGAAGGCATTTTTTAATCCGTCCTAAACACTGGCTTCTGCGTGTGCCTTTTGATTTTTTTTTTTTTTTATTAATCGACAAGTGGCTAACAATCTTGTTATTTAACACATAAGGTTTCATCCTAAGTAGATTTTATCTTCCGCCATAAATTCGAACATAAACATCTTACTAAAATGTGTATTTCGAATTTTGTTGTTACAAAAACGCATTTGTTATTTAATTTCTATTTTATAGATGAGAGCTTCTTTAAAATTATTACTACTTAATATTCGAACACATTTTTTTATTTAATGAAGTTTTAAAATACAATTAGACACAGCATTGGTCTGAAAAAGACCAAATACTTGTGCTGCATTCACGTCAAAAACACCATCATATAGAAAATAGGACACAACCAGCTCAGAGAGTATTGTCGAGACTTTGTAGCTTGTGCGGTGGTTTACAAATCTCTTCATTGATTTAAAAAGTAAACGTATGACATTTGACTGATTTGGAACAGTATGTTTCAACTAGACACCACAGTGCTCAGAGCTGCAAAAGCTTTACCCACCTCCTGCGATCTTCGAATTGTCACTTTTTTCTTCATTGGAATCATTTATTTGAAGAAAAAAAAAACCATTTTTAGATGAGTGGGAATAGAACAAAAACGGCAAATCGAGATAGCGAACAAAGTTCAAAAATTAACTTCAGGGAAAATAAGTAAATCTATTTAAAGTAAAGTACACTTAAAGTTAAAGTAAATTTAAATAAAGTAAATTTTAATAAAGTAAAGTAAAGCAAACTTAAAGTAAAGCAAAGTAAACTTTAAGTTAAAGTAAAAAAAACTTAAAGTAAATTAAACTCCACTCCCACTTTCAACATTCCACTTTCCAATTTCCACTTTCCAGTTTCAACTTTCCATTTTCTGCTTTCCGCTCTCCAATTTCCACTTTCTACTTTCCACTTTCCACTTTCCACTTTCCACTTTCCACTTTCTACTTTCCACTTTTCACTTTCTACTTTCTACTTTCTGCTTTCTGCTTTCCAATCTCCACTTTCAATTTTCTACTTTCCACTTTCCACTATCCACTTTTCACTTTCCACACTCCACTTTCCACTTTCCATAGAACTGGAAAACTCAAGTTTTTTTGACAACTTGCAGGGTTGTCAAGAAAACCTGGGTTAACCCTGGGGAAAGTTCAACGAACGGACCTAATGTCGAAAGTACTATGGCTTGAAGACCTTTCAACGAAGTCGAAGTTGCGTCCTAAGTTTTGAAAGTTTCTGCCGTAAAAAGATGGTGGTATGATGTCTTGAAATACCATATCGATGTAAACATTTATCTATAAAAAATGCGCACCTTATTAGCCATTGTACCCATTCTAGTACAGTACTTTTGTTGCTTACCAAATGCTATCAAAAGTGTTTTTTTTTTTTCGTAAAACTTGTTCACAATATCAAAACACAAGCTGTTAACGTTCCAAATTCAGTTATAAAGCTTTCAATTGCAATACGATTTTGACTAGACGGTGACAAATGATGACTAGCCTACTGTAAACTTGCAAAACTGACAAAACTGTTTTTCGTTGCAGCCACTTTCAGTACAGAAATTGTAAAGCACAAATTGCGTGGGCGAAACAAAAAAAAAAAAAAAAATGTAAAAAAAAACTCATATCTATTCGGGTTAACGCTATTAGAAAATGCCTATTTTTCTGTACCCGCTTGGGTACAATGACTATTAATGGGTTAAAATAAAATGATTGCAAATAAGTATGACCTTACACTATTCATGTCGTTTTCCAAAACTAAAGTCCTAAGCTAATTCCAATTCACTCCAAAATCGTTTTCGACAAATCGAATCGGATTGAAGTTTGGAAATGATTTGTTCACTTCCGTTTCTAGGAGTGAACACCAATACATAAAATCTTTCATCTGACTGCTTGCCAAAAACCGCAGTTTCTATTTAATTTTTGTCGGTTTCAAAACTCTGCTTATTTTTAATAAATTTTCTTTAGCAGTCCACAAAACAGTTTTTAAAATTCAAGTGAAGGATTTTTAGTCTTGTTTTGATTGTTTTAATAAAGTAAGAAATTTTATCCTACAAACGCAATCAATCCAAATCTGTCGATTTTGCTTAAACGAATTCTTAAAGTCGACAAAAAAACAGTGAAAAAGTGAAAATAATATTAGAAAACGTCATTTTAGCACGAAGGTCTACCGAACCATTGAAAAAATAACTTTTATTTAGACATATTTAATTTGTTCCTGCAATGAAAAGGCTCAGTAGTTATTCTCATTTTAACTATAAACGCTGTAAACTGAAACGTAAAATCTATACCACATAGGAATTGCCGTTATTTTTTTTTTTTTTTTTTATTATTTCTTTAAAGTTAAGCTTCTTTTTTAACCGCCTCTATTATTTAATGAAATTGTTATATGGCCATTTTCTTTATTAATTAATTTTTTTTTTTGAACATGTCCAAAAATCAATTCGCAAGGTATTAATCTATGGATAGACCCTTTTTATACGTAAAATAAAATTCAAAGTATGCTTTAAGGATACGTGATATTTTGTAGTTCTAAATTCTTTTATTGCATGGTGAACCTTCTTCCTATTTGTTGTTGTTGTTTTGTATAAATAAAATAAATACAGAGTTCGGGGATCTCCGGGGGCTAACGCATTTCCCTAAACCGTACCTTGGTTATTAATGAAGGACATCGTCAAATGTGTGCCAATTCCAAACGGCCAACTGAGAAACGCTTTTCATGGCAGTGTAAGCCTCGGAGGACTTTTGAATTTCTCGCGAATGGCAATATTCGAGCGAAAGCTATTGATAGTGCAGGGATAGTATTAAAAATTCAAGTTTATTGAACCAAACGATCGCTGAACAATAATAATGACAGTTGAGAAGAAGAAGAACACAAAAATAAGTTCAGATTAAAATGTTAACTACTCAATTTAAATGAGCGTATCAGTAGTCTATGACTCTGAGTCTTAAGAAAATCCTCCGACTATCAAAAGTCAGTTTGCTGATAATAAGCTTTGAGATTTTGTTGGAACAGCCGCCTGGGAATTTGAGTTAGTATTATTTTAATTGTGCTTATTTTTTGCGATTCGCTGATATTTTGAGCCAAATATAGAAAGAAATAGAATGGCGCAATAGAGCGGGGAACCTCGGTACCTTGCGCATGAATCACAACCATAACTTGTGAGGAATGAATCTACAGCTTTTTGCTTATTTAAGACAGCTAATCGAATAAGTGCTTTTCATGGCAATGAAAAGTCCAACTTATTGTAGGGCTTGTCTCACAAAGGCGATATTAGTGTAAAATTTTCTTCTTTTCGGATTCGAATATCGAACGTTCCAGGTAACAGTCAGACATGCTAACCATTACGCCACGATTTGACCAGCTGTTGAAAACAAACTTATTCAAGTTGTGAATTTTTACAGCGCGTATACGCCCGAGTTACCTCGGCCTTCTTATTAAAACTTTCGTAAGATTAACGGTTTTTTTTAATGTATTCTCTCAACAATTTTTTAGAAGCACATAGATTTACTTCGTTGAAAATCATGAAAATCTTGTCCTTTAAAAAGCAAATCTGCTAATGTCACCATAGAGTTACAGCGCAAATGATTCTATTACAATTTTTAAAACCAGTAGGTAAACTTCTACAGTGGCATTCGATTCTAGTAAGACCAATACCTTTTTTATCTTCAAAGAGCATCACACTTTCTATTTTCGATGCACCACTAAGATACATTCAGAGCTTTGGTTCTCTTAATGCAAGAATTCTCCCATCACAAGCACGCAGAAGCTTTGATTCGTCAGTGCTCTAAGCCCAATATCACGGTATCTCTGGCAATGTTAGGGAACCTTTGGCAAGACATGGGGTCTTTCACCGAAAAGGGTCCTTTGGATCTATACGGCTATGATAAGACCAATCATCTCCTAAGCGTCAGTTGTTTGGTGGAATAAGCTCTCGCGTAAATACGTTTTTGCATCGTTTGCCAAACTTCAAATACAATTTGACTATTTTGAACAATTTGTCTTGGTGTTACTGGGGCCCTCCCCAGCACACCGGGAGCTGCTCTCGACGCACTGCTGAATCTTCCTCCTCTTGATACCTACATCATGGGGTGTACTCTCAAGACCATTTCTCGTTTAAAGAGATGTGGTCTCTGGCAAAATTCATACTGGAGCTTTGAGGAACTCGCAAGCAGCATCTTTTGACTCACGTCTAATGGATATACCGTCTGACACGATGACCCCAAGGCTCAAACTGCGTCAAAATTACTCAGTCAACTTTCCTTCGATTCAGGATTGGTTCGCTACAGAATCTGAGCCTGAAAAGAACTGATATCGAATCTTCACAGATGGCTAAGAAACCGACGAGGGTTCTGGCGCACTTCTCTTTTGCTAAGCATTTAAACGTGTTAGGCTTAAGTCATACCACACTCTGTGAATCTTGTGGAGATGATGAGGACACGGCAGAGCACTTCCTCTGTGAATGTCCTGCTTTTTCTCGCATGAGGTTACAGATACTCGGCGCAGACATGGTGAGTGCTGGTAACTTAGGATCCTTATTATTGTAGCGTCTTTTGGCTTTTCTCCGAACATCTGGAAAGCTATAACAAATAGAAGGTTGGTAACTGGTAGTACAATGGACCGGTATTTAGGTCTGAGTGCTCCAGCTATTATTTGAAAACCTGCAACAGAAAAAAAGGCCCAATATCAGATGATGAAGTCAAATTTTAGTTCTATAGGCTCAACAGTTAGATAACCAATGAAAAATTTGACCATGTTTTCTACAGCTAACTCTTTGTTTGGCACTTAACAGTTAAATTGTTGTTGGTTCAGATATGTAATGATTTTACTCTCATCCGTTGACCTCACCTCATTTTCTTAAACTTTTTTTGATCTTCTCTCATCTGGCGTTTGCTCTGCATTGTGGAATTGTAAATGGTCATTAGTTTCCTTCTTCAACTCACTTATATTAAAAAGCGTCTCAACAAATAAGTAAAAGTAAATCAGTTTAAACAGCGGCACCACAACTGCACAACTAGAACTTTGAAAGCCTATACTCCTATAACCAAGACAGAAGCTTGTTGCAGAAGACAAATTTGAAAAAAAAAAAAACATCCTCAGACCGTTTACTGAATTTTAATTGATAATTTTTCTTGTTATTTCTTATTTGCTGTTATATATTTCTCGATAAATGTGTTTTTTGCATGCTTGTATATTTGTAGAGTATCTTTGTTTCGTTAAGTACTTTGTTGCCATGAGATTGTCCTTTTTTTCCTTTTTAATTTTCTGTTTCTTTTATTGTTGTCAACAACTTCTTTGTAGAGCTTTTTGTTATTTTTGTTTTTATTAGTAGATAGTAGCAACTAAAACTTTATCAGTATTTAACCAACTCACAGTGTGTTTTTCCTGTTCTCCCCCGCGCCTGATGTACTTACAGATTTTCTTCTACTTTCTTTGCCAGAAACGAAAAATGGTCGGTGAGTCCACGTCCACACAAGTGTTACGTGATTTAGAAATCTCACTACGAACGAACCACATTGAGTGGGTTAAAGAGTTCCTGGACGAAACAAATCAGGGTCTTGATGCTCTGGTTGATTACTTAAGCTTTCGCCTGCAGATGATGCGACACGAACAACGAATACAAGAAGCACTTACCGAATCCGATGAACGCTTGAATCTCGCCAGCACAACCATTCAGTCGTTGGGTGGAAACGATACCGATGGTGGCAATAATTCCACTCTCGGCAATAATAGTCATAATCATGACTCCAGACATAATCATCACAATGCGTCTAATGGATTTCTGCGACCATCGCTGGCCGATGTTCTTGATAGTCCGAGTATCAAACGCCGATCCCGCCACATTGCCAAACTTAATATGGGTGCGTCCACAGATGATATTCATGTGTGCATCATGTGCCTGCGAGCCATCATGAATAACAAATATGGATTCAACATGGTGATTCAACACCGAGAGGCGATCAATTGTATTGCTTTGAGTTTGATCCATAAGTCGCTGCGAACGAAGGCGCTAGTGCTGGAGCTGCTGGCGGCTATATGCTTGGTGAAGGGTGGTCATGAGATCATTCTTTCTTCGTTTGACAACTTTAAAGAGGTGTGCCAAGAGAAGCGACGCTTCCAAACGCTCATGGAGTACTTTATGAACTTCGAGGCTTTTAACATTGACTTTATGGTTGCATGCATGCAATTTATGAACATCGTTGTGCATTCCGTGGAAGACATGAACTACCGGGTACATTTGCAATATGAATTTACCGCTCTTGGCTTGGATAAGTATTTGGAGAAACTGCGAATGACTGAGTCGGAAGAGTTGAAAGTACAGATCTCGGCGTATTTGGATAATGTTTTTGACGTTGCCGCCCTTATGGAGGATTCAGAGACTAAAACTGCAGCTCTTGAGCGTGTTCAGGAGCTAGAAGACGATCTCGGGCGAGTCATGGACCGAAATGCTGAGCTTGAGCGAGAGTTCATGTACAAACTGGCTGAGATGGACACCGAATTGGAGCAATTGAAGGCTGAGCGTGAAGAATTGATCGCCACAAAGTGCAAGTTCGACGAAGAAGTCTCAACGCTGCGAAAGATTCTCAAACACAATGAACAGGAACTCAAAAAGCGAGAGTCCATGCTCCAGAGCAAGAATCTCGAACTTCAAACATTGACAAAGTCCTTGCCTCGCTCCGGCTCGAATGGTGAAGGTGGTTTTATTATGATGAACGGCAATATTGGTTCACCAGATTCACAAACGTCATCAATATCACCCCCACCACCACCTCCGCCCCCACTTCCGTGTGCAGTGTCACCACCACCTCCGCCACCACCAGTTCCACCACCACCGCCAAGCATGAACGGAGGTTATGGATTGAATGGCGAATCTGTTTACTCGAATATGAACCACCAAGAAACGACGACACGAATGCCACCCCCTCCAGCGCCTGCTCTGCCGTTTATGTCAACATTCTCGCCACCACCACCACCTGCGGCTGGCTTTATGCCCGCTCCGGATGGAGCAATGACCATCAAACGAAAGGTGCAAACCAAGTACAAGTTGCCGACACTTAATTGGATTGCGCTAAAACCTAACCAGGTGAGTAAGCTCCTTTTTTTGTTTTTTCAAACATAAATATGACAGTTGGACAGTGCTAATGTGACGACGCAACACCCAGCACGTTGTCAGTGTTAAGTCTTTGCGTGCAATTAATCCTAGGTATAGGACTCTGGGCTGGAGTACAGATGTCCAGTGGTTGCGTGATGCCGCTTCGCACAATTGCATACCCTTGAGCTGGTGATGCTGGTTTTGATTGATGGTATAAATTTAAATAGAGATTAAGTTGATGAGGTTCTTCTCAAGCCACAGGTAGAGAAAAGAACTTAGTGAATTCCATTTGTGATTATCATTCAGTGGCTGCGTCACTCAAATGTGCAGGCATATATCAAAAACTGTTTGGATCGTTTCTGGTTTCATAGAAATATAAAAACTTTATAGAGACAACAGTTAAGCAAAAAACCATCAAATCAGCGCATTCTTATAAGCGGAAGCGATTTTTTTCCAATCAGAAGCCTTTAGCTTATAAATATGTCACTTCCTTGCCTGTGTTTTCAAGCAATGTGGTTTCAGTATACGAAACACGCCTAGTCCTTCACATCAATCACACATTAATGTAATTTTCTTTTTCAAAGACGTGTGTACTTATTTTTCTATTTCTATTTTTTCTCAGGTACGCGGTACAATTTTCAACGAGCTAGATGACGAGAAAATTCACAAACAGATCGACTTCATCGATTTTGAAGAACGCTTCAAAATAGGCATTGGCGGCCCAATCGCAAATGGAAAATCCGAAGTCGATGGCCTCAATTCATATCCAAGCAAGCGTTTCAAAAAACCCGAACACGTTTCACTGTTGGAGCACACGAGATTACGAAATATTGGTAAGTTTCTGCAACAAAACTTTCTGGATTTTCTAAACTCATCGTTTCTTATCTACTTTTTCAGCAATATCTCGTCGAAAATTAGATATGCCAATCGATGAAGTGATAGCTGCGATACATAGTCTCGATCTGAAGAAACTTTCGCTAGAGAATGTTGAATTGCTGCAAAAAATGGTGCCAACTGATGCTGAAGTCAAGTCCTACAAGGAGTACATTGGCGAACGCAAGGATCAGAATCTCCTTACTGAAGAGGATAAATTTATGTTGCAATTGGCCAAAGTAGAACGGATATCGTCCAAGTTGTCCATCATGAATTACATGGGCAATTTCTTCGATTGTGTGCATTTGATCAGTCCGGTAAGCTTGAGAACTGAGTAGTCTGTTGAAAATCAGTTTAAAAAATTTCAATTTTCTTTTCCATAGCAAATTATCGCAATAAACACAGCTGCCAACTCGTTGAAACAATCACGTAAATTCAGAGCCGTCCTAGAAATAGTATTGGCGTTCGGAAACTACCTCAACAGCAGCAAACGTGGCCCAGCCTATGGATTTAAGCTTCAAAGTCTTGACACCCTCATCGATACAAAATCGACAGACAAACGATCGTCACTTTTGCACTACATTGTAGCAACAATAAGGCAGAAATTCCCTGAGCTCTTAAACTTTGATACAGAACTTTTCTGCACAGACAAAGCCGCTCAGGTTTCATTGGAAAACATCATTACGGATATGCATGACCTAGAAAAGGGTATGGAATTGGTGAAGAAAGAAGCTGATATCCGAGTCAAGGGTGCACCAACACATATTCTCCGAGATTTCCTTAACAACTCCGAGGATAAACTGAAGAAAATCAAATGTGATCTTAAGAATGCACAGGATGCATTCAAAGAATGTGTTGAATACTTTGGGGAGTCATCCCGAAATGCTGATGCGAGTGCGTTCTTTGCGTTGATTGTTCGCTTCACACGAGCCTTCAAGGTAAGTATTTCACCTTATTATGTGCTTCTCAGAAACTCATATACATAATTTCCATTTCAGATGCACGATCAGGAGAACGAACAACGCCGCCGACTGGAGCAGGCAGCCGCTTTAGCTGCAAGTAAAAAGGAAAACGAACAGGTAATCCTTAGGAACAAGATGAATCAGAAGAAACAGCAGGTAAGCTTTATCTTTCTGTCTTTGGCTTTTGGTGGAAATTCATGTTTTGCTATAATTTAATTAATTTTTTTTTTCATTTTTCCATTAATTTTCCTCTTACTACTCTTCCGCCCACATTGGCAACAAACACTCTACCAAACTTTCTCTTCTGTCCATTTATTTGTTGTAAAATAAAAAAATGTACATATATTTTTTTTTACAATCAAATTGGCCAAAAAACAAACGTTCATTAGAATCTTGGTTGCGTGACAATGGAAAACAGTCTTCTACACAGAGCATTAACCAATTCGGCCCGGGAAGATGATAGACATTTTTACTCTTGTTGACAATATTGTAGAATTGAAGAGAAACTAGAACGTGCTTTAATGTTGTGGCTTAGTAATTAATAACAAAAAAAAAAAATTCAAAATGACAACACACACGAAAGACTGAAAATAAATAAATTTATTTAAATATTAATTAAATTTAAAAACAAACCAACAGCTACAATTGAAATCTCACACACGCACATGCACACAAAATGAAAACTTTGTAAAGTTTGTAGATACTCTCTGTTACTTGGAAATGGTTGCTTCTTCTTAAAGTCGTTTGACATTTATATGTAAGTGAGCGATTAATGATGTTTTGTAAATTTTCTTCCTTTTTTTTTAATGTGGAAATGGCTTTTCGTATGCGTCTTTTATTTATGTTTTATATTTGTATTTTCAATTCTTTTTTGTTTGTCTTTTACATAATGTAGAAAAAGAATTACTAACACTCTTTATCAAACTCAAGAGCTTATAGTCTTGGTGTCCAATGTTGGAATTATTTGACTCTGTAGGCCTAGTTAGGATACAGACTCTATTTTTATTGAAGGTTTAAGAAATTTCTCATTTTTGTATTTAAAAAGCTGGCAGTTTTTTGCAGTCAATAAAAAGGTCAGGTTCAGATAGATGTTAGTTCAGCTGGCACATTAAGGACCAATCGGTCCAATTTTATTTAATCATCTAGCTCAAAAGGGTTCAAGGTTCAAAACCTGTTAGAGCATTCAATAAGGCGGGAAGGATTTATCTATCTTTACAATATTAATGGGCCATATAAAAGAATGGTCCAAAAAAGTAGCCTGCTTGATGTAACTATGTTAGGTTTCGATTATGAATACCCCTATGCACATGTATTTGAATTTTTGTGAATGCATTGCAAGAGAAAAACAAAGTCTGGCAAAGTATTCCACATTAGGGTAATGCGACTTAAATATGAATCTCTATACTTGACTGTACGCCCGAAGTTGGGTTCATGGTTAAACTGATGAGCATTCCTAGCTGTGCAACTTAGTATTTCACTTCGTTTATAGAAAAAACGATAAAAGAGAAAGAGAGAGAAAGGGCCAGGTAACGTCGTAAGTCGAATACTATGTTCAAGAGAATCGATCGATGCCATAATAATTGAACAGTCACGTATCAATCTTAAAGTTCTGTTTTGTACTCTATTAATTAGGCGCAAAGTTGTTTGAGGAGCACCTGACCAAATATGGTAGTTATACTCGGACACTGCCTTAAAGGTAGACATGCCGCTAGTCTCAATGTTCCATTAAACGATTTCTGTGGAAGCCGCATGGACGAGGAAGAAGAGGAAACCCTCCTTGGTTCTCTCAAAGACGTAAAACACAGCTTTTTGTCGACGATCCAAGTGATCTTAGAAACATAGACATTCATAATCTTCATCGCTTTATAGAAAGCTCAAAATGTTTTGAATAGGCAGATTCTTCAAATTTGCATGTGGTATCACAATGAACCTGTTATTGGACTAAGTGCGTTGCTCAATTTGCCGAAGGCCACCTTAACCTGACCTAACCTCCTAGTTGCTCCTGATTTCCTGATTGAAAACGTCTTCTTTTAGCAAAAGTTAAAAATTCCTTCTTCCGTAAGAATTTTTTAAAAGCGCAAGTAAGAAGTTTATCTTTCAAAATTTCATTTTTAAAAAAAGAATTGCTCAGTTCTCTCTTCCGGTAAAATAAGCATTTAAATTTTGTTTTGGCGAGTGCATCTTTCTGGCATATCCGAACCACAGTAATTGTTAAACTGCTCAAATCGTAAAGTGGCGTGTAAAGTTGGTTCGACTTAACTCCGTAACCTGTTGAAACAAGCTTCCTCCAAACTACTTTAACTTCCTTCTTTCATACGCCTGTCTTATCAGAAATTCTTTGATAAAAATTTAAAACTAAATACGTACAATGTATTGAATGTGGTAAACTAGTTTTCTGGTGGCTTACTCAACAACTGCATAGGTAGCAATAAATATTTATCGTTAAATCAAAATGCGCGTTGGTTTCTTTGGTTAAGATTGTACAACCCGACTATGCCCTGTAGAATAAACAACAACAAATACTAATTTAATTATTTCTGTTAAAAGCTTGGAGAAGTTTTCTTTTTCGTAATTGTCAAACCAGGGCATATATTAGTGCTAATGCAGAGAAAAAATTAATTTCAATATGAAAGTATAACAAATAAAGATAATTCGGTTCATTCGTTGATACCCTGGGGTCGGAACAAAGCGTTTTTTGAAAAACCTCAGCTTGCTTTGAATGAGACTTAGTGATTTTTTAGCCCCAAGTTGGCCCTCGACATGCTCAATTTTACACGAGGGATTTGTTGGGCGACTTTAGGTAGTAAACAGGGCTGAAAATGGCCCTTATTTTTTATTATGTGAGAACTATGTGTGGCGATTTCGTGTTCTAGCATTTTTGAGAATATATAAAAACCCAAATTTATACATAATTCTTTTCGTCACCGTTCATAATATACAACAAAAATTTATATGGCGAACACTAGAACTTGGTAATTAAAAACTAATGACTTGGTTTTTAATGATTAACAAGTACGCAGCAATTTTTAAATCTATCTCGACATTCAAATAAGAATTCGCATTGCATTCATACATGGAGTGGTGTAACAAAGCCGGTAGCCCCAGGGCCTGGCACATTTCTCACAACCATTCCTTTTGAGTTAATATTTAGAATTTTACATTGTTCTGCTGACTCCGAACGGCTAATCGAGAAACCACTTTTCATGATAATGAATTAAGTATCGGAGGATAAACAGACCATGTCACTGCCAATACTAGAACCGAAATACTTCACTTAGCCAACGCTAGCCGTAAATTTTACACTTATAATTCTTTTTTTAGCGATTTATTGGGTTGTGTATTGCTGAGCTGGCTAAAAAATTGCTGAATTCCTACAAAAACCAGCTATGATCCTTAAAACTAGATAAGCTGGAAACCACCATTCAGTCGAAATCATTTGTTATCACAAAATGTACTGTCTTCCGATGAACCAATATGTTTTCAGATACATACTCATATTACTATATCTTCTCTCATTTTACTAACAGGCAATCAACACAACACTGCGCCAGTTTTCAATTTAAACTGAACTCAGCTTAACACAATGTCGACAAAAGCATTCGAAAGCTGAAGGCAAAACCCGTTTGTCATGGTTGTGTTATCAGTCTCAGAGGAATTGCAAGTTACTCGCCAAAAGCTATACCCGTGAAAAACATTTTTTTTTTATGTTTCGGGGATTCGAACCACTAACCATTTCGATGCGGACATCAACATGTAGGAAGTAGTTATAGACCTTGTTCACAAAATAGCAATATCTTTTTTCATTAAGTACGTCCAGATGAGTTGAAATTTTGTAGATTTTACGCTTTTTTATTTTGGTAGTTTGCATTCAAAATTCAAATTAAGAAATGCGTTGTTTATTTAGATTTTTGTTCGTACCGTAGCGTGTCGTCTAAATCTTTATGTTTTGTGTGCGTGTGTGTTTTGTTTATTGTAATTGTGTGTCCAAAGTCAGCAACAAATTTATTTTAATGTTTCAAAATTTTCCACTAATTTTCTTAGAACAAAATTTACTAACAAAATTACCTGCGTTTTTTCTGCATTTCATCCCATTCCAAAATATTTCTAATTCATTAATTATATAAAAAAGTGAATACAAAACATATTTGTATTTATTTTCTAGTTTTAATATTCAAACAATGGTGTCATGGTTATACTAATTTGGGTTTTTTTTTTTTTCATCCTCCTTTCCCTGGGTTTCCTTTCTTCCTCTGTTTACTTGTCTCAGACGACTTCGGTTTCATTGCAGGAAGCAGTTATTAATGAGCTTAAAACTAAAACCAATTCTGTCCGTGAAAAGAAACTTTTACATCAAGACGAGGTGTACAATGGAGCCTTGGAGGACATTTTACTTGGTTTGAAGAGCGAGCCCTATCGACGGGCGGATGCAGTTCGACGCAGTCAAAGACGTCGCATAGACAACAATCGTCTCTCACGGACCCTCGAAGAGTTGGACGTTTAAAGCTTAGCAAACTAAGCCATTTTTATGCAATTTTGTATACTACATTCCTGGAATATCTATCGATAACCTTAAATTCTCTTTTGCTAAACAATTTATTAACAAACAAAATTAATTGAAAAAATGCTCTCTATCTCTATTTTGATTGTGTGTGCGAAATCAAATGCGAAATTTTGTACATAACTCGGTTTTTTTAAGTGATATAATATATAACTCGCACAAATTATGATGTAAACAAACGAATTTTTGAAATAATACATATTTTTGGGTAGTAGTTTATTGAAATTTTCTTTTTGCTTGAAATTAAGTGAATCAATAGAATACCAGGAGGCCTTCTGTTTGAGAAACAAATTTTGATCACAACTCTTGTTTTGCTAGTAAAATATGTGTGAAGAAGGTTTTACAACACTTTTTTCGTATAAGAAATTTGCCATTTTAATAGAAAAAGAAAAGAAAAAGCATTTATACTACAGTATTCAATAGTAAAATCTCTATATACAAGCATTTTACACTCGATGTCGATGTTTTTTAAACAAACAATTTTTTGTAAATACATATATACGTAGAGGAGGTACATACATCTGCCTGAAGAACAAAAAATTTTTGGATTAACAAAAACTTTACCTACATATACTGAAAAATTACAAATTTTGATATTAAACCATAGAATTTTTTTTCTACATTTGTAAGTTTTTGTATATAAAAAATTAAAATAAATAAAATTAAAAGTAAAATATTACAATAATATATATATATACCTACAACTACTATAACATTATGCATTAGCAAGCGAAAAATCTGATTGATTTGCATGAAACCATTTTGTACATTAAAAACTTGAATAATATTTTTTAACTACATATTCTTAAGTTTGATTAAACTTAAATTTTAAATTGAAAAGATCGAAGAAGAACAGAAAACAATTTTGAAATAAAGGAAGTACTCAAGTATTTATTATAGAGAAGCGTATAAGCGAGTATAGAACGTGCATATCTTGAAAGTTTTAGTTCATATTCCGGTTTTATTTGGATTCCTTACTAAAAAAAAACAATAAATTTTAAAATTTAAGTTGATTGCAGAAATGGAATCAATTATGTATCTTGCATAGTCAATTTTATTTAGCGATAGAATTTAGTTAAGAAGGAATGACAATTATGGTCGTGCTGTAAAGTGGGTGGTTTATTTTCTTTTTTAGTTTATTTCGTAAATTTTATTGTTATCGAATATTTTTTATTTTATTTTTCGTTTTGTTTATATTTTAAACAAATTCAAATAAATTGCAAATAAAATAACTTTATTGAAATATTAATTTATGTGTTTTGATTTTTAAACTTATTCATGTTTAAGTATAAATAAATAAAAATAAATAAAAAAGGTTGCGCGACAGAATGTGGAGCCCCAGCGAATTTCTTACAATCATGCCTTGTGAATTAATAGAGGGGACCTTCAATTTTCTGCCGGTTTTGAACGGCTTATCGAGAAAGCGCTTTTCATGACAATGAAATTACTAACGGAGGATTTGCCAATTACTCGTGAAAGGCGATACCCTTGGAAAAACAATTTTTTCTGTTGGGATTCGAACCACGAACTTCTGGGTTAACAGTTGACCTGCTACCCATCACGGGTACCACTTTACGTATCAATAAATAAATAAATAGAGTAGCGCAACGAAACTCGGAAAGAGCTTTTTATGGACCTACAGTTTTTTGTGATTCCGAACTGCTAAATGAGAAAGTGCCTTTCATAGGAGTGTAATTAAATCTGATGAGCATTTCTGGCAAGGCAGGTGTTGATATCAAATTGTTTGAGGGGAGGAATGCAACTGGTTACTTCACTAGAGCTCTGTTTGTGAAAGAAGCAATAAAAAAAGGAAACAGCAAGTAACGTCTCGACGATATTCAACAGAAGCAATCGATCCTACAATTGAACTATCAGTTTTAAAGCCCTGTTTTGGGGCTTTAAGCCCTATTGAGTAGGTGCAAAGATATGAGATGCACCTGACCAAACATAATATGTATATTATACTCTTACTTAGAGCGAGTATAATCTTTGTACATTGTAGCCACATGAGAAATGGTGAAAACTTTCCCGCATAGTTCTAAGAAAGCAATAAACTGATCACTTTGCAGCATTTTTGACGACCTCAAATATGTGGCAATCCCAACGAATATCAGCGTTTATTCACATGCCATGTGCTGACAGGTTTTCGGATGAAGGTACCATTTATGGATAATGACAATGGAGGATTGTTTAGCTTAAACGATAAAAGACAGTATTGAGTTACAGAAGCATTGAATGTTGAAACAACAGTTCCAAAATCTACACCCAAAGAGCAGGTAAAAATAAGTTCTTACCTCCATTATGTTCTAAAACTTTTCTATTATCCCTAACTATAACTAATTTCCATTCACTTTTGTTATCTTGAAGAACAACATAATTAACTCTTACACACTAAAAAAGTTTTCCCTTCTCTGGTCGAGTCTCACTTTTCTACCATCTTCTTAATGCAAGGGTCGCTTGTGGGCTCTGAAATGCCAAATAAAACTGCTACACGGTTAAAGAGCATATTTCACATCGCATGACTTCACATAATCTTTATCTTTCTTGAGAACGAAGTCATAGTTGAACTGCTGCATACGTGCAAGTCAGCGAGCTTGTCTATTCGCTTAAATTATCTAAAACTAAAACTTAAACTTAACTCCTTCTAGATGCAGCTCGACTTTTTTAATTACCCACAGAACTTCCAAACATTTCTTTCCTGTGGTTCAATAGTTCAACTTACAACTTTTAAGTGATCTGCTCAAGTAGCAAATCAATTTCTTATTTTTCTCAAAGGTCTGACTTATCACAAAGTTTATTCGTTGAACTTTCTCCAGGGTTGACCCTGGTTTTCTTGACAACCCTAAGACGGTGTTTAGACAGGCGCAAGTGAACCGTGCAATTTTGACGTTCCGCCACCCCGTCGTGTTCAGACTGAAAGAGGCTGTTCAGACAGGCGCAAGTGAACCGTGCAAAATTGACGTCTATATGTTTTTTCTCTTTCCCACATAGTTGTAAGAAAGAGACATTTTTTTGCGCCGAAGTTTTTAAAAATTTTAAAATTTTCTTGGCGGAGTTTTGACATTTCCTAGTTTTGACACTTGTGTTTTTTTTTCTCGATAAAAGAGACTGTTGTTTGAAAAATAAATGCTCTTTTTCATGTTCCTGAAGCAAAAATACGAAAGTAAATAAATTATTTTTTGAGTTCAGTTTAATTTCTGAGTTTTTTCTTCCCAAATCTGAAGGCAAAATAAACGTCAAAAAAAAATCCATCGTGTTCACATTACTTTCAGTCTGAACACGACGGGGTGGCGGAATGTCAAAATTGCACGGTTAACTTGCGCCAGTCTAAACACCGTCAAAGTAATGTGAACACGATGGATTTTTTTTGACGTTTATTTTGCCTTCAGATTTGGGAAGAAAAAACTCAGAAATTAAACTGAACTGAAAAAATAATTTATTTATTTACTTATTTTTGCTTCAGGAACATGAAAAAGAGCATTTATTTTTCAAACAACAGTCTCTTCACTCGAGAAAAAAAAAACAGAAGTGTCAAAACAAGGAAATGTCAAAACTGCGCCAAGAAAATTTTAAAATTTTTAAAAACTTCGGCGCAAAAAAATGTCTCTTTCTTACAACTATGTGGGAAAGAGAAAAAGCATATAGACGTCAATTTTGCACGGTTCACTTGCGCCTGTCTGAACAGCCTCTAAGAGCTGCCAAGAAAAACTAGGTTTTACAGGTCTCAAAAAAACGCTTAACCACAAATCACCACACATCCCTGTCATTAAAAAAAATACATGCCATTTGGCAGCCCTCAACTCGGCCACAGCAAAAACCTAGAGCGAGTTGAGGGAAAACCTAGGTTAACCCTAGGGCTCAAAAAACACTAAATTTGACAATCAGGGCTACTTTAGGTTTTTCGAAAAACGCTTTATGGCGACCCAAGGGCTTCAACGAACAAACTCGCAGTCTCAACCCCAAAGTCGGAAGCGTCCGTAAAACAAACGACTTCGAAAAATTTCGGCACGTAAGGAAAGCACTGCCACTAAATATGCTGTAGCCTTATGACAGATTTCTTAACATACACTGCTCCATTCGAATAACTTATTTTTCAGAAACGGTTTTACCAAACTCGCAGAAATTTATGTCGCTTTCCATTGGATGAAAAGAACTTTTCAGGAGCGTTGAGGTTTGAGGAGCACCCTCAATCCGTTCCATTGGCGCAAAAGGATCGCTTCTCATAAGTGCTTTATTATTTATTTATTGCTGTGTATTAGTGCTTCTTGAGTGGATTCTCACTTCAAATCGAGAAGTGGCTGTTACTTCTCAGAATCATGAGAACCGATCTTTTTGCATGTGTTAACCATTGCGGTCTATAACATAATGTGAAAACATCAGAGGATGCCTCATCTGTCATTACCAACTTTGAAAACTGCTTTCATTAATCTCCTTTCTCTAAAATCTCCATAAGCTTCTCAAATTTCCATTCTTTTCCGCACTTATTTGAGCTTGAGAAATCATGTAATATGGAACTATAATAATTACTTCATTCAGATACACGAAGGCATTATGGCTCTGTTTCGGGACCTAATAATTTTTGGCAAGTTGTAAGAGGATTGTGTAAAAAGTGGAAAGTATACCCCTGCCTGTGCCTCTATTCTGCAACTATCGCATTATGTACCAGTTATAGCAATGGTAGTTTTTCAAAAAAAATTGTTTTTCAGCCAACTCTGGAGTCATGACATGTATAGAAAATGCACATCTCTAGTTTTCTGCGCACACTCAAAATTATTTATCAAATACAAGAACCATCTTCTCTACTTACTGATGCTACCGTTCCTGTTGTCAAGAATGTAAACTTCCACTATTTACATTTTTTCATCATAGTTTTTGTTGTTGCCCCATTTCACAACAAACAACACAAACCAGCTGTTTTTTGACGTTCAAAATCTGGCAATCTTCCAAAATTTATCAAATTCCTTGCATTTTTCTTTCGAGCTCTCTGCATGTGGAATCAGAATTTAAGTGCTCTTCTGTGGCGTGCGTAGCGAATGTGTTGAAACTTTTTCATTACTAATTTGTTTATTAATAATTTGATTCGTAGTCTGTAACCGAAAGAAAATACTAAAATGTTCCGACGCACATTTAAAGTTACCTTCCGTCCGATGAAAAACAATTTCATACTCCTGCCGGATAATTACTTTCAACTTGTATCTACTTATGTGAGTTCAAAGGGTCAAAACGCGGTATTGTTAAAAATCTGTGATTAGATTACGGCACACACAGATTATGCACTGCGATTTTGAGAGATTTACAGATTATGTAAGACGAGATAAAATAATTTGGTTGTGTTTTGAAATTTCCAGGACAATGGCTGCATCAGTCTCACTTACGGAAACTACTGCCATTATGGGATGTGGGTGCCGCATGCGGGCAGCGTCAAAGACACTGAAATTGGGATCAATGCCAGAGTTGCCAAGGAAATGGGTGAGCTATACTACCTATCCACCTCTCGCATCATTATTAAAACAGTTGTTGGTTTTGCTTTTAATTGAATACTTCCTCTCACACGATGTGTAATCGCCAATTGGACTTTTCTTTTTCTTGCTTTTGCAAATTTTCGCGCTCATCTAGGTCTGAAAGAAAATGATTTGGTGAAATGTGCTTTGGTGGATGATGTGCAGCTACTCAAAAGTGTCTATGTGACACCAGTTTCATCGAAGGACTGGGAGATTATTGTAATGCTTATTATTTTGATTGCTTTTAGTGCCAAAATATTCAGGTTGGTCAAATGTTTTTCTTTTTTAGGAGCTGAGTAGTGAAAAACTGCAGAACAGTGTGCTCGACCAGACTAAGATAATCAACTCAACACAATTTCTGGTCGTTTGGGTCAATAAGTCAATGCAGGTTACTCTGACTGTTGGTAAGTAATGAAATACGCATGCATAACTAGGTACCTACTCCTTGTTCTTCATATTTATTTAACTAGTTTTTTTTCTCATTGGACTAAAGATTTGCTCGCACGCAGTTCTGATGTCGTTGACGTTGCTTCTGTGCTTGAATTATTTCTGACCACCAAATGAAAGTTAGGGTTTATAAAACGTAGATGGAAAGATCATGAACCAATGTTTGATGCTTATTCTACCTTTATGGCGCCATGAGCAACGTGATCTCGTAGGGATACTTACTAACTTAGGTGGGCATTACAGTTCGGGGTGAACTTGGGCCTCAACCAACATCCTTCTGTAACGATTTCGATTTCGGGCGAGCTCTCTCCAGTTTTGCACTCTAAGTCGGTTGAAGTCTTCATTCACTTGATTGCGCCACCTAAGACTAGGTCTAACCCTTCAGCGATTTCCCTGCAATGTAATTCGAAAACCCGACGAGCTGGAGCTATTGGGTCCATCCGCTCTACATGGCCCAACCATCGTAGCCTCGCGATGCGTACTCTTCTGGCTATGCCCATGTCGCGGTACAGCTCGTTGTTGTATTTTCTTCTTTACACATACGGAATGGGACTAGTAGGGATAACAAACACAACACATCTGTTCACATTAGTGATCTGTCTGTGAGGAAACACCATTATAAATAGTTCAATGTTTCATTCGTGATCCTAGTAATGGTCTTCAAAAGAAACTAAATTGAATTGTTCTTACACTTATGCAACTAACGTCTTTATTCAACAATTTGAGTTGATATAGGTACACCCGCTCTATATGTCCGAGCCATTGCAGCCTTACGATGTCTACTCTTCTATTTAGCAGGGCTTTTTTAATGCCTTATAAAAGGTTACCTAAAGAGAGTTTTATTTCTCAGTTGCCTTCTTAATTCAAAGTTGCGGCGATTTCCGCTCTAATGTTATTTTCCGTGGCTATAGCGGATCCTAGGTACACGAAGTGCTGTATTACCTCGAAGTTATGTCTGTCTTATGTGATGTTTTGTCCAATTCGACGATATTCGTTAGCCTCGTTTGATGACAACATTTACTTCATCTTACCCTCATTAACCATCAAACCCATTTTTGCCGCTTCTGTTTCAATACTCGCAAAAGCACCTATGACATCACGCTTTTTTCTTCCCATTACGTCAATATCGTCTGCATAGGCGAGTAATTGAACCGACTTTTGAAAGATTATTCCTCTGGTGTTGACGTTTGAGTTTTGTACAATCTTTTCAAGTACGATGTTAAAAATATCGCATAACAGTTTATCGCCTTGTAGAAAGCCTTTTTCAATACCAAAGGTCTCGGTGAGTTCTTGACGGAACAGTGTGAATTCTCCAAAGGCATCATGTATAGTACTGCACATTGATAAGGACCTATAAAGTTTACATATTACAGCAGACAAGATCTTATAAGCAACGTTAAGGAGCCTTATCCCTCTATTATTGGCGCAATTGTGAGGGCCTCTGTTTTTTAGGATCGGGCATACGATACTGATACTGAGGTTCCATTCATCGAGCATGTTCGGCATCAAGACCATCTGCACGTGCATTCTTATTTGATTTAAGTTTGTACATGGCAAGTTTAACTTCTTTTAGGTCGAGAGGACGGAATTCTTGATCATCGGCCAAGTTGAATGGGGCATTCTGCCTGGCAGCGGAATTGGTGTCTTCATCGCCGTTGAGCAGTCCGCGGAAGTGGTCTTTCCAGATCCTCAGTAGCGACGTGCTTTTTGTTTAGCTACATTTGCCTGCCTATATTCTTCGTCAAACCATGGGTTTCGTTTTGTGTACCAACTACCAACTGAAACCTAGAACCTCAGAGGCTGCGGTTCTGATGGCTTGTTGCCATTGCTGCCACTGGTATCCAATGCTTGATGCTGGTGGCATAAAATTCAAGTTGGACAGTTGGAGAGTCACTCGGTGTGGAAAGGCACTGGCAACTGCTTGCTATTGTAGTTTTCCAACATCATATCTCTTCACAGTGTTGCTTCGCAAGAGTCGGGAACAGGATATCCTCATTCGTACCTTGGCTACAATAAGGTAGTGGTCGGAGTCAAAGTTAACCCCTCGAAAAATTCGGGCATCTATCACACTGGAAGAGTTACTTGCGTTCGTTGACGGTTGAGTGATCTGATTAGTGGGGATTACCTCCTTTATGAATTTTGATATAAGGGAAACATATGCGACTAAGAACAAGATTCACCCTCAAATCAAAATATTAATCTGAGTTCGTTTTTGGAGGTATTGTCATGAAAACTATGCTTACAGATTGTGTTTCCAAAGATAATCTCCTTGCCTAGTCATGTCTAGGGTATTGCTCATATGTTTTTTCGAGGAGCTCATAGAAAGAATCCTTGGAATCCTTTCTCTTCTGTGGAGGCGTGGGCGCATATTAGGCTAATGTTGGCGAAGTAAGCCCTGATGCGGATGGTCATTATACACTCATTATCTGGATTTTGGCTGATAACCTTATCGCTGAATCCACCTCAAACGACAAATTCGCACCCAAATGAGTGTTATTTCTGTTGTCTGTTGCAGTCATCATAGTAGATGTCGCAGTTTTTCATCCTCTTTATACCCGGACCATTCCAGTGCATTTCTTAGATAGCGTTTACATCTGCTTTTCAGCAGTCTTGGTTGTCCTCTAATTCTCCGGCTTCACGTAATCCTTTAAAGGATCTTACGCGCCACTTACAGATTAGGAGAATTTTGTTTTTTTTTTTCATTTTCTTGAATAGTTGATTAATAGTTTGCTGTTGGTTGTTTCGAAACCATATAATTTTCATGTGGATGGTTAAAAAGCGCCCACACACAACCCGAAACTTGGAGGGCCTCTCAATTATTAAATAAGTAGAATGTTTTTGCCATCGCATCGTATTAAAGTAGCAACCTTAGAAAGGTGTTTCTCTCATCTTCTCACAGATTTTGCACTTCATTTACTAAACTTCACATGAAGTCTGTACTCTTTCAATTTGCTTATCCGTTCTTCTGCCAACGTAGATCGTTTTTGATCACTTTAAATGTGTTTTTAAAGGTAACCAGATGCGAACGATGAGTTTCCCCCAAATCTTTTCCTCTCCTACAAGCGAAGCTTAAAGTCGTAATATTTTTTGCAAGCTGGTAATTATCTCCTGCTCTTGAAGTCTTCCAAGAATCAATTTTTCTTTTTCAATTTCTTAGAGGAATTCGTTGAATATTCTTGCCCCATCCAGGAATTATCTGAATAGATAATTTTGCTCCTTTTCCTTTCGAGGGATTAATTTTTCGAAAGTAGAATTTAACAATTCAAGTGTTGGCTCCTTAAACTACAAATGCAGATGCTTTAAAACTCCAACTTATTTCTAATGCTGCAGTGCCTATTGTATCATTTCAGATCGCATTCGACCAAACATCAACTACGGCCGCATCAACCATACCACAGAGTTCATCATTGCACCAAAAGTCGATAACTTCAGCAACGGTTTGAACGGCTTGAATGGCGAGAGTCATACAAATGGTCTTTCTAAAAGCCAGACGATGTCCTCTGTGGCCAGTTCTGAATCTGGCCTGTCCCGTTCAACAACTGTAGCCAATGTAAAAAGTCTGACACGCAAAGAATCAGTTGTAAGCCGTTTGTCAGTTGTGAATCGTTTGGAGAAAATGCGAAGACTCATCAAAGATCTCAAGAGGGAAAACAGTCGTACCTTTGAGTTTCGCGTAGTGTCTGGTGTTTGGGAGAACAACACACAATTGTCAGACATATTCGTCACCAAGAACAACTTGCCAGAATTCATGGACCTTGATCAAGTTTTTTGCTTAAGAACAGCCGACGATGCCGAATACTATGTCCAAGTGAAAGTAGTCAGTGATAGTGACAACTTTCCCAACAACATCCACCAGACAATCGAAATCAATGAGAATCTCATGCAACTGTTGAAAATGCGCGAACTAGAAAAAATCAGATTGACTCCCAGGACCATGGTTTTGAATTTTGTGGAAAAAATAGAACTCTATTCGCACAAGAAGACGCACTATAAGATCGTGGAAAATGCTTTCAAACGATTTATCGCAGACAAAACCAAACTATCGCCTTTGTTGTTAAATCAGGACGAAGTCATCAAACTGGACGAGGGATTGATTGTGACAATTCAAATCACTCCGGAGCATTTTCGTTATTGTCTTGTCGATTCTTCAATTCTCAAGGAATGTAAAATCTATGCAGCGGATCTGATTAAAAATGCTGCTGATGTTTTGGAAGTGGACGTCAAAGAGGACACTATTCTGAGCGTAAAAGATCTGATAAAGCTTCCCGAATTCGATGATATTGTGGTTCAACTGGTGGATCTGTTGAAAATGAACTTGTGTCTGGATCAGAGAAACTCGGTTCTACGACAAGGAAATATTTTGATTGCTGGTAGACTCCTTTATTTAGTTTCAAAGACTTGTACGGTTTTATACTTACCTACTTTAATTCATTTTAGGACAATCTGGATGTGGCAAGTCGGTAATTGTGGAACGCATCGTTGATACTTTAGTTAAAAAACCATTCTCGTGTTCTTATGATATTTTCTATAGCACCCGCAGTAAGGGAAGAAAGGTTGGTTCACAGAAATAGCTCAAATATGTACAATATTTTTAACACAGATGACAATTTTTGCAGACTGAGTCTATTCAAAAAGACCTTCGGGAAATCTTCACAACGTGCCTTCAAAATGCTCCTTCAATTGTTGTTTTGGAAAACCTAGACGTTCTCGCTCATTCAACTGGAGACCAGCCAACTCAGGACAGCGAGTACTACAATCGGCTTGCAGACATTGTCCAGCATTTAATTGTAGAATACACAGCAAGTAATCCAATTTCTGTGATTGCTACAGTTTCAAGTTTGAAAGCATTGAATCGTCGTCTCTATTCACCGCGTGGCCGCCATCTTTTCCAAACTATTGCAAGAGTCCCCACTTTAGGTCGATTGGGCAGAGAGATTATATTAAAAGAACTTTGCTGTCATATTGATGCTGAAAAGCTGGATATAGCAAGGTTTGCAAACTTAACAGAAGGATACAACAAAGGTGACCTCGTTCAATTTGTCGAGAGGGCGATATTCTATGCATACAGAACGAGTGGGTTTTTGATCGAAATTTGTGAATGATTTTTTCATTAAATACACTCTTTGATGTTTAGGTAAAACTAATCCCATTTTGACGAATGACCATTTGGCTAAGTCGCTGGAGAGCACAAACTCATATTGTCTGGCTGGAATAATAAGTAACAACAAAACTACCGATACCGCGGTCAACGACGTTGGCTTAAAGGTCGAACAGATTCCTGGGCTGGAATCAGTGGTGACTGTCCTCGAAGAGGTTCTTATGTGGCCATCGATGGTACGATTAGTTGTTTTTCAGTTTTTATGAAATTTTATTTGACTCCTGGTTCTTTCAGTATCCAAAAATATTCAGTGACTCACCACTGCGCAACCAGGCCGGTGTGTTACTGTTTGGTCCTCCTGGAACGGGTAAAACATATCTGGTTTCTCAGATTGCTACTTCGTGGAATTTGAGAACAATATCTGTCAAAGGACCGGAGTTGCTGGCAAAATACATCGGCCAGAGCGAGGAGAATGTACGAAACCTGTTCGCTCGGTAATTTAATGTCTTTTGATGTCATTTACCAAATATAAGTAATTTGGTTTTGGGTATTTAGAGCTCGAAGTGCTAAGCCGTGTGTCCTGTTCTTTGATGAATTCGACAGTTTAGCTCCTAAGCGTGGTCATGATTCAACTGGAGTCACTGATCGTGTTGTGAATCAACTGCTTACCGAATTGGATGGTGTAGAGGGCTTACAAGGCGTGACAGTAATTGCTGCAACTTCCCGTCCAGAACTACTCGATCCTGCACTCTTACGATCGGGAAGAATTGATCGATTAGTCGAATGTCCTCTGCCAGATGCTGCAGCTAGATGGAACATTTTCAAAACTCTGTCTCAAACGCTGTTCTTAGATAAAAATGTTGATTTGGGACGACTCGCAACGAAGACGCAGAATTATACTGGGGCGGACATTCAAAGTATATTGACATCGGCGAATATGGCAGCTGTTAAGGAAGTTTTGGAAAAATGTGGCCATCAGGTGAGTCAGTGAAAGTTTTAAATCTTTTTTTTGTAAATAGATGGGTATTTGAGTCTAACTATTCAATTTAAAATTGCCAGGCTTCTGGAGATATCAGGGCTAGAATCGAAAGCAATGCATTCCTAAGGCTATTTTGAATCAAAACAGTTTGAATTCATGATTCTTTAAAAATGTTTTTTTCAATATCTCAAAACTAGAAAAACTGGAATACATCTGACGCTTTGACCCAATAATTCAAAGGCCTACTACAAAGCTTATTCATAAACATTTTTTATCACAACTTTGTGTGTTACATTCTAAGGTTCCACTTAGGGTAAGCATTTTTTGAGTCTAGTTTGTGTTGCCCCTTTCACGCAAGAAGTTATGTATTTTAGGTTGTTGAAAATTGATCAAGGGCTTTATTTGAAGTGATAAAATGACCAATATCAAATGATGGTGTTGATATACATAGGTGAAGAGCCTGTTTTAAGTCTAGAATGTGATAGGACAAGATGAATGATTTTTGGATAAGCTATTGAATTAAATGTTTGAGATTTCAAAGTTTTGCTGGGGCTTGATTCTGTAACCTTTAAGACGACTATCGTCTGAATTTTAGGCAGTAAAAAAACGTGTGAAAAGTTGCCAAAATTCTTAAGACGATAGTAAAATTGCTTTCCACCAACCACAGAAAGCGAGATTATATGAAACAATCTTTTGACGTCGCAATCTACGATAGACGATTAACGATAATCGTCTAAAAAATTACGGAATGACCCCCCTCATAAAAAACTGTCAACAGCATGCTAAAGCTTCTGTCCATGATTTCAAAAAGGTAGCTCGTGTAACTTTTGGACTAATGCCCGAAAGTTGCACTGGAGAAGACTTTTGAGTGCAGGAGTAATAAAGTAATAAGTTAACTGTTTGAGCAAAACATTTTAGTATTTAGGAAGGAAGTTTATTTCCAAAAATTGTATTTGCTGTCATAATTTTTTCCGAAACTGCAACTCACAGGGTGGGAGCCCTGCGTTTGCTATCACACCCCCTTAATGAAACATTAGGCTATTGAGAAGCCAATTAAATATAGCGAATAGGGATATTAAATCACATGTATTTTTCTTTAAATGACTGAGGTGTGTGGTGATTTCGTGGCTTAGCGTTTTTGAGAACAGAAGTCCCAGGTTTTTCTTGACAACTCATAGTGGAAAAGGAAACCTAAGTCCGAAAACCTCAATAATGTGATGCAGTCTCTGGGTCTTAGATTTGCAAATATTTTTGAAGCTTTACATTTCATACCAAATTGTCTACCCTCACTTCTGGATGTGTTTCTTTCATAAACTCAATCTTTTGATTTAAAAACAAAAATAAAAATATTATCAATAGTTGCCAGTATAATGAGTTTTGTATTATATAAGTTCGTTCGTTGAACTTTCCCCAGGACTGACCCAGGTTTCCTTGACAACCCTATGAGTTTTCAAAAAAAAAACTAGTGTTTCTAGTCCTCAAAAAACGCTAAACCAAAAAATCACTTGCTTTTGATAATCTCGATTGGTCCTCAATTTACAGAACAAATGATCTAAATGAATAAATTAATATATATGAATTTATCCCGTTGAACCCAAAAGTTTTCAGAAACTCGGATTTTCCATTTAAAAAGTTTTGGTGTTTCGTGATAAACATTTTCTTATGTGGGAAACATATAACTGTGCCCATATGCTGAATCATTTTAAAAAGGCTCGAAATACAGTGAGTTTATAGGTTTGTTCGTTAAACTTTACCCAGGGTTGACCCAGGTTTTCTTGACAACCCTATGAGTTGTCAAAAAAAAAACTGGGCTTTCCAGTCCTGAAAAAACGCTTAGCCACCAAATCACCACACATCCCTGTCATTTGAATAAAAACACATCCCATTTGACAGCCTTCAAATCGCCACAGCAAAAACCTAGGGCGAGTTGAGGGCAAACCCAGGTCAACCCTAGGGCTAAAAAAAACACTCAGTTTGACATTCAGCGCGACTTTAGTGTTCTCAAAAAAAGCTTTGTAGCGACCCCAGGCCGACCCTACGGCTTCAACGAACATACCTTATAATATGCCAAGCTAAGAGATCTTTTTACGTTCACGTTCACAATCACAAGTTTAGTCTTTGTACCTAACCCGTCGTTAGTAAAAAACCACAGCTACACAATTGCCCTTTTAAAATTCACCGAAGAATTTCGTCTTGATTTAGAAGAATCCAAAACAATGCTGTGGTACCCGTGGCGTGATGGTTAGCATATCCACCTGTTAACCCAGAGGTTCAAGGTTTGAATCCTAGCAGAGGAAAAAAAAAGTTTTTTCATGGGTATCACCTTTCGCGAGTAATTAGCAAGTCCTCCGTTAGTAAATTCATTGCCATGAAAAGCAAGAAGGTCCCCTCCATTCACTCACCAGGCATGGTTGTGAGAAATGCGCTAGGCTCAGGGGATCCTCGCTCTGTTCCGCGACCCTATTTATTTTATAGTAATTTGAAACAATGCTTTTGGCCCGTTTATATAACTAATGTCGCGGTTTCACTCTTGGAAGCACCAATGGAACGTCTAAAATTGCTTCTGCTCAATTTGACGTGTTGTCTTTGTGTGAGTGAACCTACATATATGTAGCACATAAAAATATTCCCTGAGGAAACTTTTCTTTTTGACATTTGGGTAACATGCATTAGTGCTTCTTGAGTGGATTCTGACTTCAAATCGAGAAGTGGCTGTCACTTCTCAGAATCACGAGAAGCGATCTTTTTGGATTCTCAACTCAAGAAGCATTTAATAAACTAGCTGACTCGACCGGTGCGCGTAGCTCTCGGGTTCTGCGGTAATCGAATTGAGTTCCTGCCAATGAAGCATTCTAAGGGTTTTAAAATTATTGAAATCATTTCTGTTCCAAATTTCCTATCAATGCTTGTCTGCCTGTTAACCGGGAGGCTTGTAGTTCGAACCCCAACAGAAACAAAAATGTGTTTCTGTTTACACGAGTATCGCCCTTTTGCGAGGAATTGGCAAGTTCTCCGATATAGTAAATTCATTGCCATGAAAAGTTCTTTCTCGATTAGCCGTTCGGAATCGGCAGAAAATTGCAGGTTCTCTCCATTCCCTCACAAAGGCAATGGTTGTGAAAAATGCACTTATAGCTGCTGGGCTCCTCGCTCTGTTGCGCCACTTTATTTATTTTTTATTTTTGACTCTGTTCTAAAACCCATATTTTCCATTATTCTGTTCCGCTCTTGAGCTGATCTGTCCTGTCTTTTTTATCATCAAACAAAGCTACTATTGTCTCCGATTTATTTTCTATCAAAAACTATTTTTTATCCTAGTGTCGCTTCACTAGTTGATAATCCTTACGTGGAAGTGTATCTATATATATATATATATAAATGAGTATTGATTCTAAAAAGTTCAATAAACTCTTTACAATCTACTTAGTCAAATTAATTAGCCCAGTAGTAGTTTGAGTATCCTATTATCCAACTGATATATCCAACATAGGCATGGTACCTTTAATTGCACAACCCTTTTGCGGCTCTTCATGACCTTGAATGATCTTAAAAGAAATTAACTCAACCTATGACATCTCAACTACCAAACACAGAAGTTTCATTCAATAAACACTGATACGTTGTAGTTAACCTTCCTGAATTCATTATTATTTAAGTAAAACAACCATCATTTCACTTTCCCACTACGTTTCCATTTTGCATTCTTCCTGCTCGACAAGAACAAGGATGAAGTTTAATTAAAGATTACCAGCATCAGATACAAGAATATGAAATTTACCTGTGCATTATATCCTTTTGCCATATTGTCGAGGGTTGAAAAGACATCGTCATTAAGTGAAAACAAATTGAATCTTTTGATGGGGTTATGGGGGACGGGTAGTTAGTTTGGTTGTAATTATAGGTGTACCTTTTGCATTTTCTTTTTTTAACTTTTGTCATGAGGGAAATTATAATAATTAACCTTAACGTGATAACTGATAAGCAATTTACATAGGACACCAATTGTTAATTTTTGTTTTCTTTTCAAGAACTTACCGGACAAGATTACCATAACTCATGAACACTTAATCGAAGCTTTCAAGACTACCAGACCATCTCTAAGTCCATCGGATGTTACTCGTTATCGTCATATGTAAGTTGAGTTCTTTCGTTTTCACGTTGGAACTTTTAAATGTAGAGTGGTGATTTATGATTAATGTGTGAAATATTTTTTTTTTAGATACGAACGATTTACAAACAAGGAGAAGTCTTCCAGAGATTTTGTTGCGAAAAGAGCTACTTTAGCGTAGGGATTAACACATAGTTTTGGTACCCAAAATCAAATTTTTTTTTTTTAAATTATTTCGAACGCTAATGGGGATGGTTTTAATTTGAGAATGAACGGGAAAACAATAAAATGTAATTTAAGTTCAATTGGAAGGGGTATGATCTATGGTTAACGTGTAGCTTACAGTAAAATGGTTTTAGTTTTTGTTAAATTTGTTACATAATTCTGAGACGGAGAATGAGTTCCGTTGTATTTATTTATTTCATTGCCTTATTTTATCAACACGGTCAATAAAGTTTCCATATATTTTTAGAAGGTGTCTTTGATTTCCTTCGCTTAAGTTTACGCACTGAAACTTGGATTCATCACGAAATGCAAATGATATATGAAAAATCAAGTTTCTTAGTAAATGTTTTAAATTTTTTTATATAATGACTCTTTTTTTACCTCATTTTGCTTTTTAAGTACGGTGTAACCGGTCCAGATAAGTAACTTTTTAGTTTTTAAATTGAAACTCCTCGTATTTTCGCAAAATTAAGTTTCATGTGACGAGATATTCTCAATTGGATTAAGGTGTGGACTGTAGGGAGACCAGCTACAACGTTTATTTTTTCGAAAAACTTTATCCTATGAAAGTTGGACTTAACCCAGGGTTGAGCCACGTTTGCTTGACAGCAGCATAGGTTTTCAAATACAATACCTGAGTTTTCGGATTTAAAAAAACGCTGAACATCAAAATCACTACACATTACTATTATTTGAAGAGAAATATCAATTAAATACAAAAACATTGCTACTTAAGGGCAAGCTGATGATGAACCCAGAGCTCGAAAACATTCACTTTGATATTTAGAGCGACTTGAGGTTTTTAAAAAATCACTGTGGTAACCAGAGGGGCCCTTCTCTGTATTCGAAAGCAAACATTTTCGAAAACGAAGATTTTTTTCAAAGGCGGATTCGAATTTAGAATCTAGGGATAGAAATTCCGAAAACGCTAACGAATTTCAATTCACTCATTGTAAAAACAATAAGTGTGTTTAATGACCTGCTCTAGATCGATCTAGAGCAGAAAAAAGCAGCTTTTTGGTGTTTAATGACAAATTTTTCTACTCCGAGCAAGAACTTTTTGTGTTTAATGACCTGCTTCCTGCTCTAGAGCTTTTAGAGCAGCGTTTTCTGCACTTGCTTTTGAGTAAGAGTAGAGTGGAGCAAAAGTGTCAAAATCAGCTGTTGACATTTGATGGAGTACAGAATACTCTTAAAAGGGTAGTGAATTTTATAGAACCGAGAAATAAATTGAATTTGCACTTAGGGAAATTGAAAACGCTTATTTGTAACTTTTTGAAAAGAAATTTAGCAAGTCCTATAGACTTATCTATCGTGCAACGTGCATAGGCTTTCTAATCCTTACGTAGGAAACGTAACAATAACAGCGACAGAATACTGGACACAATAAATAAAAATAATCGACACACACAAGGTCTGTATCTTTACTCACACGCGGGATCCCGTGGGATCCCGCGGGATCCCGAAACGTGTATCTTTACTTTTATTTGACGTAAAAGTGGCAGAGCTTTTGCTTTTTTGTCACTTCCCCTCCAGCAAGAATTTACCCGAACAATTTGCTCGTGCACTTTCTTGCTTGTCAAATCGGCTGTTTGTGAAATCAGCTGATCGAAACATTTCGATTGAATTCAAATTTATATTTGAAATTAAATGAAAAATGGAAAGCATAATCTCTCCTAATATGTTTGAAAATTCGAAATAATGTTAAATATGCAATGTAATATTGCTTTGAGCTCATTTTAACACGTTTCTGAAACAAAATTGTTTGTATGTTTTTTACATCTCTACGGAGAGTACATGATAAATGTCATTCAGCAAGAAACATCCCAAAAGGTGTATCTTTACTTTTCATTTTCGGATGGAGATTACAAAAACAACATTAAAAAGCTCGAGCCCAAACTTTTTCCCGGGCTTTTTCCCAAACTTTACACGAAAAGTAAAGAAACAGACCTACAATAACCAACATACTTTACTCAAAAGTTTTTACACAAACCCTTTTCCCTAATGATCTCTTGATAGTGTTGTTCGTTAAAGTCCTAGGGCTGCTATGTGCTCGCCACAAAGATTTTTTTTGAACCTCATCTCGCCCTGAATGTTTTTTGAACACTTGATTTGCCCTCAACATGCCCCCAAAATAGGTTTTTGCTGAGACGAATTCTGGCAACGAACAGGGCTGGCAAATGCCACGTATTTTTCTTTAAATAACAGGGATGATGAGGACCGTTAAACTCGTTATTTTTTTGGCAACTTATATTGCTGTCAAAGAAAACTGGATAGGCCCTGGGTAAAGTCCAACGAACGAACTTTATAACTGAGTGAATGAGTAAAGTTTTGAAAAGTATTTGGCAGATGCACACACACAATCTTTTGTATATGTAAAGAAAAGGACTACAAATCCTTTGAAAACAGTCAAAGTTCTTTGATAACTTTTCTTTCAATTGGCTGGCCACTGACGCAGGACGTAATTAAAATTAAAATTAAGATTAACGTCTTTCATGAACATGAACTGGGCAATAGTTGAAATTCCTTTTTTAAGTGGTATGTCTTTTAAGAAAATTGTAAGATTCGTATGCATATACTTATACATATAAGGTTCTAAATCCGATTTCCCATTACATTACGATCCTGTTTCTTATGCTCCCATTCCACATCAAATGGGTTGTTGGATGTCATATTTATAACGCCCTCCAGAGATCTACATTCAGGACAATTCCATTATCCTCGATTAAAATCCTACCCACGCCAACTCACCAGAGATTCACTTTCCACAATTCACCGAAGAGTTAATAACACAATAAAGGATGCCCGAGGCGATTTGTGTTTGTTATTTAAAAAAAAAAAAAAAAAAAAAAAAAAAAACCGATGAAAAGAGAAGCCAAAGCAAAAAAGAGGATAATGCTAAAAAGAAATATTCAAAAGGAAAACCAGAGAAACAAGACCCACCAACAATAAAAATAATAATAACACTCGTGGAAATGAAAATAGAAAAATGATGTCTCTGCATGAAATGGAATTTTCTGCCACCATTTCGCAGACCAAAAACCTTTTTTTTTCGTTCGTTGTAAGGAAGAAAGATTGAATTGTTATGGCTGTATATAAAGATACACATAAATACAAAACCGAATGACCTCAACCATTGTAAAAACAGCGCAAGAGGAAATCTCATTTCCAGACTCAATCTCTCTGGTGGCTTCTGGCAGTTTAGCTGTCAAGTGTAAAAAAAAAACGTTGAATCTGAATATGCTGGTGGAATTGCTTTATCTCAACCGAGAGAGACATTTTTGGCCGGTATATGATGTTCAAAAAAAGATGTAATTGAGTTTTCGTATCGAAAGAGCTTCAGTACATTTGCTTGCAATGTTTTCCAAAAGAATGGAATGAATGATTTTAAAACGATCCTATGTTGATATATTCATTTACTTGTTGGACCACTGACTGGCTCATGCGTTATGATTTATTAGGTTGGTCAGAGGAGTCTGTCTGTCTGGCTTCAGAGTCAATTATTTGATAATATTAACGAAAATGATGAATCTAATTAAATACGTTTTAATATTTAAAATTAGAATGGAAGGTGGTGTGGGGCAGATTCGACAGATTTTGTGTTTATTCCCTTTAAATTTTATAAAAGTGTGTATTAGAACTATGGTTTTTACTTTCGATTATAGGTACTATAAGTCTTGCAATCGTGCAGAAAAAAATTTTTGAGATAACAATTAAACATGACATTACGAAGATAGAGAATACGAAAAAAGTGGGTCCCACAATTCTGTCTGTCCGTCTGTCTGTATGTCCGTATATGGGTCTACAGCCTGAACCGCTTTACCGATTTTCTTCAAAATTTGAAGTAAAAGTCCATTTAGCATCCTACAGAGGGGTTTTTGGAATTGGGTCTCTAAGTCTTGAAATAACGGTACCTGCCATACAGCCTATATGATAATACTTAGTTTTCTCGAAAACTGCTCAAACGATTTTGATAAAATTTTATGTGAAAGATTATTTTTGAATTGTTTTTCTTATGATGTAAAAAATTTTTTTCGAAAAAGTCTAAAAACGGTACCTCCCATAGTACCGTTTTTTTCGAAACCGACTTCCTCGTTAATGGCTGACACGATTTTGCTGAAATTTCATATTTTAAAAGCCGTAGATAATATAAAAAGGATTGCATATTAATGTTTGGAAAATTTTAAAATTTAAAATTTTTATTAATATTTTTAAAAAAATTTTGTTTTTTTAAATATTTTGTAAACGGTATGGCTGATTTTTTTCAATTTTCTTATCAAAACATCTTCTGGCAAGATCTTAAGACTTGCATACCTTACTTTTGAAGAACACTTTTTATTAAAAAATGAAAAAAACCGATTTTTTAAAAAATTGCTCGAACGATTTTGGTTAAATTTTCAACGTTTATAAGTACAAGCAATTGCAAAAGAATGGAATTCTTGGATTTTCGCTTGAAATATTTGGAATATTTAATTTTAATTTTTTTCAATATTTTGCGTGATTTAATTCAATTTTCTTTATTAAAGTGTTGTTGGCAGCCCTGAGCCCACCAAAAATATTTAGAGCGAATACTAAAACCTTTTACTCTTTTTTAATATTTTGGTATTGTACTTAGCACACACTCGCAAGTTCGTGCGACCCAGTCGTGCCCATTTTTTGTATTAAGCTATAATAATTATATTTAAGAGTTCAGAAACTCAAAGGCTTTACTGAATCCAGATGTTTAATTAAAATTTTAAAAACTGTCGAATCTACCCACTTATGTGGTGGATTCGGAATTATTGTCGTCCTAGTGAGGCAAATTCCACTACGATTTCAGTTTTTTTTTTTTAATCTTTTTTATATTATAAGATTCTTTTCATCTTGTTTTCTGTTCAAGTATTTCAATATACATTACATATAGACTATGGATCTCTCTTTTAATTGATAAAATGAACACTGTGACAATGTAGGAGATTTACAAATTTTTGCCGATTCCAAACTGCTAGGTCAGAAACCGCTTTTCATGAGAGTGTAATTATGTAATTGGTTATTTACATTTAGGTGGGCATAACAGTTCGGGCTGAACCTGGGCCTCAACCAACACCATTCTCCAGCAATTTTGTTATCGGCTATGCCTTCCTGTCTATATATATGCATTAGGGTGCTTTTTTTCGAGTATTTTTTTTTTACTCACATCCCGAAATTTTGTTGAAAATATCTAAAAAAAATTCCCTCAAAATTTGAGCCCTTAATATAAACATTTAGTACTCGCCCAAGGCATGCAAATATCTCCCGTATAAAATACACATAAACTTTTACTTTTTTTCTTCAAAATTCTTTAGTTCTGAGGCATTTTATGGTTTTTAGGACATTAGTAGGTCTTCTTTAGAATTCAATGCTCTATTTTTGTTCCTATCTCGTAAATGACAATAGCCATAAAAAAATGAATTGAATTTCCTACAAAAAAAATTTTAAAACAGAATTGCTAACATCGATATTTATTGGGACATTGAGCTTTTAAGTTGAGTAAGTATGGACATTGAATTAATAATAATAATCATAATATTATTAAAAATTCCATAAGAAATAGTCGAAAAAAGTAGCCTAATATGCACGGTTATATTCGTAATCCCTGTTTACTTTTACACCCGAACAAACTGTTCTCCAATTATTCAACTATTTTTTGTCCGAAGGCCAGCCTTTCATAATCATTTCACAGGCAAAACCCAAGACTTCAACGAACAAACCAAATAAAAAAAATTAGTAAGATCACACCAAATATTGAAAAAAATTTAAGCGAAAATCTAGTAAAGTCCCCGCGGCACGATGAATGGTTAGAATGTTTGCGTGTAAACCGGGAGGTAAGTGCTTCGTATCCCAACAGGATAAAATGTTTTTTCACGGGTATCACCCGTATTCGCAAGAAAATGCCAAGTCCTCCGTTAGTAAATTGATAAGCATGAAAAACGCTTCCTGATAAACCGTTCGATACCGGCAGAAAATTGAAGGTTCCCACCATTTCCTCACAAGTCAATGGTTAATCGAAATGCAATAGCCCCGGGACTCATCGCTCTGTTGCGCCACCATAATCTTTTTATTATAAAAATTTTTTTATCAAAATCGTTATAAAAAAACGGTTTCATTTTTTTCACCTTTTTTTACGTGAGTTTTTAAAAATCAGTTATGCAAATTTGAAAATCTTGTCAAAAGATACATTGATAAAGTTTTTGATAAAAACCAAAGACACCGTTTTGAAAAGTTAAAAAAAACAAAAAATCTTTAAAAAAAATTAAAGAAAATCTGAAAAAGTAAAGTTTTTCAAATTTTGGTACGCAATCTTTCCTAAACAGCTTAGGACTTCTTAAATATCAAATTTCGTAAGAATCGTGTCAGCCATACACGAGAAAGTCGGTTTTAGAAAAACAGTATTGTGGGGGTTACCTACCGCTTTTATACTTTTTCCAAATTTTTTTACATCATAAAAAAGAGACATAGTCTCTCGGTCCCATGCACTTAGCCGACAATTGATCAGCCGACATAAAATGTCCTATTGTAGTCGTTTGTACTTGATTTGTACTTCAATGTAATGTAGTTAAAATAATTTGTAAACCTTTCATTTATTTGTAATAAGCTAATCAAAAATATGGTCCGAAGTTAGCCGACAATTATTATATAAATATGGTACAAATATATAAAGACATGTATTTTAAAGGAAATCATTTGTACATTCCAAATATATATTTGTCACAATTGTCAGAGGTCTATTTCGCCCACAATTAATTATTAAAAATAAAAAAATCGTTTGGCATATTTAAATATTTGAGTCGCATGCAGATGGTTCAATTGCTTCGGTTCCGTTTCCTGACGTTTTCAATTGCATACTTTTTGGCACTGCTCGCAATTAATCGTTTAGCCATGTAGTGAAATGTGTTCTTCGGTAAAAGTTTGCATAATTTTAGGAGAAAATCAAATTGATAAGATAGAACGTCTATTGAAAATCTGAGTGTAGAAAATAATTTATTTCAATGATTCATTCCATACGTGAATAAAAATTGTTTATTTAATATAAGAATTCGGACCAAAATTCTATTTCGGACCAAAATTCTGTGGCATTTATATCTGCAGAATATTTGATACTCAAATCAAATCATTTTTAGTTCTTCAACCGAATATGTAGTACCTAATGTGTTTTAAGGTAAAAAAAACCGAAAGAGTTTTGTATGTCGCGTAGTTTTTCGAATCGCCATTTTAATTCAGAAATAATTGTATACATTGCTTCATTTATCTGAATTTTGAAACTTTGTTGCTGAGTAATATCGTAGCCGGTGTCTCAACTTTCACTTAAATCGTGTCTTTTTACTCGCTTTCGTCGCTTTTCAGGACAATTGTCTTCAATTCACATTGTTCACAAATTCTTTTGGCTTTTTCGAGAACAATGTCAAATTTTGCGAATATTTTGTAACGATTGTTCTTGGCTCAAGAGCATAGGAGCATAGGTCTGTATCTTTACTCACCCGCGGGATCCCAAAACGCAAAACGTGTATCTTTACTTTTCTTGACGTAAAAGTGGCAGAGCTTTTGCTTTTTTGTCACTTCCCCTCCAGTAAGAATTTACCCGAAGAATTTGCTCGTGCACTTTCTTGCTTGTCAAATCGGCTGTTTGTGAAATCAGCTGATCGAAACATTTCGATTGAATTCAAATTTATATTTGAAATTAAATGAAAAATGGAAAGCATTATCTCTCTTTGTTGGTTTGAAAATTCAAAATAATGTTAAATATGCAACGCAATACCTATTGCTTTGAGCTCATTTTAACACGTTTCTGAAACAAAATTGTTTGTATGTTTTTTACATCTCTACGGAGAGTACATGATAAATGTCATTCAGCAAGAAACATCCCAAAAAGTGTATCTTTACTTTTCATTTTCGGATGGAGATTACAAAAACAACATTAAAAAGCTCGAGCCCAAACTTTTTCCCGGGCTTTTTCCCAAACTTTACACGAAAAGTAAAGAAACAGACCTAGTTTTAGACTGTAGAGCTACACTCACTTTGTCAACAGATTCCAAAATTTTATCCCAAATTTGGAGAGTACCTGTATATGAATTTATAACTAATTTGGAACATTATGCTTTTAGCTGTAGAGATTGTTTCCGCATTGTAGTTAATCATTGGTAGTTAGAATCTTTAGCACACACCAGATTTGGGGTATTTGGGAGTTCAAAGCTTTGATGGCCCTAGCTTTAGAGGCCCATCTAGTGTCGGCGTGTTTTTTCAAAGAAATATTCAAGTGTTTATTAAAGTTTCCCATCTGACCGTTGAACTCGAAAAAAACACAAATATTTTCTGGATTATTCCAAAAAACGTGATCATGTTAGGTGTGACACTAGCAGCGTGTACGCCAGATTAAATCAAAGAATGCGCTGCACACGGCACATAATCAGCATTTTCATTAATTTGTTTTATTTTGGCTTTTATTCCGTTATATTTACCGGCCATATTACTACCATTGTCGTAGCCTTGGCCACGAAGATCTTGAATATTCAATCCATTATCATCTAATTTCTCTAAAATCTCTTTTGACACTCCCTCGGCCGTATTGTAAAGTATTTTGCGGCGCGAACATCGTGTAAAATTTGTTTTTTAACCTCAGAGGCAAGAATATTTACAAGCTCGTTTTGAATATAAGGCGTAAAATATGAAATAGTTCCTTTATGAAGTGATTCAATATGCACTAAAAGTCAAGGTCGAATTTTGAAATCATATCCGTGGCACTTAAGAAAACTCCAGATACTGACTCTCCAATGGTAATATCTGCGCCCTGTGCCTGAGCACTACTGGCACCGGCTTAGTTACGTCACTGCGGACAGGAATAAAGTTTTGTCATTTTCTACTTACTGACGAAAAAATAACCGTTTCTTTTTTATTGAGATAAAATATTATAAACTTTTTTTGATGATAGTACCTTAAACAAAAATTCCAGAAATTAACGGCTACGTCGAATTTACTCTCAAGACCTACAGAATCTGGAGCAACGTTTAAAGTCTTGCTTGGCGAAACTTTGTTCCGAATTGCGATTTCGAAACTTACATCTCCTTCAAAGCTAAAATTTTAAAAATATTTTCAGTTCTGTCATATCAATAAGCTGCAATAATCAAAATTTTATTTGACTGTAACCGTAATTTTCGATTGAGAACAGTTTCAATCCTGCTAAACGGTTCTGTCTATCCTACGGCAACAATCTGTTGAATATCATTACAGCCCTTATTTTACCATATTCTGAGCCCTTCTCGAAGGCACACCAAATTTAGACTTAATCACAAACAATCAAATCCAATAACCTAAGCACCCGAAAAGTCAAACAAATTCAGCTGAACCGAATAGAGACCCACCCCACGGTTAAGGACCTGCATACCCTTTGTTGTGTTGTTGCTCAAATTGAGACATTGTTTCTGTCTCCCAATCCCTAGTCCCAACTGCCAAGCATTTCGTGCTCTAGAGACTAGAAATTAAACTACCCAAAAACAAAATGACAAGGGGTGGTTTTGGAACGATAATGTTAAAACACTGTTGCCGCCTTTCAACAACACAGTGTGTCACGAGTAAACAAGTAATAAATTTGATCTGCAAATCAAATAGACAAACCAAGTCAACACCACCACCAGAGAGTCATTGTGAGGGTGAGGGTGGTATGACGATTACGTAATGTCAAAATTGCGGTGCACAGGGAGGTTTTTCGACAGCTAAAGAACAACTTTTTCATTGAAACAAACCTCATCCCTCGACACCGCAGTAATGAGGGTGAAACGCGCTTTTAATGAGATGATATACAACATTCATATATTTTCAACATGCGCAAGCGGAAGTTCGAGGACGAATCTAATTCGAATTTTTCAGAAGCCCAATTGCAAAAACAACAAACGAGCTCCCAAATTGCATTACGATCCATGAAATTACCTATTTTAAGGTTTTTGGAAAATTTGTTTACTTTGCGCTTGGGAATGAATTAAGCGAATCGGGTTATTGATGGTGGTGGTGTGTAACTTCCGCGGCGCGTTTTTGTGCCATTTACGCGGTTATTTTTATTTTCTATTTTTGTACAACAATCGATTCCAATCAGAAACGCTAGGGCTGTGATTTTCGTTTTTTTTTTGTTTTTTTTTTTTTTATTTAGATACGTTCGTCCATTCCGAGGGAAAATCCAGCTCGTGCAGCAGATTTTCATCATCGTCATTATTCGTTATTGCCACATGTTGGTAATTGTAATCACATGCAGCGCGTTGTAATGAATGAGATTTAAATTGCATTGGAAAAATGCTGTCGTGTTTTTTTTGTCTCCTTGTTGCTGTGTTATTTATTTGGATTAAGTATCGAGTGGGGGCTTTCAGAAATTCTGCATCATCATCATCATCATGAGGATCATGGAGCCCTTAAACGGTGATTGGGATGAAGATTGCAATGGAATTGAATTAGAGCCGTGTTATGATGTGAGTGGAGTCCAATGCAGTTTTGTATGGAACATATTTATGTTGGTATATCTACCTAACAACAATATTTTACAACAACAACATTGTGATAACACCAATTGCATTCAGCAGGATAAATTAATTATAAAATCAATTTTGAGGTTTAAAATGAGAAATTTTGGGTGAATTTGAGCAGAAAAATGGATAAATGGATAGATTGATGAATATTGCAACATATGATTATGAATTCTTGGAATTGTTTGATTGAAACGAGAAATTTTACACGTCTTCTTAAAAATTTTTGTTCGCATTGGTTGGTTTTAGTTTGGGTTTGTTAAAGTTTTTATTTTAAAGCGACCGTTGTTTATCTGTGAAAAAGTTGAGATGAGTTTTTTCATTTTATTTCATTTAAAATATAACAATTTATTTTATATGCAAACACTGCTTTTTAAATCATTTTGGTATGATCTTTTTAGCTGACATGTTTCAGTTTAAAAGATTTATTTTCTTTTCCAAGGAAGGAAAAGAAATTTAGGATCATCAATTACCACCCCGAAACCTGTGGCGTAATGGTTTGACTGCTGTTAACCCAGAGTTTCGTACTTCGAGCCCCAACACAGGCAGAAATGTTTTTCCACGGGTATCGCCTATCGTTTGGAATTGGAAAATCCTTCGTTAGTAAATTATTTTCCAGCTTTCTCGATATGCCGTTCGAAACATGCAGAAAATTGAAGGTCTCCTCCATTCCCTCACAATGCAATGGTTGTGAGAAATGCGTTTGGCCCTGGGAGCTCCTCGCTCTATATTGTTGCTTAATCACCAATTTTTTAAGTTCTTTGTTTTCTAAAAATTTACACCAACAGTGAATTGGCTAAGATTCAAGTCCGAACACCAAAACGATGTTGTCTCAATGGCAGTATCATAGAGGAAGATAATTATTCCCTCTTCCGCACAAACTGAAGATGTACCTAAAGGCAAATTTTCTGGATGAATGCGTTGCGAGACAAACTAAATGATTTCATCTTAATCTGTCTAAGAGATCGACAGCCATCGCAACGATTTACTGTTTCTTCCATTTGGAGCAAATAGTTCAAATAACTAAATATAACGTTTGAATAAATTAGGGGGTTAAGTGAGTCTCACGACTTCACGACTTTATTGTCTTATTTAATTTTGCAATAACTCTAAAATATTGTCCTAGATTTTCAAATAGATTTAAGAAATGGGTATGCAGCTTTGAGAATTTACACACCCTAGACCAGCTAGTTTTAGCGCTCAAAACTTTTAACGGGTTTCAAAAATCGGTGGACAAGACTTCTTCAAAAACAACTCAACCGATCTTGATGATATTAAAGACACGACTTCAAAATAAAATTCACAAGTACTGGAACGAAGGAAATTTTCTTTTGTTTAATATAAGTAATTGTTCATGTTCCTCACTAACTAAAAAGATTTTTTTTTTCGTTCACAATAAATAAATAAATGTTTGCTGTCTTCGCGGACCCACTTTTCTTTCAAGGTTTTGCCGTTTTTGATGTCACCAAGGCGGAGTTTGAAAGAATTTTTAAAGAAAACTTTTGAGACTGTTTATTAAATGAATATTTATTAATAAAACATTTATTTTTTCAAAAAAATTAAAAAAAAAACTGGATGGATAAATCATCCCGAAATGAATGTAAATGCAAACTCTCAAAACCAATAAGCGAAAATAGTGACCTTGCAAAACAAATGCCTTGAACTGGAACGGGAATTGATTTGATGCGATGTTAATATACTCCGATTCATTAGACGATGTCTAATGATCTAGGTTCATGATAGGTGTGTTGTTGTTGGAACTCAGCAATCTTATAATCAGCTCAGTAATGGATTTCACCACTGAACACAAAACTGAACACAAAACTGAGCTCTTTTAGCTTAGTACCACTGAACACTGATTTGTTTTTGTGTTCAGTAAAATCCATTACTGAGTAAAACTTAGAATTGCTGAGCTGCGACCTTGATATAAGTTTTTTTTTCAAGTCAGCAGCTAGTACCTGCTATCTCCGAATTGAAAAATGCTATTTCAAAGTTTTTTATTTAAATTTCAAAGTTGGTACCAGTGGTCTTGAAAATCAAAACTTCCTGTCGCTTGTCAAAATATCTGTATAATTCGGGGAAAAACAAAAGCTAGTTTTTGATAAAATTAATGAAGGTATGAATTTAATTTTCCATAATTCAGATACTTGAAAACAGAAAACCTGAACGAAAAAATCTGTTTTAGTTTTTGAATAAAATTTCGTTGATTGGATTTTATTCTCTGGGCAAAAAGGGGTTTTCTGGGCAAAGTACTTTTGGTTTGTTTCAATTTCTCTCAGTTTCTGAGCTTATTTCGCAACTTATGCAAAACATCCTGTATAAAAATCAGCTTCTATACTACGACGAAAGTTTAATTGTAGTTTATTAGAGGTAAGGGGTGTATGGCATGGGGTTGTTCCTGCCCTTGGTGTTGGCGTCGGTCAATGGGTGCCGTGATTTCTAATGTTATTCTTAAGAAAATATCAATAGTTGAGCTCTACACTTTGACGAATCAAAAGATTCATTTTTTACACCTTTACCACCACATAATCTGGCCTAATAGCCATAATTAAACTCCATACTCAAAAGTCGTTCTTATACCATTGTTGGGGACAAAAAAAACTTTCAGCTTCTATAAAATAAAGTAGTTCTGGCCGTCGTCGCGTCGTGGGCTCTTGCTCTTTCAGCTTTTTTGTGAACACATTTTATTGAAAAAATTCTGTCAACTCTTACAAAACAAACGAGTTTAAAAAACAATGGATCCACCATCATCATTTTAGCACTAGACATTTTTAATCCAGCAATACCTATGTTCATACTGTGATAAATAACGACAGAAAAATGCTTTTTTTGTTGTTCCCAAGAGGAAGTTTTACTGTACTCGTTAGGAAAAAAACACACCTTTTAAAAAATTTGGAATTAATCGAACTACTACCACATGAGGAGTAGATCCTCACTTAAAGCCAGGGATGTTAGAAATGAAAGTGGACAAAAAATACATTTTACTTGAACACAAATTAGTGATTCATATACTCGTAATGAATCTTAAATCGTATCTTGTTTCAACAACAAAAATCGTCAATCTTCTGCTTTTTTTCTCGGCAATTATTTACTCCTGCATTTTTTAGGAGCAAATAAATGTAAGTAGTGACTTTAATGCCGATTTTGCAATAATGTTGGGAAAATACTAATGCATTTCTCTCAACCATATGTTGTGAGGGAATAAGAGGGACCAAACTTTTTTACCAATTTCGAAAAGATATTCCAGAATGCGATTTTAACTCGTTAATCTTACATCGGGTTTCTGAGATCAGTAGGTGATTAACTTGCTGATCTCTGTGGTATCACACTGGGCCCTTGCGGCCTAAGTGTGTCAGGCAATGTACTCATTGACTGACAGCCACTTCCACCTAACCTAACCATGCGATTTTAATCGCATGAAATGAAATCCTCGTAGGAAGCGATGCCCGTTTTATTTACCTTTCCAGAATTTGAACTTCGGAACTCTCGAGTAGTAAGCAGATACGTTGGCCATAACGCCAAGAGCATTCTTAGAGAACTCGACAAAATCTAACGAAAAATATGAAAGGATTTTTTCGATACCTTAAGGTCTCAAACATACGCAGGTTTGCAAAAGATCGCAATACATCGCACATGGGAAAACAACTCATACTCTCGATTTACACAATTCTAAAAACTGCACATTTTTTGAACACAGAAAAAAAGTATCTCAGTGTAAATAAGATACTGTGAGCCGAATGATCTACTGAGAAAGTGTTTTAGAGTCTTAAGCACAGCTAATAGAATTCAAATTCTATGCTCAAATCCTAGGACATTTATCATGACATTTTTGAAATCTCGTGACTTCCCACTTCACAATAAATTACAAAAAACTCTTCGGAAACACCCCTTACCCAACCGAAACTACTTCAACAAAATATAAACCGTAAATTAAGCGATAAATTTCAAGCTCGATTTCCGTTCAACAACCGACAGTTGCAAAGTTATTCATTTTCTCGCTTACTAAACTTTCCCCAAAAGAGTCCTTGTGTTGGCGGAATCTTTTTCCTGTTCGTCTTTTCAAGTTTGTTGTTTCATTTGCAACATAAAACTAAGATTGCAATCAGGACATCATAGCATCAACAGAAGGATAAACTTTAAGTGAACTTTTGCGCGGAAAAGTTTTGTTCATTTTTTACTTCTTCTTTTTCCTATGGTTGAAAGAGTGGCCCTCTTTTGTTGGAGTAGGTACTTCAAAATTTTGCAGCAACAAAAATATTACGCAAAATAATTTACTGATGTGTACAGAAGATAAAACTAAGTCCCCTCCTCCCACCCGCACTACAGACCGCACAAATGCGAATTATTGTGGAATTTTTATAAGTTCCCTGCACCGGAAATAATTCCCATTCATTTGGAAAAAGTTAATAAACCGTTGAGAAAAGGGTTGTTGTAAATGCCAACCAAGAACTTTGTTTTCTAATTATTCTACATCATTTTTTATTATTATTTGAAATTATCCTCGCTTAACTTTTCATCCTGATAATTACTTTACTTAGAAGTTCGACTTTCTTCCGCCAGCTTTTGCTTGAAGAGGACTTGAAAAAAAGGATGATAATTACAAAACTAAACATCCTTCAAAGTAATCTCTTGGATGCTCAATTCTTTTCCAGAATTCCGTATAAACACTCGAGCTCCTGGTTTGCCGTTAAAATTTCAATATGCATTCCTGCCGCTTGATTGGGTTTCCAATAAACTGTCAATTTCTCATGATGATGCACTTGGGTTCCTCCCCACGTTTTTGTGTTTATTTTTTGCTACAGACGAAACCATCTCTCCTCAAAAACAGATTTGATGTCGGGAAGCACGCAGGTGTATACTGGGGTATTGTGTTCAAGCGCAAGGATAAACAACGTTCACACACAATCATCCCCTTGTGTAGAAGCTACCCTCGAAATGAGAAACAAAATGGGTGAGATAATTCAATTTTTTGACACCACTTCCGCAATGGAAGATTATAGCAGATAATAGTTTCGAGGCGTTGTTTTGGGGGCTGGGAGGCAGGGGGCCGACACTGAGGTGTGCAGCTTTCAATATTTGTGCCGTATTTACAGTGTCGAGGGGGCTTATGCATTTAATTGGCCGTGAAAAAGTCAAAATGAAAACATAATCACAGCCAGACAACGTCAAAGTGTTTGCGTTAGGTTGCATTCTGTGTTTGTGAAGCCTGTATATAGTCAAGCCATCTTGGTCGTAATCATCGGTGTGGCCTTAAGCGTTTTCTATTTAACAAGCTTTCAGCTGTATATCGTAGGACAGCGAAGGCTTTTACATTATTCGTTGATGAAGAACAGCAGGAGAAATAATGAGTTTTTGTCTGCAAACAAAATAAATTGAGGGCTCTTCTATGTTGTGTAAGTGAGGGCGTTGAACGCCCTGGAGAGCTTCAAGTAGAAGCTTTATGTAGTATTCTATAGAGTTTAGGTACCTTATTTATTAAAAAAAAGTTGTTTATAATTACTTTTCTATTTTTTACTGTTGGAGATTATACACCTTGGATCGGTGCGGGTCTGGATCAGATGCTGTTTGCTTTCTATCAAACGTGGGGTAATATAGTGCACGGGGCGGATGTGTAATTTTTTCTCTTTAGTCGGACGGGCGTTTGTAGGCAAACAGGATAACCATATGTCTGGTACTTTACAATTGCCTTGTATGGGCGTTTGCTAACCCTTTTACATATAACTTTACCTTACCTTATATTTCTTCTTCATCTTTTTCTTCTTCTTCTTCTTCTTTATCATCATCGTGTTCCTTTTCTTCTTCTTCTTCATCTTCAATCATTTCAGGGATCACCCTCTTTGCGTTGATTCCTGAAACTTTTGCGCTTCAGTTCTCTTCATTCTTAACCCAGGAAATCGCATGAACAAAATGTCAATGGGTGTACCTTGAAACAATATTCCAATAGCTGTGTCCAGAAAACTGTGATAGTTTTGAACCCAAATCGTCTTTTAATACGATTTTACTACAGGAAGCTTTAGAAAAATTTTGAAACCTAAACACTTACTCTTCTTAAAACCGAAGTTTAACCTTGCTTGCACTAAAAAGCATCAACAGAAGGATTAATCCTAGATTACAGAAAACAAGCTTCTTTGTTCTGAAAGTGTCTATAGTCAAAAGTAATTATCCAACTATGTAAGGGAGCCTTTGGTAAGACATCGACTTCCCCAGAATTCCGGGTCCTACTGCTCGAAAATACACAGCCAACTTTCCATCGATTCAGGACGGGTTCACTCTATCTAAGAGAGTATTAACCAAGCTATGAAGAAAGGCTGGAATTCGTGTTTGCAGCGACGGCCCTCTACCTACTTCGAAAGTGATCCAGGATTGCAAATCCTCTCTGAATACGTTCGCAAGACTAGATTTCTTTGAGCCTCGTTTCGGATCCAGGCCATTAACCGAAATACTGAACTTGAACTTGAACCAGCACTTGGTCCGCCGAAGTCTTCAATGAGAGCTTCAATCAACGATTGGATATGACTGTGGCTACAAAAGCAGCGCCAACGATCACACAGCAGGAGAAGCAGCAGCAGAAGAAGCAGAAAGATCAACAGCAGCAACCAACAGAGCAACAACAAACACCACAGAAGCCACAACAACCCAAGAGGTGTAGAGTGCCCCCTATTAACACCCTAAATATGGAGATGAAGTACACAATACATTTATGTAAGTTCGCTATTGTTGACAATTTCAAAATAAAACGTTTAGGTAACTATATAGGCATGCCATTCACTGCAACACAGTGTATCAGTATCATGTACATAGTTAGAAAATTATTAGAAGCGACAACCACAGAACATTTTACCTTTACTCCCAAAGAGGGGAAACCGCAAACTGTTCTTTTAAAAGGGGTAGATCCAACCTCTGTTCCAGAGAAGCTCTTAGCGGAATTCCGCAGGTTGGCGGGCGACGATCTCAAGTTTATCGGGGTCAAGTCGTTCACCACGGCCAAGGCTAGACGTGAGAAGCGGCTATTGCCGATGTTCTCAGTCACTCTCTCACCCAAAAGTCAACTGGAAAGTCTAAGGAGCACCTCCGTCCTGGACTTCCAGATCGTCATGTGGGAAAAACTAAATAGGCACGAGGACATTCTCCTATGTCTTCGTTCCCAAAGGTTCGGCCACTCCGCTTTCAACTGCCAAATGCAGTCGAGATGCGTCAAGTGTGGGGAGAACCACAAAGAAAAGGAGTGTATGCTCGGGGAAGCCAGTGTCGAAGACAAGACCCTGCTAAAATGCGTTATGTGCGGCAGAGATGGGCACCCTCGCTACCAAACGATAAAGAAATTAATAAAAGTATAGCTCACTCAGCAACCGCGGAAGAAAGAAGGCTTACAGTTAAACCGATTTCAAGGACCGTCAATCCACAAATCTCTTACGCCCAAATGGTTTGGGGACGTGGAAGTACGGTACAACCTCCTCAGGAAGCAGCCGCACATCTATATGTGCCCAATGTTGCTGCTGATGAGGAGTCAGAGTTGATAGTCGTTCTGCGTGCAATACAGGCACAAATGAACGAACTATCAAAACAAGTAGGTAAGTGAGCAGGCACGCAGGGTGGATGTGATCTACCGTGCAGTGCCGTCGCTTGCCCAATTTTTGGGAATTTGAATTCGATGGTCAGGGTAGAACGACGAGCCAACCTCTTTGAGTTGTTAAAAGACCAACGTCCCGATGTATGTACGGTTAGCGAAATTAGTCTAAACCAGAATCATAAATTGACGAATAACAATTACATTATCGTAAGGAGGGACCGACCCAACTCGACTTTCGCTGGTGAGTTGCGATCTTCATAGGTAAGGGTATTGTTCATGAAGTAATATATAGTTGTGGAGTACGCCATTTAAAAATCTATAACAAAATAAAGAAGGTTGCTGTCTTACTCTACAATACAGCGGTTTTTAGGTATGCGTGCTCAAATTATTTACTTGCTTGGGTGGGCTTCAAAGTTCGGGGTGAACCTGAGCTTCAACCAATATCTAACGCGAACAACTGATTTTGGGCGAGCTCTCTCCAGCTTTGCACTCTATGTAGGTTGTGATCTTCTTCCACTTGATTGCACCTCTTCCGTGATTTCCCTGCATTGTGCTTTCGAAAACCCGTCGAGTCGGAGCGATACGGTCCTTCCGCTCTACATAGCAGAGCCATCGTAGCCTCGCGATGCGTACTCTTCTGGCTATTCCCATGTAGCGGTACAGCTCTTACAGCTCGTTGTTATATCTTCTTCTCTACACTTTGTCTTTGCATACAGGACCAAAGATCACTGTTTCTATAGCGGATCCTAGGTAGACGAAGTCCTGTACTACCTCGAAGTTATGTCTGTCTATTGTGCCGTTTTGTTCAATTCATCGTTATTCGTTGTCCTCGTTTGATGACAATATATACTTCGTTTTGCCCTAATTAACCATCAAACCCATTTTTGCCGCTTCTGTTTCAATGCTCGCAAAAGCACCTTTGACATCAAGCTTCCTTCTTCCCATTATGTCAATATCGTCTGCGCTAGTGAGTAATTGTACAGACTATTGAAAGATTATACCTCTGGTGTTGACGTTTGAGTTTTGTACAATCTTTTCAAGTATGATGTTGAAGAAATGGCATAACAGTTTGTCGCCTTGTCGAAAGTCTTTTTCGACATAAAAGGTCTCGGTGAGTTCTCTTCCAACCTTGACGGAGCAGCGTGAATTGTCCAAAGTTATCCCGCATAGTCGAATTAGTTCTGCAGGCATGCCGATACTAGACAGCTCGTCTCCGTAAATGCTTTCATACGCGGCCTTAAAATCGATAAAAAGATTGTACCTATATTGATAACATATACCTTTGTTTTTTCCAAGATCTGCCGTAATGTGAAAAATTGGTCGATTGTGAACTTTTCTGTAGTAAAACCACATTGATAAGCACCTATCAAATATTTGACGAGTGCTCCAGTTAGTAAATTGAAAAAACCATTACTAATCTAGAGCTTCAACTTATGATGTGGTGCACTGACAGACAAAAGAATTAACTTGATGATATTTCTACACAATGAGATCAAATCCTCTCAAAGGCTTCCTCGAAAAAAAGTTCAAGTTGAAACACTTGGTTTAAATGATGCGAAATCGGATGCAGCAGCAGCAGCATGTCTTTCATCCCCCTTAGCTCACAACATTCTCATTTCACCTTTTATCAAGAAACTTGGAAGAAGACAAAGTGACACAATATGATTTACACGAGCTGATAACCTTGCTTTATGTTCTGCGATTTCCTCACACCATAGTTCTTCTGACAACTCACCCTTCGTAAAAAACAAGCATCATTATGTTCCTTTCTCAAAAAAAAAAAAGTAAATCATTCTTCCATCCCATTCCAAGAGTCATTTTACTTCACAGACTTCTAGAAAACAACTAACCATTGTATTGCTCTGCCTCACATCCTGCGGTGATGGTTACCCCAGTACATCCTCAGCAGGCGCCTGAATAATTTACTGCCTCCTATTTTGTTGTTGGCCTTTATCATTGATAAGGACATCACGTATTTTACTACAAAATATCATTTTTCTTCACTCATTTGCACTTGTATTTTTCTTCTAGGTATTTTTTTTTCTTACCTTTTTATTTACTTTGCATTTTACTAACAAACAATACCGGCCTAATCTCACTTCCGTGTGGCATGCGAACAAAACCCTGATTACATAGTGTTTTCTATTTTTTATATTTTTTTGTTGGGGAATAGAATCAACGATAGAAAAAAAATAAACCAAAAAGGATAAGGAAATAAGAAAAACGCTTAAAAGCCCATTTCGATTGTCACACAAGAACGAGGGTGCGTGCGAATACCGGAATTCAGAGCAAGAAGAACGAGGAGGAGGCAGAGCATCTTTACACTCTTACAAGTTGAGCATAAAACATTTTATTATTGTGAAAGGATATGTTTATAGGAACGGGTGGCTAAGGTAACCCCCACTCTTCGAATATATCGACAAATGTTTATAAGGCATGAGAACCGAATTTGTTGAAGGTTTTTGTCATTGGCTGGACAAAGCTTGTATTTATTGAAGAAGAAAAGATCTCTAAAGGATTCTAGTCTCCACTGGGAGTATCGCATTCTAATGAGATAAAAAGCTTTTATTGATGAAAATTTGTATTCAAAAGAAAACACGACACCATTCAAAAAGGATTCATCTCGCCTTGAATGACTTTGTACAATGGGACTGCGCTGCATATATCCTCTTGATTGTGTTACAAGTTGTTACACACGATAGGTGTGAGGAGTGTCGTGGGTGTTTTTGTAAAGAAAACTCTTGAAGATATCCTTTTGATTTGGTTTTTATATTTCTTTTTGTCAACATTCGTCTTTGAATCGTTTCTACATTTTAAATCTCTTTTTATCGATGGTGCAGGTTTTACCAAATGTAAAAATACCCACGGCGGAGTGGCATCGAATAAATAAAAAAGAAAAATAAGAAAAGCCCTGGTGAGAAATTGTAAAATCCCTTTCTTCGGAATTTGATTCGAATATAAAAGCCACGAAGGCACTAAGATGGTAAAAGAAACCTCCACACATTGGAATTGGAATCACTGAATGAATGCGAAGGCGACGAATTGTGTATGTTTCGTTTTTCTTGCAATCTTTAGCTATAGTTTGACAATGCAGAGATTTTTTGAAAAGCATTCATCGCAATATATCCTGAATGGTGATAACGCGCGAAGGACGAACAAGTTGAATTCTGGTGTTTTTTTTGGTCATTTTTCTATCTCTTTCTGTTGGAGGGACTTTTTATTTTTTTGTTTGTTTGTTTGCTATTGAGGTGGAGCTATTCAAATGTCCTGCGGGCAACAATATGACTGGTACTTTGGGTGGTGGATGGTGGTTTGTGGGTGTTTGGCTTGCTTTGGTTGTTTTGAAAGGCGGATTTGTAGAGATTTTTAAATATGTATTTATTGTTGATTTGTGTATGAGATTGTATTGACAAGTAAGTGTATGTGAAAATTTAGTTTGAAATGGTTTTCATGGAGTCTTTCGCGATATATTTTTTTTGAAAAAATTGATTTTGGTCTACAAGACGCTGTGTTTTAATCAATAGAACAATTCTAGGAATGGGTTCAAAATTGAAGAGAGACATGAGACTTGTGATACGTGGATACGATTGCAAAAGGATCACTTTTCCTTGAAGATTCTTGACTGTAATCATTAATCCTCATTCTGAATTTTGTGTATAAAGTATTGGTGGCCTTCCATTAAATGCCAATAAAGCCATTTCTTCACACAATATTTTTTGCTTTAACTTTCTAATTAGCGAGTCCCTGCAAAGACAATAAGAACACTGATTTATTCGTTGCCAACAACTGATAACGAAGTTAAAATTCTTCCAATCGTCAAGAAACAAGACTCGTCCTATTGATCTGTGTTCTGACCAATCATCAGGTTTAAAGGAAGTCAGTTGAGAAAAAAAATTATAGTATAACTTTCAAAAACCAATCCCTTATTCGACTAGTAATTGGAGTTTAGATCTAATCAAAGCTGTTCATTATTCTCGAGAAGATTTGAGTTGAATATCATCTCACTGTTCTCTGCCTACTTCTGTAAGGCTTTAAACAAAGTAAACTACAAAGTTCTCCGCCGGAAAATGCAATAACTTTTATGATCTAGTGGTTAGCAAGCCAGCTATTAACAGACTATCTACATGTCTGGTAAACAATTGTACCTGATTGTAGAGATGAACTGATAAATTTTTTATACAAAGAGTCCATCAGGGTTCAGTACCTGGTTCGTTACTCTTCGCCATGTTTATGAAGTTGATTTACTATCTTTCTGATGGCGTGGTTCTGTACCTACATTTATAGCCAGACCTTTATGAACTTTGTCATTTAATCAATGAATTCGAACTTATAATTAAACTATCATAAAGAGGAAAGACTTTTTGTTTTGTTTGTATTGAGAAGACTTCAAAACTATTGAGCCGATTTGAATGCGATTTGGAACACATATAGTCTAGAGCCTAGGAATCAATATAGGCCATTATTCATACCAACACTCCTTCGTGAACGGAAACGAGAATGTAAACCAGAACTAAGAGTTTTTGTATTGAATAATATTTGGAACAGAGATTGTCTAGAGAAATGATATATAATATATTTCATTACCATATTCTTACGGGAAAGGGACTGTAAAGAAACATAATTGGGAACTAAGAAAATACTAGACCGATTTCAAAAACTCTTTCGCCGTGAGAAGGGAACATTATCCCCGAGTAACACCGACTTAATTTCTTTACCATATTCCCCGAGTAGCATGAACTATATTTCATTCCCATATTACTGAGGGAACATAACCGGGAGCCTAGAAAATACTCGCCCGATGTCAAATACTCTTTCACTGTCAAAGTACTTCATCGTCTTTGAGTAACATAAACAATATTTCTTCCCTATTTTCCCAATGGAATGGAAACTTGCAAACAACTTTACTTAATTTACTCAATTCGATCAGTGCTACGAGCTACGAAATCACGATGACCGTATTCCAAACAAAGAAAAAGGAAGAAGATTGGTTGCAATCTATCTGGCTAGAAAAACATACAAATTTTGATATACCGTGTTGGACAGAGAATTAGCACATAATGCTTTGTTTTAGTAGAAAATATCCTTTTACCAGTTGACAAAAGAATTTCTTAAAAACTTTCTCAACTATCACAAACTATGCTGTATCACCCTATGATCTTTGGAAATTTACAGTTATTTACACATGTGTATGTTTATTCCAGAAGATTAGGTCGCCATTACTAAAGTTTATGTGGCCAAAGAATTAGCACAAATTGTAAAAATTGAGTGTAAATTATAAATATTGTTCAGATTTTAATAAAAAAGTAATCTAAAATTGAAAGTAAGTTTTTCTAGAGATTTGTAGAGTAAAATTTTGAATAATTATTTGATTAGATGGGCCTACAACAGTCTTGTACACCTGAGCTCAGAAAAATTATCATAATGATGAAAAATAACGGGAAAACAATTCAAGAAATCGCAAAGCTAGTGGGACGGTCAAGAAAATTAGTCTACAATGCCATTAAATTTTTTGAAACTCATCACACGACCAATGCCATCCGAAGAAACCCGCCACCAAAAAAGACAAGTTCTGCTGATGATCGAATAATTGGTGCTTATGCAAAAAAAAATCCGTTTATGACGTCAGCTGAAATTCGGGATGAAGTGCATAAAGACCATGGAATATCATTAAGCAGCAGAACAATCCGTAGAAGACTTAATGAGAAGGATTTGATAGGTTACGTAGCGCAGCACAAGCCCCTGGTATCAAAAAAAAATATTGCAGCTAGGCTAAGGTTCGCTAGAGAGTACGGACAAAAATCGCTGCAGTTTTGGAAAAATGTTCTTTGGAGCGATGAGTCCAAGTTTAACCGTTTGGGCTCCGACGGAAAGCGTCATGTTTGGAGACCACCAAAGCAGGAGCTGAATCCGCGCTACACAGTAAAAACTGTAAAGCACGGTGGTGGGTGTATCATGGTGTGGGCTGCGTTTTCATGGCACGGTGTAGGACCAATTGTCAAAATAGAGCAGCGAATGGACCAGCATCAGTATAAGAGCATCTTAGAAAACCATATGGAGCCCTATGCTGACGATAATTTGCCATTTTCGTGGACATTTATGCATGACAACGATCCTAAGCACACTTCGCGGCTAGTGAAGCAGTGGATTAGTGATCAACAAATCAATCTATTGCCTTGGCCTGCACAAAGCCCTGATCTGAATCCCATAGAAAATCTATGGAACGATGTGGAATATCAGGTTGGATTGAAGAAACCAAAAACATTACCAGAACTTTGGGAATCTATTAAAGAAGGCTGGAACAGCATTCCTATTCATCGGTGTCAACGCTTAGTAGAGAGTGTTCCTCGGAGGTTGCAAGCTGTGCTTAGACAGAAAGGTTTCCCAACTAAATATTGACGATAATGAGAAGATACTAGTAAAAATGGATTTAATTTGTTAATTGTGCTAATTCTGTGACCACATTTTGTTGCATTAATAAAAGTTATTTATAAAAAATTTTTGTTGCTTTTATCTTGAATTGTTATTTATGTTTTTGTTAAGTTTGTTCATCACCAAATGAAATATTTTGCAATAAATTATGCTTCAAAAGCAATTAAAAATTGTAATCTGGCTTATTTAAAGTCTATATATTATTTTGTGCTAATTCTCTGTCCAACACTGTATGTATGACGCATTTGTGGTTGAATACGGAATTTGGGCATCTGCATACCTTACTACTTTGAAAATATGACGCAATTGCTACTTTCCGTAATTCTGATACAAATATCTTATTGTGAAATAACTGTGTTTTGTAACCTTGACTCACATTTTAAACGTAAGTTGCAGACTGCTTTCAGTGTAAACACCTAAGAGCCTTTCGGATACCTCTGCCAAATACTTATCAGTTAAACCACAGTAAAAAAAACTATTCGAATGCGATTATTGAACGGCCTCAATGGTCAATGATGCTGTTCGCTATGTCTACGGGTTACGCAGGTATGCCCATCCCATACTTCTACATTTCACAGGACTTTGATGGGCTGAACTCAAGGTCAGTACATCATTTGCAAGGAACTGTTTCATTTTTCACAATCTAATCAATGTTAGGCTCTGTCATATTTATTTTATTTATACTTTCATATTTATTTAACAGTCATATTTATTCACTCGATCCAAAAGCAAAGAAATTATTCTACATCGTAAGAACCAGTTTAACTCTACCCGTTTGTTTTTTGTTACAAGTTGAAAGACTATGAGAACTTGCCAGTAGTGTTACTTCAGCCAATCGTATGTAACCTTCCAGATATATCAAACCATCACGATAGCAGCACTGACCGACCGACGGTACTTGTTTGAAATTAGTCAAGCTATAAGTTAAGGGATTTGTAATGAAAGTTTAAAGGAAAGAAATCCTGGTAAAGTCGTTCACTCACGATGGCTAACAACTGGGAATCTAATTTTAAGGTTATATCTTTCGATTTTAACTCCATTAGAAAATCTGCTATTGTTTGTCAATTTCATAATAAAAGTCTATGCCCCAAAGTGGCTTGAAATAAAAACTCAACCCCAGTGTTATAATGGTGCTCGACATCTTCCAAAGACCATAATGTTGACAAGGTACCTGCCTGAAAATTTAAAACGAGTAGTTGATCCTGTTATTCAGAGAAACCTTTCTTTTACCAAAATTCAATTTTAACGCTAAGGATAACATTGACATAATCGACTGGAATGTGAATGTTTTGTGTGACCCGCCAACATTGAAAAATATTACTCTTGAAGTCATTAGTGATTGTATTTAAGATCCTTAATTGATTGAGACTCTTATTCTGCCTTACATAAAGGGTTATACTTGCCACACTCAAGTTGTTGTTTGTTGTTGTTGTTTGTTTGTATACCCCAATAAGACGTGATGAATTTATAAGAAAAATAATTGAATATCGGAAAAAATGCGACTAAAATATGAATCTCTTTACTTGACTGTACGCCCGAAGTTGGGCTCAAGGTAAAATTGATGAGCATTCCTAGCAAGGCGAGTGTTGCGGTTAAATTGTTTCAGGGGAGGAATGAAGCTGACTAATTATTATCTAGAGCACTGTTTGTAGAAAAAGCGATAAAAGAGAGAGAAAGAGACAGATGGCTTTTCGATGATGTCCAAGAGAATCAATCGATTCTACGGTTGAACCATACCCTCTCAATTTTAACGCTCTATTTTGTACTCTATCCAGTTTAGGGCGGATAAAGGCCTTATAAATTGTAGCCAGAACAGAAGGGGTGAAGAACTTCCTGCACCGTCTCAAGAAGCCTAAGCATTTAGCAGCGTTTTTGGCGACTTCAAATACACACCTACCCAGTACTGAAAGCTTTTCGGTTTCTTGGATGCAGGATTGCAGGTACTTTTCATGGATAGTGGCAATGGGGGAATGTTAAGCTTCAACGACAAGAGACAACATTGAGTTTTCGAAGCATTGAATTCTACTCGGTTCTTATGACCCCATGTAGCAGTGCTGTCAAGGTCAGAATGGAATGAGCTGGTTACACATCCGAAGAGCAAGGACGTGAATTTGGAAACGAACATGTATTTAAAAGACAAAAATTAGGTTAAACTGAATTATTGAAAAAATTTGAAAATACTTCTCAAGCTCAATTTGAAAATTATGTGCCCATAGAGAAACATGTTTTTGATGAACTTCTGTGAAAAGTGAAACATTTTATCGAAAATAAGATATTTGAATGAGAAAAGCAATTCCTGAAATTCATTGCTTATCACTGACATTAAGGTTCTTAGCCAGCGGAAATAGTTCCGAAGATTTAAAATCCTTGACATCTATTTGTCCACAAAGAATTGGGGCATCGATAATTTAAGAAACATTTCCTGATCTTCCAAATCTGATCTTTTTTTTTCATGGAGAAATACCATAAGAATGACTCATATAATAGGTAATCGTCTCCAGCACCGGACTTTTCGCTGCATTTAACTATTTTTTGTTCTTTTGCCATTCACCGCACAAAATAACTGTACAAATTTGCAGACTTGAGCAAAAATCAAAATGTTTTGATTTTTCCACAGTTCAGTTCAAAACACAAGTGAACAGCGCTAGCTCAAATTTGCGCAGTTATTTTGTGTCGTCAATGACAGGCCTACGTCAGGTTAATCTTAATACATACATATATATATTTTTTTTAATGAACGAACACATTGTTTTCTCCAATTTCGACAAAGAATAATTAAACTTGTTAAAAGCTTTGAATGTTTTTAATTCTTTGCTCTTTCTGAGCTCTGTTGTGCCACACAATTTATTTATTTTTCAATTTCACTTAAATTTTTTTTAATTCAAGTTGTTTTTGCATCGTACTATCCACTATTTGTAGTTTTATTGAGTTCAAATTTGAAAAAAAAAGCATGGACTGTATTAATTCAATAATCATAACAAAGCAGCTTTTGGGTTTAGTCGTGAATCCTGATGCTGAAGATGGAGTGACAACATTCCGAAATGCATGGCACTCCTTTTTACGCCGTTTATAATTTTGTTATTGTTTTATGTGTTAAGAGTAAATTTGTGAAATCTGTTAAGTCGACAATCTAATTGTTTTAATTACTGAACTGTAATTTGTTTACTTCACTTTATTGATAGTCTGTCTTATCCAATTCAATAAAAGCTTACTATGGCCCTTAATACTGATCTCCATAGAATGTGATGTTTCAGTCACAAAATAAACCATCATCATAGCGGTAAGATTGAAATGTCAGGTGTTTTGCTCTAAGAAGTTGTATTTGAATAAATAAACTTATTAATCACAAAATATGTTGGCCATGCGTACAGCTGCAAATGATTTCGTTAATATATACAATGGAGCTTTTGACTTGAGAGCTGAAATCGAAAAATTAAACTTGCAAGCCCGAGATGGTTCTATCAACTTCTGTGACCTAACGAGCATTGTAGACAAGTTCGATCTGTGGAAGAAGCTGATGCCAACTGTTGAACCGTTTTATGGTATGTCTTCTTGTTCTTAAATTTCACGAAAACGTCTATCACAAGACAAAATTCTTTAAATTTGTAGCAGTCAAATGTAATGATGAAATTCCAGTGCTGAGAACTTTGGCAGATCTAGGCACGGGCTTTGATTGTGCTTCAAAAAATGAAATAAAGAAAGTTCTTGATCTGGGAGTTAGTCCCGATCGCATTATATTTGCAAATCCTGTCAAACCGAAGTCTTTTATCAAGTATGCCAAGTCGGAGAATGTTACAGACAGCACTGTGGACAACGAATTTGAAATTTACAAGATATTCAAACACTACTCGGAGTCTAAGTGAGTGTTTCATGGAACGGCACGGCGATAGCAATAACTTCTTTCTTTTATTCAATAGTTTGGTTCTTCGTTTCCGTTCTGATGCCAATGAGGCTATGAGCCCTTTTGGGAACAAGTTTGGGTGTAATGCGTTTGAAAATGGAGCCGCTTTAATGCTTTTGGCAAAAAGTCTGGGAGTTAACGTAAGTTCGTTTGGTGTAGGTACGTTGCACTTTCATTTTTATTCATGGTGACTTTAATGGTAAGTACAAAGCTGGAGCGATGTGATTCGTCTCGCGAAGTCAACATTCCAACAAACCAGATAAAATTCTAAGAAGTTGCTTCATTTGCCTCAATTGTTTAATTTACTTCCTTTTTTTTGGCATTTAAATTTACTTTCAACGTAGGTATATACATTCAAAGTTACATGTCACTTAATTATCTCTTTGTCATCATTTTATCATAACATCTTTCTTTTAGATGACGGGAGTAAGTTTTCATGTTGGCTCTGGGTGCAGTGAGCTACAAGCTTATGACAGAGCCATCTCCACTGGCAGTTGTCTATTCAAATTCGGCAATCTTATCAATTATAAAATGAAAATGGTTGACATTGGAGGTGGATTCCCGGGAGATGATGAAGACAATCTGTTTACCAATGTAAGAGTGCTTTTACATTGATCCTGAGGAATCTATTTCAATTGACTGTTGACTTCTTTTTAGATTGCAAAGACAATAAATGAGGCACTGGACAAGTATTTTGGTGAGCTTCAAGTCAGGGCCATTGCAGAGCCTGGACGATATTTTGTCCATTCAGCATATACCGCTATATGTAAGGTCAACTCGAAGTGCGAAGTGAGGGGGGATGATGGTCAGCTACAGAAGATCATGTACTACATAAACGATGGTGTTTTCGGAACGTTTGCTCTTTCCGTATATGAGCCTTTCAAAATTGAGCCGGTTCATTTCAAGGTGATGCTTATGCTTAAACATTTATTTGTTTAGTCAAAATGACATTTATTCATGGTGAACAAATTGTCGGATAAGTTCGGTTCAAGTGAACTAAATTTTCTTTTTTTGTGTTTGCAGAGTACGAACAGTGAATTGTTTGACTGTGTTTTGTGGGGATCAACATGCGATGGTGTCGATAAGGTTTGTTTTTATTTTTTTTTTTATTCCAAGAGACAATATAAATCTATAATTGTTAAGGTTTCTGAGACGCAGCGTCTGCCGGATCTTCACGAAGGAGATGTACTCGCTTTCCCGAATATGGGAGCCTATAGCGTTCCACTAATGACAACATTCAATGGGATTGATTTACCAGAAACTAAATTCTTTTTAAGAAGTGATTGTCAACGGATTGGTGACTAGAAACAAAAATGTTTTTGGCTGTTTTGTATTTTCATTTGGAAATTGTATTTCACTGTGGGAACTTTTATGAATCTGTATGAATGTTTTTTTTTGAGATCATTTTTATGTAGACTATGTCAACTGTAAGAAAATAAAAGAAAGTGATCTGTTTTATTGCTTTTTTTTACAAATACCTACACAATTTAAGTTTTCACTAGCTACGTGTTTTGGAAGCTTTGTTACCATTTTCATCACAGGTGGATCTCTACTCAGAAGTAGTCTGCTGAGAGAGTTCTGATCTCTTTGAGAATTTGCATTTTGTAATGATTGACTTCGAAAAAGCATTCGATCAACAACTACGAGAGCTAATATTGGTATGGTGAACCTCAGACAACGATTATTTGCAGAGGTCCATGTATGGATGATTGAGGATATGAAAATGAATGAGTGGTAACGAAGTTTAGATGTCCAGCTGGGTCACCGAAGCAATCTAACTCTCTGAAGGAGTACACAAGAGAGCATATTCAGTCCTCTGGTCTTTATTACAGTCCTTGGTTACATTGGGCGTGTATAGCACCAAACTGCAAGTAGGTACTTGTAATTTGAGTGAGTTATGACAAGTGCAAGAAATTTCTGCAAGAAAAAGCTACAAGTTGATCTATATCATTTTATAAGTGTGGTGGACATAATCCTAAAAGTGGGTGTGGACTTGTAGACTTGTAGCTTTGAGTTACCTGCCCCCTGATGGAAGATAAGGTATACAGAACACAAAAGTGCATCAATTATTCTTTGCTGCCGTTGGAGCTGCCCCTTATGGAAGATAAGGTACAGAACACAAAAGTGCATCAATTATTCTTTCTTTCATTAGTGAGGATCCTATACATCCCTGCAAGAAGCACTTACTGTATGGGTTAAAGTTGAAGAAGTCAGTGGGTACCTTACTAGTCTAGAAAGATTGAGTACTTGTGTTGCCCATTGTTGTTAAAGACATTTATTTGAATGGAAAGGTGTACCAATTGTGAAAAGTTTACCTAAATATCTGGAATCAAAAATAAGATCCGAGGTTTTCTTTGTCAGAAAGGCGAGTACTAAGCTGAGGAAAGGACTCTGAGCTTGGCGTTCACATACGGTTCATATGAGTGAAAAATGGTTAAAGTAAATTGACGGAAACTGAGATGATGATAGTTCGTAAGACAACAAAAGTTACTCAGCTTGAACGTATGTTTAACAAGACCCGTGGAATCCATGACATCGAAAAAATCATCTCGCAGAAAGTTGAGCACGATCGATTCAGTTGGGGTTGTTGTGTTTAAAACAGAGATTCGGATTCCAGAGAACCACTCCAAAGAACAATGTCTCACAACATTCAGAGAGATCGCGAAGGAGCAAAAAGAAAAGCTGAACAAGGAAGTAACTTACAGGTTGATAAACCGTCAACAGTGATTTCGCTTCGAGACAATTTATCGAAGGTATGCACTGCTCAGCGGTTATGCAGCCTCAATTCTCCACAATAAAATGGTCAACTAAACTAATGTCTATTTCCAATAAATTTTTTTTTATTGCAATTCATATAGGAGGAAAAAAAAAATCGACTGCAACTTAAAAAAAAGTATTACAAGATTGAAAACCACACGTCCAGAGAAAAACCTACAATTTTCTACCGGTTTCGAACGGCTAATCGAGAAAGCGCTTTTCATGGCAAAAAACTACTAACGGAGGACTTGCTAAATTCTCGCGAAAGCACATACCCGTGGAAAAAAATTTTTTCCTTTGTTGGCATTCGAACCATCAACCTCTGGGTTAACAGGCAGTAATGCTAACCATCACGCCACGGTTGATGAATGCCCTTTGTATTTAATTTGGAATAAATTTTAAAATTGAGAATCAGCATTTCTTATCTTAAACCAATTTTTGGAAACTTTAAATTTGTTGCCGAAACCCAAAACATGTTTATAAGAATGTCGATACCCAGAACCCAATTGAACGTTTATTGAAGCTATTTGCACTACAATGTGCTTTATCTTTGCCTGGATTCACCTTGTATTCGAGTTGGTTAAACATTTAGTAAAACTGTAGATTTGATAGCACCCAGTTGACGTCTGTAGCTGCCGATACGTAAATTCAAATCACTCAATCTAATCTAAGAATCCGTTAGTGTGCATTACATTATTTGTTTTCACATCTAACAACAGCGCCTGCAATTGGATTTCATTTGAATGCGACTATTAAGTTGCTAAATAGATTTATTTCATTGAAGTCATTTGAGTTTCAAATACTTAAATTTTTTTATTTTGCAAAATTTTATTTTACTATGTGCACTAATCCCAGTGATTTAGTTAGTATTTACAACGGAGCCATTGACCTCAAAGCAGAAATTGAAAAACTTAATTTACAAGACCGAGATGAAGCGATCAACATTTGCGACCTTACGAGCATAATTGACAAGTTCAAACTGTGGAACAAGCACATGCCGAATATTGAACCCTTCTATGGTAAGCGCATTCTTCACTAGTAAACAAATAAGAGCATTCGGTGAGTAAGACAACATACTCTTTTCTTTCAGCTGTCAAATGTAATGATGAAATTCCAGTGCTGAGAACTCTGGCGGATCTAGGCACGGGCTTTGATTGTGCATCGAAAAATGAAATAAAGAAAGTTCTTGATCTGGGAGTCAGTCCCGATCGCATAATTTTTGCAAATCCTGTCAAACCGAAGTCTTTTATCAAGTATGCCAAGTCGGAGAATGTTACAGACAGTACTGTGGACAATGAATTTGAAATTTACAAGATATTCAAACACTACCCGGAATCAAAGTGAGTTATTTTTTTATTTTAAAGACAAGTAACTGAAAGCTGTTTTAATTTTGTGTGTCTCACAATCAAATAGTATGATTGTTCGTTTCCGTTCTGATGCCAGTAAAGTCCTTAGCCCACTTGGAAACAAGTTCGGCTGCAACGCATCGGAAAATGGAGCTGCCTTGATGCTTCTGGCGAAAAGTCTGAACATGAATGTAAGTATGAAGCATGGGTTTAATAATAGGGGGGCATACTGTAGGTACTCGTAATTATTTCAAGGTTCAGTAATAATAATGAACAATCTTATTACCAAAATTAATCTTTACTGATCGCAGTTATCGCATGTTTCTGTGCAACACTTATTTCGATAAAAGGTTACGAAATATTTATCGATAGTAAGCTGGCACCAGAATTATATATATTTTTTAATTTCTAATTCTTTCAGCTGTGGGCTTGAAGTAAATAATTGAATTGGTTGGCGCAAAAGAGCGCGGAGCCCCGGGATCCCTGAGCATTTCTCACAAGCATTTCTTGTGAGGGAAAGGAAGGGACCTACACTTCTTTGACGAATTCGAAATGCTGCTCGAGAAAGAGCTTTTCATAATAAATTTACTGACGGAGGACTTGCCTCAAAAAAGGCGATGACCGTTTAAAAACTTTTAAACGATGTGAGTCGTGCTAACAATTAACATAAACAAATACACGTTCAAGGTCACTGTATCCTAAGGCCAAACATTGAATTCCATCTCCAAATTCAATAACTTTTTGCATTTTCTGTCTGAAATTTCGCCCACATACATCAAAGTTTATGGGCTTTAATATATATACTAATTATTATCATTGTTCTAAGACCAAGAACTTTTTTTTTGAAATTATGTTTCGTCGCCCTAACATTGTGTTGACGTAAACGCCAAAATTAATTTTTTGAGTTTTTGATGCAGTCCTTTGTTTTCGGGGCAGCTCTTTCCAAATCTTTCATCCTTTTGGCTGTATATCTTTCCGTTGCTGTGATATTGCAGGACGATTTTGACGTATATCCTTCAAATTCATAAAGTTGAGCACTATTTTGACGTAAACGCCAAAATTTTGCATATACGTCAAAGTTTTCATACATTCATTTTTCTCCAAAAATTGTTTTGACGTACGTTATATTGCCCTACGTACACCATAAAATATTAAAAGCATGTTTAGTATTGTTTTGACTTATGTTCATACAAAACGATTCTACTCTGAACGTAAACAAAAAGTATAATAAATAATAAAAATAAATTTTTCTTAATCCTACTCTCTCAATAAACCATTATTTTAAAAATCTTAACAAAACTGGCATCCATAATCCCTGCAATAGAGGAAAAAATATTGAAAAAAGGACCCCACCCCAAAAAATAAAGGAAATTTATAAACACATAAAAAGCTTCCCCACCGTAGAGTCTGATTACTGTAGGGCAAGTTCCGGTCGAAAATATTTGGAATCTGACTTAAATATCACAAAGATGTACGACGACGAATGAACCTGCCAAAGATTGCATCTACCGTAAGGAGTTCAACAATTCATTCAACTTGTCTTTTTACAAGCCAAGATCGGTGTCTGGCATTTAAGGCTAAAGAACATCCTGCTAATAAAGAAATTACAGAGTTTGATGATCATAAAAATGAAAATTTATGAAGGTTAAAAGGGACTAAGATCGAAATAACTTCGAGCCAAAAATTTAATTATTTGATTTGATCTTCAAAGCGTTTTTTCGCTTCCGAAGGGAAACGCTTCTTCTTTTTACTATAAACGAAAACTAAGTGTTTTTAAATTGACGGCAACACTTTGCTCCGCTGACAAAAAACCAAAAATAACAAACTGTGCTCTATTGAGTGAAGTGCATAGCGGTCGTTCTGGTAATGATATAGCCAGTGCTCTGATAAACACACTAGAGCAAGTCATGACAGAACATCCTCAAGTGACAACACTAACATTATGGAGTGATTCTTGTGTCCCCCAAATCAAAAATAAAATCATGTCTATAGCCCATAATACTTTTCTGCATAAGTCACCGAGCTTAAACACAATTTTTCACCACATTTTTATGTATTTTCTTCTCAATAACTTCTTTTTATTTCGAATATTGAAATACACGTTATATTTTTCTGAATTAAGATATCTTATAGATTTTGATCAGTTTTTTATTATTATTAGAACCTACTTTTTTAGTAAATTGTTAATATAAAACTAAAAGCTTTTCATCATATCTTTTTTGAAAGACGATTTCCATATAGATGTTGTGTAAAAAAATCAAAAAATCCCAGAATAGGTTTCGTGTAGTTGGCTGCCAAACCTTTAAATCCAATTTTCCAAAAACTTAAAAATGGCGTTTACGGCAACACAATATTAGGGCGACGATATCTTTTCGCTACATTTGTTTATTTTAGTTATGAGAGTAAGAATTTAATATTGCAAAAAACGATAGATATAATGGCTGGCAGGCGCGGATTCAAGGGGGGGGGGGGGGGTCACAGGGGTCATGACCCCCCCAAAACAGCCCGCATTTCAAAAAATAGAGCTAAACCAATCGAAACTGAAACTGAAAATCAAAAAAAAAAATAACCGAACAAAATCTAATTTTTGTAAACTTGAAAAACGGAAACTAACCAAGCGACCAAAATCAACTTACTTTATTGCACTATGGAAAATTTGCAATCAAAAAATGGCTGACTCAACATGACTGACTCAAAATTGAATAAATTTCTCACACAATACTGACTTTTGTATCAATTTATCTATATTTGGATAGTAGCTTTACTTAATATCTTAACATTTGAATATAAAACACATTATTGCAACTTGAATTTTGAAATCACTCTGATGAAGCTACATGATCTTGCGTTGACAATGTTGTTTCGTATACAGTTATGCAAATGTTTACCGTAATATCTTCGCTGAATCTAAGCTTATAATTTTGCTCGTTAAATACACTTAGAACCAGAATTTTCAACCGAAGAACCAATGCACACATCAAATAGAAAATGTTAGAAAAACTGAAACAAACAAAACGAAAAAAACATTTCATTTCAGAAATTGAACTAATTTGTCCACATTATATTTTTATTTTGCTGCTTATAAGTATACAACTGTAGAAATATGTTTACCAAATATTCATCAAATTGCAATTGCAAACCTTCGTGTCTTTGTCATACTGTTATCACTATAATTCCTGATTTAAAGAACCGTACAAATAGTACAAAGCTGCGTAGAAAAAACTGCAAAACAAACAACTGTCATTAAATGGTTATTTAGATTTTATGAAAGAAACCACCTTTTTTTTAAATTTGCAAATCAGACAAATATGCTCACACATTCGGTTCTCTTGATGTTTCTCCATATTATTCGAATTAGTTTACCTTACAGCATCCGTCAAATGAATCCTTGTTTTATATTTTTTACTTTTGTTGTTTATTTTCTGGTTTTTGTTCCGTTTCCTTCTTTGTTTATCGCAAAACACAATGAAAACTATCCTGATTTCAACGACACTGAAATCAACAATGGACTGTTGTGCTTTCAATGTTTTGATTGCAAACTGATGTGAAGTTAGCCACGATGCCATAAATGGCGCGAAGCCATTTGAAAACACACGAGGAAACGTTTCAGAAAAAATTTATTGGCTAAGACATTTCTTACTTTTAAAAGTACATTTTTTATATAAACAATTTATAATTTAATATAAACAACAGTTTATTTTTGTTATATTTGATTTTTTTTTATCCGTGACCCCCTCCGGAAAAAAATTCTAGATCCGCGCCTGATGGCTGGGATCTTAAATAAAAAGTAATGGACCAAATTCAGAAATATTCATCCCCATTTTGCTAAGTTATCCACGAATAACAAAACTTTTATTCTATTTCTACACTCCCACGGCTCTGGGAAAGGAAGCTCAAAAGCTAAGGAAAAGTATTTGTGCGATAATACGAAAAAACAGTCGAAAAGCGACATGATGAAGTTGGAATTTTAAGAACCACTGTACCGATGCGAAAAATTGTTTTACTATTAGATCGCTACATTTCTTTTGAGTAACATAGATTTATTGAGATGTGAGAAGGGGAGTCTAAGAACTTCTGCACTGATTTCAAAACTGCTTAACTATCAAAACTTCATAACAGTTTTTTTTTTAGACGAGTGGTTTTTAATGAGAAATAAAATACAGTTCTTCTGCGAAGAAATGGCAAGAAAAACTGAAAATAAATCAAGTGAAAGCTACCAAAAAGACCAACTCCGAAGAAAGTATTGCCAGATTGCAAATCAGTATTATGATGCTTGATGTGACAGCTGAGCTTGATAGGCGTCAAACACGCACTATCAACTAGTAGCGAAGAAATGAATGAACCATTTCAAAAACGAGAAAACTAATTTTCCCCGAATCTTCGGCTGTATATTAAAGACATGTATAATTTTCTCAATAAAAAATATCCAAAATTTACAAAAATATTTAACGATCCTTGAAGGGGCTCCAAAGGAAATTGCGTACACGGAGCTCTGTTGCGTCAACATATTTATTTTCATTTTAATCGGTTAATTGGTATTCAAAAAAATGTTGGTACCATCACGGAAAACATAATTTTGATAAAAACCAGTTTTGAAATTGGTTTAAGATGACTTAAACACCCGTCTTTTCATCAGCCTTTACATACTGAAATAAACAATGAGTGCTGGAGACTCGAGTGGGCTGCTGCCGATTGTAACTGCATCTAACCTTCCCTAAGTTAGATGCCGTAAAACGCTTTCTGCTATGAAACTGGCTTGTAATCCTGCATGTAATAAACCAAGAAATCTCGAAAGCAGTAATCTGAAAACCAAAAATCTCGATACTAAAAATCTTGAAAAGAAAAAATCTTGAAAAAAAACTCTCGAATTAATTTATTAATAGGGTATTAATGGGTATTTTGCCCACCTGGACATTTTTGAATGAGGACAAGTACCCGATCAACCCGCTTTAACTGCCGTGCCGGCCATGTGCATGTACATAACAGAGCAATGTCACTTTGAGCTTCGACATTGGTTCATGAACTAGATAACCATACGTAGCGTTACTTAAAGCAAAAGTTGGGCTAAGATGAACTTTTTCTCACTTTGGCAGTCTAAATAGAAAAAGCTTATTATTTGTTCAATAAGCGTTTTCAAAGCGGATCAACGTAATGTGACCAAAAGCAAAGCTAATTGCGAGATCGTGTTTATATCCGTAGTTTGATGATGAACAACAATTATTACTAAATGAAGACGATGTTGTAATCTTAATGAGAATTTTTAGGTTGTGATTAACTATGTAACTTCTTTTATACAAGCGAGATCAGGAATAAATGGTGTTGAAAATTACTAACACTTATTAAGTGTTGATGATGTAAATCATTACATTCACAGTACAAATTAAAAATAATAGTGATTATACGGTTTGTGGTGTTACAGTTTTTCCTTGCGATTAAAGGTAGGGTAGAGCGAGGAGGATTTGTCATTTTCAAATAACGCACTACTTATAACGCTCAAAGAAAGGAAATATCAAAATAAAGAGTACTTGACGTGTTTTGATTCGCTCCCATGAAAATGCCACTTGTGGCTACGGTTTGTTGACCTACGCATGTGTCTATTGTTTTTGGTGCCTTTTTTTGATAATTTTGCAATTCCGTTTTTACGGATAACAGTTTTCAGTGACAATTTCTTTTATTTTGTATTTTGTTATTTGATTAACCAATCAAAAGGTTTTGACAGTAAATATATGTTTCAGTCTTAGTTTTAGTTTTAAATTCATTTTTTATTGTTCTTTCTTATAACTACTTAAATGCTAACAAAAATGTTTAAACTAGCTTACATAATAACTTAATTAACTTACTGACCCTAGGCGGGTACTCTAAATTACACAATAACTTATTTCTAATGCCTTTCGGCCTACAGATACCATATATATAATTCAACTAGAGCTAATACTAAGAACTAAGAAATTTTAAAAAACTTAGTTTCGTCGATCATGTTTTTATTTTTCTAAAACTACTTAAAACTAGTTAAAACTACTTAAAACTAATTAAAACTACTTAAAACTGTTTCAGTCTTAGCTACACTAGAAATTCGGTAGGCTTAAAATTTTTAATTTAGTGTGACGAAAGGAGGATTTGACATCTTAAAATAAGGATGATTTGACAAATTGTCTAATACTAATTAAGTATACCTAATTAGAACATAAATTAAAGATACTCGCATATTTGTTATTAAAGAAAATATGCCAAATGTTAAAAAACAAAGAAACATCCTGAAAGTGTTATTGAGAAAGATTCACTCAAAAAAGCATTAATGGAAATTAAAAACAAGGCGTTTTGTATACGACTATGCCATAAAAAATAAGATCAAATGCCTCTCATCCCGCCATAATCTGCAAGCAGCTGGAAAAGTTGGATATCGGCATTCATGAGGCGAACTCCATCAATAAGTCTGCGAAAACCGAAGAATATAAGCTTGACCCGATTTAAATTTTTTTACAAAAATACAAAAACTGCTGTGGCCAATTTTTTTTTTGTAAGCTTAAAGGTCTCCTTTTGAAGCATTCATTCAAGTCCGAAGATATTTCTAACCGCGATGAAACTGGAATCACAACGTCATGGACTCGATAAGAGTAAGTTTTGTTGCTTTTTACGAGAAGAGTAACCGCCAATATATTTTTGCATATCATAGCACAGAAGATTAAGAGAAGGGACTTTCTCCAAACTCAGAGCGCATTTTTGTAAAAATTATTAGACTGGCAAATCCTCCCACCAGTTGTGAAAACCTCCTTAAGATGTGTCAAATCCTCCTAAAAAGTAGGAGGTTTTGTCACTTTCTGAATATGGGTTTTGACCTTCATATTATCAAGACTCTCTTGAATATAATATTGGAATGTTGATAACTTTGAAGTCAAATAACTAAAGATCACCATCCACTACGACGTGTTTACCAGTTCGCTAAATGTTGGCCCAATAATATAAAATACTATTTTTGTGTCAAATCCTCCTCGCTCTACCCTACTAGATATAAGGCAAGTTTTGCAATCGTGCAGAAAAAAGATAACAAACAAACATGACATTACGATAAACACGAATACGAAAAAAGTTGTTCCTTCAATGTTGTCTGTATATAGATTTACAGCCTGAACCGCTAGACTGATTTTCTTCAAAATTTGCAATTAATGTCTGTAGACCAGCCTACAGAGGTGTTTTTAGAATTGAAACTTTAGCTCTTAAAAAACGGTTCCTGCCAAAGAACCGAATTTTTCTCGAAAACGGCTTCGATAAAATTTTGTATATAGGAATAATTTTGGATTGTCTTTTTTTTATGATGTAAAAAAAAATTTCTGGATAAGTCTGAAAACGGTACCTCCCATAGTACCGTTTTTTAGCACTAAACGAAATTATAACAAATAAAAATTCACAACCGGTGTACCGCCAGGAAGAATTCGAGAATGAATGACAACCCTCAACTGTGGAACAATAAACGATAGAAGTGCAAGTAGTATGAGCAAGTAAATGGCTTCACCTTCCGACTAGCTCAGCTGGGAGTAAGATTCAATGTGCGATTTATGTGGACAAAAAAACGAAACGATAAAAAGATCGCGAATAAAATGTTGATTAATTAGATATAAAAAAAGAATTAAGAGAGGTATTTTCTTAGTGCCAAAGTGTACTTAATCAAAAATGTCTGCGCGATATGAAATTTTATGATGAAATTTTCAAAACGTAAACTAAAACCTCACATGTTAAATCTGATAGAAAACACTGAATTTAAATTAGCGAAAGTGATTCAAAGCTATTTATACTACAAAAATTTACAATGACAGATGGCTAGACGAACTGTTTAAAGGAAAACAACCTAACGTCACCATAGAGAATGAATCTTAATTGTTCTTTCCCATTCAGTAAAAGTTGTGTAGGATGTTTTCAAGTCTGTCTGATACCTACTTTATTAATGCTGTTGTGCCCCAGGCATCGTTTTGTCTCCGACTGTCTTCCTCATTTTCATAAATGCTTTCTTGTCTGAAACTTCCTATCATCTCAATTGATTTGGTGACGACTCAATCTTCAACTTAACATATTAACGTCCCTGCTCCTTCGGATGTGGAACTGGAACGGTTGCGTATGGTGAGCTCATTGTATTCTGACCGTCACGGCATTGTTATATGCCGTAGTAAGAACCGACTAGAAATCAAATCTTCAAAAACTCAATTTTGTCTTCTGTAGTTAAGGCTCATCCCCCACAGCCATTATCCATGAATGAAACCTGTACTTCCTGCTTCCAAGAAACATAAAAGCTGTGCATGTACATTGTACATGTGAGTAAACGATGATCATTTTTGGAATGACCACATATTTGAAGTTACCAAAATGCTGCTAAATACTTATGTTTTGTAATACGATGTAGGAAATTCTTGGGCCCTTTTGATGAGGCTACAATTTATAAAGCCTTCATCCGCCCAAAGCTAGAGTACAATTCTCAGGTCAGGTGTTCTTCAAACATCTTTCAGCCTCTTTGATAGGGTACAAAAGAGACCGTTGAGATTGATTGGTGATAGCTCAATCGCAGAATCGATCGATTCTCTTGAACATCGTCAAAGCGTTACCTGTCTCAGTCTTTTCTATCGTTTTTTATACAAACAGTGGTCTAGTGAAATAACCAGTTTCATTCCACTCCTGAATAAATTAAGCTTTAACACTCTCCTCGCAAGGAAAGCTCATCAGTTTGGCCTCGAACCCAGTAAAGTATAGTATATTTTAGTATATAGTATATTTTAGTCGCACAATGCGAATGTGGAATGCTATATCAGACCCCCAAATTACGACTCAGACAAATTCAAAAGCAATGTGCATCGGTGTCTCCTAGTAGATCATCTCCTACTTTCCTCAAAGCTCGCACTGTTTTTAACATTTACATTATGAGGATATTGACAATCCCTTGATATGATTTTCTCTCAAAAATCCAAACCCTAATGAAAACCACTTGTCACTTATTTGGTCAACCAAGAAGTGACTGATTTTTGCCGTTTATTCTTTCTCAACCTCAAATTAACACACACATTCATACTAGGTTTGTTCGTTGAAGCTCTGGGGTTACCCTAGGGTCGCCACAAAGCGTTTTTTGAGAAACCTAAATTCGCCCTGAATGTCAAATTGAGTGTTTTTTGAGCCATAGGTTTGTCATAGGTTTTCCCCAAACTCGCCCTAGCGTTTTGCTGTGGCGATTTGAGGGCTGTCAAATGGCATGTATTTTTATTTAAATGACAGGGATGTGTGGTGATTTGTGGTTTAGCGTTTTTTGAGGACTGGAAACCCCAGGTTTTTTTGACAACTCTTGGGGTTGTCAAGAAAACCTGGGTCAACCCTGGGGAAAGTTCAACGAACAGACCTACTATAAGTCAATCGCGTTCCGAGATTTGAGTCACGGCTCTCTTGCAAGTGCAGACTTATGGCTAACATGTGCCTCCGTTATCGAATTCCGGTTAGACCATTCACTTTCACTCATACAACTTTCAAATCACACTGAATTGAAAAAGTTTTTCAGAAAGTTGAAAATAATACTTGTGGGCATTTTCGCAGTTATACTCTACCAATTATTCTACTTAGTCAGGGGAAGGACGAAATTCTCTTTCTACGACTCTCGAAAATCGAAGAAGGGAGGAATCGTCATTGTGAAGATTTTTGGAAATAAAGTAAAAATGATTAACGTTTTATTCTTATGAATCGGTTTCACAGAAAGCACACTTATAATACGGTGTTTACACTTGCAGCACTCCGCTGCACAGTGTGTCTCGTAATAAAGAATGGCGTTCATACTGGCCCTTTCGATTTCTCTCATCTGTTGTACGTGCGAGTCTCCAGAGGCTTCTGGCTTGAAACACTAAAGGGGAAAGAGAGGGTTATCGAAGTAAAAATAACCAATTATAAGATGGTTTTTGGTGCCGCAAAATGTTCTGTAACACTGTAACACTGAATTTGTCTAATGATGATTAGCGATGAGGATGGCTTCACTGAACAGGTAAAATCTGAGGATCTACGGTAAGGCTAAACTTAACCCCAACATAATTTTCCACTTCGAATATGCACTCTACATTTGACAAATATTCAAGCTGACATTTTCTTAAAAATTAATTGAAATTAAAATTGAACATTCTTTAACTTCTGAAGTTTAACCTTTATTAAATGATGGAAACTATTTTCCTCTTTGAAAAAAAAGGATTTTATATGTACATATATACAGTTTTAAGTAAAGTTGGCTGTAACTTATTACGTAAAAAAATTCTCTACTCATGCAGATGACTGGAGTAAGTTTCCATGTTGGCTCAGGGTGCAGTGAGTTGCAAGCATATGACAGAGCCATTTCCACCGGCAGTTGTCTATTTAAATTTGGAAAGCTTGTCGATCACAAAATGCAAATATTTGATATCGGCGGTGGATTTCCAGGAGACGATGAAGATGATATGTTTACCAATGTAAGTTCCCTACACACTGTTTTCGAGGAATATATTCAGATATTTACTTATTTTTAGATTGCAAAATCAATTAATGAGGCATTGGACAAGTATTTCGGCGAACTTGAAGTCAAGGTCATTGCAGAGCCAGGACGATTTTTTGTTCATTCAGCTTACACAACGATATGTAAGGTCAACTCAAGGCGTGAAGTGAGAGGAGAAGATGGCCAATTGGAAAAAGTTATGTACTATATGAATGATGGAGTATTTGGAACTTTTGCTTGTACTTTGTATGAGGACCTCAAAATTGAAGCTTTCCATTTTAAGGTGATGTTTACTTATGTTTAAGGAATTAAAAAAGCTAATGCACTAATCAAACCGGTCGGTGGGACGCTTCAAAAACACGTTTGTAGGAATGCTCGTCTTCCATGTGTTACGAAGACTAGCTGTCAAAAATCCATTTTTACGTCGTAAAAAATCGTTTCTAAGCTTACTGTAGTCTTAAGTCTTTGTTCTGAAATAGCATTTTGAAAGCCTTAATAGTCAACAAAACTTACAATAAGAGCTATCCTTCAATAAATGAAAGCAAATGATCATAAAACAACCTTGTATAGTTGAGGGAAGACGGTTGAACAATAACCGTCTTAAGAACTACTCGGTCTGAGCCATGTTTTTACTTTAAAGTTGTGCGTCAAACTTTCATAGTACAAACAGAACTAGAAATTTGCAAAATATTTTGCATCCGATAAGGCCGCCACGTGTTATTCAACAAACGACATGGAACAATTTTATAACACAGGCGGTCTTATATCTCTGAAGCAGCCGTTTGAGAACTACATAGGCGTTATTAGGACTTTAAAGTTTATCGCTAACATATTCTGAAATTCTTGGCAACTTTTACTTTTGTTCTTTCATGGCTTTGTAATATTATAAAGAGATACCAGAAATGTGTACAACACTATCGCCATTTTTTCACAAACCCTGCATATTGCAATCATGTTAGTTTTCTAATATTTACGCTTTTATTTATAGGATGAGAACAGTGAACTTTTCGATAGCTTCATTTGGGGGCCAACATGCGACGGTTGTGACAAGGTATGATTTCGAATTTGAAGACACCGGGCAAAACAAAATTATTAATCTTACTTTTTTTCCAGATTTCTACGGCCATGCTTCTTCCGAATCTTCAAGAAGGAGACGTTCTGGCATTCCCTAATATGGGAGCGTATACCGTTCCCATAATGACAGAATTCAATGGATTTGAGATACCGAAAACGTACTTCTTTTTAAGTAGTGATCATTCATATTTGTAAAACAATGACCATGAAGTTTTATAGTTTGTAAGCTGTTCTATTTTGAACAAAAATTGGTAGCAACGAATTGTTTGGAAATTAAATTGTGGCTAAAATTGTTTATTTTTTTACTTTATTATAATGTAGATAAAAGGAAATTATTGAAGAGCAAACACCGAAAGAAAAACCTTGGTAAAATAAAACATGAAGCTTGTTTGTTTTTGCGTCAAGCAGGAACATACTTAAATTGAACAAGGTGGCATTTTCATTTTATTTATTTAAATGCTACAATTTTCATTGCTTAAATCAACAACGTCATTTTCAATTTCATTGTTAACCAACAACGGTTGTGATACTAGAAACATACATGTCCATGATACTTTAACAACGTTTGCGTTTCGTCAACAATTCTGAATTGTTGGTAAAATATGAACATTGTTGATCAAGTATGTTCGTGAGAATTCAGCCACGTTTTTATTTGCTCAACAGTTTTAATGTAAAATTTCTATAATAAATGCCTGAATTGAAGTTCGACCTATCAAATGTATAGGTCAAACTTCAATTCCGGCATTTATCATAGAAATTTTACATTAAAACAGTCGAGCAAATAAAAACGTGGCTGAATTCTCACGAACATACTTGATCAACAATAAAGAAAAATTAATTATCCCTTAAGATAAAATGGTCACGAAACTTATCATATTGAATTGAAGTTCCGTTATGCGAATTCACGTTTTCTGTGGGCTTAAGTATGAAAAATATTGGAATTCAAAATGTTACTGATACTTTAACTGTTCTTTATTGATTAAAGAAGTATGAACATTGTTGATCAAACATATTGGCGATAGTTCAACAGTGTATTTGGTATTTCAATCACAAACGTGATGGTTTTTGTAATTTCAACCTTAATTGTTAGTTAAATATGTTTGTTGTTGATCAAGTATGAAATGTTTAAATCAACCAAGGTTTTTTCTTTCGGTGAAGGGATATTATATTCCAAAAATGTCTGGACACAATATATAAAAATACACCAGTGCAAAATGCCTAAAGACAAACTACAGATGAAAAATGACAGATGCCAGATGACAGGTGACAGATGGCAGGCGACAGTTGACAGATTACAGACAATAGATAACAGATCGCAAATGACAGATGACAGATGACAATCTAAGGAGGAATAAGTTAATAGAAAATATGTTTACCTTGATTTGAAACCATATCTACGGGGTACCGTTGCTTTTTTCATGTAGCTTTTTTTATTTGAAGCTACATATCTATCTACATATCTCTCTCTCTCTCTCTCTCTCTTAGATTTTATTTCAACATCGATGCCTAACAAATAATTTAACAGGGTGGATTTCTGTTTCTTATTTTTTGTACGGAGATAGATTATTTAATATAGAAATATACTTTCTCAATCGAAGGCAAAAGGTAAAATTTCAGACATATTTGTCGAGATACTTTTAAAGAGGAAGTTGGAATATATGTTGAAGCGTAAGGAGTACACGTTAAAGATCAGCACAGGTTGTGAAGATCCATAAAGATCACAATAAACACAAACTCCGTTTTGTCTCCGACGCTCTTCCTAATCTTCAACCTATAATCTTCTTAACGGTTTTGCTGAGGACTCAGCCTTCAGCATCTTATATTCGTTTCCAAGTTCACGTCCCCGCTCTTCGGATGTGGGGTATTAAAAACTGAGTAGAATTCAATGCTCTGAAATCTCCATGTTGTCATGTGTCATTTAAGCTTAACATTCCCCCATTGCCATTATTTATGATTGGAACCTGCATTCCTACATCCAAGAAATAGAAAACTTGGTACATGTGTAGATGAGATGATATACTCATTGGAATGACCACTTATTTGAAGTCGCTTAAAAAGTTACTATGGGATTAGAATTCTCAGGACGGTACGAAGCAGGGAACTCCCACCTTTTTTGATCTGGTACCGTTGGACACTAAATTCACAACGAGATAGCGTTGGACACTATTTACTTACCCAGAATTGGTTCCTGGATACTTCTTATCCTCTGCTCCTGCCGCGCCGGTACCAGCGGTATCGGAATGATTTTCGTGTATTTCACTGGTTACCCTATACACCATTGGTGTAAAGTGGATGTGAGCTTTACCAGTCAACGAAATGCAACACCACGTGGAGTCAATGGTAAGCTGCTGGTGATGTTGTTGTTATGTGTTATAGTCACCATTATCATTGCCTGTGTTGGTACATGCAAACTTCCACTGGCATTGGTGTTGTTGGTGGCGAAAATGTAATGGGTCATTACAAGGTGATAGTACAATCTTTGAACCAATTGATTCACTACCATACCATCGCTATTTTATTTACTTAACTCTATTTTACTGCTTTTTTTTACAAACATCGCTCTTGTGAAGTACCCAGTTGCATTCCTCCCCTGAAACAAAATTTTCTCGCAAAACCGGCTTCGCTAGGAATGTTCATCTGTTTTATCTTGAACCCAACTTTAGACGTACATTCAAGTATAGAAATTCTTATTTTAGGCGCATTATGCCAATGTAAAATGGTCTACCAAACTGTTTTCCCCCACCATAACGCTTCATCAACGTTCAAAAGCAAACTGCATTGGTGTCATTTAATAAATTCTTTCCTATTTTCCAAAATGCTCGCACTATGTTTTAAAGCCTTATATGGGTGTTCTTAATTCCTTGAAGTGCGCTTTATTTCGATTCAGTGCCACTTGGTGAGTGAACACGGCACTACAATGCCGACAACTTTAATGAAGAAGTTTTAGGCAGCATACTGTATATAATGGCGACGGTTAACGGTAGTACATTTACGTAGTCGTGTTTACAGCGTGCGTTTATGTATAAACTTGAAACTTTTAATGCGATTATCTCAATATCACTTAATTTTTGAAGTCGGTGGCCGTGATAACTCAAAAACGGTTCAACCGATCGTCCTCAAATTTTGCACACTTATTCTTAATACAAAAACAAAGTACTTAACGTGGGTATTTTATTCTTTCTCAATAGGACCGATTCTATAACCGATTAAAAGTCCGATTTTTTGGTGCAAACCGAGCCGATCTTTCAAATAATCACCGAAAATTCCAAAATTCAAGTTTTGGAAAACTCAGAAAAGTAAATGCCCTGAGTGTTATTCGAACCCAAGCGTCCATACTTTCTACTGAACACTCTTTCACTGCACCACGGCACTATAAGGATGAACGTTTGTTCACCGCCATTTGTGTACTTAAATGTTGAAAAAAAAAAAACTGATGCTTGGTTCTACGTTGAGACTTGAGACTTATAAATTCGGCTTCAATTGTGCTATTGTGCTTCAAAGTCCTTTCCAGTCTTGTGCAGAGATGACATTCCACTAGCAGTCCATATATGTCACAGTACTTTAAGTACACCTACAATAGTAAATTGAAATTCGACACGTAAATACAAGCATAGGGTGGGACAACAAAGCTCTTTGGCCTCGGGGCCTAGGGCAATCGCAGTCACAGGTCCTATAATCTTATGCTGATTCTGAACGACTAAGTTAGAAAGAAGATTTTCATGGCAGTAAAGTACTCTCAGGAGTTTCCAAGTTCCTCGCAAAATAAAAATCAATTTACCGAGAAAATGTCGCATATTACATTCCGATTAAGTTCGCTGATTGCAGTGATTTTTGGAAAAGTCTTGATTTACACATCATTATATGCACTTTTATTTTTATAAATGTTTTTTAAAGGTTAAATGAGAGAAACTGCGTTAAGACTCATTCTGAAAATTTGCTTCTCATTCTAGGTAAATACAGTGGACACCCACACTCAACCCATAATACGTATAGAAGTTCTATTTAAATCGTTGCTTGTTGGTAACCATTATGAAAGATCTATTTTGAACTAAAAATAAGCTGCGCACTCCATAGTCCTATTAAAAGTGTCATAAGTTTTTGGTTCAAAAATAAAATTTTCTACTCATAAAAGTTTGTCACTAGCATCATAACAAAGAACCCCATGTCAATGGTATTGTCAAAGAGGTTCCATAAAACACGAGCTATTGACAAATAAGTCAGCGTATCAAAAAAATCTTTCATCTACCGTTGAAAACAAATGAAGAAGTGAGGCGTAGAAATAATCCCCCGTTATTTGGCTCCATAAATTTTAATAATGTCTTATTCGCACACCTCCTTAATTAACCAAAAAGACGTCATTCACTCTAAGATAGCAAGTGCGTTTGTTCTGCGTATTTACATCGCATAGATACTGATCTGGTGTGATGTTTTGGAAAATTCCAAGCCAAGAGCAGGTACCTAGAATGGTACATTTTGTTCTTTCGATAAAATAAGATAGGTGCGTACTACACAACATATGGGTTTCTTATTGCGCTGGTCAACAAAATTTTATTTTTTAGTCTAAACAAAATTCATCAAGAAACTAACATCTCCTCCCTCGCTTTAAGGAATATTAGCCATTAAAGGGCCCGTGCCGTAATTGGAAGCATGTTTGTTTGTTACGGGGGAGTTTGAGGTTTGAGTTCGAAAGACATCCTACTGTTTTACCATGGGTATGGGTATAAAAGAAATTTGCTAGTCCTTCATGAAAACGACTATGCCACATTTTTTATAACCCTTTGTTTTCACGAAGAAAGGTTAAAGCGATGAGAGAAATGAGCTAGGCCCCGGGTTGTGCCGAACGGTTTATTTATTTTATAGTTATATAATACAAGTGCCTTTAAAAAGCAGCTATGACTTGACTTTAAGTCCTTGAAATCGCTGGATTGGTCGTTCTTTTCCCAGTAATACTGTCTTTTAACGTTCACTTCTGGCTTTAAGTGAATCAAATAAAATAATAAATCGCTGAAAAAATCGCTTCAGTTTAGTTGGTGGGAATCAAACCGACTAGACTGCGCCATTCTGACCCTCAAGAAGATACAATTTTTTGGGGCTAATCGTTGATGCTTTCGGGTGAACAGAGACCTCAATTTGGTTTGGTTTAAGGCTTGAGTCAGACAGCGCTACTCGTTGGTAGTTCTGGTTGCAGTTAATCTTCTGGGCTTGGATTTCGTAATTCTTAAGACAACTATTGTTTGAATTCAAGGTACTAGTTCAAAAACCTGAAAAAGTTACCAAAATTTGTAACCAGACAATAAAATTGCTGAAAGCGAAGTTACATGAAAAAATCTTTTAACGACACAATCGACGATAATTGGATTAGACCCATGATCTTGGCGGATCTCTACTGCAGAAGGAGTTTCTTGAGATTGGTCGTCCAACAGAGCATTTAATTCAATTTACGATAGAATGTTTTTCGTACCACGCGTTGACTCTAAATGACTTAAAGGTTTGTTCGTTGAAGCCCTGGGTTTGTATTCCACAAAAAGTTTTTGAAGCCTCAACTAAACCTGAATGTCCAACCGCGAGTTTTTCTTAGCCCTAGGTTTGCTTTCAACTCACCCCGAAGTAGTACCATGTGTTTGCTTAAGCGAATTAAGGTTACGAATACGGCTGTCAAATGGCATGTGTGGATTAGCGCTGTTTGAAAGCTAAAGACCAAGGCTTTTTTGAACAAATCATAGGGAAACTCAAGAAAACCTGGACCAGCCCCGATGTTATACTCATCATCTAGGACATCGGATAGTTCAATTCGTACCGAAGGAGATACAATCAAGGAAGACCCAAATGAGTCCATGTACCATCGTACACAGCAATTGGATCTGTGTCCATCTATTGAAGTAGCACGACCGGGTACCGTGTAGTACACGGTGCGGCGTGTACAATCGGTGAATGGGCTCAAAAAGAGATTGCTGGAAATTTCAATCTTCACAAGAAAATTTTGTGTAAAAATGAATGGCTACTTTAAAATAAAACTGCTGCTTTTGAAATGTAAATTAGAGATATCGATTAATGGTGTGTATTAAATTACACGCGTATTCTTAACAAGTGTACACGTGTACAAAGAAGCCAATTATACATGTAGACCTGGGGCCTGTAATACAAACTTTCAAGTACTTGTAATACACGTGGATTATTATAAATGACTGTAACACAAAGCTGCAAGTTCGTTCTCTACAAGTGGCACTTAACTTGTAGACTTGTAGCTTTGCGTTAGGGCGAAGAGTTTTCTTTTTGAAATGAGAAAATATTAAATGTTTGATTTTTAAAGAGAAACCTAACTGCTGGAAGCAGAGTGGTAGATGAATACCTGGATTGTGGTAAAACATTTGCTTAATAAAAAAACATGGAGCAACGCCACTACAATGCAATGAATAGATATCTCTAAGCGGTGTCCGTGATGGTTACAATGTCAGACTGTTACGATAGAGGTTTGTGATTCGAGTCCCAACAGAAACCAAAAAGTTTTTCCACGGGTTTTGCCTCTCGCAAGGAATTATCAAGCCCTTGGATAGTAGAATTCATTGCCATGAAAAGCGCTTTTTCGACTAGCCTTTTGGAATCGGCAGAAAATTGTAGGTTCCCTTCATTCCCTCATAAGGCGTTTTATCAATCACGAACATAACGTTTTTTAAAGTTTCCCAATGCGTGCGCAAAAATATAAAACGGGTATCTACAATTATAATTACCTTGACCTTCCCCTCGTGCACAGAGGGCAACATAGAAAGCGTGGGAGGCCTTTCAAATAAGAGCTATTTTGCCTTTGTCAACGCTGGTAAATATTAGGTACACTCGAAAAGTTAGTTATTAACGTTAACCTTGGGACGCTTAAAGAATTGAAAGTGGTAAGCAGCGTAGAGGACCAGACATTCGAACCTAGTGCTTTCATCTATGTAAATCCTTAAAATGGCACATAATGGTTGCAATTCCAATGCCAGTGGTAAAAAGTAGTACATTAGCTGAAAATGATTTCTGAATCATTCAATTAAAGTGGGTGCAATATTAAGACTCATGTTTTGGTTTCTTGTATTTTAATAAAAAAATATTTTTTATAAAATTGTTCTTTGAAGATCATTTTATTATGTTCGCTGACAAGTATTTAATAATATTTTAAAAGCCAGGAGGAAAGTTTAATTAGCCGTTGCGGGTGCAAAGAATTTCCGTGAACGAATCAAACCTGCGTTAATAGAATGATCCTTTTCTAATTTTAATTGAATCAAAAATCATCATAAAAATGTCCTTACTGCCCGTGTAATACTGATCATTTGCTACCATACTCGATTACAACACGTGCTTGGCTCTCAAATTGCCAAGATGTAGGAAGTATTTTAAAATAAAAACTTATGCACTTGCGTCTCTTTTCTTCATAAACGCAAAATAAAAGTGATTTAGTTTGGTAATTTAGTAATCAATTTCAAAATTGCTTCTTCAATAATTTTGTGCTGCCAGCGATTTCTTAAACCAAATTGACGCAAATTGAGTTGTAAATATTTGCTTAGAATTGCTTATAAGTACTCAAAACATTCCACAAAATTGTCTCACCGCTCTACGACGCTGCTACATAAACGGTAAACAGGTTGTTATGCTCATCTGCGGCTGCTATTAACTTATTTTAAGAAACTTTTATAAAACGGAAAATTTATTTTTAACTAACGTGTCGAATTTAGATTATAAATAAAGATTCCGATTCATAAAAATTTCTAAAAGGCGTCAAAACGTTTCATAACAACAAAGAACCCCTTGCAATGGCTGGAACAAATATTGTAAAAGAAGTTCAATAAAATATAAGCCTCATAACACCCTATGTTGACAAGAGTAAGCACATAACAAACTTGTCAGTGTTATGCCTCGACTGATAGCAAGCAAGATCTTTGTCATCTACTCTACAATAAAACCAGATAAGACTTTCTTAGATTCGTTGAAAACAGCTGAATCAAATATACCGTATCTCCAGTCATTTGTGTCCATACAATTTTATCAATTCTCGTTCGCACACCTCCTTGATTAATCAACAAACGTCACGCTAACTCGTATCGCTTGCAGCAAATTTGTTTGTTTTGAGTAAGTCACATAGATACTGATCCGGCACAATTCGCGTGGGTTTTCGTGTCGGAAAGTTCCAAGACGAAGGCACTTAGACTTTGTTGATCCGGAACCATTCACGTGAGACATTAAAGCAGCATTGCCAGCTTTGGTTTTGCGATTTGAAGGTGTTAATAACAGATGCGTAATAATTTAGATCTTCTTTTTTTTTTACACTTAAAATTAAGATGCACATAATTTAAAAAAAATAAATTCTACTTTTACCTAACAGAAATCAATAGTGGGTAACTATTACATTTCATAACATAGCTCAATTCACTTAGTTGCGAATATAATAAAGTTAAGGTGTTCATTGAGCTGAGCAGTCTTTGATTACTGCGACAGGTTACTATACTTATTTTGATTTTGTGACAATATGATAGCTTTAATGTTTAATTTGTTTAATGGCTGTTTTTGAAGATGTCAATATTTTTGTTGATCAAGTTTTGCGTAGGTAGAGTCAGGGAAAATATAGTGTTTGCTGCCAACCTCATTTGGTGTAGATGATTTTTTTAAGGCGAGATTTAATAGGGTCTGACCAGGGGAGTTACGCCAAGCTCTATTAGCTCACTCCTCAGACATTCACCTCTATAACTGTAGGCCTCTTATTGAAACGCCTGACAAACGACAGAGTTGCAGGTGTGACGACGAGTTTTTTAATACCAGTCTTTTCTCTGCTCGGCTTTAGCTTGGAATATAGAAAAATTAATACCAAGACTTATTGAAAATAAGAGAGTTACTGAAAATGTCGGAACCTGTCCTAGTTTCCATTTATGAGCAGTCAGTCTCAGTATACCATGAACCTGACCATATATTGTCTATACGGGTAGGGTTTTGTGTTTCCAATAGAGAGGATGACTGAGAGAATTTGAGATTATAGCTGCCAACGAAAAAAGGAACGCCCAAGCAAATAAAAGAGGTTTCTAGTTTTTCCCAATTCTTATTATGCGAGAAGTTACTGTTCGGATTTGGACTCGAAATGAGGTAAAGCATCTGAGAAAAGTAGAGGCCATTGTATTTAATTAAAGAGTATAAGAACGTTCATGTGAAGAGTGCCTAAAAGAGGCTTTTCAGAACAATAACCTGTCAGGTTCAAGTTTAATCTTTGATTGGAAAATTACCTTCAGATAAGCAAAAGAAAATATGTAGCGCTACAGTCACCAGTACAAGCCTGATAATGGTGAGTATTTTGACTCTATAAGGGTCCTTATATATTCTACTCCAAGACGCGAAATATTCAAGTTTCGAAATCTTAGATAATTTTTTTGATACTTAATGTTCATGGAATCATATCCTAAACAATTAAAAAAAAAAAAAAAAACAATATGCTTCCAAAAGTTTTAAAAATAGAGTATCTCCCAAACCAATACGATTTTACAGAGTTAAGGCAGCGCCAGCGGCTGATTAGCAGTCGCACGACAAAAAACGCCACGTTTTCATTCATTTGTAGTTTTCGCTGCGGCAGAAATGCTGCTAAGAGCGTTTCCGTCGTTGCCGCAACAACAAAAACACTTAGATTTTTGAGAGCCTTTACACTGTGCTGTATTTAGATACCAGAGGGTGCACTGAAGATGGTATATATTTTGCCCTAAAGCCCTGTTCCATAAAAACAAATGGTAAATTTGGTTTCTTTTCCCAATAACGCGGTTTTGTTCATACTTTTGGAAAAGTCTTCTAACTATGGTAAAAAAATCTATTGCAGCAAAATATTGCGACAGACCGGATTTCTGTAAAGTTTTAACAAATTGTGTTTCTGTGAGTGAAACACTTGAAACACTAGCTCAAAAAAAAAAATTAATGAAGTAAAATTTTCTTCTAAACAATTGAGTTAAATGTATTGGTGCTTCTTGATTGGATTCTCACTTTAAATCCAGATGAAGCTGTCACTTGTCATAAAAGCGATCTCTTTGCCCCTGGACGATTCTTTTCGTCTAATGGAAAGAGACATTTCGTTTCTTGGATATAAGTGTCCTAGCATTTTTGTGATGAACAGTCCAATTTATAAGACACCTATTCTTCTATAGAACAGATAAAGGTAAAAACGGAGTGGGCGTGATCCTTGCAGAAGAGCTACTTGGCAGTGTGTTGACCATTTGCATTTCGAAGTCTAGTGACCGTTTGATGCCTCTTATAGCATTGAAATTCGATGAATTAACTCTCAAATCGAGAACTACTCCTTTTAATGAAACATATGTTTTTTTTAGTTTTTTCCCGATACGATATTAGAGGTTAAACAGATGTTCACATAATATAGGAGTTCATATTTTCATCTATTGTAATTTTTTTTTTTTTTCACTAAATTATTGAATTCTAGCTGACTTATTCGTTTCTTCATAATTTTTGGAAGTTTATTGAACCTAACATCTAACGTCAAATTGAACAAATGTTTTTGCATGTGTGCGTGAATTCAGAGTAGATCTCCGGATCTCCCAACCAAATGGGAGTAGATCTTTGGCTTTTACAGTAACTCCGAATTTACTGCTTTTTTTTCAATCAAACATGGAAAATGGAAAAGGAGTAAATCTTTACATAATAGTAGCAACTCTTTTCGTCAAAGAAAAACGCTATTAAATTGGTGATGGAGAATAGGTGCCAAATATTTAAAAGAATTCAATATTTCTGCGTTTTGAAACTTCAGCCACGAACTGCCATGCAACAGCCAGGTATGCTTACCGCTACGCCGGCCGCCATCGCGCTGTTAGCATGACGCTATTCAAAATTTAAGTTCGAGGTACTCAAAGACTTCGTTTTGGTTCCTCTGAAAGCCTTGCTTTTTTGACAATTATTTTTTCTTCACTCTAAAATCAAAATTTCTTAAAACAAAATTTTTTTAAAAATTTGAGCCTTTAACCATGAGAACTCCGCTAAGGTGTTCAAAGTTTTCCCATACAATGCTCGACAAAAGTGTCAATAGCGTGTTTCGTAACTCGAAAAAGATCGTACAACTTAGCTTAGTAATCCATAGAAATTTCATACTTCTTCTATTGAAACGATTAATATCTCAAGAGATATCGATGGAGCGACAAAAAAAGACGAGAGTTGAATGAAAAAAGTTACCTTTACTACCCCCATAGTTCGAGTTACGACTACCCCGCAGTACACATTTTTGTACAGCATTCGATTACGAAGAAATTTCACCATTAACAAAGATGGTACCATAAAATGTCTCAGAGTCGCAGAAACTTAAAAAATAGTCAAAGTTCTCGTGTAATTTGTATGGGAAATCTCTGAATGCCTTTGGGGAGTTCTGTAAGGTAATGTTAAGAGTTCACATTTTTCGAAAGTTTCATTGAAGGTATGAAAAAATATCGGTGGGAGTGAAAAAAAAAAAAAAATATAAAAAACTCCTAATAAGTACCATTAGTACGGATGGACTTCCATGTTCAGAGACATCATATTCTCATATCAACGACACCCTTTAAATATACCTACACTGCTCAACATCGCTCAATTTACATACTATTTAAATTAAGATCACGACTTTTTCATTTTAGGATAAATAAAAATATGGCCTCACTTTAAGTTCAACGTGCACGGGTAATTGGTGTTGGGCGACGTGAAAACAAGCAAAAATTTCTCAGAATTATCGCATTGAAAAAACTGAACCGCACGTACAGCTAAGTAATTGATATAAATTCTGGTTTTTATGACAAAAATGAGTACCTGTTCCAAGTAAATTTTTTTTAATTGTCATTCTTGCACTTTTGAAATTTTCGGCAAACAAAAAGTCTTCAAAAGATTCAAGATTAAGTACTGGACATTGGCCGCGACACAAGCATTTGAATAAGATATTGTGAAATGGCCACAAAGTGAGTTATTCCCAAATTTGTGGGAATTCCAATCAATATTTGTGTACACGCCTTATCAAAATCACTTATGATTTAAAAAAAAAACATTGTCTGAATTTGAAACGGCAGCTCATTTCAAAGATTAGGGCAATGAGTTGCTATTCACACACCTCCGAAATTCGTTGTATTCTACAAGTTTGTTTTCTTCCGTGTGAATTATTTTATTGGCTTTGATATCAATCCGGCATCGTTCGCGTGGGCTTTGTATAAAGCGCAAAAGCAATGGAATTTTGCCGATCCGGAACCGTTCACGTGGGAGTCGTTGAGGCAGGGCTATCAAGAGGGCTTGCAATAAAAGTGTTTGTGGATTTTGTTTATATTTACAGGAATGATTGACGTTAACGTTGTAACAGCAGGGATTTTTCATTATTGTTCAAGGTCATGATTGAAACTATTGTGGACCGAAATTTGCCCTTTTGTCTTGAAGGAATGTTTTCAAAATTTGGTTCATTTTATGATATGATATCTTGAGATTGATTAGATACCTTCTCAATACGACTACCACGCGAAAACGTTTTAAAAAACGATTATGTGATCCGGAACCATTCACGTGAGATTAAACAATCGTGACGAGAACGAATAGGCACTGGAGGCACGTCCACACTTTTTATGACAGAGTTGATCTGAAACCATGGGAGTGCATTATAAAGCTGATGAAATATGCAAAAGTTTTTGCGTTGTATTAAAAACAAAATTTACCGACATCTTGAGATTAAGATAAAAATAAATTTATTTGCTCTGTTGAATATTCCTAGCGACAGATAATTTTGTTTTAAGCTTCAAATGCATAAGAAAAGACAAACTGTGAACAGACTTAACAAACTGTTGCTTTATGGCAGCTAATATAACATTAGAATGTTGTAGAGTGTCGCTGAACAATGAATATTGAGTGTAAAAAAATTATTTGAATATTTAAAAGGTTTCATAGAAATCAATCTTCAAAAAACTCATTGCGAACAATTACGAGGAGGATTGTTTTAACATAACTTCAATAAATTTATCTATTTATTTATATTTGTTCTCACTTATTTGGATATAAATAATTTAAAAATTTAAAAATTATAATTGTCGTCTAGTTTTATTATACTTTGGTGGAGTTTCATTTTACCTTTTAAGGAGTAATTTCAGGTATAGAATTTTCGTTGATATTAGAGAGAAAAGTTTCATTATTCAAGACGTTTAAAGGTGCATTTTATTTGAGCCTGTAGCTAGTACAGCATTCGTTTAAAAAAAAACGATTTCCACACTATTTTCAATAATGTTTCCCGCCACAAGGTACCAGTAGTGCTCAACGTCAAAGCTTCGGGTATGTTCGGGAAGTAGGTAATATCAATTATTTGATGAGATTTTAAATTTGCAAATGAAATAAAATTATTTTTGATCAAAATCTGCGGAAAGAAAAATTGATTCAATTTACGTGTAAATTGAATTCAATTGTCGCGTAAATAAGTATATCGTCAAAATTAATTAAGTGGAAATACACGTTCGCTTAATTCGAAATTTGGATTTTTATGGGAGAATTTATATTTATATCTTTCTCTTTTAATCATATTCTACTATATTCTACTACATATTAAAGTACTATATATAAAAGTTGTTTAATTTCAAAAGATGGAGCACCCTATTACAGATGACAACCCAACTGAAAATTGGGTTGTGTGCCCGTGTTATTTATATGAGAAGACAACCCAATTTCAGTTGAGTTGTCATCCATAATAGGGGTAGAGGGGCGGACTTCGAGACTAATTGATTATGGTGAAGTAATGAATATAGACGTATTTATGAATATTGCCGTTTAAATATACATTTTCTGGCAAATCAGGGTACATTGGTCATAATTAACAAAACACGCACAAACTGTAGGTACTTCAAAGAAAAAAAAAGAGCGAGAAAAAAAACATTCAATTTTTTTTGCTTTCATTGGCGATATTTTTGCGGTTAAAAAATAAGCGTGGAAAGCTTTTAACGTCAGCAAAAAGGAGTAAGCGGTGATATAATTTATTTCTTTTAATCGATAGTATACTTATACTGAATCTTGCACTAGCTTAAAAGATGTTGTAACTTATTGTGTAAGAAATTGCTATCAATAAATAAATAAAATAAATAAATAAATAAAATAATCGAGAGAAAAAATATTTTTGAAAATATCACATTTTTTGTGAACAAGTCGTTTCGAAAAACATAGCCAAAGTTTACACGGCTCGAAAATCAATGATGGCGCCATCTTCAAAGCCATCCCTGTTTTTAGTTATAATAGTCAAACCTTATAGTTTTGACTTTGATGAAGTGGAACGTTTATTTTCAATCTCCCTTTGACCCCAAGCGTACTTAGACCAGTCGGTAGAAGTCGGGAGGTAGATATTATGTAAAAGAGCGAGTATTAGAAAATATGCGGAAAGCGTAATATATAAGTTCAAGCCAAGTTCATTACAAAAATCACAGTGACCAAAAAAGCCGATGGAAAACAGATTTCCACTTGAACTTATATACAAAAAAATTGGTCAGTAAATTATCTCTATTGGAAAGCGTAATATGCACCTGGCGCCCCTGGCGGCCGCATTCCAAGACCGAACTCACCAGACGAATAAGCCAGCTTTATTATGACATGTGGGTCGATAAATTATTTGGACCAACCAACGCTCAGACGAAGAGAAGATCTTCCAGATAAGTAAATCGATGTTCAGTCTGAAGTCTAACATTGAATTCAATACAACCACCAAATTCGCAAAATATTTTACTCTCTCAAGTTTTGAGTTAGCTATGAAATATTTGTTTACGATAGCATACGAGGGTGATTTATTACTCATTACTTGGCTTTTGAAGTTCTGTGTGAAAATATTGTTAAAGCACTATTGCAGTTCATGATCGATAGCAGATTGCCGTTCATATTGATCAGCAACATTTTCTTTAAAACAAAATTTTTAGCATAATCTGTGCATATACAATCGGAAATATAAATCGGAAATAATATCGATCTAAATTTGAGTACATACTGTCCTCAAGTTTTAACCGTCGGTCGTCAGTGTAAAAATGAATTAAACCATCTTATAAGAAATCCGTATCGTCTAAAATGATGCCTTGTGGGATGATGACTTGGAAGTTCCTATCGGAGTGACTTGGTATTGATCCGAATAGGTGCAGAATGGTATAGAGTGACCAATTGAGCTATTGATCCATTGGGAGGTGGCCTTGAGGTGAATCGGCGTGATGGCCCCCGTTTATTTGCTGTAAATGTAGAGGGATAAGAGGTGTAGGAGTATGTCACTTACAGGCGAGGGTATTTTTTTTGCTAAGTTTGCTACGATAAGTTGTTTTTTCAAAGGCGGTCCATCATACTGTTACCCCGTATGTAAGTATCGGTTAACAGCCGCTGGCGCTGTGTTTAACCAGTGAGTGATTAGTTTCTTAAGAATTCCAGCTTTTGTCAGCTTAAGGCTCTGCAGGATAAGGATTCTACAACAAGCTATTTTGTATTTTGGCGATCAATACCAACTCTCGAAAGGCAAATGTTGCTATGCTGCGATACAGAGTGAAACCCGTTCCTCTTTCTTTTTTAGTCAGTGAGAATCACCCAACAATTACATTTTTTTTTAAAAATTTTGTGTTTCTTGCCTTGCTGGAATGGAAACTCCCGAAAACTTCAACGCACAAAACGAAACAGCTTCATCAGAGAGGCAAATAGCGAAAGTGAGTGCGAGTTTGTGTCACAGAAAAGGAGGGAGAGAGAGAGAGAGAGAGAGAGAGAGAGAGAGAGAGAGAGAGAGAGAGAGAGAGAGAGAGAGAGAGAGAGAGAGAGAGAGAGAGAGAGAGAGAGAGAGAGAGAGAGAGAGAGAGAGAGAGAGAGAGAGAGAGAGAGAGAGAAAACGTAGCAGGAATGAAAGGAGAATGAGGCTACTGGTATGTATGGGCACTTTCATGCCATTACTTTTGATATTAAAAAAAATCTGGCATGAGTTTGGCCCTGGTAAAAAGTCTTATCCACAGATTTTTAAGTGGGAAGGCGGAACTCAAATCCCAGTTGGAAAAAATTTTAGAATATTTCCTTTATCCTTGAAAGGTTTTTTTTTAGGTTTTTAAAATACTAGCTGGAGCACTCAGACCTACATAAATATCGATATATTGGACTACAACATTCCTTTAGCTATAGCTTTCCAGGTCTAGATGTTAGTAGAAAAGCCAAAAGACGCTTCCATTATAAGGAGCCCAAGTGACCACTTCTCATCATGTCTGCTGCGACGAGTATCTGTAACCTAATATCGAGACAACGAAAGAAATTCACAGAGAAAGTGGCAAGTGCTGCGTGGTGTCGTCACCCTCTCCACATTGCCATGAAAAGCGTTTTCTCGATTAGCTATTCGAAATCGGTAGAAAATTGTAGGTCCCCTCCAATCCCACCCAGACGCATGGGGGGGTTTTGGGGGTTGAAATCCCCCCCCCCCCCCCGAAATTTTTGATATAAAAAAATAACTACTAGTTTCTTAAAACAAAACTCAAAATATAAAACATGGAAGCATAAAATTCATCTGAAAATTTCATTCTGTCAAAAATTTTTGAAAAAATCCTTCCAAATGCGGAATCCATTTCTATTGATAAGTTTATTTGCAGGTATTTCATATGTTTTGGAATGACTTTTTGGTTTTGGTATGTTTTAAGCATGATCACCCTTTTCTAGTGTACCTAAGTAAATTTCATATGTTGATGTGGAGGTAGTATTGGGTCGTATACAATGGGACCTGCGATAGAAATATATGAAAATTCACTTTCCTACTTATACTTACAAGCACATCGCATTGGTCGCTTCAAAACTAACGGCAGTTGCGACCGAAACACATCGTATCGGTCACTCCAAAACTAACGGCAGTCGCGACCGAAGTCTACGAAAATTTAAATTTTCATCACACATACTAAAAACTAGTCGCTCTAGCTCTGTATAAGAATGGGATCGACAATGGCAACTAGGAAAGGGTATATTTATGTATGAATAAGCATATGCATACAAATGAACATTCCTTGAGTATGCCAAAAGAAAAACAGCCCAACAACTTTATAGACACCTTAAATGTTTGCGATTCGTCCCTATATAAAACAGTTCATTGTTTTATGCAGATTGGTGCCACACTTCCGGTATCCGTGGCTTCAAACGAGCGATCTTTTTCATATCTGCGCAGATTAAAAACTTATCTGCGAGGAAGAACCAGCGAGGAGCAACTGAACGGTTTGATGTTGCTGAACATCTATAAAAGTATTGGGGTTGACTATGAGGACTTTATAAATATAACAATGGCAGAAGTTCCAAGGCGCATTGATTTAGTTTTATAAAATACTATCTGACTTGCGGCAGCAATTTGAATTTTTCAGTAACCTATTGTTATATTATTTTAGTTAAGTACATTTTTGCAAATGATCTTTTAACTTTTTTCATATTTTGCCAAATAGAATTGTTTACTTACAAGTAGCAAGTAGAAGTACTTCCGCTCCCATGGGAATAATGGAACAAAGGAAAAAAAAAACAGACAGATATAATTTTGGAATTTTTGGAATATTAGTATAGACCCGTTCCCGGGTGATTGTTCTCATAGGAATATGGGAATGAGTAAAGTTTTATGTTACTCGTTCGGGGATAGTGTAGCATTCTAAAGGTGGAAGAATTTTTGAAATCGGTGCAGTAGTTTCTAAGTTCTCGTTTACGTGCCCGTAGAAATTGGGATAAAACATAAAATCTATGTCTTTCCTCAGGTCTTAGACTACCTCTGTACAAAATTTCATTTGAATTGGTTCAGTTGTTTGGGCGGGACGACCAGACAGAACTACTTTTGCATATATAATATTAGTAAGGACCGGTTCCCGTGGGAATATTCGGATGAATTGAAGTCAATGTCCTTCTAGATCATCTCTGTATAAAATTTTACTTAAATCGACTCAGTCGTTTGGGCGGGAGATTCTTTCGTACTTGTTATAGTAGTAAGGACTCTTGTTCCTGTAGGAATATGGGGATGAGTTGAAGTTTATGTTACTTGAGGATAGTGAGGTGTTCTAACGGTGGAAGAATTTTTAAAATCGGCTATGTAGTTTCTAGGTTCCTGTATACGTTCCCGTTCTCATTAGAATAAAGGAATAAAATGCATAGCCTATGTCCTTTCTCAGGTTCTAGACTATCTATGTACCAAATTTCATTCAAATCGGTTGAGTAGTTGAGTAGTGGGGGGAGACGGTAACATAGAAAGCTGGACATACAGATTTAGTTTCACATTTATAATATTAGTTAGGATTCCTCCTAGCAATGTATTTTACAAATCAATACAGAGTATAAAAAAAGCATAAAAAAGTTAAAAACAAATTGTTCGTTAATATTTAATATATTTTTTGTCCGCCCCTGCCCGTGGCTCCTCGCTCTCTTCCGCAAGCCTATTTACTTATTTTTATTTTAATGGGTGCTGATCAGAAATTATATAAATCAAATTAATCAATAAATTGAGGTGGTCTAGCACTGGACACTAGAAACATTATCCCCAATTAAAAAATAAAAAAATAAAAAACAAAATTAAAATAATGCGACACACATGGCACTGCTTTCATTTAATTATGTTTATATTTAAAACACACGAGTCAGCTGGCTTATTAAGCAACTCACGCTTTGTTTTTTGTTTGTTTTACAAAAGCGTCAAAAACTGTAAAATGAAGATCAAAAACCTAAAAATAACCTTAATCATCAATATTTTTAATTCCAGCAAATAAAACTCGTGCATATTTGATGCCGTCTATCATCTTTACTTTCAAGAACCTCCCTGAACAAGAAGAAAGATTCCCCCTAAGTGATAAAGTTCACTTAACCGATATACAAGGTCAACAAAGCCAAAAGTAAGCCCAATGTCTAATGTGGTTTTATGAGTGTTATGTGTTTTGTGTTTGAGCAAAATAGATATGGAAGCAACGACGATTTTATTTTACAATTGATGTTGATTATGATTATCAGTATTATACTACACAAATCTGATAACACGTCGCCGACGAGCAGTCAGGTTTTTGGTTCCATTCATATATAGCCCTGACCAAGGAACAGCTCGCAGTATAAGAACTCTCGTCAAAGTATCAGTTTCAAGCAAATTATTTGAAATCTGTCAAGAAAAAATTTATACTTTTGTATTCTTTTGCAAAAATTAAAATTGATAAAAAATATTCAACAAGTCAAAATGTGTGCAGCAAAATTGCAACCTATCCATTATTACAAAGAGAACCTAGACTTGGAGGCTCAAATAGAGAAGTGCAATTTGAGGAACCAGGACGCACCAATAAACGTGTGCGATTTGACGGCCGTTGTCAACAAGTACAATGACTGGAAACGGCTCATGCCAAATGTTGTGCCGTACTATGGTAAATATATTTTAAGGACATTTCTTTTTGAGGATGTTTGCTGATTTTTTTTTTTTTTTTTGAATTTCTTTCAACAGCTATCAAATGCAACGATGAACTTCCCATTTTGAAAACATTAGGCGATTTAGGAGCTGGTTTCGATTGCGCCTCTAAGAATGAAATCAAACAAGTCCTTAGTCTTGGATTCAGCTCTGACTTAATTATTTACGCAAATCCAATGAAATCGATTTCCCACATTCAATATGCCAAGTCCAAGAATGTCACCGATAGCACTGTGGACAATGAGTTTGAAGTTTACAAAATCTTCCAACACTATCCTGAGTCGAAGTGAGTTGAAAGAGTTTTCTTTATTTTTTTTTTTGAAAATTTTTCTAATTTCTAATTCCTTTGTCTGATGTAGTATGGTTGTCAGGTTCAGGTCTGATGCTAGCAAAGCTTTGAGTCCACTTGGAAATAAATTTGGTTGCAATGCTGAGGAGGATGGAGTTGCATTGATGCTTTTGGCTAAGAGCCTTGACATGAACGTAAGTTTATTTTAAATATTTATTCAAAGAAAAAGTCTGCATTTTTGTCCCACATTAAGAACCTCGTTTTTACCGTTAAAAGACAAACCCAGATTATAATTCCACACAGATTTTATTTGTGTAGCCTTCATTAAAGTGTAGTCAAAACGCAATGATAGTAAATTCATTCATGTGGACAAACATCAAAAAATTCAACTTCAAATAGATTTACTCTAGTATGCAAATATTCAATTTGACTTTTTAGTGCGATTATTGTTTGCTCAGTTGACAGCTATCAAGTGAAATTGTGTTGTTTGTTCCTCCACTATAAAATGCTTCCCAAAAAAATTCAATCAGCATGACAAGGCGCACTTTTTGGATTAAGTTTTTATTATAGTCTGATGAAGAAACACTAATGACTTTTTTTTAAGAAAATTGCGAATATTTCAGTTAAATAATTTTAAAGCATTTGGTATTCAGCTTAAAGTTTTTGTAGAGTATTGCAGTTAAAAATGGTATAACAAGCAGCTTTTGAGATCGAAATGGTCGAAGTTTGTTAGTAAAACTGAAGTTGGCATCCAACGCATCGCTTTCGGTAAATGCCGTACAGTAAAACGCTAGGATAGAAAACGAGAAACTGTTAATTTTTCAATTTGCGGTATAGTAGAAGGCTGGAATAAAAAACGAAAAACTGTAAATTTTGTTATATGCAATCGAATACAGAACTGCAACTCCAAGAGCGCATTTCTCACAACCATGCCTTATGAGGGAATGAAGGGGACCTACAATTTTCTGCCGGTTTCGAACGTCTAATCGAGAAAGCGCAAGTTCCTCGCGAAAGGTGAAAAACGTGAAAAAATCCTATCGATCGTTGTACTCACATTGAATATAATTTCTGCAAAGTAGGCAGCGGTTGCGACCAGCTTCCAATTTGTGTTCTAATCTTGCTGTTTTACCACTCAGAATGTGGCCGAGCCCGGTTTAATGACACGTCAGAACTATAGCTCAAGACGTCGTTTTAAATTTCCGTCTACCCTAGGCCGATCGGTATCAGTAGGCACACGCCGATTAGCAATACCGTTGACGTTCCAATGAGCCTTCCTTCTTATCGGAAGCCGAACCAAATTCGAACTAGTTTAAATGGGTCCCACTGGCAGTTGACATATTGTAAACGCACCTTAGGAAGTGAAATTGATTCTCGAAAATACGATTGCACGGTCATAATATAGTCCATTCTTTAAAATTTCTTAAGATGTAAGCCTGAACTATTTTGTATAGCCTATTCTTGGGCAACTTCTCAAAGCATTTTCGAAGACCCAAACCTAAACCGTGTTTTTTTGGCAAGTCAGTAACTATAAGAGTATTCGAGTTGAAATAAAAAACGCACTAGACCAGCATCAAAGAGTTGATAATACAGAGGCTCAACTCGTACCCCTTTTGCCTGAAATGCCCTCAAATTATTTCTGTGAAAAAATCATCTTTGATAGTTTTATTATTTAGACTTTTTTTTATGTAATTTTCAGTTTGTTGGCAAACATTTTCCACTGTAACAAACCCAAAAAAATTGAAACCACGATCACTTTTTTCAATTGATTTCAAGCCAACTGACAGAAAAATGGTGACGAGGGTTCCGGTCTAATTTACTTTGTCGACAAAATGGCACTACCTTACCGCATTTGATTTCGCCAACGTGGCAAGACTTTCCTTTGTTCTCTTTTGAATCGAGATGAGTGAAATCAGTGCGAAAAGTGATTAATAACGCCAGGAATTGCTTGCTCAGTAGGCAGATTATGTTGACCGTAAAATTGACGAAACTTTGAAGGGCGGATCTATTCTTTTTTAAATAAAGTTTGGACAATTTGAAAGCGTTGGTCTGGCCTTTAAAGATTTTTAATGAATGGTAAGCTTTTCTGAACAGAAAAGTATCAACAAAGTTTGACATTCTCAACTATTAAATCATAGACAACAACCACCGAAACTTCTCACTCAGCAGAAAAAGAAAAAGAAAAAGAATCCCTTTACTAGATAGGCCTAAATTCTAGGAAAATAGTTAAGGCTATGGTCTGAATTGACAAATCCACAGCCATGGAAGAATTTCACAGCTTCAGAATAAGCATAAGCCTATTTCCTCAGATGACTAGATGAGGGAAATGCACTTGGCTCAAACTCTTGGCGAATCTCTAACTAGTTTTACCCAAATATTTGATTTACTTTAAAAATTTCACATACAAATATCAAGGCAATGCAAAGCTTAAGTAAGGGTTTCGGTATTTACCGAATATGATGGTTTTCGACGTCTACGGAACCAAATTTGATGTAAGTGAAATTAGTTACTTCAAAACGTGAAATAAATTGTTTTCTTATTCACCACCAATATTTTTTACCAAGCATTTCAGAAGTTGTGTTTTCGTGTTCGTGTTTTTAAGGCATTGCTTGGCTGTCACAAAAATGCTTCATCTTCACCTCAACATGACATAATAGGCCGGATGGGGTGCAGCTGTTTAGAGCAACACCTCACTCGGATCTCAAGGGGTCCATTGTGCTCCCAACACACACATGACACACACTAATACTAGCTGTGTATACTCTCTAAAACAAAAGCGATTTTGTTGTCCAAATTAAGTTGAACCGTGACATATGAGTATACCCACACTGAGACTGACACTTTGAAAAAAACCAGCGTTTCCATACATTTTGTACTTGTCGTGACGGCAGAATAGCTGCGAGCGGAGTTTCTGCCGCTGCGCGATTTGGCTTAAAAGAGTCTAAAGTATCTATTGAAGTACGAAAAATGAATAAGAAGTAACTTGGCTTAAGTACTTTTGCTTTTGTCCTCATCCACAGCTTCCTACGAACGAATTCTATCTATTTCATTACTTTAAATCAATTCACTTAAGCTTTTTTTTGGCACGCGTATTCAAAGATAAGCATTTGAACTTTTCCAGACAGGCACCTACAGTTTGATTTTTCTGATCATATTCAAACAACGCAGGTGCTGATAAAACGTATAAACATCAACCAACTGAAGGCTGTCTCTTCTTGCTCAATGGATTTTCCCAAGTACTAATCATTCTTCGTCAGTTTTCCGTTTTTTGTTTTCAAGTTCAAGTCTCAAGCTTCATAATATCAAGATCTTATCGTCCAAAGATACCAAGTTTCAACCTGATTCCGATCTTTACCCACCCCATTCGAGTTTATGTTGGGGTTGGTTATGTCATGCCATATCGCGCCACTTAAGTTTGGATTTTTTGTTTGGAATATTGGGGAGAATGAAGCCAAAAGCTTTTTCGCTAATAGAAGTAATTATGATCACGGAAGAGGGAGAGGTATGGAGATAAGAATACATTGTTTCACTTAGTTGTTCTTGAAAAGTTCTAGACAGTGGATAATGACTAAGTTTCAAACGAACAAGATCTTGTTAGATAACATTAAACAAATAATCAAATTGTAGTGGTATCTGCTCAAGATGATGCAATTCATAAACAAAAGACAATTTCCTCTGAGAACTCTAATTATATTTGAGATCGCTTTTTGAGTAGACAATTTTATTTGATATAGCTGGAGATGCTGGAGAGCTAATAGGACATTTGATAAAGGCCCAGTAGGTACACAGATTCGGTTTTTAGAACTATTTGGGGAAAAAGTCCAACTTCTACTCTAAAGCATGACTTTAGCAAAAATTAAGACTAGTTAAAATTGAAATCAGATAACTTTTGTAGAAAGTAGTCATTTTATCAGCAAGTGAGTTTAATATCAAAAAAAAAAAAAAAAAAGATTTTACTTGAATTTTTCTATTTCAGGTTAAGGGCGTAAGCTTCCATGTCGGATCAGGTTGCAGTGATCTGCCAGCATATGAAAGAGCCATTCACACAGGCAGTGGTTTGTACAAAGCTGGCAACTTTGTTGGTCACAAGATGGAGTTGTTTGACATTGGAGGTGGATTCCCTGGCGACGATGATGAAATGTTTGGCAATGTAAGACACAGCACACTTCTATCATTTTGTTTCTCATTCTAATAGATCCTTTCCTTCATAGATTGCTGAATTGGTTAACAAATCGCTCAGCAAATACATGAGTGATGTGAAAGTAAAGTTCATAGCAGAACCTGGTCGATACTTTGTGTCAACAGCATATACCACAATCTGCAAGATATTCTCCAGACGCGAACTCAGAGGACGCGATGGTCAGCTAGAGAAAGTTATGTACTACGTCAATGATGGGGTTTATGGAACATTCAACGTCATTCTGTACGAAGATATAAAAATAGAAACCATTCATTTTGTGGTAAGAAATTTAATCACTTCTACTGAAGAGCGATAGTGAGTTTACACTTTTTTTTTGTAGAAAGAAAATTGTGAAACATTTAGCAGTTTAGTGTGGGGACCAACTTGTGATGCTTGTGATAAGGTTTGTTTCTGATTGGACTGTGGGCGTGTTTTTGTATTACAATCAATCTCTTTTGCTTTCAGATCTGTGACAATGTAAATCTTCCGCATCTAAGGACAGGAGATTTTCTTGCTTTTCCTAACATGGGCGCTTATTCTATTCCAACCTCAAGTCCCTTCAATGGTTTTACTCTTCCAAAGACACACTTCTACAAAAGAATTGACCTTCAATAGACTAAGATTAAACTTAATATGTGATTTAAATTTAAGAACCCCATAAGAAACTCTACTTTAATGTAAATACCATAATACTTCTAAATATAAATATGAAATACCCATAATTTTAAATATAAACAGAGTTTTTAATGTTTTATCCGAATGGGATTGTGATGTGCGAAAAGATTCAATAGTAAGATGTGTCCTCGATCTAGGTTCTATCATTAGAATATACTTCCTTATAAAGCAATAGGAAAAAATAGTATCTATCACAAAGGCTCTTGATCGATCATCGGTTCTGATATCATCCGGATTAACAGACCTTTCCTGGTTCAATTCCTGTTTGAGCATTCGAGTCATTGTATCCCAAGACGGGAAGAAGTCCTGATTTCAATTTGCTGACTTACATTTCTTATAGTAGATTAGCTAGAGAATCTGAATATGCTAAGTATTTGAACAAAAACCTAAGTCTTCACCCCTAAAAAGACGGCCAAAGTCAAATTATTTGGGGTGTTAAGTGAAATCTGGGTGAACTAGGCATGTGATTGTTTTTGTTTTTTGCTAATTCAGAAAGCGAAACAAAGGTTAAATTCACAAAAAAAAACCCTGAGCGTTTTCAAAAAATCGATTTTTGTTTATTGCATTTTCTTGTTTTAATTTAATTTAATTTACACTTAGTACAAGCAAGCAATCTTAAATCTAAAATATTTACAAACAAAACTTAAACCTAAAATAAAAAATTATATTCAAAAGCAAATTGAAATCAGGAGGGTTCAGTTCATTGTGAGTAGGATGCAAGAGATTTACGGAGGGTTGATTTAGAGGTATGGAAATCGAACAGATTAAAGGAATCATTGACACTACGTAACATACGTGACATAGGGTTGTAGAAACTATAATTCGTACGGTGATAGGGAATTCGGAAAGGGGGAACAGTCCTAAGATTCCGTGAATTTACATTAAACGATATTAAACTCAATAGCGAAGGACAATCAATGTTTCCACTCAAAAGATCTTGAACAAATACGATATCTGAGATCTCGCGCCTCCTTTCAAGAGACTGAAGATCAACAATCTGCAGACAATCAGCATATGGAGGCAAGCGATATCTATCTTCCCAGGGAAGTTTGCGTAGAGCGTAAGGGAGAAATCTACGTTGGACAACTTCGAGGCGTTTAGCTTGTGTTATTTGATAAGGTGACCACACTTGGGAGGCATATTCAAGAATTGGCCTAACGAAAGTAACGTACAGGGATTTGAGAATATACGGATCGGAAAATTCTTTCGACCAACGCTTTTTTTATAACATGTTCAATGAGGGAGTGAAAGTTGAGCTCTTTATCACAAATGACACCTAAGTCACGAGCAAAAGAGACAACGTGTATTGGTTCACCTTGTAGATAATAGCACCGAGGGGGCGGGGGTAGACGTTTGCGGGAAAAAGTTATAGCGTGGCATTTGCTAACATTGAGTTCTAAATTATTTTTGTGACACCAAACTGAAAAAATTTCTAGATTATCTTGTAAAATACAAGAGTCAGCGGGGGATAAAATACTTCTAAATATTTTCATATCATCTGCGTATATCAAAACGTTACAATCAAGGATTTTGACAACATCGTTAATCCCTAAAATAAAAAACAGTGGGCCAAGATGGCTGCCTTGAGGGACACCAGATGGTGCTATGAAGGGGCTGGAGAGAGATGATCTGAAGCAGACTACATATTTTCTCTGAGCTAAATAGGTACAAACCCAAGAAATAAAAAGTGGGGGAAAGCCTAGGATTTTTAATTTGAAAAGTATGATTTTATGTGACATTTTGTCGAATGCTTTGCTAAAATCAGTAGCAATAACATCAACTTCATTTCCTTTCTCTAAGGTACACAAGGTATGGGAAACAAAATCCACTAGATTGGTCGTAGTTGACCTACCAGCTAGGAAACCATGTTGTTCAGGAGCCAAAATAGATTTGCAGTGGAAAGACAGTGTGTCATAAATAATGCTTTCGAACAGCTTTGGTATACAGGACAGTTTGGCTATGGGACGATAGTTAGACACATCATTCTTTGGTCCTTTTTTATGGATAGGGACTATATAAGATGTTTTCCAGAATGTTGGAAACACACCTTGTGAAAGTGATAACTTGAAAAGGGCTGTAAGAGGTTGGATAAAAAAGCTCGAACAGTTTTTTAGGACTATAGCTGGGATTCCGTCAGGTCCAGATGAGTAATTATCCTGGAGTTTATCTATTTTATTTTTGATTATGGATGGGAGAATATCCAATGTGTGAAATGAGGTTTGTGGAGAGTTATTTAAATATTGGAAATAATGAAAATCCACTTCTACCTCGCAATCACTAAATGACTTGTTAAAAAAGTTTGCGAAAAAATTTGCAATCGTTTCAGGGTCTGATGATGAGTTGTTGAGGTAAGAGAGGGAGGAAGGGTAGCCGTCAGATTTTCTTTTGATGTTAATAAATTCATAAAAACGTTTAGGATTTAACTTTATTGAAGATTCGTTATAGAGTACACGTCTCTAAGTTCAGAAAACTGTGTAAAAACGAACGAGAAAACTTGGTAGTCGTTTACTGATTTTGAAATAAGATATTTTCTCCATAAGTTATTCCTCAGGTTGCGAAGTGACCGAAGATCTTTATTATACCAAGGTGGGGAAGAGGTGTAATTTTTACGAGGCATAAAAGGAACAGATTGTGCAAAACACTTAAAAATCTCTGAATAAAATACTGACAACGCATGATCGATCGAGTCTTGAGAAAAAGTGAAGTTAATATTGGCAAGAAGGGATTTTAATTTGGGAAAGTCTATTAAGCCTTTCTAAAGTTAAAGAAATAGTCAACAGCAATGTTAGGTTGAGGATTGTGATAAGAGAATGAAAGCGACAAAGGTGGGTGATATTCGTCCAGTTTGGAAAGAAGTTGGCCACTTGCTGTCACAATAGCGTTACCAGGATCAGAAACGAAAATAAGGTCTAGTTGCCTATTGAGGTTATTAACAATACCACTTATTTGGAAAAGGTTAGAGTCTTGTATGCAATCAGTGAAAAGTATTTCTTTTTCAGATGCAGTATTTGACGGATAATAGTAAGTACCGTCGTTATGAGGAGACCATTGAATAAACGGTAGGTTAAAATCACCCATACATATTATTTCGTCGTTGGTGTCAACAGCATCGAAAAGATGGTCAATTGCATCAACTATGAGCTGATATGATGTGGTTGGTTGAGAGGGGCGAATATAACAACACATAACGAAAATATATCGGGAGGGCATTTTGATTTTGACTGTTATAAATTCAAAATCTGTTGAGTGCGATGAATTAAAAGGACTGACATCAAGACGACAGTTCACCGCTAACAAAACACCACGGCCCAGTTCTTCACTGTCATTGATCAGGCCGTCCTGACGAAAAATTAAGTACTCAGATGTAAATAGTTCACTGTCAAGAATACTTGGAGTTAGATTAGTCTCGGTCAGAGCAAAAATGTCATGAGGAAATAATTGCGAATTGGTAAAAACTGAGGACGTTTTGGTTCGGAGCCCTCTAACATTCTAGTAGTATATAGTAAGGAAGGCCGAGGGATTAAGTGAGTGTGGAGGAAAGGCGGTGTTAAAGGCGAGCGTCATTCCTAGTAGGGGAGTTCTGCTCAAGATGACATACTCCGGTAAGATGACATACTCGCATTTTCTCTGTTTATAAAGCCGCCACAGTTCTCTCGAACATATCCAGACATGCATTTTTTCTAACTGTTTTGCCAGAATAAACTTACAGCTGCCAGTATACTACCTGCTGTCATCGTGATCGGTTCAAACGAAAAAGCTAGAGAGTAAATTTTTTTGCGAGTCATTGTTTATTTCAAAATTGCTTAAAAAATTAAATGTTTTTCTATATCCTTTGTGTTTTAGGTTTGCGTTTATGTGTATAGACAATATTTTTTGTGTGATTTTGCTCCTTAATTATAATGTTTTGATTCCTGAATGGTTGTAAAAATTTTATTTCCTATCGGGTAAGATGACATAAAGCTTATCAGTCCATGATGACATACTATAAATACTATGACATACCTACTAAAAAACACAAACCTTATTTTTTAATTTAAATATTTAAATGCAAATTTAAAGTACATAATTATATTTCACCAAGCATAAAACAAAAATCATGAAAGCTAAATGGCCGAAAATCTAAGTTGAAAATGTGAGTCATATACTGACTGAAGCTGAAGAGCCAAATAAAGCAGGCATTTTTACAATATGTCATCTTACCCTCATGAAGTATGTCATCTTATACCCGACTATGTCATCTTAGCCTTAGCCTCGGACTGTTTTTAACTAATTTTTTTAAATTAATTCTTTTTACTTTAAACTATTCATTCCAACTTTACTTTTTCCATACAATCATTAATTATTTAATTATGTAAAGATTTTAACTCTAATGTTTGTAGAAAATTTTATTTCTTACTTTAAACAAAAAGTATGTCATCTTGAGCACAATTCCCCTACGATTTCGTCGGGTATAAAGATTATATTTTGATTTAATATAAGCCGCGTAAGCTTGTAAATCATCAGCGACCATTTGATTAGAAACATTGAAAGTTTCGTGAAAAGAGTTATAAATTTATCTAAGCGCAGAAAGATTGGTCGGGAGACCTTCTTGCTGGATATGCAACATTACGTTAGTTTTAGTTTTGCCATCTATGCAAACTGACTCGGCGGTATTATAAAGATAAACCAAGTAAAGACGAACATTGTTATACTACATTTCAAGACTGTTGTGTCAAAATTTCAAGTCATTCCGAGTTGAATTCGAAAAGTTACAGTGACTTTAGATGATTTTAGAGTAGGTATGGGCGGCGAGCGAATAGAGGGGGGCCGGCCGGACGACCTTGAACCAACCTTTTGTGATTGGGAGCTCGAGGTCTTCTTTTAAGTTCAGGGATGAGGAGCTCACTCTATTGACGCTTCTAACAGAATATTTTTGAGGGGAACCATTCAGTGTGCTGTTTTTCGCGTATATCTTTAAACGCGTTCATTTCGAAACTAGAACATAGTTTTAAAGTCGGTGTGCAAAGCATCTCGGCGACTGTTGCACCGATCCTTTTCAAATTTTTTCACAATTCTTAATATATATTTTTAGAGGTAATAAAATGAGGATTTTAAAAAATTTTAATTTTTCCGGAATTGCTGCTACAAGATGGCGGCATTTTTAGGCAAAAAGCGACTTTTCACTTCAAATTGTCACCAAAATTTAAAAATTGCAAAAAACAAGAATACCTCGTGTTATTACCTGGAGAAAGTTGTCTTTTAACGAAATCTTTATAAAATTTTGATTTTAGATGATCCTGTCAATAGTTATCGTGCACACCGCAAAAGACCGAAAAGTGGAGGCGTCTCGGAAAATGCACTATCATCGGCTTGTTTTTCAATATTTTTGTATGAAAAAATTATAGAATATACTTGAGACTATACTTAATAATGTAGCAAATCAATAATTTAAATTACTCTATCAGATTATTCATAAAAAATTCGTAAGAAAAAAATTTTTCAGCCTCTCAGGGTTTACCCCTCTCTTAAGTTCGCGCATTGTGTGATTCAAGCTTTCAGTGAACACTTAAGATAAAAAGCGGTACTAGTTTGATGCATGCATTTATGAATATTTGACAATACGTTTGTAAATTAACACTTGTCAGCTTCGAATCATTTTTTCTTATAAAAAAAGTCGCTTATTTGATTTGACGTAGAAGTCTTAAAAAAGAGTATAAGAGTAAATGAAGGCACTTGGAAAGTTATCCCGAAGTCAAAAGTCCCGGGACTTATAACTTACTAAGGTGAGTTACAAGTCCCTTAACTCTTTGCGTCACAGATTTTTATATTCAGAGTAAAACTAATATTTTCTCTGTATTATATAGGCTTTCTTTTAAGTAGATTTTGCGGCTTTTCGAAAGTGGGTTGATGAGGGCGACAGATATGGTGGTGACCACTGTGAAGAAATATAAGGTATTAACGACTTTAAATAACGTGTAATTTTCAAAAACCTCTTATGTTTATTTGTGATATTCATATTTAGTATACAAGGTTTTTCATATTTCAACAATTTGAGCATAAAAATAAATCATATTTGTAAATATTAATTAACATGCCATTGAAATAAAATGCTTGCATTTCAAAATTTACCAGTTTTCGTTGATAGTTAGCTCTTCTTTTGGCCGACAATTAGTACTATTCAAATGTTACATGCTCGTGATGTTCATGTTAATAAAAACATTAACCAATAGATGTCGCTATATCATAAAAAACGCGAATAAATAGGTGGTTACGTAGTGCTACTTACACCAGTGTGCCGGAAAGAGGTTCAAGTTATTTTTTGGTCGCAAAAAATTATTTCGATGGATAACAGCAGATGATGGAATGTAAGAGTAATCTCGAAATTATGACATGCAATAGAATCAATTTATGATTAGGTTTCTGAACTAAGAAAGAAATTTAAAATCTTAGGTCCACTGTGATGACATTCTGGTGTCGTGATTTTTGGCCATCGGTAAAGGGATTATTTTTATTGATTGTCATTATTTTTCTTTCTTTTTTTGGTAGTAATGAAATATTTTTGTGATGGCGAACTTTATTAAAAAAATAGAAATCTTTAACGATTATTTGTAAATCAACCTGCATGGATGTCTTCAAATTTGATGGTTTCTTTGGGTTGTGGTAGTGGGTGAAAAAACTCGTCGTGGTAACTTCTTTACATAATTACTAACAATTGTTAAAATTTTATTCAATCTTAGCAGCTCGTTTTTTATGGACTTTTTTCCGCTCTCCACACAAATGGCCCCAGGAACTTCAAAAGGAGCCAGGAAATATGCTCCTTTGGAAATCATCGAAACTCCAGTGGGTACTGTTCCAGAGGCGACTTTTTTTAAACGAGAAATTGTCTTTAGAGTACATCCCATGATGTAAGGGGTGTTTTTTTTTTTAGATGTGTGGTTTTCAATCTGGCAATACTTTTTCGGGTTTGTTATTTTCGACACCATTTGATTTATGCTCAGTTGGTTTGCCTTTTCATCTTGGAAAAATCGAAGCCACACGACCACTGGGCATTGCGAACGTTCGGTAAATGGTTTCGAAATTATATCGCTGTTAACGCTGATTTTTACATAACTTCAAGTTTTAAACATGAGAGTGTCCTCCAAAAGCGGGGTTTTTAACAACGCTGAACTATTTTTTGTTTGGTAATGTGAAGTTGCTTGTCTACCCCGCACAGTATGGTATTTGGGTGTAAAAGCTGGCCAAAAATATTTTATATCACCATATATTACATATTGCTTATACTTTCATGTTTAAAATAAAAAATAACAAAAAGAAATAACTTTCATAAAGATACAAATATTTTATTTTTCTTCAGAAATATTTTCACCACAAACAACACTTTCTGAAAGCAAAACCAAAGCATATGTGGACAATGATTTTTTTTTTATGTTTGTAAGATCTCATAATTGTAATAAATCGATCTGATGTTAAAAAAGCCTGTCCAAAACATCTGTGCTACAAAAAAAAAAAAAAAACAGCTTGCAAACGTTTTATGTAGTAACACAAAAAACACAAAGTATTCTACAGAGTGCGCATTGGGTGGCTAAGAAAATATAACAGCATATAACAACACAAACATTGCTTAGAAACACTAAGAAACATAGTAAAATGCTTCTTAAACAAAAAAAAAAAACAAAAAAAAACAAAAAAAAATCAATGAATATTTTCATACATTTCATGATAGGAAAGCTATTTTAGAAAAATGAATAGTATATGTATATACCACGAAATAATAATTACCTGGTCTGTAGCCATCCATACCAACTTTTTTTAAAACAAATATATAATCAAAAATATACAACGTTCAATGCAATTTACACATTTTTTGGCCTTAGACTGACCGATTAGAACGTGGTGACAGTATAAAGCTTTGATGGTTTTGAAATATGATACTCAACTGCTAATTAAATTAAATAAATTAATTAAATTAAAAAATTCCATTTTAGCTAGCTTTTACACCCAAATATCACACTGTGCGCCAATGAGGCTGTGACAATTACTTTGGTACTAATCCACTGCAGATGGTAGATGGAGGATGTGTTGTGCATTTTGAATATAGACCGAGGGTGGATCCTGCTACACCCATATAGCATATACTTTAAATACTCTGTGATCCAGAACGTCTATCTATCTTTTTGCATTCAATTTAAAACGATCACATTCAACTGTAAAAGCAAAAAAATCGATATGTTCGACTGCATTATACCACACCAATAGTCTTGTTTGTAAAGTTTGTGTGCATTGCATGAATTTAAATTAAATCATTAATGAATCTAAACATAAAGTAATTTTAGGTAACGGCCTTGTCAACCGAAAAGAGTCGGTTCCCATTAGGAGGGACACCGTAATTAAATCGGAATGAGCGCTGTTAGTGACAAGATGGGGGACCGTCCTGTACTACTGCGTGCTGCTGACATGTTTTATTGATTTTATGTAGTATTTGTGTAGTTAGTCTTGTGGTGTATCGGCCAAATGGTCTTTGTCGCCCGGCTGCAACCCCCTACTCCGCAGATTTATGTGTGGAGTAGGTTTCATGTAAATGTAAAATTGTAAACGTATAATGTAATTTTGTAATTTTCATCTCAAAAAAAGGCAGAGAGTCTCCTCCTTGGTATCGGCCGCTAAGTATGTAGCTGGAACTTGTCGAAAACTAGTACCACTAACCCTCTTTATCTTCTTTTCTTTCATCTTCTAGTTTTCGTTTCCTCTTTTTAGTTTTCATCTAATTCTTCTTCTTTTTCTTTGTTCGTCTCTTTTATCTCCTTTTTCTTCTCTTCCTTCTTGTTTTTTTACTTTTCTTTTCTCTATCTTCTTCTTCTTCATTTTTTTCTGTTTGCTTGCTTTTTTCTTCTTAAACGGTAGGTACAAGGAGAATCGCGATCTAAAATGGATTACAGCATTCTCAAGTTTTCATTGCTGAACATTCCGTGGCGTGTGGTGTACGCCAAACTGACATCAGCATTCAGCAAGTGTGGGCAACAATTGATTATTGATTATGTTCCTTTCGAAAAAGTTCGAGAATAAAAGCGCAATAAATATAAGAGGTATGAAAACCGACAATAAATTTCTATGATCAAGCACCTCAAACGTTGCCTATTTTGTAGTAGAGACTTCTGTGATACTGCGGTATAAAGAAAATTATTTTCACTTAAACTCTGATGAAACGATTCGTATAGGTATCTAAACCTACGCGATCCAAAAATAGTGCTATGCAAAAATTAAAAAAAAATACCAACATATTTCGAAAATCTGATAAGGGTAGTGTTCCATATTTATCTGTACCATAAGCAAATTAACCGATTCCTCCAGAAATTACATCGCCCAGTTATTTAAAGCTCCATATCTGAAGTCTCAAACAAATGCTGATATTGTTGCACTTATTTTTCCTATAGCAACGTTTTAGTCCGTCTTACTTTTCTTTATTAGCGATCGTTTCTGAACGTTGTATGATATTGCTTTTTTGATGTCCGTTGTCATTTTCTCTTTGTGTTCATAAAAGTTTAAGAACTGTTAAAAAGCTAAAATATTAACTCTAGATTTCTGAAAAATTTCTCACAAAAACTAGAAGAAATACGCTTCCTTTGACCCCCGCCCACCTATTTCAATAATCGAACTGCTAGAAAAGAACTATCCGAATAAATGAATAAGAATACACCAATACAAATGGTCAACGAGACAACAACAAAATTAGGATACATAAAAGAAATAAATCATAATTTATCCATTCATCACGACCATAGCTTCGTTTACTGGACCTTAGAAGAAAAAAATTATTTGGGGAAAAATTTAGAACTCCGGACACATTATTCTTTGTAGTTGCCCTTCTTCAAAAGAAATAAATAAATAAAAAAATGTGAAAGGGATAAGACCTTTGTCCCGGATATAAGTAGATGCTAATCAACCAACCAACCATCCTGACCAAGTGTATAAAAATAGGTTTCTCCTTCGTTGGATTCTTTCCTCAAAACATCAGTCTCACTGCAGTACATTCGTAGACCGGAAATCGTTTTCTCTGGGTGAATTATTATTTTCTTCTACGTTGCGCATTTTATTTTATTTTTGTAAAAAAAACATTTTTTATATAGAAAGGATATTGCATGTTGTGAATCATGTAAATGGTCAAAAAGGCAACCAACAAGGGTGAGGACAAAAATGAAGAGAATCGCGATAATTTTATAAGCCCTCGCAGCACATTCCATGTTGTTTATGCACAAGGACCAAAAATCTAAGATGCATTGAGGATTTTTAATCTAATTTTTCTTTCTATTTTCCCTTGTTATTCTTGCACACGCTTTTGTCTCATTGCCACAATGTGTTGCATAAAAGAGCCAAGAAACCGTATTGGGCTCGCCTCCTGATGATGGTGTGGCATTATACTTCTTCTTTAGCGTCACGTTGAAAAGTGGGGCGTGATCGGCAACGACGACGACTAAATTTCTCCTATTGTATCCTTTTTACTGTCAACAATTGCACCAGCTATAGCGATGCGATGAATGGATCCTGCTTCTATTATTCGCTTGGCGACACATAGTGGCAAGCGTTGGACGTGACGCGATTTTATAAGCCCATTCAGGGATTTTTTTTTTCAGAGTTTATTTATTTTCTTTTCGAAAGTACAATTGCAGATTTGAATTTAGTAACAGTGGCGCTGGAAGGATGGGTTGAATGGTTATGCTTATGGTTGTTTGTTTGACTCTCGTCGTGGCTGAATGAATGGATTGGTCACTACTCCAATGACGAACTGCAGTTGGCGGACGCCATTGAACGGACACGAGGCTGCGAAACGTGATTCGCTTTATTTATTATATGAGTTTTTCATTGAGGAGTGCTATTGTGCGTGAAGTTGTGGTTATAATGACATCCTTGTGGATGCACTCTTAAATGGAATCCGCAATCGGTTTGTGTGGCACATTTCGGGTAGTAAATTTGCCAATGAATGCGTTGAATGGTGTTCTTCTGAATGCAATTTTCTTTCGTAACAAAAGACTAGTGGTATAGGTTGGGGTGGTTTCTTTTTTTGTATTGTTTTGAAGTTAATGCAAGTGCAGCGATTTGTTGAACCCAATGAGGGGCAATTTAAATGAAGTTATTGTCATGTTCAGTTGAATTGGACACAATTGCTGAAATAATTGAGCACAAATTGCCGAAAACAAGCCTCTCATTGAGTAGAACAATTCTTGTTTGAGAAATACGATATCTATTGTACCTATAAGAACTGGTTGTTATTGTTATAAATCATAATAATCTAATTTAATTCATTGACATCTGTTAAAAAGAGGTGGTCGTTATGTGGATACAATTTATTGAATCTTTAACACTATTTTCAACATGGTTTTTGAAAAATATAATTTACTAAGCAGCTCATGTATTATGTGTTTCATTCTAAAACATGTCCAAACCGCAGCTATTATAGAGGATGCCAATAAGTTGAGGGTTAATCACTATCAGTTGGGGCTGTAATGGGATGGAAAATAGTTAACCAATAGCGTTAAAAAGACTAGAAAGATTTGATACCTGTCAGAGATTGAAAAAATATCGAAGAAAGGAACATAATAATAATGATTTTATTCAACGTTGTGCAATATAATTGATACTTATACGAGCTAACTTAAAAAATTTTAAAAATGATGATTAAAGAAGTTTGGCCCATAGTGAGCCTAACCAAATACATTGTCTAGAATTAAAATAATAACTTTATATTATGTAGCTGAAAAGAAAAGAAAAATTTTTTATTATAAATAAGTCTGTTGACTTGGGTGATCTCGGGATGTTCCGTCCCCGTTGTCCCTCTGCGTGCTTAGGTATCTTGGCTCGGGGTGTTGGTCCGCAGTGGTTATTTTTCTCACCAAATCATTCGGGTGGTTGTTGATATCTGTAGCCGTTTTCCTTACTGTCAATAACACATATTGATGAAAGATCATCACTTTGGCTTTCTCGTACACAAGCTGGATGCTGTAGTGTCTTTGGCGCTAGTGGTCGAAAGTGAGGCCGGTGCAGAGTCTCAGCTCCTTCGTCGCTGTCTTGGAGATGGTAAACCAGACTGGACTGCCGTAGTTGATGACGGGTCTCAGCAGTTGATTGTGCAGTGCTCTTCACTTGATTAGACGCACAATTTTTTTTACATAAACCTAATTTTTTGTAAGTGTGGGTAGTGTGATGTGCTTTTTTCTTTAGAGCTGGGGTATGCTCGTCGGGTCCAGGGTCGACCAAAGAAAACACGTAAAACTTCGGTTATGAAGAAGGTACAATCCTTTTATTTGTCTTAAAGCTAATCTAATATAATGTTTATTAATTCTTATCACTAAGTCTGGTGGTGGTTCCAACGCTGGTAGATCTATAATCTCTAATCCTATGCTGGCAACACGGTCATAAAGTACGGGTCTTTAATCGCTGGCATCAACAGGAAAATCCTAGCATCAACAGTAAAAATACTGGCATCAACAGACAAACGCTGGCATCAACGGCTTATAGCCGGCAAAATAAAACCCAAAAGTCCTTAAGAGGCTAGTGGGGTGATTTGTGCTAGGAACTCCAAGGAGACCTTGCTTAAAATTGGGAATCTCTGGGCACACTACGTAGCCCTGGTTTTCCTCTTAGTGAAAGTAGCCTGCACTCGAGATTGGTACTTTTTCAACACGGGCTGGCTTCCCTCTTCTCGTATTTTTCAGGGTGCCTTATAAAATTATCTACGACTAGTGAATGTGAGTTCTATGGCGTGAGTGAAAAATATCATGTGAAAACAATGGTATGTGCATTGGCTGGAGGTAGGGTGTGTATTTGTAACTTCGTTACAGTAGCAACTATCAAACAATTGCATTTATTTGAAAGATTATTAAATTCTCAACAAAATAACACTAACAAATCGAAGGAGAGTGGAAGCTAACGGATATTTTTTCTCTCTTTGTCTATTTGGTCAAATTGGAGAAATTTGGTTTTTTCAGACGAAAAAAAATTTAACCTAGATGGCCCTAATGGAAAGCCACTATTACCATGTTTGCTTTTGTCCTCTGAAAAAAACACATTTCGCCAATTTAGGTCACTTGCAAAGTTGGTATCTCAGGTGATATGAACGCGTGTGATTTCCAACCGCTGTTCTCTCTAATGGCGTTTAGTGGAGGCTTTTTTTTTGTTTTTTTTTTTTTTTTTACTGAAAATGGGCTGTACTTAACATATCTCGACTAACAGTTAATGTGCTAGCTGTTATGCCCGCGTTTGCTTATATTTTACTGGTGAAGAGAGCTGAAATTGAAGCAGTTCTTAAAAATGTTGTCTTATCCTGAGGAGTTAAAGCCGTTTTTGTCCTTTCTTTGCAGTTTTTATCGTATAAAAATCACTGTTTTTAACAAAACAAACTAACAGCGTCCTCTGTGGTTCGGTAGACAAGTTCTCGTTCTTTGAGATAATCTTTTATCTTCCGTTAGAGATACTCTGAAACTTTGAATCTTCTCTAAAGCCCATCAATCATGTTTGACCATCTTCAAACATCAGTACTACGTTCTCTTATTCTGGATGTTACGCGATGTAACATCGGGTAACATTATATCGTTCCTAAATGCAAAAAAGGTACGAAATGTAACATCGTTGTCGTTTCTAAATGCAATGTTGAAGTGTCAGAATGTTACGTTTCGTAACTTTTTCCAACTCATCTCTAGGACTTGAGCTTCGATGTTGATCTGTCAAACCTCTCTAAAATTGTTGTTGCTCAGATTTGTGTTGGTTTTTTTTTTCATTTATTTTTTTTTTTATTTTGATTTTCAATTTGGTTCATTTCAGAGTTCATTTTTTGACACCAAAAACGAGTTTCCTTTAGCTGGGTTTATATTTTAAGAAACATTTTATTCTTATTTTTGGTAGACCAGCAAAGTGTAACATCGAGTCGTTCCTAAATTCAATCATGATTTTGTAACAAAGTCAAACATACACAACAACAACTATGATTTTGACACTACAGCATCGCATAACATCGAAGGCTTAAAAGAACGCAATACAGTCATCAGTCATCTGTCTTGTGTAATCTGTCATCTGTCATCTGTCATCTGTCATCTGTCATCTGTCATCAGTCTTTTATTAACAAAATTGGCTCTTCTTCTTGTTTTTGTAATATAAGTTGAGAATTATTTTTGTGTTTTATCTAGTAGACCTATGTGTTTAATCGTGAAGAAGAACGAACAACATCAACACTACACCAAGTTTGCGCCCGAAGATGGACTAAGTTCGTTAAGCTATCCTATTAGACCTGTTCACTGAACACAGTAATGATGTGATTTCTTCTTTGTCTTTTACAACAAGCTGGGAGGCAAAGGAAGATTTACTCCTTTACCAATTTCCATGTTTCATTGAAAAAAAGAGTAGATCCGGATCCGGAGTTACTACCTACGCCAAAGATCTACTCCCATTTGGGAGTTTGTTGTGCCAGCATTGCGTTGAAAAAATTGCTTTAAATTATGAGGACACGAGAAAATAAGTTAGAATTCAGTAATTTGCTGAAGAAAACAAATTACAAAAAATTAAAATATGAATTCCTATATGTGAACATCAATTCAATCGCCAATACCAGGAAAAACCTAAAAACATGTTCCATTGGAAGGAGTAGGTAGGTAGTTCTCGATCTGAGAGTAAATCTATCGAATTTCAATGAAAATCGCTATTAAAGCAGTCACTATACACAGCTATGCAGCTTGTTTTCTGTTAATCAAAAATAATCACAAAAAATAATCACCTGTGAAGATGTTTGAAATTCAGGATATTTTGCTTGCGGTAAGCTATCCGCTTGGTTAACAGACGCAATTTAAAAAAAAAAAAAATCAAACACCCTTGTCTGTTCAGAAAGAGCTGATCTGTGTTTTTGAGGGTAATCAGCCAGCTACTTTTTTATAAAAGCAAAAGAAACCATCTATCGTTGCCAAAACAAATATTAAAAACTAAGAGCAAAAAGGTCTTTGGTAGTAAGCCTCATCGTTCATCCTTTAATAACCCACATTCCACTGAATATTTATTTCAGTATTAAGTGGGTACTCATGATCTCTAAACAAACACCAATAAAATTCAGTTCTGCGTTAAAAAACCACTTCAATTGTCCTTTCCCATTTCTTTAAAACAAATAAACAAAGATATTCTCCAAAACTGTAGCCTCAGTGGCCCGACAAAAAATAAAAAAAAAATATATACCTACCAACCCCAGCTCAAGCGATTACTTTCTCTTTTTTTTTATTATGTGTGCTCTTATAATATTCTTTCACCACTCAGCGCACTCAACACTCATAAGTCACAATTCACTATCTGCATAATTTTACAATCAAAGCAATTCATGGCTAATCCGTTTGGATACTCTGACACGTGCGTATTATTCGATTCGCCTTGACAAGGGACACACTGCCGCGCACAGACAATTAAAAGGATAATAAAGCCTGCAGGAGTGCATCATTCCAAAGGGCGCAACCAAGGCATGAAAAAAAAACACATCAAAAATTTGTATCTTTCCTTAGCACCATGTTCGTCATAAAAAAGGAATTTTCGTTGCGAATGCATCAACACCTTTCCCCTTTCCCCTTTTGAATAAATTAGACGCAAGTCCTTTGGATATTGTTCGAAAGGATGACTCGTGGAAAAGAAAATATTGTGCTTTGGCAATTTTCACAGGACTAGTGTGTTTGTTTTCTATTTTTTCCCTTTTTTTCTTCGTTGTTTTTCTAGTTATGCCCTTGAGACTCAAAAAGAACAGTGCAATTGGTAATAAATGTAGTGTTGGGTGTTAGCATTAGTATGCATCTCGTGTCCCGATGCTCGATTGTTAGATGCAAAAAAGGAATCAAAATTTCCTTTTTTCAGACAATCTGATGGTTAGGCACAAAAATATTCAACTCTCAACTTGAATGAAACAGGACATCACAAAAAAATAAAGAAACAGGACTCATGAATCCCTTTGAATTTTATCATACATCGAATGACCATTTGAACCATTTGGACGCAATCGAGTGTGAATTGCATACCAAATTGCATTGTTTCGGAAGATTTCGGTTGACCATGTCTATTTTTATCGAAAAATGGTCACTAACAACGCTATAGTCATTTTGGATTATCCTCTTTCTGCAAAATGTCTTTTTTTTTATTTTCTCAATTTACGTGACTATTATTGCTGACGCTTTTCAGTTATTTCGAACAATTGTACAGGCGGAAATGGTTGTTGGAAAAAAATGTCAATTTCGGTGCATTTTTATGCGATGAATGCATTTCTACAGGAGTTAATTGATGCTTTATGCGGCAATTATTTCGAACAATCTGTCAATTAAGTGCACCTTTGTATGGAGGGGACTTTCAGTGGACTCATTGAGTTCGAGTATACGTCGCGTCGTACAGTCCGATTTGCCATTTATTTCTTGGATTTAATAGCAAACCGAGGTTCTTCTAAAATATGAAGAGTTAACGAGACATGAAGGCTCTGGTTTGGTTAGGTTCGCCTTGCATCACAAATAAGAGTCTGGGGTCTGGCTTGTGAACATATTGGTGCAACAGTAAGGACAAGGGACAGGGACTTATGTCCTCCTTCAGCATAATTAACAATCGAGAAAGCAATTGCTAATTACTGCATAAAATCCATATTCTCATTTAATTTTTGTAAATGGTAAATGAATAACTATGACGATAATGCAGCAAACTCTATTTCCATTTTGTTTGGTGAAGGACATACAAGAAGTGTCATTTTCCTTAACCAAAATCATTAACATCACATTGTGTAAGAAGCCAGAAATTACTTCATCTCATAGTGGTTTTATTGTATAGACGACCAAAAACCGAGCAATACAAAAGGAAACCCACATTCTACTTTGCAGTGTTTTCAATTCTCTTCAACAACTGTAAGAGTTCCTTTTTGAAGATTTGTGTCCTTGATTTTTCGGTTTATGTTCGTCGTTTGTTTGGACGATTGTTGTTTTGTCGTTCTTCGTTGTCTTTTGAGGAAATATACTAATAAAAGTAAATGTTTCGGGTTTCATTGTTGGGGCAAATGGTGTTGTAGATAGACTAGAAGAAGAATACAAATATGTACAATACAACCAACCATAAGCAAACCAGTGCAAGAAAGGAGGTTTCCGTTTTGGTAAATGATTTTCTTGTAACGTCATTGTGTTGTCCTTTTATAAAGTTGCTTGATGATTTTTGCTTTTGTTGGTTGGGTTGTATACAGGAAGAAGTAAATGAAAAAATAAAAAAAGGTACAATGGCGTTTCCTCAAGGTAATCAGACTTCTTTTATTCTCAAGTTTTAGAGAAAACGCTTAATGATGATAAATTCGTCTTTTAATTACGAGTCATTGCGTTGAGAGCTGAGAGCCTTATTTCAAGTAAAACACAGTTTAGGATCATTTTTTATGAGTGGAGCTTGGCAAAATAGTGTTTTATGAGAGAAATGGGTTGAGATAAACCTAGTTTCAATTCAGCTTAATCGAAACAACTATTATTAAGAACTTTCAAAATTCACCTGAATCTTGGGAGAAGTTTCCATTCAACAGGTATTCATGGTTAAATGATAAGTAGTTCGAAAAGAATTGCAATGATTTACGAAAATTGCCATATTAATATTTGTAGCTTTTCATTGTAACAAATTGCGAATTAAGCATCGAACAACAGACAAAACTTTTTAGACAAGTGTAACAATTTAGTGTTTGATTTTCGCCAAAGACCTTTAGAGTTTAATTTAAATTAATTTTTTTTAATATTATATAATTAATATAATAATTCGATGTTCATAATCGATGTATATACAGTTGGTAGCCCTATATGACCGAATAAATTATAAGCAGTGAATGCTTAAACATTTTTGATATATGTAAGTAAAAGATTAAGAAAAGAGAACAATTCGGAAATACCTATGTTATAAATGTTAGAAAAACAAAAATTTTTTTTGCAAGTTTTAACTTTTGTACATGGTAATGAGCACATAATCGCAAGTTCGTGCGAATTTGTCGTTGCCATTTTTTAAGTCTCATAATGAGTTGCAAATTTCAATTCTCTTTTCCGAGAGATGATAAAAGTCACTCAACCTCAGAAAGTTCAATAAATAGAAGCAGGGTTCGAACTTCTGTCATGAAATTCCGGTGCAAATTTATAAAAATGGGCATGAACTTTCGATTGAGTGCTTTTGAAATATTGAGAGAGATGATAAAAGTCACTCAACCTCAGAAGGTTCAATAAATAGAAGCAGGGTTCGAACTTCTGTCATGAAATTCCGGTGCAAATTTATAAAAATGGGCATGAACTTTCGATTGAGTGCTTTTGAAATATTGAGGTTTAGTACAACTATTTGGTTTTACAGGGCTGTCAACTACACATTATTTATGTATAAAATATGTGTTAAAAAAAAAGATTAAATAAATTATTTCAAAACTTTTCAGCGAAAATGTTAAAACGCCAAATTTTTTGCAACTGTAAGCACATTTAAACGCTCTAAATTCAATCAAAATCCTTAGACGATTTTCCTTAGAAACTAGTTTTTCATTTAAAATTTTTTTTTCTAAACAAGTCTTGCTGGAAGATATTTAAGGAATAAAATTGACACAAAATTAAAGTTACCGTTTTGAAATTACATATTAAAAACTAATTTTCTTTAAAAAATATTAAAAATTTAAATTTTAGAAATACTGATTTTGTCAAATTCGTATAAGATATTATCCAGAAAGTGGGTACTTTTGGGGTACCGTTTTAGACTTTTAAAATTTTTTTTTTCTACCATGAGAAATATTACTTCACATAAAATTTTATCGAAATCGTTTGAGTTTCTTTGAAGGAAAATTTTATTTTTGTTAAGGGTTATTTAATAGTTTCTTTTCTCATTATAGGTTATTATGACACTGACAGCTGCTTCCTGTTACCAAGCTATGATAGAAAGAACGAAGAGGGTCGCTCAAATTCCCACAAAGTTGGAAAATGTTTTGAACTATTTTCCAAAGTTCCAGAGTATCGGTGTAAGTAAACAAATTTATGCAAATAGTGAAGTTAGTCTCCGTCGTAATTTGGCTGCTCTAGCCGAAAAAGTGAGACTCAATCCATGCATCGGTAATTTATGGGCTGTAAAGATGTCAACCCATTTTTGTGAGCGCACTGTCGCACCAAGAGAGTTGAAAAAATATATACATATTAAAATACAACATCTGGAGAACTTCTGAAATTTTCAAGTATATCTGACGAAAAGTTTCCGAGTTACGGCCGTTTAACGTTGGAGCTTTTTATTCGAGTCAGTGCCACTTTGTGAGTGAACACGGTGCTACAATGCTTACTTACGAATATACCTACAACTTCTAGCAAGCAGATGCAGTAGGCAGCATATTTAGTTTAGTTTAGTTTAGTTTAGTTTAGCTTAGTTTATTTTGTCAATCAGAGTAACTCTTATAGACTAAAATACAAAAAGTGAATAAATTATATAAATTATAATTATTATATAATGAATAAGAGTTTATAAGCAAATAATTGAGAATTTCTTATTAAAGATTAGATTAGATTAATATAAAAACAAAATTTAATTTTTGAACGCATCTCTTGGACAATTTTAAAAAAAATCTATTAAATTACAAACTTAGTTTGCCTCCTTTGATGTACCTTGTTAATGTTTCATTGCAACCATAATTAGTTCTTTGAAAAAGTATAAAAAACAAATGACATGCCCTGATATTTCTTGAGGGGATACGAAAACCTTATTCATTTAAAAGAAATGAACACTTTATACAAAAACTAAGAATGTCACGAACAAACATTATCGAGAAGTATTTTCTCCTTATCCTGAGAGACTCCATTCCCATTATTAAGCACCTAGCATTATAACAAGGGATTTCACTATTCCAACTGAGTTTAAAGATAGCGTACCTAGTGAATCGCCTTTGAACTCTTTCTATTCTATCTGACGCATTAGAATAAAAAGGATTCCAAAGAATGGAACAATACTCTAAAACGGATCGAGCTAATGCAAAGCTTTAAGAGTAAAGATGTCAGATAGCTCCCGAGCGTTTCTTTTAATGAGGCCTAGCATCGAACTGCTTTTGCTAATAATTAGATCCATATGAGGTTTAAAGGAAAATTTTTCATCAAAAATTACACCTAAATCTTTTTTCTGATGGAGTCTTTCCAGGATAATATCCCCCTAATTATAATTATAATCAAAAATTACTTTTTTTCTAAAACAAGTTAGCACTTGACACTTGTCTACATACAGGTGAAGAGAATTCGCATCACACCATTTTAAAAGCCTAAGAAAATCATTCTGAAGAAGTATACAGTCGTGTATAGTATACACTATACAGTGTGGATTCAACTTTTTTAAAGAGCTTTAAATCGTCAGCATAAAGAAGGCATTGCGAGTGAATGAATATATCAGATATATCATTAATGAGTAAAGGAATAGCAATGGTCCAATGTGACTTCCCTGTGGAACTCCCGATGGCACATAGATAGGATCGGAAAAATATTTATCAATTTTTACGATCTGAGCACGCCCAGTTAAATAAGATTTAATCGATTTTAGTAAATTAGAATGGAAACCATGTGTATAGTAGCGACGGTTAACGGTAGTACATTTACTTAGTCGTGTAGTAGTGTAGTAGTGAAAAAAGTCGGTCCTTGCGATAAAAACTTTTAATGCGATTATCTCAAAACCACTTTTCTGAAGTCCGCAGATATCTCGAAAACAGTTCAACCGATCATTCTCAAATTTCTCACACTTGTTGGTAAAATAAAAACAAAGTAAGCAATCGCAGTGTTTTTTTTTCTACTAGATAAGTCTTAATAGTTTTAATGTATATGACTCTTGATAATGATGCCCGTTTGGTCACGTATTAGGTATATGAATGTGTGGCTCCAGAACAACCGTTCTGTTTGTCATTCATGGTTGTTTTATTTGTTTGGTCTCGTATCTTCAGAATATTCATACTTTAGGCGTTGCCTGCAAGAACGATAGTAATATTCTTTATCATCAGTCATTGTCTTTGTTTTGTGTTGAAAATATTCATCACTTGCTTACATAACTATATTTTTACCATGAAATTCGGAAGCAATGCATTTTTTTTTAATTTTATTATTTTATGGAACTTTACATTCTTTCTTTATATCTTGATTCAAAATTTACCACTGTAGTAGCATATTTTTATTCTTGTATGGTGCTAAATAAGTAAAAAAGAAAGGTATTTCACACATATGCACAGATATTTAAAAAAATTATTGTTTGTTTACTTTCATGCACCACTGTGGCTTTGTTTCACTTCATAGCTTTGGAAATTTTCTTTAAATTGAAAATGAAATTGTTAGCTTACGAGCTACAATTTTTGCAACAAAAAAAGCCACAGTGGCGTTGGAATAGATTTCATTTGTCTTCAGAAGTGGATCAAATTTTCTCCGATCCTAGCAAGGTTCGCACTCATTTTTTTGACGTTTTGCAGCTGTTGGAGGCATTTACAGCTACCACTTTTCAATATGAATTTTTAAAAAAATAAACAGTTATTATGTATTGTAAACTACCAAATTGAAAATGCAGCTATGAAGCAGTCCAAGTCCTTATTCATACAGTGGAGCAATAATTATTATTGCCGAGTAAAAGTAAGGTTTTAGAGCGTGTGTTTTTTTAGTATTTATACCCAAGCTTTTGTATTTTACTATTTTTTATTTCTATTTTGTTAAAAAGATCTCGGTCCTCATGATCTAGAACTAGATATTAGAAAGAAAGAAAGAGGGTGAGAGGTGAGTGTGTTTTCAATTTTCTCGTTCATAAATCGTTCATCCCTTTATCTTCACAATGACATCCCATTTGAAATTGTTTCAACAAAATAAGTCATTTGCTAAACATTCTTATTGTTGAGTACCTACCCATTTTAATATACAAGTTTACAATGCAAGCCCACAGCTCGTACAACAGCCCAATCCCCATATCCCCTTTTTCTGTGTGAACTAATCCGTTTCTATTATTTTGCCACCCCTTCCGTTTTTCACTATAAAGCAAGATTATTCTGCAGACTTAGAATGAGAAAAGAAAATGTCCTTTTTATACTCACACAGGCATTATACTAAAATTAAATGTTTCTTTTATAGCCCGGCATTGTGTGTGGCTGCTCTGTCTATACTATGGTGCTGCATTGGCAAAGCCAGAAGACGTCTTTATTTTATCCAACAAAACTAAGCAAAGCAAAAGACCTGCCATAGTGTGTCATCTAAATACAGCACTCTCTCCGACTCCCGACTCTGTTCTGTTCTGCAAACCAAACCAAACCAAACAAGGAGCAACGAAAACATTAATGCCAAGATATGACGTGTGTTCCAAGCCAGATAAGAAGAATATTCACCAAAACCGTTGCCGCCGACGCCGCTTCCTCTTTGGCATAAAGATTTCCAAATGCGACGACAAAACAGGCAAATGAAGTCCTATTTTGTGGCCATAAGGACTCTTCAACAATCTTGCGGAGAGAATGAACAAAATCGAACCGGCAGGCTGTGTTGCCCGCTCGCACACCCGCGCAGCCGTGTCGACGTAATCGCTACATCATCGCATTAAATCGCATCTTCACTGTAACAGATCCTTTGCCACATTGTCTTCCGTTTTTGGTAACAGTAAGTGTACATCCCCTTAACACAGGCGTACATAATTTAAGGCACATATGACTATCAAACTCAAGGAGTGAATATCCTTTATCTTTCTCGAGGAGAGCCGTCTAATTCGGGAAGTTTTTCCTCAAGAGGCTCTTTGTCTGCTGAATGTTGTTCTATTTTTTTTTTTGTTCTTTTCCTTGAGGAAATCGTCCTTGAACACACCCCTTTTTCAAGCTATGAGGTATTTCAACAAGGAAATGAAGAAAAGAACTGCTGCTAATCACCACCCTTGTGTAGAGTAAGATTAGGGTGCCAAGATGTTAAGAGTGTGTGTGGGTATTATATTTGGTGTTCGCAATTCCTAGTAATTTGTAAATTATATTCGCGCAGTAAGAAAGGATACGCAGATTAGAAGAGAATGCCAGTTTCCCCCGAAGACCATGACCCAAAATTTGGGTGGGCCCCACAAAAAGCAAATGATTTTTCAAGTGAATTGCTTCGTAATTAGAGGATTGTACTTAAGAAAGCACTTTTTTGGCATGATTTTTCATTCTACGAAAATTAGTCTATTTCTATTTAAACTTTCACTTCATTAGGGGATTTAAAATTAAAAACAGAAAAAATGCAAAAGTCGCGAGAGATAAAATTGCCACCACAATCTACGGATACAAGAATTAACATAAAAATAAATGATTTTCCATAGAATATCCAATGATGTCTGCAGCTTTTTTGGAGGCTAATTTAATAAAATTGCGTTGTGAAGAGAATTGCTTATTGTGACAAAGTTTTTGTGGCTTACATAAAAAAGGTTAATTCGATTGGGAATCTGTTTGCCGTTCATTTGTAAGAAAAGGAAACTTACAATGTTCTGTAAGTGTCGTTTGTGTTTTGTCAGCATCTTTCTATTCTTTTCTATCATTTAGAGACTTTGTTTCGCTTGGTATAAAATTAGGTAAATATCTTTCCAAGGTAGTGTGTCTTAAGAATCAAGATCTGATTTGCTTATTAAAAGAAAATTAAGCTAAAACGCTGAGCTCTTAGAGGACAGATAATTTGTATATTATTGAAGTTTAGCTATTTTCCGAATATTTTTTCTTTTAAGGAGAATATGTGAAAATCGTTCAAAGCAATGAAAAATCATCATCTTGTCTTTTAAAATTAAAGGAATCAATTACTAAGCACCCAAACAGAACGGGCGCTCCTTGAGAGCTGTCGGATAACCAAGTGACATCTCCATACGTAACTGGTAGAGGCTTTAAAGCTGGTCGTCGGCGTCGGTGTCGTCGCGTCGTCGCAATGTGATGGCACCTACTACAAACTGATGGCTGGAGCCTGGAGCAATAATTCTTAACGTAGGACCAAACGCCATCTATTGTTGTTGTTTTTTTTTTTATTAAAAAAAGCTCATAAGTTTCAACAGATTTCTCCCTATTACTTATAAAAGTGGGTGATTCACATGGTTGAAGTATACTCACCAAGAGGCAGCAGCATTGTTGATTTCATTTTGAAATAGCCAACTGATAGTCTATGGCGTAGTAAGTCTATATCCATTACATATGGCATAAAGGTGGAGCACAGATGTATTTGTAAATACACCTTTTTTTAATACCCGAGTTCACACTGTACAATTAGTTGAACAGACTAAATTTGATAGTGTGAACAATCAGACGAACGCATGACCACCTTGTTGGATAGTTTTCAATCATCTGCATCATCTGCAACGGCGCTGAACTCAAATCTTTAAATTTATTGAAAATTTGAATTAAGTAGTTGCGATTGAAGCTCTGAAAGAGTGCTATCTAGTTATCTAAAGTAAAGCCGTGAGGTTACGTCTAGCAACACACTTTTCTGACTCTAAAACAGTTAGCTTAATGGGCTACTTCCACTCTCCCGCTCTCTAACAGCACAAAAGGTCGTTCAGGTCGATGTGTTAGCAAAGGGCTTAAATCATCCGAATGCCTTCCATTTTCTTAGAGCGCCTACATTGCACAAAGTTGAGACTATTAATGGACTGAAAAACAGCTGCTTTCGTCTTTCGTATTTGCAGTTTGGATGAGACTAGGAAACCTATTATGTGACTTGCTTTTTACCTTAAGAGAATCGTGCAGCTGGATTGAAACAATTTTTTCCATGAGATTTGGCCTATGTTTCTGTATTTGATCAGAATTCTTCTATATAAGCTCTGGTCTTTCTTATGATTCCTTTTATGCCGCCATAACGATTCCCTTCTTGTACTCACTACGAAATTTGACTACTTGATCCTAATCAAACTGATTTTATAAAACAAAGAAAGGCAAAACCAATAAAATACATGTGTTATTATCAGAATCGAAAAAGAAGCATACGATTTCTTACTTAAATCAGAGAAGATCATACAGAGAGTCACCTCGTACCCCTATTGCCATAAACACATTCAAATTATTTTTGTGGTGAAATGAAAGATAGCGTTTTATTTGAATTAACGGCTTTATACGTTTGCAATTAATGTCGCTTTCCATTGGTTTCGCTCGGGGAAGCACTCATTTTAAAAACCAATAGAACACCAAAAGTTGTTTCCGTTCTATTTAACGTTGCCTTTGTTCGAGTGAAACACCTATGGCTCTTAAAAAATGTTCCTTGAAGAAAATTACCTTTTTGACATTTGAGTAACATGTGTTTGTGCTTCTTGAGTGGATTCTCACTTCAAATCGAGAAGCGGCTGTCACTCCTCAGAATCATGAGAAGCGACCTTTTTGCACCAATGGAACGGTTCGAGAATGCTCCTGAACGCTCCAGAGCGAGTCCTTTTCGTCCAATGCAAAGCGACATAAGTTTCGCTATTTTCACATTCCTTATTGTAGTTTCTACTTTGATTGCAAATAATGTTTTTTGTTACAGTTTTGAACGAAACTTACATCATTCTCAACTGTTACAAACCCAAAAATATTTAAGACCCGTTTACATTTTTTATGATTTTATAACAACCTCTGTCTACTCAAATGACTTCTGCAAAAGCTGTATGGACGAGGAGGAAGAGGAGAGAGACAATCCATCATCTGATTTGCTCATGCTTTGCACTTGCTAACAGACGGAAAGCTAACCTAGGTTATTACTTTTCGACGACACTAGCTGTTACGAAGTAGTTCCAAATTCAAACCACCCTAAAATTCTTTAAGATACACCCTATATTTTTGTACATTCACAATAAATGACTTATGAATTGACACTTGTCATAAAAACATCCGCCTGTCAAAAAATCATTTTCTGGCCATTATTAAAGCAACCTTTACAACTAAAGCATCGTGTCTGAGTTTTTTTCTTTAATATCTTAAGCCACTCTCATTAAGCCAATCAACGAAACTAATCACAAAATTATTTCGCATAAACATTTGGAGGCCCCGGCGAGATACAGGCTTTAAATATTTTTCCAAAAAGAAAAATTTAAATTCTGTTTAATTTGGTGTGCATTGTGCAATCACATTAAATGGCAGATGAAGAACGTGAAGAGACCAATAAATCCAAAAAGAAGACTGTTCATTTAGAGGAAAAGGAGAAATCTTCGGACAAAATGCTTTCAGTTCTAAAATCTCGACGAACAGTATGTGAGCAACAGATGAAGCGGATAGAAGAGTATCTGGCACGTGTTCGACTGGATCCACTTTCTACATCAGTTGCCGAGATGAACATTCGCGCGGAAGCACTGGACTTGGCATTCCATACGTTTAAAGGTGTCCAAGCAAAAATCGAAGATAAGGATTGCGATGAAATTTCAATGCCCAATAGATCAATCTACGAGGAAATGTATTACCTAGCAGCCTCAGCTTTAAAGGTTCTCATTGCCCAACACGATGTCGAGCAGAATCATTTGAATAAAACCAACACCACGACATCAGAACGGGATGAAAGGTATGATTCAATTAAATTACCAAAAATCGAACTTCAAGAGTTTTCAGGTGATGTTACCACATGGATAAGCTGGTTCGACGAATTTGTTTCCTTGGTTCACAAAAATGAAAACTTAACAAAATTCGCTAAGCTGCTGCATTTGGTTTCCAAGCTCAGCCCCGCCGCTAGAGCCCCTATTGCAGGTCTGAAAATTGTTGCAGAAAATTATGAGGTTATATTAGACAAATTAAAAGAACGTTTTGAAAATAAAAAAATAATTGGTCAAGAACATCTCAAACTAATTTTTCAACACCCTAAAATTCTTAAGGCGAACTCTGACGATTTACGTAACCTGATGGATAAAATGAACAACCACTTAACCGGATTGAAAAACATAAATCGACCTGTCGATGGCTGGGATGACCTCATTGTTCATATCATAACCTCTAAACTTGATCCTGAAACAAGCTTGAAATGGAATAAAGAATCACCAGTGGACAGATTGCCAACTCTAATTGAACTTATGGCGTTTTTGAAAAAGAGGTGTCAAATTATCGAAGGTAATGTAATTTCACATGTACTAACACCTAATTCAATTAAACACGATAGTGGTAGCGCAATTAAGAGTCATAAACCGCCAAAATCATTTTTAACAACCAAAAATTCATGCAATTTCTGTAAAAAACAAGGCCATTTTATCTATCGCTGTATTGCCTTCTTAAATCTGCCTGTTTCGGAGAGGTATCGGAAGGTTACTTCACTCAAACTTTGTCCGAATTGTTTAAAAATAAACAATCACTCACTAGATGATTGTCCATCCAAAACGTATTGTCATACTTGTGGTAACAAGCACCATTCTTTGCTTCACCAGAACCAAGCATTATCATCTTCAGCTCTAGGTAGTACCTCTTTCCCAAACCAGTTTTTTCCAAATAGAAACTCTTCTCAAAATAATGAAACTCCGTCAAATACAGCACCATCAGTTTCCAATCATATCTATTCTCTTCATAACAATTTAGGAGAAGATAACATATTAGGAACAGCTATCGTTTATATCATCGGCAAATCAAATGCACTCATCCCATGCCGTGTCTTACTGGATGGTGGCTCTCAGCTTAATATGATTTCCGAGCGCATCGTTTGTGTGGCTGGAATCAAACGACGACTTGCACCAACGGAATTTATGTGCGTAAACAATAGTGTTGGTAGTTCAAAATATAAATGTTCCATAAAAATAAAGTCGTTGTATACGTCATATTCCACAACACTGGAGACTTTAGTCATGAATCAGATAACGGGCATGCAACCTGATGTTAAGATTAATATAGATGATTGGAACATTCCGACTCACATTCAGCTCTCTGATTCTCTTTTCAATTACCCACAGAGAATTGACATGCTCTTAGGAGTTGATATTTTCTATGATATCTTGGAAGCGGGAAAAATCAGAATGGGTACAAATCTGCCTACGCTCTTTAATACACTTCTGGGTTGGGTTGTAGCTGGAAAATTGCCAACGTCAGGAAACAGTCTCAGTCAATGTAACTTATTACAAATAACAGAACATATGCTAGAAAATAGTCATAGCTTTAGTTTGCAAAATTTAAAATTAATAAGAAATGTAAATAGCAATTATGAATTAGATGCTTTTGAATCATTTTACATATTTAAAAACAAAAATAATCTAATGAATAGTGATGATGGACCAATCAAAGATTCAATATTCAAAAAAATTTTCAATAGATTCAACTCAACTCAATTGTAAATTTGTTTAGAAACATTTTTGTTTTTTGTTAGTTTTTTGACAAATAATTTAATTTAATTTAATTTATAAATCTCACTGACGATGGAAGCATTGCTTCTGAAATGTGCATTTGAGGAAATAAAACAAGTGTTTTTAACTGTTGAAAATTATATTAATCTTTTTATTTAATAGATTAAAAAACACGTGGAATATCTCTACTACAAAACTGATCAATTATGGCTAACGTGCTTCAAGAGATACAAAAATCAAAAAATAGATACATGAAACTGAGGACAAAGATTAAATATTTGCAAGCAGATATATTTTTTCTTAGAAGATGCAAGAAACAGAATGTATTTCCAAATTTTATTCAACTTTGGGGTCCATCAAATTTTGAAAATAAGGGAATTATAGAGAAAGCTATTTGTGCAGGACAGAAAATGTGGCTAAATCTAGAAATAAAATCTAAGTACTCAAAGCTGTCTGCAGTAGAACGTGAAGCATATTCGCTGCATCTATATCTCAGCAATAATTTAAATCATGCAGGAATTAATCAAATACAAATAATGGAACAATCAAGCGATTGGAAAAATTTTATTATATATGTTCAAAATACCGTTGACTGTAAATTTGGTAAGAAAAAACAAATCTTAATTAAAAAATTCAATACTTTAATAGGTAAAGTCAATTATAATGAACAAAAGAAGATTTTTAAGGAAGTAGAACCAGTAGAAGATTTTGTAAAAAATTTTTCAAGTTTGGAATTTACAACAAATGAATTGGAGTTGCTTAATAGAGGATTAAATTTTGCATTGCAACCAACAAAAGAAAAAGCTATCGAAAGTGCTTTGATTAACATTGAAACAGCTCTGAAACATTTCAATGATCCTGATGATAAAGTTAGAGTAAGGTCCGAAACTATAGATAGAATTAATTTTAACGATCTACCGAAGATGACTGCTAAAATGAAAAATTTTAGAGAAGCAGCGAAAAGTTTAAAAGAAAAGAAAACTTCAGTTATCTTCAGTAAAGCTGATAAAAGCAATAATGTTGTAATACTTGACAAACAAGAATATATTGAAATAACTGAGCAATTTATAAGAACTGGACCTTATGAAGAAGTAATTTTTAATCCTTTGCCAGGAATGGTAAGGAGAACTAAAGAAGCTATCAAAAAATCAGCAAAAGTTTTTAATGATCTTACTTTATCAAGGAAATTAAATGTTTCAAATCCAATTTTACCAAGATTATATTCTCAGTTGAAATTACATAAACCAGGAAAACAAATAAGACCAATTACATCAACAACTGGATCGATATTATCAAAACTTGAATGTTGGTTATTAGAAAAACTGAATAATCTCCCAATCAAATTTGAAACAGCAGCTATAAAAAATGGAATTGAATTTGCAGAAAAAGTAAAGAACTTCAAAATAGCTAGCAACGAAATTCAAGTTTCATTCGATGTTGTTTCATTATTTCCAAATGTTCCAATTGATGAAACTTTAGTTTTTCTGAGAAAATGGCTAGAAAGAAATGCACTTAAGCCAGAAGAAATAAATGAATATGTAATACTTACTAAACTGTGCATGGATGAAAATTGGTTCCAGTTTAATGAAAAGTTTTACAGACAAAAATTTGGCTGCAGTATGGGATCACATATGAGCCCATTTTTAGCAAATTTATTTATGTCGCATATAGAAACTGATATGAAAAATCAAGTAAATTTTCCAAGAATTTGGTTAAGGTATGTAGATGATATATGGGCGATAATCAAAAAACATGAACTCCGACAGTTCATTAACAAATTAAATAAAACTAAATACCCATCAATAAAATTTACATATGAAGAAGAAATTGAAGGGAAACTAAATTTTCAGGATTTAAGTATAACTAGGAATGGAGACAATTTCGAATTGGATATATACAGAAAACCAACGAATACTCTGAGATACATTACATCAGACTCGTTCCATTCCTTTGAACATAAGATGTCTGCTTTTCACTCAATGATTTTTAGAGCTCTAAATATTCCAATGACTATAGAAAAAAAAATAAAAGAATTCCAAAAAATTAAAGATATAGCCAAAATTAATGGATATACTGAAGAGTTTATTGAAGATTTAACAATTGCACATAGAAGAAAACAGGAATTGAGAAATTATACAACTTTAGATCTTATAAGAAATGAAAGAAATGAAGAAAAGAAATATTCAAAATTTTATTTCTATCCAGAAATAACATCTAAGATAAAACCAATCTTTAATAAATATAATATCCGTATGAGTGAGTGCAGCGAAATAAAAATAAAAAATCTGATTGGAGGATCTAAAGATAAAATTGAACAGTTTCAAAAATCAGGAATTTATTCTATCGGATGTAATGATTGTGCAAAAGAATATATAGGACAGACAAGAAGACCTATTCTAAAAAGATTTAAAGAACATTTTGCACATCTTAAATATAATGAAAAAGAAAAGTCAAGTGTTGCAGAACATATGCTAGAAAATAGTCATAGCTTTAGTTTGCAAAATTTAAAATTAATAAGAAATGTAAATAGCAATTATGAATTAGATGCTTTTGAATCATTTTACATATTTCAAAACAAAAATAATCTAATGAATAGTGATGATGGACCAATCAAAGATTCAATATTCAAAAAAATTTTCAATAGATTCAACTCAACTCAATTGTAAATTTGTTTAGAAACATTTTTGTTTTTTGTTAGTTTTTTGACAAATAATTTAATTTAATTTAATTTATAAATCTCACTGACGATGGAAGCATTGCTTCTGAAATGTGCATTTGAGGAAATAAAATAAGTGTTTTTAACTGTTGAAAATTATATTAATCTTTTTATTTAAATAACAAATCATAATAATCAGGAAAATTCACTCGATAATGCATTAAAGGCCTTTTGGGAGCTTGAGAAGTATGAGTCACCTGATGCAAAGCTTTCAAACGAAGAAAGAGAATGTGAGGCACATTTCTGTTCAAATTTTGCTCGCTTACAGTGTGGACGATATCAAGTGAAACTACCTTTCAAGAAATCTCCACTCAATTTAGGATGCTCATATGAGATTGCGCTCAAGAGATTTTTGACTCTTGAAAGAAAGTTTCAAAGGAATAGTACGCTTAAAATGCAATACGCTCAATTCATGAATGAATTTATTCAGCTACAGCTATCACACATGGAACGAATAGATCATTTTGATTTTCAACAGCCGCATTATGTAATACCCCATCACTGCGTATTTAAAATGTCAAGTTCTACCACGAAGCTTCGTGTCGTCTTTGACGCTTCATCGAAGACAAGCTCTGATAATTCTCTGAATGAGCTATTGATGGTGGGCCCTGTTGTACAGCCTGACCTTTTTGCTATTGCTTTGCGGTTTAGGTTTTATACTTATGTATTCACATCGGACATAACAAAAATGTATCGTCAAGTGGCATTACATCCAGATGATCGAAAATATCATTGCGTTCTATGGAGATCAAACGATAGTGACCCTATTCAAATGTACCAGCTCACAACTGTAACATACGGCACCGCCCCAGCAGCATTTCTCTCTACACGCGCACTAAAGCAGTTATCCATAGATGAAAGAGTGCATTTTCCACTGGCTTCTGACTCTATTAACTCAGATTTTTATGTCGATGACGTACTATCAGGAGCTAACACACTAGACCAGGCCATTGAGTTACAAAAACAATTATGTGCATGCTTATCCAAAGGTGGATTTAGCCTCAGAAAATGGTGTGCTAACCACACCGACTTATTAAGAGACATACCCATAGAAGATCAAGAAACTCTTTTTAAAATAAGAAGTTCTGATGCAATCAAAGCCTTAAGGATATTATGGAACCCTACATCTGACAAATTTCTGTATGAAGTAAGCGAAAGCATTCACACATTAATTACAAAGAGAATCGTTTTATCAGAGATCGCGCAATTTTTTGATCCGCTTGGACTTATCAATCCAATCATTGTACTAGCAAAAATATTTATGCAGCAGTTATGGCGCTTGAATTTAGAATGGGACGATCCTCTTCCCCAAGAATATCAAACACCGTGGCTTAGGTTTAGAAGTCAATTGAAAGAATTAAACGAGTTGGAAATAGATCGCCTTGCCTTTTCAAAGAATTCTCAATATGAAATACACGCATTCTCCGATAGCTCAGAAAATGCGTATGGTTCATGCATTTATATAAGATCTGCAAACCTCAACAACAACGAAATAAATGTAAATTTACTGTGCGCAAAATCTAGGGTAGCGCCAACAAAAAAATGTTCCCTTCCAAAACTTGAACTTTGTGCAGCAGTCATTATGGCACAGCTTGTGAAGCGCGTTAAAAATATTTTTAATTTCGTGAGTTTCGAGAACATTACGTTGTGGACAGATTCGACAGTTGTTTTAAGCTGGATTAAGGAAGAATCAAGCAATTGGCAGACATTTGTTGCTAATAGAGTAGCAATCATTGAAGACATAGCACCATTCCACCTGTGGCGACACATACCGACAAAATTGAATCCCGCAGATATTCTTTCACGAGGCTCGTATCCATTAGATTTGATCAATTCAAAACTTTGGTTTCATGGACCGCAATTTTTGTCATCTCCTAGAACAAATTGGCCAAAATTCGAATTCAACTTCGAAAAGGATGAAAAGAAACTGGAAAGGAAAAAGAATAAAATTGTTCTTCACAGCTCAGTAGTACCGCATGAACCTGATTTTATAACTTATATTAAATATCACAATGATTATACTTCGTTACTTCATGTAATTGGATACATTTTACGCTTTAGAAACAACTGCAAGCAAGAGAAGGCTCATCGCATGTGTGGACCATTAACAGCTGATGAAATTAAAGAATCTCTGACTACTGCCGTGAAAATAGTTCAAAGGACTTCTTTCAGTGCTGAAATTCAAACTTTAAAAAGGGGTAAGGTACTTCCATCAAATAGCCACATTCAAGCACTTGTACCCTTCATCGACGAAAGAGGCTTATTAAGAGTTGGTGGACGATTAAAATTTTCTGCGTTGGATTACAATAGCAAACATCCTATACTGCTTCCTAAAGGACACGTTTTTACCTACGCTCTTCTTCGATATCTTCATATTACTAACCATCATGTCGGTCCTCAAACTTTATTGAGCATAGCTAGGCAAACATTCTGGCCTCTTCATGGAAAAGTAATTTGTCGATCGATATACCATAAATGCGTCATCTGTTTTCGAGCTAATCCAATCAAACAAGAACTTCTTATGGGTGACCTACCCGAACTTCGTGTTCAACAAGCACGGCCCTTTAGTGTTATTGGCGTTGACTTTTGTGGCCCGTTTCAAATATATTTTAACCGTCGAGGAATCATATCAACAAAAGGATATATAGCAGTTTTTGTCTGTTTTTCATCAAAGGCAATTCACTTAGAGCTTGTGGAGGACCTTTCATCATCAGCGTTTTTGGCAGCACTCAAACGTTTTGTTGGACGCCGTGGCTTATGTTCTATCATATATAGTGACAATGCTACAAATTTTGTTGGCGCTAGGAACGAGTTGAATGCTTTGTATCAATTATTTCAAAATCAAGTCCATATGAACACCATTTTGACAACATGTTCTTCAATGGGAATAACATGGAAAACAATCCCTCCACGCTCTCCACATTATGGTGGCTTGTGGGAAGCCGCCGTCAAGTCAACTAAATTTCATCTCAAAAGAATTTTGCAGGATGCCAAACTGAATTTCTTTGAATTTAACACCATAATTATTCAAATTGAATCTGTTCTTAATTCCAGGCCGATCACATCTGTTCCTGAAAATTCCAGCGATATGCCGGCTCTAACACCTGGGCACTTCATAATAGGCACAGCTCTTAACGCTATCCCTGAGCCAAATATCCAGTTAACAAATGCAAACCGATTACAACGTTACCAAAAGATACAGTGGTATGTACAACAGTTTTGGAGCCGATGGGCAACAGAGTACTTGCAGAGTCTACAACGTCGTTCGAAATGGGCAAAGCATGGTGAATCGCTAAGCATTGGTGACGTTGTGGTTTTGGAGGAAGAAAACTTGCTTCCATTGAAATGGCGACTTGGTCGAGTCGTAAATGTACACCCGGGAAAGGATGGAGTCGTGAGAGCTGTAACACTCAAGACATCAAACGGTGAAACACGGAGAGCAGCAGCTAAAGTAAGACGACTTCCAATTGAACAGACTTCGTCTCCTCAAGGTGGGGAATATGTTACGAAGTAGTTCCAAATTCAAACCACCCTAAAATTCTTTAAGATACACCCTATATTTTTGTACATTCACAATAAATGACTTATGAATTGACACTTGTCATAAAAACATCCGCCTGTCAAAAAATCATTTTCTGGCCATTATTAAAGCAACCTTTACAACTAAAGCATCGTGTCTGAGTTTTTTTCTTTAATATCTTAAGCCACTCTCATCAAGCCAATCAACGAAACTAATCACAAAATTATTTCGCATAAACACTAGCTATTCAGCAAAAATCTCTTCTTTTCGTACGAAGTTCTGGATGGTTTGACTAACTGGTGATCAACTCGTTAGTCTAGGCTTTAGAGGATTTTCAACTCTTTAATCTTATAGATTGGAACCAGAAGGTGTTCAACCTTCTGGTCTCAGTGGTATAACAATGGACCCTCTGTCCTTTGTGGTCTAAGTTTGTCGGTGTCCGTATACCGGCAGCCACATCTAACCTTACCTAACCATACCAACCTACTAAAATATGGCGAACTGGATCGAAGGTTCCCGATATTATTTAGCTTGTAGACAAAATGGCACTTCCAGCCGCAGTTGACTCGGTGACTCTACTATGGGTCCTTATATAGGTTTCTTGTAACATCATTACCAGAGTGCATTTGATTCTCTAAAATTCTCACAAAATCTTTTTTTTTACAAACGAACTAAAATTACTTGTCAAAAATAGAAACTAAATTAATCTATGTAGGTACATCTGTCAATCATAAGAGAATCCAAATAAATCAGTTCTCGATGCATAAGAACATCACTTGAACAATTTTAAATAAAAGTATATAAGAACCTTACGTTCAGCAACAAATATCATAGCCTGAAGTAAAGAGCGTTTTATAAGACGTGGTTTTCAACCAGGCAATACTTTGTTCGTATAGTTGGTCTTTTTAACAGCTGTCAGTTGATCTATGCTTAGTTAAGTTTGAAATTTTATATCGAAAGAATTGAGGCCGCACACCACGTTCTGCTGACGCCGATATTGTTCATAATTTCAAGTTTTAAACCTGTGAGCTAATAGGTCGATTTAACACCGCTGGACTATTGTTTGTAGTAGTGTTATGTGACGTCGTCGTCGCGTCTACGCAGATAAACCCGAGCCGATTGACGCCTTGGAAGAGAGTTTTCTGCTATTTCCGACATATGGCCCTAAAAGCTGCAAAAAGTGTTCGAATATTGGGTTTCTTGGTTGGAGTTTCTATTTATTATTTCTTCTTGAAAATCACACCAGGGAGCTGCAGCGAATGTCTCGTTTTATGAATGCATTCACTTATTCATCGCCTTACACACTGTTAAGTCACCATTCATCTTAATCCAAAGCAATACACACACTACACTCTCTTTTAGTCAACAAGACAGGTTCTCACTCTCACTCACTTAACTGAAACATGTAACGAAGTTACAAATACACACCCTACCGCCAGCCAATATGCATACCATGGTTTTTATATGATATTTTTCATTCACGCCATAGAGCTCACACTCACTGATTTCAGAAAACTTTATAGGGCACCCTGGAAAAATACGAGAAAACAGAAACCAGCCCGTGTTGAAAAGTACCAATCTCGTGTACAGGCTACTTCCACTAGAGGAAAACCAGGGGTACGTAGAACGTAGTGTATCCAGAGATTCCCAATTTTACGCAAGGTCTCCTTGGAGTTCCTAGCATAAATCCCCCACTAGCCTCTTAAGGACTTTTGGGTTTTATTTTGCCGGCTATTAAGCCGTTGATGCCAGTGTTTGACTGTTGATGCCAGGATCTGCCTGTTGATGCCAGTGTTTGACTGTTGATGCCAGTATCTTTACTGTTGATGCCAGGATCTGCCTGTTGATGCCAGTGTTTGACTGTTGATGCCAGTATCTTTACTGTTGATGCCAGGATCTGCCTGTTGATGCCAGTGTTTGACTGTTGATGCCAGTATCTTTACTGTTGATGCCAGGATCTGCCTGTTGATGCCAGTGTTTGACTGTTGATGCCAGTATCTTTACTGTTGATGCCAGGATCTGCCTGTTGATGCCAGTGTTTGACTGTTGATGCCAGTATCTTTACTGTTGATGCCAGTGTTTGACTGTTGATGCCAGTATCTTTACTGTTGATGCCAGGATCTGCCTGTTGATGCCAGTGTTTGACTGTTGATGCCAGTATCTTTACTGTTGATGCCAGGATCTGCCTGTTGATGCCAGTGTTTGACTGTTGATGCCAGTATTTTTACTGTTGATGCCAGGATCTGCCTGTTGATGCCAGTGATTGACTGTTGATGCCAGTATTTGACTGTTGATGCCAGTATTTGACTGTTGATGCCAGTATTTGTACTGTTGATGCCAGGATCTGCCTGTTGATGCCAGGATCTGCCTGTTGATGCCAGTGTTTGACTGTCGATGCCAGTATTTTTACTGTTGATGCCAGGATCTGCCTGTTGATGCCAGTGTTTGACTGTTGATGCCAGTATTTCTACTGTTGATGCCAGGATCTGCCTGTTGATGCCAGTATTTGACTGTTGATTTACCAGCGATTAAGAACCCGTACTCGATGACCACTTTACCAGCATAGGAGTAAGGATCTACCAGCATTGGAACCATCGATCACCAGAATTAGCGATAAGAATTAAGAATAAATAAACATTATATTAGCTTTAAGACAAATAAAAGGATTGGACCTTCTTTATAACCGAAGTTTTACGTGTTTTCTTTGGTCAACCCTGGACCCGACGAGCATACCCCAGCTCTAAAGAAAAAAGCGCATCACAAACACTGGCAGGCAATGACAATATCTGAATGCTTATGAACTTGTGCAAATAGTGTCTAAGGCAACGAATCATCTAGATACTGTGCAACGAATTTTTCATAAGGCAATGAATACTTCACAGTGCAATACTGTGATAGAGAACACATCTGTCAGGTCAGAAAATGTGTATTCAATCATGAAAAAAATATTCGTTGTCATCCCTCATCATTCGTGAACATTCGCTTTTCTTCGAATGCAAGCGAATGGTGCACCTATTTGGTTTGAATGGTCCATTCATTAATCATTCATGGGCGAAGTCTCGTATTCACGAGTGTTGTGCACTTTTTCTACAACCATCACACTTGTTTCATCATTGTGAGCGTGAGACTGTGTACGGCTTGTTTTTCGGGGGATGATTGCACTCATGCAGTTCTCTGAACCACACGTCTAAAAACACCCTATAGTAACACGCTCATTCTATCAACGATGTCACCTACTCACTCGCTCACGTCAGCATCGGTACCGGACAAAAAAACTTTTTGCTTTTGCTTAAATTATTATTTAACTAATTACCTACCCATTGAAAAAGTGATTTGAAATACTGCCGTTCGAGAACAAATGTTCTGCTCATTAATTTCAGGAAATGCTCTTTAATCGTAATCAAATGTAACAAAATAAAATCGTAAAGTGTCGAGTACTTGGTATCTTGCTGCATAAGTTACAAACAACACCCCACCCCAACTGCCTCCAGTGATGAGTTTACCAAAAGCATTTGCTATCTATAAACCAAAAATTCATTTACAACCCCCGCCTCTGCTCGATCCCAAAGCACCTTCGATGAAACTTCCTCTCGTATTTTATTTCAACGATTTACATTGACGCTACCAAGGATAATAAACCAAGACAAGGAATTTTTACTTTTCTCTCCACCCTCTCTTCCTGTTGGCAGATAACAAAACAACATTTTCTTGTAAATTCATCCTCTAATATACAAAATTTTATCAAAAGAACGGGAATTTAGAATGAAATCATTCATGACATCGTCCCCTCCCACCCTCACAATAGAAGAAGAAGAAAAAAAAACGTATTCGCATTCTTCATCAAGTTCATTTTCTTATCAATTTTCTATATTTTTTTACATTTTTTGTTTCCTCTCCCACTATTCTCCCACCGCAAAATCAATCCCAAGGAATCAATTGGACTTTGAATACACTTAAGGGAAAAATCAAGAGAAAAATAAATACGGTATCCTTTGGTGGAAGGGGTCGACTCGGGTCTGGGGTGTCGGGTCGGCAGCTGGTTGGGCTTAGGTGGGTGGAAAAAAGAGTCTAAATTATGACATTGTTTTCGTTGCTTATTGGTTCTTTGGTTAGAATGTCACAGTCACAGGAGTTCCTCTCTTTATGTCGTCTGATAAAGAAAGAAAAGTGAAAATGTCCTTCGACGCACACTTTATTGTATACAATGAGAGACGATACAGCACTGGAATAAAGAAATAGAAATGCGATAGATAAGGAGCCAAAGGTCCTTAAAATGAACGCAATTTGTGATGGCCAGCATCAGTGTATACGAAACTTCTTCATCGTCTTGTCTGCTTTATGAGTTTTGCTTTCTTTACTTAAGTCCTTTTATTTGAAGCAATGGACAAGGACATTCATTTCGCCGGCAGGACCTCTTTATTTTTCTTATATTTTTTTTCTTCCTTTTTTTCATTTGGTTAGTATTTCTTTTTTTATCTCCGGATGCGAAGCGATATGACTTCGTACTATTTGCAGAGCGTATACCACCTCTGCAACTACGGGTGAGACGTGGGGTGGGTTGGGTTTGACTTGAGTTCTGTACCTGTTAGTATGTATAGATGTGTGTGTGTCTTAAAGCAACTATGAGAAAAATGATTTTTAATGGGGTGGAAAATTGAATGGGAGCGATGATGAGCAAATAAAGGAGCTCATTGTTACATACTTTTATCAAGATTCAGTTTTTCCTATGAACACTTTTTTCTTGTTGTTGTTGTTGTTGGCTCATTTTCTTTTCCTCCCCCTTCATACTTCGTTTGGTTGTAGTGTTAATGTTTGTGGTACTTGAATGAATGCCAATAATCGGAAAGGCGGGTTACTTGTGTCAGGGGTGGGTGGACGTTGGACCGATGGTGATGTTGACCTTGGTGATATAAAAACAGAGAGTTCACTATACAAGGGGTTGTTTGAAGTCGTTGGTGTGAAATTGAAAGTACGAGCGAGGGTTCGTGGACTGTTATCGCGATATGTTATTTGACAGTCGCATACACTTTTGACTGAAGTTGGTAAATAAGATTCTATTGTTTTGGTTTATTGTTTTGAGCTGACGACTGGGGTCGACTTGTCAGTTATTGGCGTGAAACAAAGGGGCGGTTTTGCTCTGTCAATAGATCAAGCAAAACTAATTGAATTATTTTACGCTTTGTCGGTTATTTACGGGGACTTACTGGTATTGCAAATTGGTGTGAGGGTCAGATTTGAGGATAATGTAATCATTGCAGAGCATAAGCGATGAAATATTACGATAAGTCTGCTTTGTTTGTTTCATCAGCTGAAAAAAACTAATACGAGATATTCAAAGAAAGCAGTTAAAAGTGTTCCACGGCTGTCAGCTCTTTAATCCTTGAGAAGGATTGCAAGTATGTATTTAGTGTTGGGATAATTGGGTGAGTATGGTGTAGTTTAATTTGGTTCAGCATCTTGGTAGGAAGGTCCACCTAAAAATAGGAATAAAACATGCAAAAAGGTCAGCACAAATTTGGTTTATCTTTTCAAGTCCTGCTTCTTCATTCAACTTCTTAGTTCAAATGAGATGCTTGTAAGAGTCCCATGATTGGCACCCAACTCATACTCGAATAAAATGGCGTCACCGCTGCTTTTCAAAATGGTTTATTAGCAGTAGTCTAAGGCCACGGCCACATACTGAGTGGCAAAGCTGATCTCTAACATTTGTTGCTGGTTTAATAAGCTTTCGTTTAGCTACGCCGAATCATCTGTCGCCAAACTTCTAAGCTATGTTGAGGACTTCTCTGGCCCACCGGATACCGCTCTTTACGCGCTGCTGTATCTGTCTCCTCTTAATACTTTCATAATGGGATCTTCACTCAAATTGGGGGCAGGAAGAGATGTCTGATCCGGCTACTGACGCAAAACAAGTTATACAACAAATAGGTACTGCAAAGCAACTTATTAAAGGTAGCAAAAATCTTCGGAATAGCCTCACAAAGTAGTACTCAGGAGATTCATTCGCCGAAGTTCATTAACGATTTTTAAGGACAGCTTATTGTGGATGACTATAAAACTCTTTACAGATGCACCTCTTTTCAACAAACAGTTTCCTCTACAACACTTTCCTGAAGCTGAGTTCACAGTCAAAGAATTTAGCGAAGCAGTCAAGAACACCAAAAAAGACAAAGGTGCTTTGCCAGACGAGTTACGAGTTAGATGTCCCACGATTGTCTTCATATAGTCTGTTTAAGCAATTGAGGAAAAGTAACCTTCTACTTGGAAAATGGTAAATAAACAATGTGGGTTTTTTGCGGGCAAGTAGGGTGAACCACCCAATCATTGGCACCTTAAGCGAAATCCTAACTTTTTTGGGCCATAATAATTCCGAATACCTACCTAACAGAAAATAGACCACATTTTTTTTGATTTTTAATTTTTTGATATATTTTTTCTTTATTAAAGTAAACGGAAGCTTAATTCATACAGTAAAAGATTAATTAATGAATAAAAAGTTCATCAATGTCTGCATACCCAATGATTGGCACAATCATTAGCACTAGGCAATCAAATGATTGGCACATTGGATTTGTAAGGAAAATTGGTAAGAGCTACCAAATTTGCAATTTATTACGTGTCCAATGATTGGCATAGTGCCAATCAACCCAATGATTGGCACATTAGGCCTGAAATTTCAATCCGATAGTTAGCACCCCTGATAAATTTTATATTTTACTTGAAATATTTAAAAAAAACTAACTTACCTTTTCTTTGCAGTTTAAATATTTAAAAAAAAACAAAACTTCACAACGGTATTGACCTTTTTTCTACTATTTTCCTTCGCAATAAGAGTTCCACTTTGCTTGTGCATATCACAAGGTTTAACTTAAATTTGGCGCGAAATTAAGGCAACATTTTTGACTGCTGTATTTCCCCGGCTATCAACCTTAAGGGGAAAAACAATGATGCCAAACTATGCAGAAATAAGTAAGGATAGTATTAAAAAAGAAAATTTAAAAAAAAATTTAAGATCCAATATATTTAAGTCTTTTATGAGGTATGTGCCAATAATTGGGGGGGTGCCAACAATAGTACGGCTTACCCTATAACGATCCCAATGAAAAAACATCGTGGCTCGTGAGTTGATTTGAAAATGGACTGAATTATTGACGATATATGTATGTGCATATCTGAGCGACGACGAAGGTTAGATGTTCGGCTGGAGTCTCCAAAGCATTCAAATTCCCAGTAGGAACAAGGAAGCTTCTTGAGCCTCTGCTCTTTATTACAGTCCTTGACTATCTGCTACAGAAGTACAGAACACCAAAGTACACCAACTACTTTTTGCTGACGATGCACCAATCAACCCTACAAAAAGTATTTAATGTATGGGTTAATGTAGGTAGGTAAGGTACCGTATAAGTTCAAAAAAGTCTGAGTATGTGCTTCAAAGGTGTGAAAAGCTTAAATTTCTGGGATCAGTGAGCTTGTGACTACGAAATCATCCGATCAAATAAGCGTAGGTTGAATGAAATAGCGAGAAAGCTCCGCTGTCTTCTGTGATAGAAAAATGCCCACACTTACTTACCGCGGTTGTGCGTCCGGCGCTCACAAACGGTTCACAATGTTGCAAAATCTACAAAAAATATGTGAGTTGACGACATCCAGTAGGAGACAGTGCGCAATGTACGGCGGATACCGGTTGTACTGTATAGGTACACATCCATTTTAACTGAGGAGGTGCTGGACCACAAACTGTTCGAAACATTCCAACTTTCCTGAAGCTTCTCGTCTCATCTAGAAAGTTCGGTAATGTGGTATGCTTCTTTATATAAAGTGGCCGCTGTCGCAAGCAAAGTCATTTTTTATTGTGCGTTAATGATGACGTAAAGATTGAATAAGACAAAATGTATTGATAAGTTGAATTGTATAGCATAGCGAATAGAAAAGTGATGTTATTAAAGTAGATACAACAAGTTGAAAGCAACGTTTTATATTTGGAATTAAGTGAACAATACAATATATTAAGTGTGTTTTTGTCGCCACTGAGCAGTCCTATAATCAGCCACAAAAACACACCTTTAGTAGCTTATCCGATCTACTGTTTAACTCTCTAGTTTAACTTGATATAAACTTCAACTTATGCAACACTTTTATCGCGGTTAAAATAAAACTGGCAAACAACTACTGGCAAGGCGTAAGGCAAAAACGCCGCTGTATAGCAATATGAAAAGCTCATGGAAAAATATAGGTTTAACTTTTGAGATCGGTATTATCGTTAAGGTGGAAAAAGCTTTTCTAGTCTATTTTTGGGCGCCGATTTTATTTTGAATTTGATTAGCTTTTACTTCGAAGTTCAATGTGAAGAACGTTCGCCTTTCTCGAGGGATTGATAAATCCTCTAGTAATAAATTAATTACAAGGAAAATCGATTGCTCGATTAGCCTTTTGGGATTGGCACTCTCGCTCTCTTACTTAACTTTAACTGTACCTATTTTATTTATACATTAGTCTTAATTATATGACATGTACTTGTGTATAGAAATGAATAAAACAGTATTAAGCTGAATCTCGACTCATACATTTCATTAAGTACCTCAAGTATTATGTGGTTCATTTTTTGTAGGAAAAGTATGAAATGGATTTAAACGACGTCTTGTGCACATATTAATACATGTTTGAAAAAAATTTTGTAGCTTATCCCACATCAAAATGTTCATTACAACTGATTTAACATGTAAAAAATTTTTTTTTGCGGTGACCGCGGTTTTACTTTCAAAAATTATCTGAAACAAAAAATTTAAAAATATATCGTTAGATAACATCTTTTTCTACTACTTGATTGCTGGGTTTTCAAAAATTTCGATTTTGGAATTTTTGGTGACCCTAAGAAAAAAAGTTCGATTTTCACCCCAAAATCCGACTTTTAATTTTTTGGCATTCCAGGTGCGACAGTGCCCTTAAAAAAATTTTTACAAAAGTTTGCCTTACTAAAGAAAAAATCTTTCCTAGTTTTGAGAAATTACAAAAAAAAAAAAAGGAAAGGTCATTGTCTGGTAACAAAACAAGTCAAATTTTTATCCGCCTGGCCTGAATGGATAGATCCCCCTCCACTTCCAAACGATTTTTTATTGTCTTGACCCAACGTATCAGTCCTGAGTTTTTGATGCAGCGTATGTAAGACAGCCTGAAGTGTTGAAGGAATGCTGTTATTTCTTAGAGGAAGTTAATAAAAAAAGACTATGTTTTCATATTTCGGTTTTAATAGAAAAATTAAGTGCTTTTATTTACATTACAATTCATTAAAATTAAGATACAAAACAAATTTAAAAACTATCGTGTTTAAAATAAAAATTTTTTACTGGGCGACTTTGTACTAAAAACTAAACAAATTTTATCATTATTTTGAAGTTTGGATACTGCAAAAAATTTAATACTAATACCAAATCAAAACGAAAGTTTTTTATTTATCACATTTACAATTAAGTTTTGTTTATGATTTATTTTTTTTCTTAGCTTATATTCAATTTTAGTTTATAAATATTTACATCAATATACTTTAAGTACTTGGTATTTCAATTTAAATTCTGATTTTGTGTTATTTGCACAATTCCTCATGTGGTTAGAATGTTTATCGGTAGTTCAGATTTGAATTACTTTGGAACTCTGTGTAACCACCGCCTCCTTGTTTCGGACTTTAACCCTATTCGTATTCCTTTGCTTTTACTAATTTATTTAACATTATATCCTATTTCTAATAGTTTTGGTATGAAACTACAACAACTTAGAAGCTATGTGTATGTATAGAGGATAAAACGACAATTCTGTTTCTTTGGATTGGCAGGGATGGCATTTAAACGGCATGTTCCGCGGCACCATACCGCAATGGAGTTGGTCATATGATATTTGGAGGAGGTTGTGCTGGAAGCGGGAGTGTCGGAGATGTGTTCGCTGACTTTATGCATCCGTAGGAAGATATTCCTGTGCCCGTGCTACTGGGTGGCGATGGAGGTGTTTCGGGGCTTATTAGTGGAGTACAGCCGAAATAACGCCACGGATGGTATAAGCTGCCGGCGTACATTGCCTGAAGGCGAGCTTGTAAGTCGAGTGCTATTGTCGGATCGAGAGGGTAGTGAGGAGCCAGTTGGAAGTTCGGTACTCGCTGTGGCATACTAAGAGTTAGTTCCAAGGGATTGCCGAAATTATATTTCTGCTGTAACTGGGCGACCGTATCCTTTGCTGATTGATGACTTTGCTGAGGAACGGGGGACTTCGTTAGTGTTTTTGGCTTCCGCCGTGGACGATATTTGTAGTCTGGGTGCTCTTTCATGTGAAGGGCTCTGAAAGAAAAAGAAAGTGTGAATTTAATAAATTGCAGCGTAGATTATTTTCCAAGTTATATCTTTAAAGAATAGAATATTCTTGGCAATTCATAAAAAGGATGATTTCAATGTGCTTCTATGAAAGCTTTGCAGAAGTTAATCTAAATCATACGACATCAGGATAAGTAATAAAAACTGATTTGAAGTGTTGTTTAATGATTTAAGTAGAATAATCAATATTTAATGACTGCTTCATATTATATTTTCCAGGGTACTGATATCTTCAATCAGCAGCTCCTTATAAGTTGGTTGTTGGATTAAAAAATTTTCCAAATAAATTTGAGCTGTTTTTGTAAAGACCAAAGTTTTACTTTTTTTGGAGCAATTCTGAACGAAAACATTTTACCAAGAAGTGATATTCCACAACACACTTCAAGAACGCGACAAAAAAAAAAGTGATGAAATTAATTCTGAATTTCATAATTACTGGACCGATCTCAAAAAGTCTTTTACTTTTAGAATGCTACATCTTCTTAATCTTAACACAGTATAAAACAAAGTCACTTTCTCTGTCCCTATGTCCCTATGTATGTCCTTATGTTTGCTTAGATTAAAACCACGCAACGGATCTTAATGCGGTTTTTTTTTTAATGAATAGAGTGATTCAAGAGGAAGGTTTGTATGTATAAAACATGCATATTATAGTAGAGAACAGCCGAGAAATGTAAAGATTTGTAATGTGATGTAACAAACATATTTTTCTGCGCTTACTTTGCTAAGCCTTACGAGGTAGATCAAATCTATGTACTACGGAATTGTATATCTTCAAAAGATGAATTGAAAAGTCCGCGACAGCATATGTTTTTCTCCTAAGGATAACCCACAGTAACCATTTTTATCTTTTACAAAAAAAAAAATATGGGTCATGAAACAAGCTATTTTTAACGATACAGTATCATTCCTTATCCAATTAAATGCATAAGAAACGTTGCGCATTTCATGTATAGATCAAAATTGCACTTAACAGCATGTGATTTAAATGGATACTTTCGAAGACATTACAGATTTAAAAATTGCGGGACGTAGCGTTTGCGGCGGTACCAGCCGGCCGGGGTGGCGGGAGCGAGCTTGTAAATAGCGCGTCGGAGGCCGCGGTTCTCCCTATAGCACTTTGAATTTAGCAGCGATCATATTTTTACTCAAAATTTAACGCGTGCAGGCTACGGACAGTAATGAATAGATCAAAACTACTGGATTGATCTTAATCATTTTTTCAGTGAGGCTATATATTTTAAACCCGTGCAAAGGCATAGCGGGCTGCTGTCTTTTATATACAACGTTCACAGTTTTTCTGTAGTGTATTTAGTATCAGTATGGTACCCGTGCGAAGCCGGGGTGGGTCGCTAGTTTTTTTTTATAAATCTTCTCCTTAGAGTTCACACTGTACAATTAGTTGGACAGATTTTGGTTTGAACGACCAATGTGTAATGTGAACCCTCAGACGATCGCTTGTCCAACTTGTTGGATGGTTTTCAAATATTTTTAAAAACTTTGAAGTTGGACGGAGCGGAGGAATACACGACATAAAGTTGGACGTAAAAGTCAGACAGCTAAGTTTTTTAGCGTTAGGCAAAAGATTTTTCTTTTGATCCAAGCTTTCCCCCAATATTGACGAAAATACAGTCGATTAACGAAAAAAGGAAAAATGAATTTTATTTTTGCCCTTTTCACATTATACACTATCGAAAATCTTCTGTAGAAAACAAAACTCCCTGTCCGCTCACTGGGCGACCGTAGTTCTGGGGATATCAGAAATCAGCATTCAAAATTCGATGTCTCAAAGGGAAATTGTCGTATTAGGGTCTCGCAAAAAGCAAAGAGAAACTGTATAAGCAAGCTATGCGTCCTATAAATTAGTCAAGTTCAAAAATTTGCTTAGTTGTTTATTCAAGGATTGCTTTTCTGTCAAAAGGTTAAGTATTAGAGATGTGATGTCTGATTGGAAAGCAGATTATCCTTACAACCGAATACTAGGCGTCAAAATAAAAGATGTTTACAATAAGCAAGGGAAGGTTCACAATGAAGGTTCACAATGATCTATTTTGGGTTTAGGTTAGGTTAGGTTAGGTTAGGTGGAAGTGGCTATCAGCCAATGAGTAATACCTACGTACATTGCCTGCCTGACACACTTAGACCGCAAACGTCCATTGTGATACCACAGAGATCAGCAAGTTAATCTACTAATCTCAAAAGCCCGATGTAAGATTAACGAGTTAATCACCCATTAATTTTTCATTTCGGTACTAGCCAGTTAATCACCTGCCAGTTGAACCACGCGGAACTTTTAATGTATCTTGAAAGACTTTTAGGGTCTATGTAAGCTAAGTCGCTAGTATCGTCGAAGAAGAATTCAATTCAATTCAAGTAGTGAAGGGCATGAGCAAAGAAGGTGTTAAACGGTATCTTCCTTTTCTTCGTCCATGCAGCTTCTGCAGAAATCATTGGAAATCACACCAAATCTTTTGGCGTGTCTTCCTATTCGACAGTGTCCCGTAAGAACACCTATGGTAGAACCTAGATACAAGCGGTTCAAGGTTAACAAACTCTTTGAGCGTTTTGAGTCTTCACACGGCCGAACTTTTTTGGTTACAAGGCAGATGTTACTCATAGTCCATCCAGTGTTTGTTATCCTCGAAGCGTCTTGTCTAAGTAAGAGATTACATGCAGCGATAGGTATACCCATATAGTTCCATTCTGAGCGTAGGGAAGTGGTCGTGCCCTTTTTGGCTAGTTCGTCCGCCATACAGTTGCCTGGTATGTCCCAGTGTCCCGGCACCAATGAAAGCTGAATGTTGAACTGATTTGACATCTCCCTCAGAGTCATTTCACAATTTTGGACCGTGATAAATTTTGTAGAGACAGAGGCAAGAGATTAAAGGGCAGGTTGGCTGTCCGAGAAGATTCGAATATCCGTGGAGGATATGACGTTTTCTTAGAGCCAAGACAGCACCTCCTTAATCGCCAGAACTTTCGCTTCGAACAAACTACAATGATCGGGTAGGCGGAAGAAAAGACTAATATTCAGTTTTTCAGAGTATATTCCCATTCCTACACTTTCACTGGTTTTTGAACCATCGGTGTAGAAGTGTATTGCTTCATTTTCGAAGAGAGTGCCATTTTCCCAAGCTTCTCTTGAAGGTATGGTTACTTGGAACTTATTATCAAACACCAACTTGGGGGTGGTGTAGTCGGATCGATTCGGTAGGAATCTAAAGTTATGTAGAATGGTAGTGTGGCCGATTTGATTATTGGTTCACTGTGATATAGCTCTGAGTCGAGTAGCTGAGCTAGCTGCGACTTGTTTGCTGAAGATATCTAGGGGTGTGAGACCCAGTAGTACATTGAGGGCGTCCGATGGGGTTGTCCTCATAGTGTGCCACTAATACACAGACTAGACATATATGTGCTAAGAATCCATTTCAAATTTGTTTTTCTTTCCTTCGCCCAAGTCCCAGGATTTGGTAATAGTGTAGCTATGTATCAATAAAAGAATTCATAAAATTAGATGATAGCTCCAGGAGCAAATTGTTTGCAACAAACATTTATCAACAATTATCATACCTGCAATCAAAAAAATAATTTTTCATCTTTATAACGTTTGTAAAGATTAGAGAATGGGTTATGTGTTAAGGCACAGGGTAGGGTGTTATTAACTGCACCTTTATTACACCGTTTGTGTTTTATAAAAAAAACAAACCGATACAGAAGTTGCTTTAGAGTGCCCACTCAGCTTATTGAAGAACACGCGGTAAGATTTTTTGAACTAGAGGTTTCGGCTCCAAAGGTATCAAGAGCCAAACATAAAGCTGATCTAATCAATGACTAACCCAGAAAAAAGAGAGATTCTCGGTATAACTATATTTACAACGCGAACAATAAAATACTTTGCCGACTCATAAAACTTAAAATAGTTCAATTATTCATAAACTTCGAATGTCAAATCAAAAACTAGCCTCAAAATACCATCGAATTGTTATAATCAATTGAATAGCTCTCTTATCCTCCATTTGATATTGAACAACATAAAAACATAAAAACACTATGCAAACATATGAAATACAAGAAAAGAAGAAAACTGATAAGCACTCCTTTTTCAATGGTAAAAGGCCAAAACAAATTTAAAAAAAATCTTTTAATCGAACCAACCGCAATATAAGAATGACCGTCTTTGTGTGCCCAAAAGTAAATAAAAGAAACCTTTTTATTATTACAATTCGATTTTTTGATTATTATTTCGATTTTTTTTTTTTTTTTTTGTTGATTGAGTCGTTGTGTGCCTTTTTTATGTTTTAAACAAACACAACATTCATCAATAAGTCCTCTGAAAGGAATATCTATAAGAACAACACCCAGCCAAAGATAACAGATATTGTGAATGTGAAGAAAAAAAGGAAACAATTCACACACAAGCTGTTGTGGTGCTCAAGAGTCGTACCACTCACAATGCTTAGTAGATAAGAGGAACGTTTAACTTTTTTTTTTTTTTTGTCAAGAGAGCTCTTAAATCGGGCAAATATTTACAATTGGCCTAGGTGAGGGAATTATGTACCTGGAGCTCGTACGATCATCGCGTATAGTATATGAAAATTCTAAAAAGGAAGTGCTGCCCGAATATCTACAAATGCTTTATTACGGAGGTGTCATTTTATCAAACCTTATGTATAAAGACATAATCCGTATAAGATTCCTTAAAAGATAAACTATACAAAAAGACTCTGATAGTGTTTTAGAATTCATGGGAACTTTTCAGCTTTAATTGAAGTGTGCGAATCAAATCAAATTGAACGCGTGGTCTTAGGACTGATATTTGCTAAGATTTTTTACTGAGGAAAGATAAGATCCGATAGCTAAGGGATGACTAATGTTTTGCTGTTTATGATTCTTGATTTCAAGTTGGATAATTTTAAGTTTAACAGAGGCAATCTTTTGTTCAAAAAAAAAAACTCCATACGCTAATAAAAAAGTATAAGTAGGTACATATAACTAGTGACGACTGACGATATCGCTCAGAGTCTCATATCATTTATGCTTGCAATGAATTTTTGTATTTTTACTAGTCGAATTCCTGAAACTCTGAAAATATGAACTCCTAAACCACAATGGACAAGCGTTAGCCAAGAGAGGGAATTGAATTCCAGGTCGCAAATGACCCGGAGGTCTCGAATGGCCTCTAACTGGAGAAATGGTTTGGATTGAAAAAACGTAGCGACTGGGAGGAAATTGAATGCGCTAACTAGAAAAGGTAATGGATTGACACTAGAAAATGTCAAATTACAAGCAATTTTTACAGTATCAAATATAAAAGTTGTGGAGATCCTGTTGAAAACAAGAAGAGTCAGTAGCTGAAGAAATGATTTTGTAAGACTTTGTATCATCTTCGTAGGTAAAATTAGGGAATAGTGAATGACCGATGATTAGTCATTAAAAGTGAAAAAGAAAAGAAGAGAGCCTAAATGACAACCCTGTGGTACTCCAGAGGAAGCTAAAAATAAGGCCAATACGATGTCAGTAATGGTATGATTTGAGAGAACAGAACTTAAATGATTACCCTAGGGTAAAATCCGGGAAAAAGCTAAATAAAATGACTTCAACAAACACTATAATGTAGGTTTTCAAAATAAGAAGAAGGTAAAATTGGTTAAGTATACCTATTTATTTTTATCAGTTGTTTAGTATCATCGATTTTTTTTTTACTTTTTGTGAGGCAGATAGGGTAAATGAAACAAATTCATTGAAATTAATAATTGTAGACCAGGCTTAGAAATAGCGATGTTGTCGAGAAGAAATGAAAGAATAGATTTAGAAAAATAAGAACTCAAAATTTCACTCAAAACTTTTTCGAAGATTTTGGGAAGAGGTATATGAAAGTTTGGAATGTGATTTTCATCATACCATCAAACAAATTTTTGGGGTTTTATAAACAGGGGTAGAGAATGAAATGTTCAACGAAGGCCAATCCTTTCACTTTATGATTCGATTATTGCAACTTCGAACGTTAACACAAAATTTCTCAGATTGCTCTTTTTTGTGGGTTACTTGGAAATATATTTCCCGATTTAACATGGTATGGCTTAATGAGTAGATTTTATGGATTGCGATAAGTGTTTTCTGTATTATAGAAATATTCATTTGTTTATTTGTGTTGAGAATGAGTCAAAAGTTACTTAACTAACTATTAAATCAATTGATGAAACATTAATTAACATAAATTTTGCAGTGACCCCTAGCGTCACGTCCAATTTTATGAAATTTGTAAAAAGCTAGCTCATGCTTTCTCTTTGAACAATTTTTTGAAAACAAAGACAATCAAAAAATATTGTATTTATTTTTCCTGAAAAGTAGCGTTTTCATCATTAAAATCCTGTAGTTTTCATAACCATAACCAACTCCCGAAAATAGAAATTTGGGTTTATTTTGAGAGCTTTTATTTTATCTATTTATTTTACTTTTGTGATGTGCTTTTTTCTCTAGAGCTGGGGTATGCTCGTCGGGTCCAGGGTCGACCAAAAAAAACACGTAAAACTTCGGTTACGAAGAATTTCCAATCCTTCTATTTGTCTTTAAGCTAGTCTTATATAATATTTCTAATTCTGGCGATCAGTGGTTCCAAGTTCCAACGCTGGTAGATCCTTAGGCCTATGCTGGCAAAACGGTCATCAAGTACGGGTTCTTAATCGGCAAATCAAAAGTCATTTACTGGCATCAACAGTCAAATACTGGCATCAACATGCAAATCCGGCAAGAGAAAACCCAAAAGTCCTTAAGAGGCGAGTTGGGAATTTGGGCTTGGTACTCCAAGGAAACCTTGCTTTAAAATTGGGAATCTCTGGGCACACTGGCCTGTACTCTAGATTGGTACTTTCCCAACACGGGCTGACTTCCGTCTTCTCGTATTTTTTCAGGGTGCCTTATAAAGTTATCTACACCTAGTGCGTGTGAGTTCTATGGCGTGAAAAATATCAAGTGATAACATTGGTATGTGTATTGGCTGGCGGTAGGGAGTACATTTGTAGCCTCGTTACACTTTTTTCACTTTGTGTTTCGATGTAGTTCATAAGGCTTTCATCAAATCAAAGTTGCTTTTGTAAATCTTCTTAAAAAGCTAGTACATAGTTCTTTGAACCTGCTTTTGGAGGTATGGCAAGTTGAAAGTGGCAAAAAGACAAAAAGAAACATTCGAGACTTTTGCTTATTACAAGTACACTCATAATAACAATAGGCAATTTCTGAATTTCAAAAAGACGTTTTTTGTCTACTCTTCATCGATATACAGCAGCTCATTAAACTTAATTAAAAAGCGCCAAAGACGGCGAGAGAATATTGGTTCGGAAGATTAAGATCAAATGTGGTTTGATCCTAACGATAGGAAAGTTTTTGTTTATATTAAGAGTGAAGTTTACAAATTTATTTTTTCAGAAGATGATAATGCCATTGTTCACAAAGGATGTTGGAGATGATGTACATTATGGGGTTACGAAAAGGGGTTGGAGGGGCAAATGAATTAAAAGTTTTCTGAAAAAAAGTTTTTTATGTGAACATCTCAAACAAATTAATATTAGAGATTTTGTCAAAATCCTTAAATTGGTTTCTTTAAATAAATTTTTTTTTTCTTTCTACTGGAAATCATAGTTTTCTAAATGAATTTACGCTATAATAAGATCCTTATATTTGTAAAGTTTCTAAAAAAAGAATTGTAGCAAAATACTTTAACAAGTTTCCTCTCCTATCGGTTATTATTTCTAAACTAAAACTAAAAAAAAACCATTTGCCATTGCAAGGTCATAATACAAAATAATGGCAGAACATGAGCAGAATCCTTCCTCTAGCTTTTTAGTAAGTTTTTCATTTTTCAATTTATGCGCAAATACTACTTTTGGTTTTAAAAGCCAAAGTTGTTAAGATTTGAAAATAGAGTAGAGTAACAATATTTGAGTCATAACGAAACATTTTTAATAAGAAAATCATGTCGAGATCATGAAAGAGAGAATTGATAACTAAAGGAATGTAATTAGTTTTAAAAATGTTTAGGACAAATAAAAAAGTTTTAAGTAATTTACTGAAAAGCTTGCTCTGTTGTATCCACCCATTGCGTTGTATATGCCCATATGCTTTTGATAGAAAACTGAATTTTTAACCATTCAAAAAAGAATTTGGTGTTAGTCGGAAAACGTCGACAACGGAGGCTTTTATTTCCATCGTAAAAAGGCATTTGAATCCATATCAAAAAAGTTGAAGAGTTACTGTTCTTACTGCCAACCCCAGTGGGGTTTTTATAAAAAAAAAAAAAACGCAATAAGACCCACAGGTCTTACTGTCGCATGGCACTTCAAAATTTTCAATGATATTCCCTAAATTAAAAAAAAAAAAAACCTTAACGCGTAACCATTTCCACATTTTTTAAAATTGTGTCTAGTGTCTTATTGGAAAAAACATTTCGAGAAGCTCATTCACATTGTAAACATTTTAGCCGATGAGACTCTCATAGAAGCACAAAAACATGATCGAAGCCAACCAAAATAACAAACCATTCAAAACAAACTGTTAAATTCAAAAGCGATTGACCCCACATTTGCATAATATCAAAATTATATTTTTAATTTCTCATAATTACCAGTCGGATATTTTTACAAACCAAAGACAAAATTCTGATGTTCATCGTGGGAGTCATTGCGTCAGAATCTTAATGATAAAATTTTTACTCTCTTGTCCTAATTTGAAAGCTGGAGTATAAAAGTTCGAAGGAACTCGTATTATTACATCACATGAAGTTCAGTCATTTGTTGCATAACAAGTAATTTTCTCTTACAAAAAATTCAGAATGAAATTCGTTGCTGTATTTATTCTTTTTGCCGGTAACAATTTCATACAATATAATTATAAAAATATTTTTTTAAACTTCTCATGTTTCTTAGCTCTCATTGCCGCTACCCAAGCCCGGGTGACTCCAACTCCACCTATTCACTGTGACTATAAATGCAATGTTGAAGACCTCCCCGTCTATGTTTATAATGGACGGTGTTACTTGAAGCTCGAAGGAAAATGCAATTTGGAAAAATACAATTGCTTGAATCCACACAAAGGTAACGATATTAAATACACCGAATAATGAAGGATATTAAAACAGAATCTCCTTAAAGCATTCCGGATGGTATCTAAGGAACAATACTCAGCCGATGCAGCTCCTAGATGTCAATCGAAGGATTACTGAAGTTGAAAGACTAAGATTTGTATCAAATGATTTTGATAAAAGACTGATATGAAAAAAAAAAAAAAACAATGTTGTGTTTTCTTTTGTGTAAATATATTTTTCTCATCAGTTTGCTATCTCAGGGACCTAACGTTCATTTTTCAAGTACAGAGACTCTTACTCCTATGTTACGATTGGAGTACAATACCATTTTCAGGTCATCATAAGATTTTAAACATTTTGATTTAAATCAAAAAACAACCCCTGACAATATTGCTTCTGACATTTGAATTACTTATATGTTTTAGTGCTTCCTGAGTGAATTCTCACTTAAAATCGAGACCCAAAATTTTCTTCTGTGAATAGTCAGATGCGATCTTTTTGCTCCATTGAACGGGATTCAAGATTCTCCTTTATTTTTTCGTCTAATTGAAAGTTACATAGCCGCTGTTGTTATTTTAAGCATTTTTCTTCAATTAAATAAACAAAAAAGTTGGCATAACACAGCTGTGGAAACCTCGAGGCCTAGCACATTTCCATAACCAACAATTATGCCGGTTTTGAACGGCTAAGTTAGACTTTTTATGGCAGTGTACTCTACTCCTGGCGAAGTTGCCAATCACTCGCGCTACCCATGAAAAACGTTTTCTTTTTCTTTGATATTTCTGGGATCCATAACTGAACTGAACCCTTCCATGTAATAGACACACATGCTAACCATTACCACAGAGTATAACTAGATATTCAAAAAATTAATGTATTGCGCTGGTTTGTTTGTAGACATAAGGAAAGCGTTCGATACTGTAGATGATACTACGCTTCTCTGCAAACTTCAATCGGCTGGTTTTCGAGGTTTCGCTTATAATTGGTTTGAGTCTTACCTCAAGAACAGAACTCAAAAAGATAAAGTTGAGGAAAGCTTCAGCGAATCGAGGATTTCAAGCATTAGTGTTCCTCAAGGTTCGGTCCTTGGTCCCATTCAATTTCTCATCTACATTAACTCTCTGTGCCAACTACCATTCTCTGGCAAAACAACAGCTTTCGCAGATGATCTTGGTCTAGCTTAAAATTCATCTAGTGCATTGGACCTTTTGGCTGATTTGAATCAAGATGTCCATTTATTGCGGATGTGGTTTGCTAAACATAAACTTTGCATGAGCAACAAAACTAAAGTTATGTACTTAAGCTTAAGAATGCTTAATGCTCCTGATTTTTTCATGCTTAAAATTGTTTAAAATACAAACCATCTTATTGTTCATGTAATGTTGGTCTTAATTCATTACTTTATGACCTAGAGGCAAACTGCAATCCAAACTGTTTTGAGATAGAAGCAGTAAATGAATTCAAGTACCTTGGGATTGTGTTTGACCAGACTATGAGCTGGTCTAACCATATATCAGCTTTGAAGCAATATTTTAGATCGTCAGTTGGAAGTCTTTATCATCTCAGAATATTCTTTAATAACGCAACACTTAAAACAGCTTATTTTGGTATATTCCATTCAAAACTCCAGTTTGGCATAAGCTGCTGGGGTGGGGCATTCCAAACTAATATCAATCCTCTCTTTGTTTTGCAGAAATGTGCAATGGGAAAGATTTACGGTGCTAATCGATTAACTCCTTCTTTTGCTCTATTTAGGTCCTCAAATGTTTTACCTCTCAGGCATCTTTATTATTACAAAACATCTAAAATATTTTTTAAGAAGGGTGGCTATTTACAAAGCCCAATTTCTAATGTTCGTACTATGCGAAGCAACTTCGAATGTCAAGTAATCGTCCCCCCTTTCCGTACTACTCATCTCAGAAACTTATACTTCATTGTGTCCTGCAAGCTCTTTAATACACCGAAAGAAAAACCTTGGTAAAATCAAACAGGAAACTTGTTTGTTTTTGCGTCAAGCACGAACATACTTAAATTAAACAAGCTGGCATTTTCATTTTATTTATTTAAATGCTACAATTTTCATTGCTTAAATCAACAACGCCATTTTCAATTTCATTGTTAGCCAACAACGGTTGTGATACTAGAAACAGACATGTCCATGATACTTTAACAACGTTTGTGTTGTGTCAACAATTCTGAATTGTTGGTAAAATATGAACATTGTTGATCAAGTATGTTCGTGAGAATTCAGCCACGTTTTTATTTGATCAACAGTTTTAATGTTAAATTTCTATGAAAAATGCCTGAATTAAAGTTTGACCTATACATTTGATAGGTCAAACTTCAATTCAGGCATTTATCATAGAAATTTTACATTAAAACTGTTGAGCAAATAAAAACGTGGCTGAATTCTCACGTAAAACATACTTGATCAACAATAAAGAATAACTAATTATCCCTTAAGATAAAATGGTCACGAAACTTATCATATTGAATTGAAGTTCCGTTATGCGACTTCACATTTTCTGTGGGCTTAAGTATGAAAAATATTGGAATTCAAAATGTTACTGATACTTTAACTGTTCTTTATTGATTAAAGAAGTATGAACATTGTTGATCAAACATATTGGCGATAGTTCAACAGTGTATTTGGTATTTCAATCACAAACGTGATGGTTTTTGTAATTTCAGCCTTAATTGTTAGTTAAATATGTTTGTTGTTGATCAAGTATGAAATCAACAATCACGTTGTTGGTTAAAAATTATAACATATTCAAATCAACTACGAACATACTTAATTTAAACATTTTTATGATACTTACCTGAAAAAAAATTGATCACGGCAGCATACTTGATTTGAAAATGCGTTCTTATTTGAATTCATCACGAAACTTGGTTAGTTTCACAACTTTAGATGAATTGTTGATTAACAATGAAACATGTTTAAATCAACCAAGGTTTTTTCTTTCGGTGTACGTTTCCAGCAATTATTTGTATTGTTCGCTCATTGTCTTTCTTTTTAAAAAAAAATTAAAAACTTGCTTTTTGGATTTGACCACACTCAAATCGAGGTTTTGCTTTCCTACGTCTCTTGATATTGAACTTTTTATAAGGAATATTTCTCTCAATTGTATATACCATTTTCTGTCTATCAAATTTAAACAAATATGTAATTTTGTTTTCATTTTAAAATTTTGCATTTGCTAAAAACTAAAAATTGTAATTTTCATTAAAGCATTAATCACCCCACACTCACAGAAAAATAGAATTATGTATAATGTTAGTGGTATTTAATACTATTCTATCTAAAAACAAAATGTCACTATAAATATAAATGAATAAATAAATAAATAACTTCGGTAATATAGCACCATTTTGCTTACAAGCTAAGTAAGACCGGTAACCCGCGAATGGGAGCGAGCCCACGCTTACCACAGCCGCCACTGTGTGGTCAGAGAATAAATAAGTTGTTATCTTCTCTGTTACCCCCATTTTGGGGATAATTCCTTGCTGACTGCGAGTAAAGTTTCGACTGCTCATGATATAAATGGAAAATGTCGAGTGCATAAAGCTTAATACGCCTCTTTTCTGTCAGACTAAGAATTTGTGTCCTCCCCGTCATTGTCGTTGGCTGTTTGTTGAAATCCTAATCCTAACAAATATTATAAATGTGAAAGTCACTCTGTCTGTCCGGCTTTCTTTGTTACCGTCTCCTGCCCAAACTACGGAACTGATTTAAATGAAATTTTGTACAGAGATAGTCTAGGACCTGAAGAAGGAAGAAGGCTATACATTTTATCCCTATATTCCCACAAAAATGGGAACGTATTCGGGAACTTAGAAACTACTACACCGATTTCATAAATTTTTCCACCCTTAGAATGCTACACTATCCCTGGTTAACATAAACTTTAATTCATCCACATATTCCTACGGGAAGGGGAGTCCTTACTAATATAATAAGTGTGAAAGTAGCTCTGTCTGTCCGTCGTTCTATGTTACAATCTCCCGCCCAAACTAATTAACCGATTTAAATGAAATTTTTTACAAAGATTGTTCAGAACCTGAGGAAGGACATAGGCTTTATATTTTATCCCCATATTCCCACGGGAACGGTAACGTATACGGGAACTTTGACACTACAGCACCGATTTCAAAAACTCTTCCACCGTTGGAATGCCCCATAATCCCCGAGCCACATAAACTTTTACTCATCCCCATATTCCTTACGGGAACGGTCACCATGTTTCCACGGGAACGGGAGTCTTTACTAATATTATAAGTCCGAAGTTAAATCTGTCTGTCTATTTCTATTTGTTACAATTAACCGCCCAAACTATTGAACCTATTTATATGAATTTTGGTACAGAGACAGTGTAGAACCTTAGGATGGACATATATGTTATGCAATATGTTTTATCATTGTATTCCCATGGGAACGGGAACTTGGAAAATACAGCACCCATTTCAAAAAATGTCCATAGTTAGAATACTACACACACTATTCCCGAGTAATATAAACTTAAATCATCCTCCGGAAACGGCCCTCATATTCCCACGGGAATGGAAGACTTAGTAACATTATAAATCCGAAATTAACTCTGTCTGTCTGTTTTTATCCTAACTAATATTATAAATGTGAAAGTCACTCTGTCTGTCCGGCTTTCTATGTTACCGTTTCCTGGTCAGACTACTGAACTGATTTAAATGAAATTTTGTACAGAGATAGTCTAGAACCTGAAGAAGGACATAGGCTATATATTTTATCCCTATATTCCCAGGGGAACGGGATCGTATATGGGAACTTAGAAACTGCAACACCGATATCAAAAATTTTTCCACCGATAGAACGCTTCACCATCCTAGAGTAACATAAACTTTAATTCATCCACATATTCCTACGGGAACGGGAGTCCTTACTAATATAATAAGTGTGAAAAAAGCTCTGTCTGTTGGTCGTTCTATGTTCCAATCTCCCGCCCAAACTAATGAACCGATTTAAATGAAATTTTTTACAAAGATTGTTTAGAACCTGAGGAAGGACATAGGCTATATATTTTTTCCTTATAGTCCTACGGGAACAGGAACGTATACGGGAACTTTGACACTACAGCACCGATTTCAAAAATTCTTCAACCGTTGGAATGCTCCTTAATCTCCGAGTAATATAAACATTTACTCATCCCCATATTCCTTACGGGAACGGTCACCACGTTTCCACGGGAACGGGAGTCTTTACTTTTATTATAGGTCCGAAGTTAAATCTGTCTGTGTATTTTACCATTGTATAGTTCCCATTAAACGCCCAAACTATTGAACCTATTTATATTAATTTTGGTACAGAGACAGTCTAAATAATAATAATAATAAACTTTAAGTCATCCTCCGGAAACGGCCCTCATATTCCCACGGGAATGGAAGACATTAGTAAAATTATAAATCCGAAATTGACTTTGTGTGTCTAAACAATTGAACCGATTTATATGAATTTTGGTACAGAGATAGTCTAGAACCCGAAAATGGACATCCTTACTAACATTACAAATCCAAAACTAACTCTGTCTGTTTGTATTTCTTTGTTACCATCTCCCGCCCAGACTACTGATCCGATTTAAATGGAATTTTATTCACTATTCCACGCGGACGAAGTCGCGGGCACAGCTAGTAAACTATAAAACAGATGCCTTTTTGCTTCGTTTGACAAATTTCAAAGAACTGTATTTTCCACAAATGCTGCTCTTCCGTTTTCTGCTAAACCCATTTTTTTGCGGTCCCTCACAAGTCGTATTAGAGCCTCATTGATCTGGCAACATCAGCATTATATCTCTAGACTCCAGTTTCAAAAGAATATCGTTGGAAGAGCTGAAATTAAAACTCCTTCTACTGCGGAAATTTATAGTCAGATTTTGGACAGTTGAAGACTGTCTAAGCCCAAAACCTGTACACCAGAAAAGGGTTGCAAGTCAAACTTTCAATGAGAGGGGCAAAACAGAGGAGCTAGTTCCATCGTGAAAGGGGATTACAAAAGCCCCTACACTTTTTAAGCAAATAAAAGAGTTAAAGACCGATTTTTCAAGCCTATAAATCGGTTATTTTTTAGTTGATCCAGGAATTACTACTGTTTGTACGTTTGATAAGCTCTGTTACGTTTGCATACTTTCAAAAACAGTGTCTAAGTGTCTTACACAAAAATAACTATCGCATCCATCACTTCAAATGAAGTACTCCTCTTTAATAATTAAAAACCCTTTATTGTCAACAACAAAATTCCACTTTATGCTCATTGATTCAGCAGCACTCCAAGTCAAAAATCAGATAACTTGATGAATCGATTAGCTCATTAATAAAAAGCAGTTGACACATGACCATCAATTTAAGTTTTCTCGTATACACCTTATCACCAGAACATCAATTGACAATTTGTCAAGCAACTTCCCTCAAGCAACAGCCAAATCATGTGCGTGAGTAATTAATTAAGAAATGAATTGATTCTTTAAAAAAAACGTAATTCCATTAAGACACCTACAAACAGCCCCAATTATTTGAAACGCCTTGTCACCTTCTCTGAATTACACGAAACGTTTTGTAGGAGTAAACAAATCAATTCATAGACTACCCAACTAGTCACAGACGCCGGACATGTTTTCAAAACTCCCCATTGATAGGAAACCTGTCCTTAACTGATTACCTTACGTTGTCCACACACATAATAATTCATAACAGTTTACATTTATGGCGTCTTGAATGCGTGTCCCACTTCGTGTGGGGATGTCTCATAACACACAATGCCTTCCATTGTTGTACACAAATGCGTAATGCAAAGTTTATTGAAAACACTTACCTCAAGCGCTTAGCCTCATCGATGAATGGTCGTTTTTGTCCCTCGGTTAGGAGTTTCCATTCAGCTCCTAGACGCTTAGAGATTTCCGAGTTATGCATTTTGGGATTATCCTGAGCCATTTTACGGCGTTGTCCTCTTGACCACACCATGAAGGCATTCATTGGCCGTTTGATATGATCCGATTGGAGATGATGTGGGGTGGACGAAGAGGTTTGCTTACTTGCAGACGTCATGGGATTTATTCCTGGCATCTGGCTGCTGTGGCTTAGAATCGATGAAATTGTAGTCATGATTGGTAGATAGGGTTTCACTTGTTAATTGGCTTTCTTCGGATGTTGGCTTACAGAGTTTGAAAATCAAATCATGTTTGGAAAGGAACCGTCTATAAATAAAAAAAATATAATTTAATTTAAGGCTAAAATATGTAGCTCTTTTATTCTGAAATTTAATGAACTGAAAATTAATGAATTTAATTTAGAATTCTTATGGAAGAATGAGGAAGATGTATAAAAGTTTGCTAAAAGCTATAATTCTAGCGAATCATATGATTTTTACTTGTTGGGCAAAATTTACTTTGATTGACAGCGTGAAAGAGGCGACGTGTTCTATTTTCAAATATTTTTGATAATTTTACATAAGGGGGGAGACCACTTTAAAATTTTCGAAAAATATTTTTTTTTTATTACACATTTTGAAAGTATAATATTCAAAAAATGTTATGACCAAAGGAAAACTGAAATCGAATAGATGCAGAGCTATCGAATTAAGAGCACGAAAACAACATGCGAGTCACGTTGCTCAGGCCGTTTGATGTTAGAGGAGGAGCGATCTTTGCTTCACAATACTCTATACCGTTGACCTTTTGTAACGTCAGGCAGCTGTTTCGGTTAATTCTACTGTTTCTTTTGTACGCGCCTGGAATGTCCGATTAATTCTTAAGTTACTAAAATTTATATTTCTCGTGGTGAAACTTTAAACGCAATTATCTCCAAACTACTTTTTCAAAAACTGCTGTTGTTGTAGCTCAAAAAGTAAGCGACCGATTTGGATGAAATTGGGTGGGTGATTACTCTCAGTAATATTATCGAAAGGATATACCTACAGTTTGAATTGAAAGCTAGCGTGTAAATTAATAATTCTCCGGGGGCCAAATATGTCGGAAAAATTGCCGAAAATTCAAAATTTGGAGTAAAAAGGCTCCCAAATTTAGAATTTTTTTTAGAAAAAGAGAGATTTTTTTAGAAAAAGAAGGACAACGGCAGCAGTTTTCGATGTCGCCAGAAACCGGTTTCCGGAAATATTCAATAACGCCGTCATTTTATTGCTAATTTTTTTTTGAATACTGGACAGCTCTAGTAAACATTTCTCCTAGTTTTTAAAATGATTGAGTTATTTTATTCCCTCTAAAAAAAAATTTAAAAAACATATGTTTTTTAGGCTCCTAAAGTGGTCTCCCCCCTTAAAACAACATTTATACAAACTTGGTCGTTCAGACCAAAGCCCAGTTTAATTTCTAATCTAATTGGAGTTTGAAAATAAAGCGTCTATTTTAGTATTTTTTTTTTTTTTTTTCATAAATCAACTATAAACTTTTATTTAAAGAATACAGAAAACACAAATAATAATATAAAACTAGGTACCTCAAGTTTATGCTTCTGCACTAGAATATCCCCTTAGATTTCGATATCTGGGTTTTTGTTTTTTTGGTTAAACTATGGTCAAATTTGAAATTTTGTGTTCACTTAAAAAAAAAGCGAAACAAGTGCAATTAGTTTCTTTCAAACCATCTTAGTTCTTTTTCAATATAATTAATTTATTGAACCTGACTACTATAAGGAAAAAGCATTAACTTTCCCTTACTTATAGATTCTAAGAAGATATTTTTATTTTTACATCATTAACCTCCAACGGGTCTACGGCAGATTTTGAAGAGACGAAAACGAGAGCTTTTTTAATTCGGTGTGCTTTTGCGCTAGTGAAGTGAAGTGTATACTTTGAATAAATTAATGGTAATGTCTTCTTTTTTTTATAATATAAATTAAATAATTTGTGGTCTTGAACTTGAACCTGGTAGATCTGTTGTATCTGCGTGTTGCGTTGATGAAAGAGGTGTGAATCAAGGGAAACGTTACTACACGTGTAACGTCTTTCGCGAGGAACTGACACTACCATGAAAAATGCTTTCGATTTAAGCCTATTTATTTGCATATTTAGCCTAGCGCATTTCTCACAACCATGCCTTGTGAGGGAATGGAGGGGACCTGCAATTTTCTTCCGGTTCCGAACGGCTAATGGAGAAAGCGCTTTTCATGGCAATGAATCTACTAACGGAGGACTTGCCAATTCCTCGCGAAAGGCGATACCAGTAGAAAAACATTGTTACCTCTGCTGGGATTCGAACCTCGAACCTCTGGGTGTAGGTGGACATGCTAACCATCACGCAACGGGTACCACAGATGTGACGCTGGTGACTTACAATTTGTCAAGCAATTGGGTTATTCGACTTACGTTTTTACTGATATGTAATTTGAATTCTAAGCTCAGCAACACTCAACATGTACTTTCATATTGTTAACTAATTTCAATGCACTAAAAGTTAATATGTAAATCAACTTTGGTTTTCTCGACACAGTCGGTTAATAAAACTTATAACGAATAAGAGATCTTTTGTTTGATTTGAATCCAAAACGATACTTTCCATTAGTTCACGCCAGTTATTCATTTCCCTGCTCAATATTTTTATTATTAATTTTCAAAATATAGCCAAACATTGATTTAAAAAAGTTTTTTTTTTGTAGTCTTTCTGCGCTTTGAGTAGCTTCAGTTTTCTTCTGGCTCTTCACGTTCTACTTAAGAGACCGCGATTCGATGAAGCTGCCAAAGTTATGGTTACTTTCATTGCTTCTCGGACGGGTTTGAATATTCAATACCTATAGGCTTTCAGTTTAGAAAAGTTTGTTTTATAAAAATTTTAGTGTATTTTAAATATGTAGTTTGCCATATATATTTTCCCTGGGAAATAGAACTCTTCAAGAACTCTGCAAGAACTAGTTCTTCCGTGAATAGTGAAAAAATTTTGCGGAATTTCATGAGGAAAGAAACAAAAGAATGTTCATCTGGACCTTAAACATCTTATGCCTCATTTTATTTATATTTTATAATAATATTTATGTATATTTATTAAAGAAAAAAAAAAACCCGAAACTGACAGATTGAAATAGTTATTTGGTTTTTTTTTATACAGAATTTCTTTTTTAATTTTTTCATCGACAAATATACAAGCCATGCAATAGCAAACCTTAATTGGAATTCAAATTCAGTCCAATGTTTTTTTCGGCTCTTATAATTTATTTCGTGACTTGTGTCCAAGTCGTTTACTTATTAACATTTTACCGCTTTCCCATATATTGTATCAATACTTAAAACTTGCTTGATTTATAAGAAACTTATTTTTTTTAATTTGAAAATAAAAAAACCAGTTTAAAAAAAATGTGTTTTGAATTAACAGTGCTATCAAAATTATTTTCAAAACTCATTTTGACTGGTTATGAGATATTTTAGAGAAAGCACATATTTCAGTTTGGTTCTATCTTAAAGAAGAGTATTAAAAAATAGAAAGTTAAAATTATGTATATTGGTTCCATGGTGCAAAACGAACAGGTGATTCAGTGCCAGTGAGCTTGGCGAAGGTATTTCTATATATACGCGTATTATCTTAATAAATGCTGTATTAGCTTATCTGGAAAGGTAGAGGCACTTTGGAAACCTTAATCGAAATAAATAATGCTTCCAGATTGGACGGAAGAAAGTATAAAATTAGCCCAAATCAGTCAAGTCAGTTCCTCTGTGATTGATTATCGCTGTCCCAAGTTCTTCGTCAAATTTAATTTTTATTTGAAAATGAGCTCACCGAGCAGGACACTTCATATACGTTTGCCAAAAGAATAAATAAATAAATAGGGTGGAGCAACAGAGCGAGGAGCACCTGGGCCTAGCGCATTTCTCAGAACCATACCTTGTGAGGAAATGGAAGGGACCTACAATTTTCTGCCGGTTCCGAACGGCTAATCGAGAAAGCGCTTTTCATGGCAATGAATACTAAAGGAGGACTTGCCAATTCCTCGCGAAAGGCGATACCTGTGGAAAAAACATTTTTGCCTCTGTTGGGATTCGAACTCCAACCTCTGGATTAACAGGCGGACATGCTATCCATCACACCACGTCTTTTGATGAAAGACGTAACCATAAAATAAGCCATTGAGTGATATAAAGTTCTAAGACTGGGGAAAAACAAAAAACGCTTACAATTTATGATATGGTTGGGGTTCATGGCAGGTCTCAAAGTTTTTATTGACTTGTTACTTTTGGGCAGAATCGGGCTTTTAGACCAGAAGTATAAGCTGCCTTTAGTTTATGACCTATGTATATGACTTAGAACCAAAAGTTATGGCGAAATTAAAATAAGCCAGCGTATAGGGTAAAAGTGTCGACAGTGGATCAGTGTACACAGTGAATCATTTGCTCTGAGACACTCATTTTTTGTTTTTAAATAAATCTGAAAATGACAAAAGAACATCCCTGTGCACTTCTTTATGTCAAACTACATATCTGTTTGTGTGATTCCATGATCGAAGTCGGTTGTGATCGTGGTCTTGTGTTTTTAGCATTGGTAAGTAGTTTTTTTGTGTATATTTGTTTTTCTTTTTATTAAAAAACTGTGCATCGTAACTTCATGAGAGTTAAATATTTGTAATTCTGGTTAAATTTACTTTATAATTAGTGTGAATTTGTTTACAATTGTGAAACATGTTATATAGTTTTAATGTGTTTTTGTTAAAATGACAACATGGTACACAGTGAATCAATTGAAAAGGGTACACTGTGAATCACTGATTCCCAGCTCTTCAAGAATGAAAAATTCAAATTTTTCATTTTCGGTAAATTTGTCGCATTTGGATGTCCGCTAAAAAATTATCCATTTCTTAAACTGAATTCAGTTTTGTTTTTCTTTAATATTCTTTTTATTATTTTTCTTTATTTTAAACTAGTAACGTTTTGTCATTTTTTGTTATAAATGAAATTTTTTAATTTTTTTAAGTTTTTTTTTTTAATATTAAAAAAATATGTTGCAATAAATATAAAAATATATATTATAAAACGAAAAAACAATCTTACTTTTCTTTAAATCTGTTTTTAAATCTCTGATTCACTGTGTACCAGGTACTGATTCACTGTGTGCACCCGAAGTACACAGTGAACCACTTGGTAAGCAAGATTTAAAATATTTTTTTCTTTCATTTCTAAAAAAAGTTTTGGAATTTTTTGTTCAAATTGTAAAAAATATATTGTAACAGCTATGAGAAAAAAGTCTTATGGGTCCTATTATAAATGCGAGCTAGACAGCACATAACGTAAAAATTGATCCACTGTTGACACCTTTACCCTACTCGAGCCTTTTCAAATAACGTTTAGAAAAAGAAGGCATAAAAGTAAGCTCCCTTCATAACATATTCCAGCATTAAAAAAGGAATCATCCGATTTTTTCCTACTTTAGAAAGATCTATAAAAATGGGGAGGCATATCAAAGCTCGGGAAGTCTCGAATTTGGCATTTTAAGAACCTACAATTTTTTACCGATTCCGAAGAGCTTAATGATCCAGCGTGTTTCATGGCAACGATCTTACAATTTCTAGCGAAAGGCGATACTTTTAGGAAAACAATACCTTCCGGGGTTCGATCCACGAACTCCCATGTAACAGGCATTGCTTACCATTACGTTTCCTAAAAGCTAAAAAAACAAAGTAGGGGGAGTACGGGAGACTTGACCATATGGGAGACATGAGCCACTCTAAATAATTCACTCAAATACCACTCAAATCATTCATGAGTATACTCAAACGTTCCATCCCACGACATTCTACTTGCACACAAAAAATATCCTTGATCCTCAGTTAACTTTGGCTGGTGAATGAGAAAGGGTGTTTTTTGGCGCAAAAAGTTAAACTTTTTTTTTTTTTTGTTTTCAACATAAAAAGTTTTTTATCACGGTAAGTTAAAAAAAGTTCACATAAACTAATAAAACATTAATTCGACTTTGTTAATAATAAAACAAAATGAAGCTGTCTTATGTTTCAAAAAAGTTATTAACTATTAATTGTGAAAAAACGTGAGCGGGAGACTTGAGCCATTTTTTTAGGGGAGACTTGATCAGTGGTTCAAGTCTCCCGTATGTTGATATTTATTGTCAGAATAGGTTATAAATGCAAAAATTTCATTCTTTTTTAGATATTTAAAATGCCATTTGTATACAAAAGAAAGGAAGGAGCAGCGCAAAGGAGTGTGGTTTCGAAAGAAATGATTGAACAAGCATTAAAAGAAGTTCATGAAGGCAAATCAATCAGGGCAACTGCAAATAAGCATAACATAAACAGAACAACCTTGACCAGGTATTTACGCGGCAAGACTAGCTTTGACAAATTTGAGAGCAAAGCAAGTCAGTACAAGAACGCTCAAATATTTACCTTACAAGAAGAAAAACAACTGGTTGAATATTTCATCACATGCAGCAAAATGAACTATGGACTCACAAGAACATCTGCCATGCGATTAGCTTATGAATTTGCAAAAGCCAACAACAAAGCAATAATTCCGAGCTGGTCAGCTAAAGAACAGGCTGGACGTGATTGGTTTCGAGGATTTTTAAAAAGAAATTCATCAATAAGCCTGCGAAGACCAGAAGCAACTAGTTTGTCCAGAGCAACAAGCTTTAATAAAAAAAATGTTTCAGATTTTTTTACTAATTTAAAAGAAGTCCGTGAAAAGTTTAATTTCGAACCCCAGAACATTTATAACTGCGACGAAACTGGGTGCACAACTGTTCAGAAATGCCCGAAGGTCCTAGCAGCAAAAAAAAATCGTCAGGTTGGACAGGCAACATCTGCAGAGAGGGGAACCCTTGTCACCGTGTGTTTCGCAATTAATGCAATTGGAAATAGCATTCCCCCTTTCTTTGTTTTTCCAAGAGTTAAGTTCAACGAAACTTTTGTTTTGAACGGACCTGAAGGATCTGGGGGAGATGCCTACCCAAGTGGCTGGATGACGTCCAATGGATTCTTGAAGTATCTTCATCACTTCGCTAAATATTCTCATTGTTCGATGGAGAATCGGGTGCTGCTTATATTGGATAACCATGAGAGTCACATGAGCATTGAGGCTATCGACTTTTCGAAGACAAATGGCATAACACTTTTGACATTGCCACCTCATTGCAGCAACAAAATGCAGCCTCTGGATATAACTGTGTTTTCTTCCTTTAAGTCCAGATACAACGCTGCAATGAATAACTGGATGTTGTCCAATCCAGGGAAGACTGTGACAATTTACAACATTCCTTCATACGTGAAAGAAGCAATGCCACTTGCTTTTAATCAAAGGAATATAACCAGTGGTTTTGAAAGGGCAGGGATTCATCCTTTCAACAGCGAAATTTTCACCGATGATGATTTTATGTGCTCTGCAGTGACAGATCGGCCAAACATGGAAACAGAACTTCTTGAAGTCATCAATAGAGTTCCAGTAGAAGTCCAAAACGAAGTTGCAGTACCAGTGGAAGTGTCATTAGGTGCAGTCCCAGATCCAGATTCAGTTCCCTCTACTTCAAGAGGTTTATCAAAGGGTTTATCAATTCCTTCCCATACAATTGGATCTGGAAATCTGATAGTAAGTCCCAGTATGATCCGGCCATTCCCAAAAGCTGGTCCAAGGGTACAGAGAAGAGGTCGACAACCAGGAAAAACTAAGATTTTGACAAAGACACCCGAAAAAAATGAAGAAAATATTATTGAAGAACAAAAAAACATTACAAAATCAGCCGCAGAGAAAAAAAATAAAATTAAAAAAAACAAACCTGCTACAATAAAAAAAAAAGTTTTGCAGTCAAGTGACAGCGAAACTTCTAACGAAGTAAATTTCGATGAAGGTTTAAACAGTCCAATGGACATAGAAGAACATGACGAAACATGGTTTTGTTTTGTGTGCAAAACTGATGATATTATGGATATGCGTCTTTGCGTCTTATGTAACAAATACGTGCACGAGATATGTGTTGGACTGACCAAAAAAGACAATGAGGTCTTTATCTGCCCTAACTGTGATACCAATTAGAGGTTAATACTACATTTATGGCAATTAAAAGCCAGTGCTTCTGGTATTTTAATTAGAAATTAAGTTATTTATTTATTTATGTTATGTTTTTGAAGTTATTTTTTTTGTTTTGTTTACTTTTTTATTCTTATTTACTATGAAAGATATATTTATGTTTTTAAGTTTTTTTTTTTTTTAAAGAGTTTTTATGTTCATTAAAAACACATAAAATATAATAAAAATGAGTTTTAATAAGATACGAATTGATTTTACTATCTTTGTTTTTATTTTACTCGAAGAATTTAGGTATGATCAAGTCTCCCCAAGGAGGTGGTCAAGTCTCCCGCCCAGGCGGGAGACTTGAGCCAAAAATCTGTTCCCACTTTTTGTGGATTTGGCAAAACTCAGATGAGTGTAAATAAAGTTTATGAGGCTTTTCTGGAAGCAGATAAATGTATCTTTACAAAAATGTATTCGACATGTCTCTGAGATAAATAGACAAGTTTTTATGAACGATTAAGCAAAAAGTGGCTCAAGTCTCCCGTACTCCCCCTAGCAGTAGTTCCTCTAGATTTCAATGTAACCCACAAGCGCTTCACTAATGTGAAGCCGAGCAGCGGGAGAACAGACAATCCTTTAAGGTCAACAATTAAGATGCTCGCAAAGGTGAAAGGGAAGCAGAAGAATTATAGGTATTTAGTTTTAGAAAAATAGTGGCCCCAGCTCTAAGCCTTGAGGCACACTAGTGCTTAAATTTAGATGATCCAAACTGCAATGCTAATTTTGTCTTTCACAAAGCCTTTAAAGTTCCGTAAAAAGGTGCTCTGGGCTCACAATCCAACTAAACGTAGATATTAGGGATATGGAAACGGAGCCACCCTCGAAAATTTAAATAAAAAAAACCAAAATTGTTTGAATGGATCAACTTGAGCATTAGCAAAAATAGTTCAACTAGCCATCGAAAGAAGGTATCTGATCAGAGTAAATTCATTGCATAAAAATGAAGCTCTTTAGCAGTTCTACTTTATGCTAAAGGGCACAATGTAAATTGCTTCTCAAAATTTTTATCCAGATTTTAAAATGAAAAACTTTTAGCTCTACAATTATTTATTATTAGAAAGTAAAATGAAACACTTTTCAAACTTGTTTATATGTAGATTCTATAAATTTTTTCAGCATTTCATTTCAAAACGACATCCAAATTGTTTTACCCCTGCAGATCCCATGAAAGATTTTAACATTCGAGGTCTAACTTTTGGTACCGGTTTCAGATAATGTGTTTGTCCTCTGACCAATCGCTTTGAAGTAGAAGTGGTCTTTTGTTGGAAAATACACATGGTAACTAGTTCAACATAAACAGACTGTTACTGAAACCTCACAAGTCACAACATTCATGTTCAATTGTGATGTGGTTTTCACTTTTTCAGGAGATCACAATGTGACGTTGCGAGTAGTGACTTAGTGAATCGAGACTGTTTACCAATTTCTGTTTAAAACTCTTTAAGCCTAATTGGTAATTGCTACTTCTATCATCCCAACCCTCATTGTACAAAATATCCGCAGCGGAGAATACCAGTTCATAAAGTTCAAAATACCAATGGCACAACAAACCGCTAATTAAAAATCGTTGCTATATATGAGGTTGCGTAGATTACTCAAGCAAAACTATTGACCGTAAAACAATAAAAGGTATAAAATTAAATTTCAATTCCGAGAAGCATACTCACTTTAAAAATCTGATTTTTGAAAATAATGTTTATCTTCTCGAGCAGAGTGGTCTTATTATTTATATCTTTTTTCGTAAATATTTCAATTCTTATCTTCACATAACTTTATTCCAAATACTTCACACACTGGCTTTTACTTGAACAAAGCAAATAATTCCCAAATCAAATATTCCAATCACTGTTATTCTTTAGTAGATAAAAGATTTTTTTCTTTCAATATACTGAAAAGGATTCACATAAAAATTTCCGTAACTAATATCCGATGTTTACCGAATGCCGTTCCGCAACACAATGTGACATGACATCATGTCATTGAGTAGAAAAAGTATTTCTTAGTCGCGGAAAATTTCAAAACTCCGAATTCAAAATCTATCGTGTGTTGCCGCTGCCGTGCCGTCGCGTTAAGTGTCCGTATTCGTGTCTGTTGTGAACGACTACCCTTCATCGACAGAGTGTTTTCGAATCGTGTGTATGAGTTTGCACTGCATTTTTCGAATTGGTTGATTTTGGGTAAGGTATGAAGAAGGCATGAAGTGCCTGGGCCAAGGTGCGCGTGTTCGTCTGCAGAGGTGTGAGATTTTTAACCACCAACATGACATGTAGTCAGTGAATTGAATCCATTATCCGTCCGCACTGATAAGAACAGGACGGTCTGGCTGGAGCCTGTTAAATATCAGAGGTTTGACATTGGAGAAGTGTAAATATTTGGCTAGAGAATATCGATAGTTGTGTAAATTTTGTAACTATTTTCAATTAGAAGGGGGATGATAAAGTTCCCGCCAAAATGGTGTTCATGCGCACTGGGTCCGTGGAGACTTTTCTATTTCCAGAAGGCTGCAGGAAAAAAAGAAACATTTTTTTAAAATATTCAGTAAATTGGAGACTAAAAATGTTTACACTAGGACATCGAACTCACCCCAAATATAGAACGTGGGGATGAAGGGCAAGGCATGCGCATTCCATTGGACTAATGGCCAATAGCTACACATTTGGCAGGAGTGGTTTTTCCACGCTTCAATAAATACAATGGCTGGTGTTTTTGTTTAGAGGGAATATCCTTGGATAATTACGTATTATGCGCTGCTGGCTGGAAGAGGGTTCATCTTTTTTTTCTTCTATTAACCACATGTAAGCGAATAGAAATCTTTTATTGTGTTGGGGAAACTTTTTTTTCATTCTCTATTTAAAGTGGTGATATGGTTTGGGGGATTATGTTTAAGCTTTGTGGGTCTTTTGGGGGTTGATTCAAATTGATATTTGTTTGTGTTGTGCGGTGGGGAAAATATTGTTTTCCATAATGGCGTTTATCAATGTTGTTGAATGTTTTCACTTTCACTTCTTGTGTCTGTTGGTAGGTGCAGGAAGCAACAGGTTAGTGGAATTTTGTTCAGATTGAAAGATTTTTTTTGAGAGTTTCATTTGAAGAGGGAAGTCAGGCAAGGTTCGTTTAGATATCAGACGTGCGTTCCTAGTTGATATGGTCGATATATTGACTATAAGTCGTAGGATTCTTGTTGTTGTGATGAATTGAAGACAAATTGTTTTGCCCGGCATTCTCGGACTCAAACCTTTACTTTTATTTGATACCTACACTTACTTGTTTAGGACTAGAAAGACCTTGATGCAAAGATAAACTTTTTTCAACACAAAGAGAAGTCAAACATTAGCAAAAGGCAAGATGCTGATGTCTTAAGAAGTTAGTTTCCTACTGGGATTTTATTTTCTGTCCTGTAGAAATTAATGTTTTCTTTTGTAGTTTTTGCTGTTGGAAAGTCAAAAATGTTAGATCAAATAAAATTTACTGAAAAAAAAAAAATTAATTTGAATTCAAAGTGAGAAATGTTCTTGCAGCGGTGTTGATTCATCATAACTTTTTATCCCGATTCAAGCTTTTTTATTTTTAATTTTTTCCTTTAAAGCCAATTTCTTGTTAAGACACTTAATGGATTCTGGTAGCGGCAGGGTGACCAGATCTCAAGATACTAGAATATGTACGAAAATCTGAGAACAAAAATCTAAAAACACTCAATACCAACAAGAAATCTCATCTATTCTTTTCAGTTTATTTCTATGCGAAATTCAAATTGAAATTCATTATTCAAAAAGAAATAAAAAGCAGGAAATTTAATGTTGCGGCCGAGAATTTAGCTTTAATATAAATAAAGGAGTTCTGCTCTGTGCTTTAAAAGTTATTTCGAGCGATTGGCCGCCGCAGCTGTCTCGAATAAATTCTAGCCGAGAGGATCAATTTGCGACCACAGCATTTGTAGCGGTATTTCTGCAATAACGCGACGAATAGTCTCTTCCAAAGCGTCAATCGTCTGCGCAGGCAAGTGAGTTCACCACGTTACTTTACAAATAATAGTCCAGTGGTGTTAATCATCCGATCTTGAAAATAACTCACAGCTTTAAAAGCCAAAATTTTGTAACAATCAACGTCAACAGCGATTTCGATTTGATATATTTTATCAAACGTATGCAGAGCCCAGTTCCGAAAAAAATTGCCCGGTTGTAAACAAGGCTAGTTACATAAAGTTATAAGTTGTTAAAAAAAAAAGAAAATCAGAATTATTTCTTCTTTAACTAAGAAACTGGAATCATATGAGTTTCACCCTGAGCTGCAAAATTTTATATTCCAACTTAAAAGTGTTGAGAAGGGCTCAAAGTTACTCACCAGTTACACCAACCAAAATGGAGAGAGTTCAGTTAACAGTAACTTCCGCCCTGTTCAAATTTAAGTGTAACTTAAAAAATTTGCTCAACTGAGTCGCACGTACTTACGATTGTTTGCTAAGTACAGCATCAAAATCATAAGGCTTGAGATTTCTAGCCAACTGCACATTAATTTTGAAAATTAAGTATAATCACATAAAATATTGAAAAGAACTAATTTAAATATTAAATTAAAAATTTCAAAAATTGAATTTTTATAAAAGCTGACACTTAGTCTTACTTAAACAGCCTAGGACCAAAGAAAAAAATCTGAAATCAAACTCGTATTAGCCATAAACAAGAAGGTCTGTTAAAAAAGAAAGAAAATGGTGGAATGGAAAGTTTCCTGTTTAGACACTTTCAAAAAAAAAAACTCTTACATCATGCAAAAGACATCCAAAAAATAATTTCTCACACAAAATTTAATCGAAATCATGAATGTCGTTTTTGAGAAAATAAAGTATCATAATATAGGTTGTAAAGCAGGTATTAACCGTTATTTCAAGACCTAGAAACAATCCTAAGAACTTGAATAGCAATGCCAAGTCTTAAGTTAGTAGCATTTGTATCATTTATAGCCTCTTAGTAATCCTCTATGTGATTTATCCTTTTGTCGCTTTACACTGGACGTTCATTTGCGTCCAATGGAAGGCGAGATTAGTTTCATTTGCCATTTCACCGTTGTAGATTTGAAGCTTGGCGTGAGTTCGGTGAAAACGCTCGATGCGAGATTGTTGTTGATCCCGATTTTGATAAGCTCATTTTTGGTATATTTATTGTTAATAAAATAACTAAGTAGGTGCAACAGACTGTGGTGTCCCGGGGGCGGGGCCTAGAGCATTTCTCACAACCATCCTTTGTTAGGAAATGAAGGGGACCTGCAGTTTTTCTTCTGATTCCAAACGGATAATCAAGATATCGCTTTTCATTGCAATGAATATACTATCGGAGGACTTGCCAATTCCTCGCGAAATAAGATAAATGTGGAATAACATTTTTGGCTTCTGTTTGGATTCGAACCACGAACCTCGAGCGTAATAGGCAAACATGTTTACCATCACGGCACGGGTCTGTAAATAATAAAAAAAATTATTGTGACGCCAGTACACCCATAAAAGCTGACAGTTTGGCGAAAATCATCCCTTACAGTCTACAGTTGTGTAGACTGTGGTGTGGGAAAATCTGTTAACTAACGTATGCAGAGCCCAGTTCCGAAAAAAATTGCCCGGTTGTAAACAAGGCTAGTTACATAAAGTTATAAGTTGTTAAAAAAAAAAAGAAAATCAGAATTATTTCTTCTTTAACTAAGAAACTGGAATCATATGAGTTTCACCCTGAGCTGCAAAATTTTATATTCCAACTTAAAAGTGTTGAGAAGGGCTCAAAGTTACTCACCAGTTACACCAACCAAAATGGAGAGAGTTCAGTTAACAGTAACTTCCGCCCTGTTCAAATTTAAGTGTAACTTAAAAAATTTGCTCAACTGAGTCGCACGTACTTACGATTGTTTGCTAAGTACAGCATCAAAATCATAAGGCTTGAGATTTCTAGCCAACTGCACATTAATTTTGAAAATTAAGTATAATCACATAAAATATTGAAAAGAACTAATTTAAATATTAAATTAAAAATTTCAAAAATTGAATTTTTATAAAAGCTGACACTTAGTCTTACTTAAACAGCCTAGGACCAAAGAAAAAAATCTGAAATCAAACTCGTATTAGCCATAAACAAGAAGGTCTGTTAAAAAAGAAAGAAAATGGTGGAATGGAAAGTTTCCTGTTTAGACACTTTCAAAAAAAAAAAACTCTTACATCATGCAAAAGACATCCAAAAAATAATTTCTCACACAAAATTTAATCGAAATCATGAATGTCGTTTTCGAGAAAATAAAGTATCATAATATAGGTTGTAAAGCAGGTATTAACCGTTATTTCAAGACCTAGAAACAATCCTAAGAACTTGAATAGCAATGCCAAGTCTTAAGTTAGTAGCATTTGTATCATTTATAGCCTCTTAGTAATCCTCTATGTGATTTATCCTTTTGTCGCTTTACACTGGACGTTCATTTGCGTCCAATGGAAGGCGAGATTAGTTTCATTTGCCATTTCACCGTTGTAGATTTGAAGCTTGGCGTGAGTTCGGTGAAAACGCTCGATGCGAGATTGTTGTTGATCCCGATTTTGATAAGCTCATTTTTGGTATATTTATTGTTAATAAAATAACTAAGTAGGTGCAACAGACTGTGGTGTCCCGGGGGCGGGGCCTAGAGCATTTCTCACAACCATCCTTTGTTAGGAAATGAAGGGGACCTGCAGTTTTTCTTCTGATTCCAAACGGATAATCAAGATATCGCTTTTCATTGCAATGAATATACTATCGGAGGACTTGCCAATTCCTCGCGAAATAAGATAAATGTGGAATAACATTTTTGGCTTCTGTTTGGATTCGAACCACGAACCTCGAGCGTAATAGGCAAACATGTTTACCATCACGGCACGGGTCTGTAAATAATAAAAAAAATTATTGTGACGCCAGTACACCCATAAAAGCTGACAGTTTGGCGAAAATCATCCCTTACAGTCTACAGTTGTGTAGACTGTGGTGTGGGAAAATCTGTTTAATTTTAAATTCTTTTTACTTGCGATTATAGGTACTATAAGGCAAGTCTTGCAATCGTGCAGAAAAAAAATTTTGAGATAACAATTAAATATGACATTACGATGATAGAGAATACGAAAAAAGTGGGTCCTGCAATTCTGTCTGTCTGTCTGTCTGTCTGTCTGTCTGTCTGTCTGTCTGTCTGTCTGTCTGTCTGTCTGTCTGTCTGTATATGGATATACAGCCTGAACTAATAGACCGATTTTCTTCAAAATTTGCAGTTAGGGTCTGTGGAGCAGTCTACAGAGGGGTTTTTGGAATTGAGTCTCTAGGTCTTGAAATAACGGTACCTGCCATACAACCGATATGATAATACTTATTTTTCTCGAAAACGGCTCCAACGATTTCGATAAAATTTTGTGTGAGGCATTAATTTTGGATTTTGTTTCTTATGATGTAAGAAAAAATTTTGGAAAAAGGCTAAAAACGGTACCTCCCATAGTACCGTTTTTTTCAAAACCGACTTTCTCGTTAATGGCTTACACGATCTTGACGAAACTTTGGATTTAAAAAGTCGTAATTTGTTACAAAAAGACTGCATATCAATATTAAAAAAAAATTAGTTTTGGAAATTTTTAAAAATATTTTTAGAAAATTTTGATATTTTGAAATAACTTCAAAACTATAACTTTGATTTTTTTCATATTTTTTGTCAAAACAACTCTTGTTAAGATCTAAAACTTAGCATACTCGACTTTTAAAAAACAGTTTTAAAAAAAAAGTGAAAAATATAAAACCGTTTTTTGGAAAACTGCTCCAACGATTTTGATTAAAATTTCATCATTCTTATGTATTAGCGATTGCAAAAGAATGGCGTTTTTAGAGTTTTGCTTGAAACCTTTGGAATATTTAATTTAATTTTTTCATTATTTTACGTGATTTGATTCAATTTTCATAATTTATGTGTAGCTGGCAACCCTGTACCACAAAATATATTATGAAGAGCTAATATCAAAACCTTTAACTCAGCCTTTAGATTTTGATATCGTATTTAGAACACAATCGCAAGTTCGTGCGACCCAGTCGTGCCCATTTTTTTTTTTAACACGGTCTGTCGTAACAATTTCGTACTACGGAGGCCAAAAAGGAAGCATCGTAGACTCCCTCGTAGTGAAAGTTTTGCTACGAAATTTGTCCATGTTGATAGAATTACTAACAAGTTCTGAATATCTGTTGCAAAACGTTCACTACGAAGATGTTTTAGTCTTTATCATTTGGCGTTAGTAGTCCGAATTTGTTACGACGCGACGGGCCTTGTGATAAGGGGAGCATTCTTTTGGTTGACTGGTTAGCTAATTGCTGGAGAGCAAGCTATGTTGTTGAAGAAAGTTTTCGGATTGCATATTTAGCGACCGGGTAGTGAAACTTTCTGCCTTTTTTCAACCATAAAGATAGCGCACAGTACTGTTGAATGCAAAATCCAGCCTTTTTTATGCTTACAGAGCAAAATTCGGGGTCCCCTTTGGATGGATCATTAGTGTGAAATTTTTTGGAACTGTAGCTATTTAAAAACATTGGGGTACATAAGTCATTGTTGGGATTATCTATTATCAAAGCCTTAAGAAGTAATAAGCGGATTTTTCAACCACACATTTCGAACCACACTGCATATTTCAAGCAATCAAATTTAATTTAGAAATTTTACCCAAAACTTGAAAAAAAAAATTGATCAATGCTAAAGGAATAACACTCCTTAACGTCGCATAAAAGATCTTGTTTGCTGTAATATGCGAATTTGATAGTTTCTTATCAATGCGTTCCTAGACCCGAAATGTCCACAACCGTCAAAATTGCACTTTAAGGCTGATCCATGTCTAATTCTGGCATCCTGCAAATCTTGTACTACTATGCTAGATGAATCTGAAGAATCCAAGCTGCTCCGCCAAGACTCAAGGTCTTCAAAATGCTCACCAAAATCTTGAAAGTCGAAAAAGGTCTTCGACAAGGCGATATACTTTCAGAAAGACTGTGCAAGCTCTTACCAGTCAGGAGAAATACTCTGCACATCAATCAACAATCAATAATTTTTTTGCTGATATATGCTTGATAAGGAGAGGCCTATTACATACCGAATGGTTTTTTTAGTGTTCAATCGTTCGGCTTAGATTTTTTTACTCAATTTCGAGTATTTAATTTTGTTACAGACTTCTCTTCCTTTCTAATTCATTCATAAAGTAATCTATTCTACTATTCAAGGCTTCCTATGTGTTATACATTACCTATGTGAAAAGGTTGTGGCTTGTGAGAAGAAAAGTGAACCTACATATAATTTGACTGGCGGACATTATTAGATTTCCATTTCACTTTCATAGAGAACTCTACTCTGCTGATCAAACCTTTTCATTTGATGGCCGTATTGAGGAAGCATTGAAGAAATATGTGACCCGCCATTTTGGAGCAGCGGCCATTTTGGATTTAAAATAGTATCGAATGTGTCAAATTTAAGGGTCATCCGAACTAAAGATGAGTACAATTTTAGAACAAACAGATAGGTTAATACTGGAAAACCTTAATAAGCCCCTTTTAAGCCCAAATGGCCACATATTGACGCTTTTTTTTGAAAGGCTTTGGCTTTGCAAACAGTCGGTTGCAAAAAGTTTTAAAATTGACTCATTTTTCTTCTTGGCCTTTCTCAATTCTGAAAACAGATATCCATGCTACTATCAATCAATGCAAACTTAGTAAGAACGAAACGAATGCAATCATCACATCAATTTATTATTTTCACAATTCGATTTTTCATCGCAATACAAATTCTTTTTTGTTCGCAATTTCCATTCAAAGGCAAGTATTACTCGGATTAATATGGTCTCCCATTTTATTCATTCATATGCATATTCAAATTTTCGCCCATAACTTTTCAGATTGCATCACTTAGGTGCTCTTCATCCCACCTCTTCTCCTTACACTCTATTCAAATTAAACATTCCAAAAGAAACCCTCTAACGTCAGAAGAGAACTCCTGCCTTGAACTCCGGTATCTATTTCCATACAAACTAAAACAGTAGACTCTGTCAGATTTCAACCGAAAGCAGCACACACAATGTGTTATAGAGAAGCATTTTTGTTCTACAACTCCCACAACCACCATCAACTATACCCCTACCTATATTCATCATAGAAAGCAGCACAAGTGTCAAAGCCCATAAACGTTTTTTGGTTAGCTGCTTTCAGGGCTCCTGCTTCTGTTATCAGAATAACACACGATAGTCGTTTGTTTTCGAATAATGGACATTATGCGCCATTATTTTGGTCTCATCCTTTTTTTACGACACTTGGGGTTGCAGGCCCGCAATTATAACGGCATTTAGAGAAAACAAAATCCCCGTACTATGGCCGCCCTCGTATTTGAGCAAATTTAGAGCCAATTGAAAGTGCTTTTGTGGCCTGAAAATGTCGCCACGCCGCCGTTGTTGGCACAGCTAGGACACACAAAAGTGCACTCACTAAAGGAATTAAGTTGATTTGTTGAGGTCGAAAATGGGTTTTGTGCTTTGCTTTCTATTAAAAAGGAAGTTCACCAGTTGGGTTGAGAGTTGGGATTTGTATGGGCGTCTATATGTGTAAACCTATATCTATGGCAGGCTGCCAATGGGGATTTTGTTCTAACCGACGACGTCGTATTTTTGGTTTTGTTTGATTTTTTTTTGTTTTTGTTGCTCTTTTTTGCTTTGCCTTATCAGTAGAGTAATAAAAGGAATTTCAGGAATAATAGGGATAAAAAGTAGCTTTTATGATGACAATGCGAAAGGAGTTTATTGTTGGCTGATGTGGAGTGAAAAAATTATATGGGGGGTTTTGGATGTGTGTTATTGAAGATCGTGTTTTAAACACTCACTAAATAATTTGGCCGAACATTGCTTACTGTGGTTAGAGAGTTAGAGTGATTTAAAAGGTTTTACTTTAATAGAAATCAAAATGTCATATTCCGTGGCAGTTAAATTTGGATCAGTGACAGGATGATCAGATCTCAATGAAAACCCATTTTAAAAATCTAAAAAAGAAAACAAATTCTCAACAGGTGGCGTTGCTGAATAAGAAAAACGAATTCAAAAAGTTCAATTCATTTAAATTTTTTATAGCCGTGATCGCACCAAAGGAAAACTGGGAAATCTAAAAAAGGACGACAAATTGAGTTTTTTTGAAAAATATACCAGACACAAACAATATAGGCCAGCGAATTTGTTTTCTTTAAACAACGTCTGGTTACCCTACTCGCAGAAAGTCATTATCCATAGCGCTTCCTAATCCTGGTAGCTAGTTGCCTTGTGATCGTTGAATTGTTTTTGAAGAAATGGGGGAATCTACAATTTACTACAGATCCCAAGAAGAGTAATTTGGCTCTGCAAATAAAAAGAAGAGCTGAAGTGCGTCGCATTCAATTCGAGACCGTATAAAGCAACACTCCAGTCCAGATCGAGTCGTAGAGTTGAAAAGCGATTCAATTCAAGTGAGTAAATAGGTATCAGTCGGACAATTCTTTTGATAAGCCCTAGCATCTGGTTAGTTTCATTCAAATTGTTTAGTTAGAGTGTGATAAAAATGATTCAATAGCTTCTAAGATAACCTTTAAGACCCTTTCGAAAATACACATGAAAGATCTGAATCATTAATTCTGCAATCTTATTGAACAGGTTGAGTTTTACGGAGCCAGGATATAACTTGTCTTCTTCGAACATTAAAATGAAGATCATTTTTACAGCACCAATCAGTTAGTTTTTGTAAATCAGCATTAAGCAAAACACAATCTTTAATACTTCTAATAGTTCGATATACCTAACTTGAGGACATCAACGAAAAGAAGACAAGGAGATATTTTCTATGCGAAGGGTGTTTTATTAAACGTCTGTTTTTCAATCTGGCAATTAATTTTTTGGACAGTACCTAACTAGATTTGTGCTCAGTTTGTTTTGCTATTTCGTAGTAAATAGACCTATACTTACAAGTTCTGCGACCAATAAACGGTCGACATAATGGCTTAGCAGATTCTGTAATTCGAGCAACCATGGGTAGCTTTCACATAACTCAAGCAGATAATGTGCATCCTCAGAGACGCCGTACAGTGCGCTCTGGGGCGCTGTCGTTGATTGAGCAAAGTATCAAGGAAGACCCGAATGAGTCCAACCGTCTGCATCCGTTGCAGTATAACTTTGTTTGAACTTCGCGAATAGGAACACACTCTTTCTAAAGGGTCCGCCATCATCTAACCTTTTTTTTCAACTAGTGCTTATTTCGTTAATGGTAACACTTAGCTCATGTCTGATTTGACAGAGAATTAGTTTTATCCTTCCGCTGAACGAACATGGTTGTGTATACGCTTGAACAACGCTGGGAAATATTGCGACATTACTTTGAAAGTCATGGTAATGTTGCAGAATATATGCGAAAATTGCGTACGGATTTTGGAAGAAGAGAAGCACCGTCAGCCTCGAATGTTCGTTATCTTGTGAAAAAAGTGAAAGAAACTGGCATCCTCATCGACAAACCAAAGCGTGAAAAGCCAAAAACAGTGTTCCCGAGAACATTGCTGCAGAAAGTGTGCGTGAAGCGCCTTCAACATCAATTCACCTTCGTTCTCAACAATTGAACATTTCAATGACGCCATACAAAGTCCAATTGGTTCAGGAGTTGAAGCCAACTGACCATCCAATGTGTCACTGTTTGGTGCGGATTTTGGTACAGGGGCATAATTGGGACATTTTTCTTCGAAACTGAGCAAGGAGTGGCCGTTACAGTCAATGGCGATCGTTATCGATGCTTTGCGCCCTGTTTTTGAAGATCGCATTATCAGCCGCAGAGCTGATGTTGTTTGGCCACCTCGGAGCTGCGTTTTGACATCGTTGGACATTTGTGGGGTGCCGTAAAATATAAGTTTCACGCCGACAAACCAGACACAATTGACTTTAAATGACAATATTCGTGAAGCCATTAGTGAAATACAGTTGCACACAATCGATAATGTGCTTAAAAATTGGACCGATCGTGTAGGCTACTGATGGTCAGCCGAGGCAGCCATTTGAATGAAATTATTTTCCATTATTAACCGGAAGGATTGTACTTTCAAGTAAAAAAAGAAATTTGAGAAAATATTCAGTAGTTTTTTTATATCATTTTCCAAAAAAAAGTTACTTGGCGAACCCTTTAGTAAGTAATGACTGAATTAATTGTTTACTTAAATTTAGTTTAACACTTAGCTAATGCCTAGTCTGCTTTTGAATATTTTTACTGGCAACGGAAAGAAACAGTGCTCGTAATAAGAAACTTAACGTTTCCGTTCCCCCGAATAATTTATTTTAAAATTGTGTTCCGGCTTTTTTGTAAGGTCATCAGGACTTGGAAGTTTTATGATACTTACTGAACTAAACATAACACGTGCTGCAATTGGAGTTGTTGTCAATCCATTTATGGAAGGTTTTGCGAAAGTATCTTGGTTTGCTGTCTTATCAAATCTAACTGGTGCAAGAATTGAACCTGAACGGCCATCAAGTGCGTATGACGTTCGGTGAATTTGCTCAAAACGAGATTGCCACCGATCCCGATTTATACAAAAAAAATTTGTTCAGCTATAAAGCTTTCTTTTGGTTGAACGTGTATGTTAATAAACAAAATTGTCACGATAATCCTTTCATTTCCATTAATGTTTGATTTCCATTTATGTTTCATTTCCATTTATACAAATTAGATTACTGTAAGATTATATTAGTTTGTTTATAGTAATAACTTTTTAATCATTATACATTAACTTTTGCTTTTAAAGAGTCTATTGTAAAAGATACTGAAATAAAGTGGATCTTAATCTAACTAAAAAATATGATCCACAAGAATTTGTTAAGACGATGTTACAGCCTCAAAATGTCACGGTTTGGCATGCTTTATTGGCAGAGGAAATCATTGGTCTGTATTTCTTCAAAAATGAACAGGGAACGATATGGAACCACCTATAATAACTTATCGTGTCTGAATTGGAAGATATTGATGAGGGTGACCTTTTGTTCTAACAAAATGGTGTTCCATGCCATACAGCCAGAACAGAACAGAAACAATCGATTGATGGAATTTTTTGGTGCATTATATCGCATCGTCGTGTGTCTGTGGCGTGGCCTTTAAGATTGGGTGATTGAACACCGCTTTATTGTTTTTTGTTTGGTTATGTGAAGTCGCTTGTCTGCGCAGACAAGCCCGAGGGCTATTTACGGCTTAGAAAAGAATATTCGGCGGGTTATCTGGCATATGTACGTCCCCAAACACCGCAAAAAGTGGTCGAAATTGAGACCTTCGGCTGAAATATGTTCTCGCCAGCCGCGTTTTATCAGGAACAACATAAAGAACATTAAAAAAAGTAACGGACCCAGGAGGCTACATTGAGGGACACCAGATTGAACTAGAACCTAATGTGAAAAATGGTTTAGTTTTGATTATCTAAAATATGAAGCATGAATAAAATTTCAAATATGTGTCGAAGTAGCAGCTTTAAGTTTTGTATTATATTCCATCAAACACAGAAACTATAGTGTTGTTCAAGTTAATAACAAAAATATCGTTGTGACGAAGGAGTAACAGGTAGCAGCAACGATAGCAGCAAAATAGATGATATTTTATCAATGTTTTGCTTGATCATTTTGATTTTTATGTTCAACAATGTTTTTAATTCAACAATATAGTAAAAAAAAAAATAGTTGTAAGTTACAAGTTGTTTTGATCACGGTGCAGCAGGAAGTTTTATACAAATTTTATTTATTTTTACTATACTTTGTCTGCCGTTTTGCTTGTGAATTTAATTATTGTGGTTGGTGAAGCAAAAAAATCGTTAACAAAATTAAAGTTTGAAATTAAAAGTACAAATTTGTGTTTATAACTTTTATTTTGGTGAAAAAGACCACATGTAGGCATAACAACGAACAGAGCGCTCAATTTAGTTTTTTGAAATGCAGACTCTCTACTCTGCATCCATCGATAAATTGACGTTGTCCTTTTTGATCTAAAACAACAATTTCTCATTTGTCTTATATTCAAGAATCAATAATTATGAGAGAGTTGAAAAACTTTGTGTTTTTGGTAATTTTGCCTCATTATTTGAGACTTTCACCTCACTTTTAAATATCAAGTGTGGTGCCATGTTTACCTATCGAGGGTTGCCACTTTAGAGACTTGTTTTATTAACTCAACTAAACGAGTTGATGTTAAATTTTCTTGAACAATTAAGAAATACCAAAACTTGGCTTCAATCGCGTCCTTATTTTTATTCAAACTTCTACCACACCAAGTTGATCAACAAAAGTTAAGTCGACGAAATTCATTTCCCACCAGCTACTAAGTCAATGAAAATCCACATCCTTTGTCATTGCAATTGGCCAATAAAAACAAAAGGAAGTCCAAACCGTATCTTTCATTGTTCCTTTTCGTCCTGCGAATTGAATGAGTGTCCCTTGTTTGCCTTGTATTCGATGGACGGGTGAATTGCATTGCTAGGACAATAGTTTCTAAGCATAACACTCAAGGGCCACTCCATGATATTGATTCCATTCTATACCACTCTCAAGTGCGTGTCGAAGATAATATTAGAAATTAAAATCGAAAAAGACACCATCAACAGTCGAGGTCTTTTGCCTTTTCAATTATACTCACCTCAGGCAACGACTATACACATACACACAATATAGTCGAAGTAGCGTGATAATAGCTAACGTGGCGGGTGGACGGTGAGAGTGACGTCGATGGCTGCTGTTTGTCCATGATGTCCACCTCACAAACATTTTGAGTCAATTGATTCAAGGGTCATTCTTTGAGTATAGACTGAACTCTCTGTATTTTGCCGATGTACTGCTCTGTTTTGTCAAATCCAAATGCCAACAATGAATACCAACGCAAATGTAAACAAATCGCACGCATACTGCTTGACAGTGCGTATAAGTGTTTGTGTTGGTGGATTGCATTGACCGGGAAGACTTCGATTGTTTATCCCTAAGGACATGGTGGCTGAACCTTTTTGTAATAGATAGATAGACGTCCCCACGTAATGTGGTTTCGATAGGAGGAGGGGACGGACGGAGTGCGGAACTTATAGCTGACGGGAGTCAGAGTAGAGCTGAGAATAGAAATTAATCGGTTTGGCTGAACTTTGTTCATTGTTCCTGTCTATTGGCACTCCATATGGCTGGCTCTTGTCGAAGGCATTTTCATTTGTATTGAGACTATTGTTTCTCGATGATAATATCCAATTTCCTTTGTCCGGTTTGTATACGAAAGTTCTGTGTTGGTTTTGTGTCGTCGGTGTCGTGGTCGTCGTCCTTCTCGGCAATGTGATTAGTTTCTGGTGCGGAAATTGTTGTTTGCTTACGTGTTGCTTTTAACAGTGCTAATAGCAAGGAGAAAGGGAAATATTTTCAACTATAGCCATACGTTATTTTCTTTTATAAATGATATAAAATAAATAAGGTGGCATCACAGATAGTGGGGAGCCCCCCGGGGCCTAGCGCATTTCCCAAAACCATGAATGAGGAGACCTACAATTTTCTGATGGGATTCGAACCACGAACCTTCCACGCAACTACATGGAAACATCAAGCTACGTTTACCTACTACTTTTCTTTTTTCCTTAAATTTACCAGAACTCTGTTATCCTTCTCTTCTCAGTTCTTACACTCGATGAAACGAAAATGCGTAACGATAAAGAAACGAATATGTTGGATTAAATCGGAGAGAATGAAATATAATACAGGACAGCATTATACACATTGATTAGTAACCATTTTTGGTCTCCTTTTTGTGCGATACTTCGTAGCGTCCCCACTAACGTCTACAAAGCATTGCCCAAATTTATGCGCCTTGTATAGTGAAATAGTGGACACAGACTATTAACTTACAGAACCAATAGTCTACTTTTGGTGCATGTAATTGCATATAACAAAGCCTAAGCACAAAGGTACGCCTTGGTACCCGTGGCGTGATGGTTAGCATATCCACCTGCTTACCCAGAGGTTCGAGGTTCGAATCCCAGCAGATACAAAAAAGTTTTTTCACGGCTATCGCCTTTCGCGAGGTATTGGCAAGTCCTCCGTTAGTAATCATTGTCATGAAAAGCGCTTTCTCAATTAGCCGTTCGGAGGTCCCCTCTATTCTCTCCCAAGGCATGGTTGTAAGAAACGCGCTAGGCCCAGGGGCTCCTCGCTCTGTTGCGCCACCCTGTTTATTTATTTATTTTTAAGCACAAAGCAAGCGCGTTGTGTCATTAGAGCGAAGATTCATTAGCACCCTCTGATTTAAAAATTCGCTGAAACGAAAAAGCGACACAAAAAAAAAAAAAAGTTCATCACTCGGTGAAAAATGAGACAGGTTACAGGTACTTCCCGTAATTTTAACTTCTCATTGCTCAGACTTTTGTAGTCGACCTGGTTTTACTTAAGCTACATTTCTTTCTTGTTGGAATTGCGCACAAACACTTCTTTTTATAAAAGAGAACGAAATTTTTGCGATAGAAAAACAACTGGTCATTTGATTTGTTTCACTGGTCACTTTATTCAATTAATTTACATCACTCAATCAGTTTTTGGAAGTACGTAAAGTCCATTTAGTAGTCTCCCGTTTGACATTGCGGAGATGCATCCTTTTTACAAGCAAATTGGTCAACTTGTTGGAATGCTATGGAGAGAATTTATTTGTAGCAGTTATTATTTTTTTTTTAATATGAAAACTTTTTCTTACCTCTTTTTGGATTCAGGCAGTTGTACTTTTGAAGAGAACACATGTTCGGCAACTGCAAGTAGCAGTGGCCATTGTAGACACAGATAGGCCGCTCGTTCTGGCTACAATCATAGTCACAATGACTAAGAGCTAATGTAGCACCAATTAAAGCTGTCAATAGAAAAACAGTAAAGTTTTAGTAAAAGTTTTTCGAATAGCGCTCATCACTACTCACCAACAAAGAGGACAGCAAATGTAAGGAATTTCATTTTGATAAGTTTTTCAATGAATACTTCGCGTTTCAAGAACAGAAGTCGCTTTGTCATGATCCTTTAAGCTGCAAAGTCTTTTTATAATCCCGAATAACTAAACTGACTCTCCAAAAACAGGAGAAAGAATATAACCAAAGAAAAATAAAAACAAGAACCCAGAAAAAAAGAACGTCACGAAAAGAAAGTTTAGACAAGAACACAAATAAAAAAATTTGCATAAATATTTGCATTTATATTCATACTTGTTTAACGGTTTGTTTGGTTTTATTTTTGGTGTTTGGGCCAAGATAAACATTTTTTAGTTTCCTGACCTAACCGTGGCGTGGATATAAAAATAGATACTATTTTTAGTTGGTATACTTGTATTTACTCGTATTGTATGTCTTAATTGTTTTCCGTTTGAAAAGCAATTGTTCAAAAAGAGAATGCTGTTACGTATGAGGTATGAGAATGTACGCAAAGGACATTACAAGAGTTAATCAAGTTTATTTTAAAACCAATTGAAATTATTTTCGTTCTTTTGTTTTGTTCCCGTTTCGCAACATCATCACCTTGTACGACACCCACAAATGAAATCGATGATATAAAAGCAGCGGTCGACTTAAAGGATTATCACACATCTGCTTCACTGTTTCTTCAGTTCGAAAAGCTTCTTTAATTATTCAAAATGAAATTCCTTGCCATTTTCGTTATCATTGCCGGTGAGTTATAAAATGAAATACTAAAAAATTATAAGCTTCATACTAATACACATTATTTTTTGAATAAATTGTAGTTCTTGCCAGTGCCGTTGCTGCAGCAAACATTGCTCCAACCCCACCATCGCATTGTGACTATGAATGTACTGATCTGGATCTGCCCACTTGCGCTTACAATGGACGGTGTTACTTGCAAATGAGAGGTCCATGTGCAATTAAGAAGTACAATTGCCTGAACCCTCAGAGAGGTAAGGATTGGATTTTACTATTTTCCTGTGTTATAAAATACTATATCGTTTGAAATTTTGTATTTTTAGCATTCCGTCAAGTGGATCAATATAAATGCAAAGAGGACTCAGCCCCACAATGTCAAATTGGAGATTATTGATTCCGATCGAAAGCCAGAATATTGAATAATGATTTAAATAAAACGCATTAATACAAAACTTTTTGTCTTTTAACATTTGTAAGTTCACATTGTCATAATGAAGAGATCACAGCTATACATCTTTCCATTACTGCAATCCTTCGATTGAGTTCACGATGCAAAGTGGTTTTGATTTAGGGTTGTATTTACTACGAAGCAAGTTTTGCAGTCGAAAAGAAAAGAATTTATTTTTGGGAACAATAAAATAAAACAATAAGATGATAGAGAATACGATAAAAGTGGATCCTGCAAGTCTCTCCTCAATTATGGTCCGGGGCAGCCTCCAGTTGGACTTTTGGAAGAGCGTTCCTGGGTCTTCAAACAGTACCTGTGCCACACATGAATGAAACAATAATAAGATTACGACACGCGCATGTGTTGCTTTTTTGTCATTTAGCTGTGACGCATGAAGAGACAAAAAAGCGTGAATTCAAAAGTAGCATCCGAGCAATATTTTTAATTAAAAATTTCTTAGTCATCTTTCCGCCCTATGGAGCGGTTTGAGAATGCTCCTGGACGCTCCTGGACGGTTCTTTTCGTCCAATAGGACCGGCACACAATATCCGACCAAAACGCAGCGCCTAAGCGTTTTGAAACTTTTAAACAGATCCTACTTGTTCGAGGGGGAAAAAAAACAATAACTAAAACTTTTACTTATTTTAGTCTTTGTAGTCCCACTTCGGATCTCTTCAGTTTCTTCAAATTCACAAACTTCTATTTGGTTATATGAATTTAATTTATTGACGAATGCAAATTCTAGCGTTTTTGTTCTTTATTATCAAAGATCGTGCCGAAGGGAAAGACAACATTTTTGGACTGCTTGACACTGCCAGGGTCTCATAGTGAAAAAGGTATCAATAAGAACAAAAGGCGGTCCGTTGCTGATGTATTGTTGTATGGGTGACCAAGAAACATTGCAACAATTTATTCAAAAAGTATAGGTAATCGTTGAGAGGAGTTTCAGAATCCAGTTCATAAGCCATGGGGTGGTTTTCAAACCAAATAGTTGCAATGAAGCTTTCCCTTTTACTCAGTGCTATTGCTTCTTTGACTGTGCGAAAGCTGTAAAAAGACACATTTGGGGAAGGTTCACCCCCTGTTGTAAAATGCTCCTGTGGAAAATCGAACACCACAGTCAGTGCTTCCATTTTAACTGGTTGAATAGCTTTAGCAGTATGTTCAAGTATAATTTTTCGTGATTTCTCCAGTACCCAGTACCTGTATGAAAGATGAGTTTTGCATTGCTTCTTTGATGCGTACGGTTTAAGTTTAGCTCAGATCTTTTCAGAACCTTCCACACATGATTGGATAAAGACACATTTTTTAATGGCATAGGCATTTAGAAGTTCTTCTAAAAACTTGGTGAAGTAGTATGATGACGCATCCAAATCGGAAGAGTGGACAACAAACATAGCCGAAGGTTCATTTCACTTGATGGGATCATCTTCTATGATCAGAATAGAGATAAGTGAAGATAAGAGATAAGAACGAATAGGTTTTTCAACATATGGCTGCGAAACCAAAATAAAAGCTTATGGGCCTTACTAATTGACGTAATTTAACAACTTTTCATCTTCTTCTTCTTCTTCTTTTTCATTTTCGGCGTTACGAGTAGTGATCTTGAAGCGATCACAACTCTCCCACTTTTCTGCTTCACACTAGTGATCCGCCTGTGGGGTACGCCGCGTTGACCTCAGAAATCGTCGGCAAGCCTCCCGGTTTTGGATTGTTCCATGTCTGAGCCCAACCAAATGCTGCTATTTTTGCATTTGCTTGTACCAGGAGTGTTTTGGCCTGCCTTTTCTTTTTCGTCGCGAGTTTGTTGAAACGTTGTACGATATTGCCTTTTTGACGGGGTTCTGCGGATCTCTCCTTTGAACATGACAATACCAACTGAGCCGGTCGTGCTGAATTTTGTCCAAGATGGTACTTTTGACATGAAGGCTTCCACGGATCTTAGTACTTCTAATTCGATCAAGCTTTGTTACTCCTGCTGTCATCCGAAGCATCTTCATTTCGGCTGCCGTCAATTTGCTCTCATACTTTTTGTACATTGTCCAACATTGTGGACCGTATGTCAGAGCTGGACGGACAACTGCTGTGTAGAGTCTTCCCTTCAGCTTAGGGGGCATTTTTCGATCACAGAAGATAGCGGAGTTTTCTCGCCACTTCATCCACCCTACGCTTACTCGATGATTGATGTCGTCATCACAAGATGCTTCACTATTGATCATAGATCCCAGATATTTAAACTTTTCACACTTGGGAAGCACATTTCCATTCAAATAAATGTCTGGAATAGGCTTGTCTGGATCAGAAAAAGGGCAGCACAGGTACTCAGTCTTTTTAGCGCTAATACGGTACCCATTTCCTTCCAGAACATCAATCCAAAGGTCAAGTGCTCGTTGCAGGGATGTAGGATCCTCGCTTAACAACTTTTCATGAAGAACTAAAATTTTTTTGCTAAGTAACTTGCAAGACAAACAATTTGAATTAATTTTCAATTCAATTTCAATTTCAATTTATTTAACAAATAAGGAAGTACAGTTACACAATTTATTCTTTTATAGTACAAGGTAATATAGCCAACTAAACAGAGGTTATGTAAAGAAAGATTAAAATTAATAAATTCATTTTCACGGAGTTAAATTACACAAAACTGTCTCTTGTGACGAATGTGCGCAGTAAAATGAGAAATGAAAATGCAGCTGTCATAATCTTGTCTTCTTTTATTCATGCCTGCCACACAACCCATATGATAATATTTACTATTCTAGAAATCAACTTCAACAATTTTGATAAAATTTTTTGAGTGGGACTAATTTTTGTTATGATGTGAAAGAAGTTTAAGGAAAAAGTCTTAAAACAATGCTGCGCATATTAAAATGCTTTTTTAACGGCTTGATTCTATTAAAATTTTATATTTGATAAATTCCAACTTGTTTGAAAAAGATTGCGTATTTTATAAATTTTTTAATTTTATATATTTTTTTTTTTTTTGTTTTTAGATTATTTTTTTAACTATACCTCTGAACTTTTTGATATTATCTATCAGTGTAAACAAGACCAAAAGGAGCAATATTTTTTTCAATTTGCTTGAGAAAAAAAAAATATTTTCTGTACGATTGCATAACCCACTTCGAAGTACATAAATACCATCGCAAATAAAGGCAAATGTTCAATTGCAGTAATGGAAAGAGCGTTAGCCATGATCTCTTCGATCTGACTTGCAAATGTAAAAAGACAAAATTTTTGTATCAATGCGTTTTATTTAATTCATTATTCAATATTCTGGCTTTCGATCGGAATCAATAATCTCCAATTTGACATTGTGGGGCTGAGTCCTCTTTGCATTTATATTGATCCACTTGACGGAATGCTAAAAATACAAAATTTCAAACGATATAGTATTTTATAACACAGGAAAATAGTAAAATCCAATCCTTACCTCTCTGAGGGTTCAGGCAATTGTACTTCTTAATTGCACATGGACCTCTCATTTGCAAGTAACACCGTCCATTGTAAGCGCAAGTGGGCAGATCCAGATCAGTACATTCATAGTCACAATGCGATGGTGGAGTTGGAGCAATGTTTGCAGCAACGGCACTGGCAAGAACTACAATTTATTCAAAAAATAATGTGCATTAGTATGAAGCTTATAATTTTTTAGTATTTCATTTTATAACTCACCGGCAATGATAACGAAAATGGCAAGGAATTTCATTTTGAATAATTAAAGAAGCTTTTCGAACTTTGCTGAAGAAACAGTGAAGCAGATGTGTGATAATCCTTTAAGTCGACCGCTGCTTTTATATCATCGATTTCATTTGTGGGTGTCGTACAAGGTGATGATGTTGCGAAACGGGAACAAAACAAAAGAACGAAAATAATTTCAATTGGTTTTAAAATAAACTTGATTAACTTTTGTAATGTCCTTTGCGTACATTCTCATACCTCATACGTAACAGCATTCTCTTTTTGAACAATTGCTTTTCAAACGGAAAACAATTAAGACATACAATACGAGTAAATACAAGTATACCAACTAAAAATAGTATCTATTTTTATATCCACGCCACGGTTAGGTCAGGAAACTAAAAAATGTTTATCTTGGCCCAAACACCAAAAATAAAACCAAACAAACCGTTGTTTAACGGTATGAATATAAATGCAAATTTTTTTATTTGTGTTCTTGTCTAAACTTTCTTTTCGTGACGTTCTTTTTTTCTGGGTTCTTGTTTTTATTTTTCTTTGGTTATATTCTTTCTCCTGTTTTTGGAGAGTCAGTTTAGTTATTCGGGAATATAAAAAGACTTTGCAGCTTAAAGGATCATGACAAAGCGACTTCTGTTCTTGAAACGCGAAGTATTCATTGAAAAACTTATCAATATGAAATTCCTTACATTTGCTGTTCTCTTTGTTGGTGAGTAGTGATGAGCACTATTCGAAAAACTTTTACTAAAACTTTCTGTTTTTCTATTGACAGCTTTAATTGGTGCTACATTAGCTCTTAGTCATTGTGACTATGATTGTAGCCAGAACGAGCGGCCTATCTGTGTCTACAATGGCCACTGCTACTTGCAGTTGCCGAACATGTGTTCTCTCCAGAAGTACAACTGTCTGAATCCAAAAAGAGGTAAGAAAAAGTTTTCATATTAAAAAAAAATTAACTCTGTTACAAATAAACTCTCTCCAATTCTCCATAGCTTTCCAACAAGTTGACCAATTTGCTTGTAAAAAGGATGCATCTCCGCAATGTCAAACGGGAGACTACTAAACGGACTATATGTACCTACTTCCAAAAAAAGATTATTGAGCTAATTAAATGAGTTGAATAAAGTGACCAGTGAAACAAATCATATGACCAGTTGTTTTTCTATTGCAAAAATTTTGTTCTCTTTTATAAAAGGAAGTGTTTGTGCGCAATTCAAACAAGACAGAAATGTAGTTTCAGTAAAACCAGGTCAACTACAAAAGTTTAAAATTACGGGAAGTACCTGTAACCTGTCTCACTTTTTCACAGAGTGATGAATTTTTTTTTTTGTGTCGCTTTTTCGTTTCAGCGAATTTTTAAATCAGAGGGTGCTAAAGAAAATTCGCTTTAATGACACAACCCGCTTGCTTTGTGCTTAGGCTTTGTTATATGCAGGAGTAATTACATGCACCAAAAGCAGACTATTGGTTCTATAAGCTAATAGTCTATGTCCACTATTTTACTTCTATTTCTCACTGTTCTTTTTGAACCCTTGTCCATATTTAACTTATATTAAAAGATATGAAGGATATTTTAGATTCAATTTTTTTTTAATTCTCTATTTATACTCGCTTTTCATATCAATAATATCGCAGGTCAAAACTTCCGAAATTCGAATACGTAGTGCGAAGACACTTTATTTTATTTGTATAAGTACAAAGCCTCCAAATCACACACTTTCTGCATTTAATAAGAGTCACGTGCGTCAATGGTATAAGCTACATCAACATGGGACATGAGCTATGCCGTATAGTTTAACTAATACTAACTAATACTAATATATAATAAAACATATTTTTGAGCAATGTTAAGGGAAGTTGACTTACCACTCCTTACTGAATTTCGTATTTAAAACAAGCTGACACTCTTAATTCTCTCAAATTTATTTTTTTTAAGCCTTGCGCAAACCAACGCGGTGAGTGCGTGCGATGCGATTGCGTTAAGTCAAATCTCTATGTAATCTTATGGACGTTTGACTTAATGCATAGGGATTTGACTTAACGCAATCGCATCGCACGCACTCACCGCGTTGGTTTGCGCAAGGCTTTACACTTATGATAAAAAAAATTTCAAAAATTCTATTTTCTGAAATTCATTTTTCATGTTTTTTACTTTTTGAGAAAGCATCGAGAAGTCTCAAAGTATTGGATTTTTCCATATTTAAAGTCAATCAATTATTTAGACTACCTGATAGAGTGGTTACCTTGTTGAGTCAGATTTGGTTCCAACACAGTAAAAGTCATAATGTACGCTGATGACATTGAGGTATTAGCAGAGTTAGCAACTTCACTACATTTGATGATTAAAAGATTATTGGAATGTTGTAAAAGATTGAGTTTGGAAGTTAATATAGACAATCTTACGATTTTTCAACAAGGGGCAGGAAGAGCATCAAGAGAAGAGCAGTGGAAATTTGATAAAACGAATCTGGAAGTAGTGAAACAATACACATATTTAGGAATGCAGCCAAAGTTTAACCTTAACCGGGAAACTCATTTCAAATTGAAAGCAAAAAAGGCTAAAACAGAGATATGTGCCCTTTGGCAAAGGGTTTTGTATATAATAAAAGCATTGCTATAAGCTCAAAGTACAGAGTCTTCAATGCTACAGCACATTCGGTTTTGTTTTATTTACCACAAGTCTGGGGAATAAATAAATCCGAAGTTTTGAAGAAAGTTGAAATTGTTTCGCAGATTTCTGAATTTTTAGTTTAGTTATAATGTAAGTGTTTTGCGAAAAGTTACAGCGAGAGAATGAATGCAGAGTGCAAATCAACCCTAGTCCATCAGTTAGTGGTGTATACTTCAAAGCATTTTGGAAAAGCAACCCAAATAGGTATCCCTTCATTGAGCCAGTGCACGGCTGGAGACTCAAGCAGCAGCGTTAGTAAGAACAAGTAAGGTTCTGGAAGAAGTTCATCAAACAGCAGCAGGTAACCAACAACCTTCTATTTGTATTGTTTAACACACTGACTAGATATAGATATCAGAAAACGTTTACTATAACGTTCAAGGTTTTCCCCATTTATAGGATTATCCCCATAGGATAGGATTATCTTTATAGGATTATCCCCATTCCCCCAATCTGCGCGAAGGTTCACCACCGAAGTAGTTTAGTAGTTTTCGCGAAAAATGACGAATCCTCTTTAAATAGTTTTCTTGCACAGTGTAACTTGGGTCGGTTGGGCCGAGGCCCGAGGGAATTTGTTAAAAGTAATAATTTTTCAATTTTCTATTCTGGAATGGAATGAAATAGATTCGTTCATTCAGGCAAGTTGTTGCAAATCTCTAACGACCGAGAGATTCAGCAACAAAATTGTTTAGAAAAGAGCGATGGATGTGTTTCGCCTACGGCGCAGACTCCAGCGAATTAGCTGAGAGTACTGCAGATACCCTTTGACGAACTTCCACGACTCTGATTGGTCGAAGTGAGTGGAATTTGTTGAATGTGCAGATGAACGAAGAGACTGCCAAGAAGATGGCACTTCTTGGTTGTCCTCAGAAAAGGACAAGTGTTCGGGGAATTTATAATCGAGTGTTTAATCTTTGCAAGTAGTGCATTTGTTAAAGTGTTTGATTGGCAGGAAGGCCAAACTAAACAGTGTTTTGATTCTGTGCAGGAAATCTTCAAGCAGGAAGGAATTTGGAAGAGTTAGTGCCAGTACGGGCAAGAAAACTCAGGCAGGATTCGTCAACAGAAAAGTTAAGTAAGTGGAAAAAGTTTAAGTTGTGCTTTTGTTTTGGTCAATCATACTGGTTGTGTCGGTAACCCTTCTCTCTCTGGAATTTATCTTGAGATTGCAGGACGCGCGACCTTTCTTTGACCTTTTGTCTGTTCGGGAAAATTCATAAGGAGTCGTTTGTTTTCGGGTGTACTGTGCACACAAGTTGTTGTTTAGTATTTTAACCTCTGTAAAAACCCATCTTCGATCTTAAATTTCATACCATCTAAATTGGTAACTTTCCCCTCTGCCAGATTTTCCATTTATTGTACACCCCCAATTGTTTATGAAAAATTTGCAGGTCTTATACCTAAAGGTTTCCTGGATAAAATATAATTTTATTCCTTTTGAAAAATAATCGTGTTCTTTTAATTTTGTTTGAAGACCATTTTCAGTGTCGAAGTTGGTTTGGAAATTCCATACAAAAATTTTCTGGCGCCCATAATTTCGTGAAACACCCTACTTGTGTTTTGATAGAACATTCTTTATATCATTCTTTCCTTTTTATATCAATTCTTCCCTTGCTGAGCAGCTGGCATTGGCAGTATATTACTTTGCTACCTGTTGCACTCTTTCCCAATAAAACCCACCCAGCTGTCATTTGACAGTTCAACGTAAAATAAAATTCGATCAACATCGCCGCGGCACATCGCATCGGTGTGCATAAATTTTGTTTGAAATTCATTTGAAGATCATTAATTAAACATACGTACGATTAATTAAAATATTAGTATACTATAATCCAAGTTGTGAATTTGGTTGTGATTTGTTTTGTACGGAAAAAATTGCAACAATTGGCGCCCAACGTGTGCACGTTGTGTGTAATTAAAGCGAAGAGATTTAGAAATTCGCTGAAACGTAAAAGCGAAACAAAAAAGCTTGAAAAAAAAACATAAGGCTGTGAAATGATGAGTCAGGGTAAAGGTAATTCCCATAGTTATCATATTCTCTTTGTTCAAGCTTTCGTAGTCGAACTGGGGCCGAATAACCGCACCAGTGATCGTGGGAGTGAGTGGCATTTTTCTTTCAAAATTCGCTCTATATAGTACAACATCAGTCTGCAGATACTGATGAAAGAATGTCAAATTGTGATACTAAAGTGATCGATAACGTGAGAAGTAATGCCAAAAACACATAATCCAGTTGCGTATGACTCGATCACGTGTGCGGTAATTCTGCCCCTGGTTTTAATGAAGCTTATTTTCTGTTTTTCTCACACTTCTTTAATTAACAGAGAACAACATTTTTCCGATTGAAAACAACTGGGTAAACATACATATATGATTTGTTTCACTGGTCGGTGGTAGCTTTATCAAATTCATTTACATCGCTCAATCAGTTATTTGGAAGTTCAATAGTCTCCCGTTTGACATTGCGGAGATGCATCCTTTTTACAAGCAAATTCGTCAACTTGTTGGAATGCTATGGAGAGAGTTTATTTGTAGCAATTTTTTTTTCTTTTAATATGAAAACTAAGAAAAAAAACTGTCATTTAGTCTCTAAAATGATTAAATTCGCTGCAATCTGTCAGTAATAAAGGTTAAAGATCTAGGTACATCATAACACAATAAGCTTCAAGCACTGAATAAATTATTCAATGCCAGAATGCCTCAAGCTTTCAAGTTTCTGTTGAGTAAAAATAAAAACAAAAAAAATTTGTTTTCAAATCAATGTTTATGTTTTTATTTCAAGAATTGTTTAGTAGTCTCCAGTTTGGCATTGCGGGGCTGAGTCTTCTTTGCACTTATATTGATCGACTTGATGGAAAGCTGTGAGAATAAAAAAAAAAACGAAATAGAATTTGTATTTTAATCCCAAATGGTGAAGGTAATTTTACCTCTCAGTGGATTGAGACAGTTGTACTTTTGGAGAGCACACATATTCCGCATCTGCAAGTAACAGTGTCCATTGTAGGCACATGTGAGTAGCTCATCTTGGCTGTTGCAATCGTAGTCGCATTGACTATTGGCAATTGTGGCACCAATGAAAGCTAAACATATTAATAAAATTTTATTTAAATTAAAAAATGAAAAATTCTGAACAGAAATAAAATACTTGCCAGCAATGAGAACAGCAACTGAGAGGAATTTCATTTTTTTATTTTGCTTTGGAGAATGTAGTTGACGATATTCGAAGCGAATGAGATTTGTGATGATCCTTGCTGTTGCGTCGTCTTTTTATACCAATTTTTTTTATTTTTGCACGTAACCGTCAGCGTCGTTTTGAAAAAAAAAAAAAAAAAATGCGAAGAAGAAGGAAACAGGAAATGAAAGAATTGAAACATAAAAAAAAGTATTGTAAGAATGTGTTCTATGTTTTGTTTTTACTGTAACACAAATCTTGGATCTCATGTTTTGAATGTTGAATAAGAATTTTGCTATTCTCCCTCAGGAATTAACTAAAAATTATTTTGTTTTGATTATATTATTCCTAGTTTCTTGCTTCCTAGTTTTTGGTTAGGAAAAAAGTCATTTCTTTCAGGTTATTTTTTTTTTATAATTAGCGCACACATCAAGGGGTAATGAATTAACGTTATAAAATACAGTGCGAGAATTTTTGAAAATATGAGAGCACATCACTCTTGAATTTTTGTGAATCATGATGCAGAGTAAAACAGAGTCTGGCAAAGCATTCCACACTCGCGTGGTGAGACTAAACAATAGGCGTGTTTTTTTCACACGACTGTTATGTATATAACATCATTTTACACGCAAAGCAAAAACAACATCCCCGACAACCAATGTTATGGACAAAAGGATGGTTAAGATTTGGTCGGGGATAGAGTTTTGACGTTTAGTCGAGTATCGAATGAGTTTTTCGACTTTTCATTTTTAAATGTTGGTGCGTCTAGAGACTTTCATGTATCTCGAACAAAAGCAAAATGGGTGTCAGAAGGTCTGTTCACAAATGTTGAACTGAATAAAATACTCTGCCCACTCTTACACTTCGCAATTTAGTTGCTCAAAATTTCTAATTTTTAGAATTTTATTGATTTCAAGAGTTAGATTTGTAAATTTATATAAAGATACATAGAACAACGTAATAGCAATTAAAAAAGGTCTATTTTGTGATTGAAAGCACTTTTTGCAAATTTTTTTTTCACATTTTTCTGTGAATGTTGACATTTTTTCTAAACAAATTGTTAAGTAATCCACAAAATTGGTTTTATTATTTCATTCTTAATAGTTTAATTCGTTTGAAACAAGTAACAAAATAATTTTTCCAACTCTGACATAAATCACAAGTTTCATATGAATTCAACCCCAGCGTGTAAACAGCGTCAAGAGAAATACCTTGTTACCTTTGTGAACGGACCTATTTTTGACATTTCCAAACTAACAAAAAATGGAAAAAAAAATTGTTTACCTCCATTAATTTCACTTCGGAATATTTTTATTTTCCACTCTATACAGTTGCTTTGGGTTTTTAATAAACATTTTTTGCGTTTTTGTGCGAACTTGGCAAGAAAAAAATTAATTTGTTGACTTTTATTGGTTTGACAAATGATTAAGAACACCAACCCACAAATAAAAAAAAACGAAGCGTTTTTTTTGGATATCATGTTATGTACATAACATCCTTTGAAAAAAAAACACGCCTAATGAATCTCTATAATTTACTGTATGTCCAAAGTTGGGCTCAAGGTAGAACTGATGTCCATTCCTAGTGAGGCGGGTGTTGTGGCTAAACTGTTTCAATTGAGGGATTCAACTGGCTATTTCACTAGATCACTGTTTATGAAATAAGTGGTAAAAGAGAGTGAGACAGGTAACGTTTCGTTTCGACGAAGTTCAAGAAAATCAATCGATTCTACGATTGAACTATCAAATATCAATATCAATTCTCATCGCTCTGATTTGTAGAATTATATTATAGTTTTGGGCGTATGTTGGCCTTATAAATATTAGCCTGATCAAAATAGGGAAAAAAATTTCCAGTTCCAGACTTCAAATATGTGGTTATTTCAACAGAGAAGTCCTGGCAGCTTTTCGGTTTCTTGGATGCAGGTACCGTTCATGGATAATGGCAATGTGGGATGTTGAGCTTAAACAAAAATAGAGAGCATTGAGTTTTCGAAGCATTGAATTCTACTGAGCTCTAACTACCCCATATAGCAAAGCTGTTAAGGTCAAAATTCAATTAGCTTATCATACGCAACCGTTCCAGTTCCACAGGGACGTGATTTTGGAACGAATATGAATAGCTGAGGGATGAGTCGTCAGCAAAACAGTTGAGAGGATTAGAAGTTTCAGACAAGAAATCGTTTATGAAAATAAGGAAGGGAAACGGAGACAAAATGGAGCCCTGGAGCACACCTGTATTTATAAATTGGGTATCAGACTCAGGTTATTGACTACTGTCGGTTCTATCATGCTGAGTCTGTTTCATAACATTCCTTCAAGTTTTGCCTAGCTTTCGACATAAGTTCACATATTATGTACTTAACTACTCATATTTACATTGTTGAACGACTTGATGCAGTTTCATGTAAGACTTTCGATTCCTCTTCATCAATTAAATCAAGACTCTAAGATTTCAAGCGATTAACAGTGCAACACTGGAGAGAGCTCGCCCGAAATCGAAGTCGTAATCAAAGGATGTCGGTTAAGGCCGCTCAGACTATACAATTAGTAGGACAGACCTTGGCTTGAACGACCAATGTTTGATAATGTGAACCCTCAGACGACTGCCTGACCAACTTGTTGGATGGTTTTCAAATATTTTTAAAGATTTTGAAGTTGGACGAAGCGGAGGAATATATGACATAAATTTTGGCGGCAAGTTTGCAAATTACATAAGATCATCCAACATCCATCAAACGCAGTCTGTCCAACTTTTTGTATAGTTATTATTAAAAGTCATAAAGACATGGAAGATTTAGAGATCCATTGACCTCAACTCTAAAAATTGGCTTCTCGCCCAGGTAAGTGTATAGTCTGAACGGCCCTGTTGAGGCCTAGGTTCACCCCGAACATAATGTATATCAAAGTAAGTAAGAGCTGTTGATGCAAGAATTTGGCTGTATTTGACAACTCTAGGCCAGACGAACATATCCCAACCTTAATAAGCTTACTTACTTACTTAGGTGGGCATTACAGTTCGGGGTGAACCTGGGCCTCAACCAACATCCTTCGATAACGACTTCTATTTCGGGCGAGCTCTCTCCAGTTTCGCACTCCAAGTCGGTTGAAGTCCTCACCCACTTGATTGCGCCCTGCAATGTGCTTTCGAACACCCGACGAGCCGGAGCGTTTGGGTCCATCCGCTCAACATGGCCCAACCATCGTAGCCTCGCGATGCGTACTCTTCTGGCTATGCCCATGTCGCGGTACAGCTCATACAGCTCGTTGTTGTATCTTCTTCTCCACACATTGCCTTCGCATACGGGACCAAAGATCATTCGGAGAATTTTTCTTTCGAAACGACCAAGGGTTTCCTCATCCGCTTTCGATAAGGTCCATGCTTCCGCGCCGTAAAGCAGGACTGGGATGATCAAGGTCTTATATAAGGTTACCTTGGTTTTTCTGGAGAGGGTTTTGTTTCTCAATTGCCAACCAAACCCAAAGAAGCAACGGTTGGCAAGAGTTATTCTCCGTTTGATCTCCGCACTGATGTTGTTGTCCGTGTCTACAGCGGATCCTAGGTAGACGAAGTCCTGTACTACCTCGAAGTTATGTCTGTCTATTGTGACGTTTTGTCTAATTCGTCGATGTTCTGTGTCCTTATTTGATGACAGCATATACTTTGTTTTGCCCTCATTAACCATCAAACCCATTTTTGCCGCTTCTGTTTCAATACTCGCAAAAGCACCTATGACATCACGCTTTTTTCTTCCCATTACATCAATATCGTCTGCATATGCAAGTAATTGCACAGACTTTTGAAAGATTGTTCCTCTGGTGTTGACGTTTGAGTTTCTTACAATCTGTTCAAGTATGATGTTGAAGAAATCGCATGACAGTTTATCGCCTTGCCTAAAACCTTTTTCGACATCAAAGGTCTCGGTGAGTTCTTTACCGACCTTGACGGAGCAGCGTGAATTCTCCAAAGAAATCCTGCATAGTCGTACGAGTTTTGCAGGGATGCCGAAACTAGACATGGCTCTGTACAGCTCGTCTCTGTAGATACTGTCATACGCGGCCTTGAAATCGATAAAGAGATGGTGAATATCGATATTATGTTCACGGGTTTTTTCCAAGATCTGCCGTAATGTGAAAATTTTGCCTATTGTGGACTTCTCCGGTCTAAAACCACATTGATAAGGACCTATCAAGTTGTTGACGTGGGGTTTCAGACGTTCACATATTACAGCAGACAAGATCTTATAAGCGACGTTAAGGAGGCTTATCCCTCTATAATTGGCGCAGTTGTGAGGGTCTCCTTTCTTTAGAATCGGGCATACGATACTGAGGTTCCATTCATCGGGCATGCTTTCTTCCGACCATATCATGCAAATCAGCTGGTGCTTGCTCCTTTCCAACTGATCTCCAGCTGCCTTGAAAAGTTTGGCATCAAGGCCATCTGCACCTGCAGTCTTATTTGATTTAAGTTTGCATATAGCAAGCTTAACTTCTTCTAGGTCGGGAGGACGGCATTCTTGATCATCGTCCAGGCTGAATGGGGCAGTCTGCCTGACAGCGGAATTTGTGTCCTCGTCGCCGTTAAGCAGTCTGCAGAAATGATCTTTCCAGATCCTCAGTAGCGACTGTGGCTCTATAACTATGTTTCCCTGCTGGTCTTTACAGGCTTGAGTTCGGGGTTTGCCACCCTGGCAGGATCTTTTTACCTTTTGGTAAAACTTCCGAATCTCGTTCCTGTCATGGCACCTCTCTATTTCCTCAAACGAGCGCTTCTCATGCTGCTTCTTTTTCTTTTTGAGAAGTCGGTGTTCTTCCCTTCTTCTCTCCTTGTAAATCTCGTTATACTGATCGTAAGCAGCCCTCGTTCGTGTTTGCAAAAGCATTTGTCGTGCTCTTTGCTTGGCTGCATTTGCCTGCCTACATTCTTCATCGAACCATGCGTTTCGTTTTGGTGGCCGAGTGAAACCCACAACCTCAGAGGCAGCGGTTCTGATGGCTTCTTGGCATTGCTGCCACTGGTCTTCAATGTTTAATGCTGGCGGCATGGGATTCAAGGATAATTGAAGGGACACTCGATTGGAAAAGGCATTGGCAATCTCTTGCGATTGTAGCTTTCCGACGTCATATCTCTTCACAGCGTTAGTTCGTGCTGGTCGTGAACAAGATATCCTCATTCGTACCTTGGCTATAACAAGGTAGTGGTCCGAGTCAAAGTTGGCCCCTCGGAAAGTTCAGACATCTATCACACTGGAAGAGTGCCTTGCGTCGATCGCAACATGGTCAATTTGGTTGACGGTTAATTGATCTGGGGATCGCCATGTGCCTTTATGAATTTTGAGATGCGGGAAGCGTGTACTACTTACAACAAGATTTATCCCCGCAGCAAAATCGATTAGCCTCAATCCGTTTTCGGAGGTTTTGTCGTGGAGGCTATGCTTACCGATTGTGTTTCCAAAGATGTCCTCCTTCCCTAGTTTTGCGTTGAAATCGCCAAGAACGATTTTCACGTCGTATCTAGGGCATTGCTCATATGTTTCTTCGAGGAGCTCGTAGAAACAGTCTTTGGAATCGTCGTCATTCTCTTCTGTGGGGGCGTGGGCGCATATAAGGCTAATGTTGGCGAATTTAGCCCTGATGCGGATGGTCATTATACGCTCATTGACTGGATTTTGGCTAATCACCTTATCCCTGAGTCTTCCTCTAACGACAAATCCGCACCCAAATAAACGCTTTTTCTGTTGTCTGTAGCAGTCGCCATAGTATATGTCACAGTTTTTCATCTTCTTTATGCCCGGTCCACTCCATCGCACTTCTTGGATGGCGGTTATGTCTGCTTTGCAGCAGTCCAGGGCGTCCGCTAATTCTCCAGCTGCACCTAGTCCGTTAAGAGATCTTACGTTCCAAGTGCAGATCCGGAGGTCGTTGTCCTTCTTTCGTTTGCATGGGTCGTCAACTTTGAAATCATTATCGTTATCCGAGGCTGTTTGTTGTTTCGGAACTGGGCTTTTTAAACGTGGTTGGGTAGTTAACCCTACGCACAACCCCCATCCTGGAGGGCCAGGTCCTTTTGGATCCCTTCGGACACAAAGGGCTGGAGTATCCAGAGTCAGTACCCTGCTGCAGGGGTGTGAGTGCTGCCGTTGGCTCACCAGGAGCTCGTCCGCCACCATCTCTACTTCAATACCCTGTCCTAGTATTGAAAGACCCCAAAAGACCTTTAAACCAAATATGTTGGAGTAGCTCTTTCAGGGGTTTCTGCTTTTATGGCTGCTGAAGTCCACCGTTGATTCTGTCCTTCGAATTCATCCGCTGGGACATTTACACGAAAGCTCTCGTAGACCACTGAGATTCGTGCAGTCAGTCATTGTTCGCAGAGCAATTATAGTGTTGATCGATCACAATTCTTTGTTCCGGATTCCCTTATCAACAGTCGCACTTACTAGTTTAGCAGGTCAGCTCTGGACGGAGCATCCCAGGTCCCAGTGGATACCGCTTGGAGGTATAGTAAGCACAGTTGACGTGTACTATAAGTTACAGCATCTGAGCGCCGCCAAGTTGGCACCAATCAGAGCCTACCCGAATAGTACAACGCCCATCCAACCTTAATAAGCACATTCCAATATATTTGTACACTCAGGAAAAGATCTGGCGTAGATATTGATTGATATTCACTTTAAGACTTCGTAAAAACATTCCGAACTCAAAGCTTTCAGAATCTTTTTAAAGATATAGTTGCAATAGTGTGGCATATACAATTTTAATGAAATTTTATACTTAAAATAGACTGTACAGCAATATTTGAAAAATTTTGAAATTGTTAGGCTGTGATCGCATCACTTGAGAACGGCTCTACCGAATGCAACCAGATTCATATCGTAGCTTAAGAAATGTTGGTAGATGGTCCGGAATCTGAAATCGGTTGACCCGTTAACGAGTTATGGCATTTTGCCTGAATGTCACTTTTGTTCATATAAAAACTACGGGAAACGAAGGACGAGACCGGGATCCTTAAAACTACGGACCAGTACAAGCTTGTTTAAAATAAAATCTCTTCTCAGACAGATATTATTCGTATATTCTAATGAAAATTCAAAAAACAAAATGGCTTTCTCTATGTTTTCTACTTTTCTTGTACTTTTCAATTATCCAATTTGACATTGCCAGATTTTGAGTTAAGGCCATTTTATACGATCAGTTGTCATTCCAGTTGTCAGTTCAGTTAACTTTCGTTTTACTTGTGAGCAACCGAAACCCGAAAGTCGGTTTGACCAATAACTAAACTGAAAACTTATGGGAACGCCATCAGTTAAACGCTTTAGACTTTGCATTTAGACATTTGTCTTAAATTAGAAGCCTAACTGATAGCTTAACCGAAGCTGAAACTGAAATGGTCGTCTGTAAGGGCCTTAATTGGTTTTCCTAATGCTTTCCATAAGCGATTGTTAGGCCCAGACGAGCATTTCAGTTTCAGCTTTTTTTTTAGGATGAATATTTCGAGAAGACTCTTATGTATTTCAAGTGTAAGTAATGCTGCACAGAAAAATTGTATACGATTGTTGATTGTTTTGTATAAAATTGAAAGTGTGTTTCAAAGTTCGAAAACATAAATACATAAGCAAAATATAAATATTCACTAAGTTTTTTAAAATAAAAGTAACGGCTTGCCGGAAGTATATTTTTAGTACATATCTTCGCTTACAACGACATTATTTGTAAAGACCTGTTGTTAAAAAAAGCAGAAACGATTTCATCTTTCTTCTCTACCTAACTTCGTTTTCGTTGTGGTCGGTTTTGTCAGACGCAAATTAAATTTTTAAACGATGATGCAATAAAATTTTAAATTAAGTCACTATTACTTCTACTGATCTCGACAATATTGTGGGCGTTCAATAAATGTATAAAGATAGCTTTTTGTTGTTTTTTCGTGTATAAACATTAAGATGAGACCCTACACTGAGATGGTATTCGACAGTTTTTGGTATACTTGTACTTTGCTAGCTAAGTAAACTGGTTTTTGAAGAACTACTTATATTTCCTTGTGCATTTGTTTCAGTATCAGAGTCCTTAAAGTTGCAATGAAAAATTCCATAGTTTAACAGCCATACACAAATGGAATGTTCTTATAATTTGAAAGAGGTATATTTTAATACCGTCTTTTTTAGGTCAAATACCTGATTTGGTGAAAAGGTGTACAAGATAAAGGAATCTTTGAAAGCGTATGAAATTCGTGGCATTGCAGCTATTTTTGTATGTCTTTTCAGTTTTTCGCGAATAGCGATATCAAAAAAAAAAAAAAAAATTAAATAGGGTAACAAATAGGGCAACAGAGCGAGGAGCCCCTGGGCCTAGCGCATTTCCCACAACCATGCCTTGTGAGGGAATGGAAGGGGTCTACAATTTTCTGCCGAGCCTATGAATTAACAGGCGTACATGCTATCCATCACACCACGGGTACCACAAAAAATAGTGATATCCGTGACAAAATATTTTTAGGTTTCTGTGAAGTATGCTCATTGCGTCGTAGTTTTCGATTTAGCGAGAAACTGTCAAGTTTTGCGAGAAACACGCCTTCTCCTAAAATTGCATCCCCTTCATTTACTCACCAGATTGATGAAATGCGCTTGGCTCTGGTGCTTACCAGCCCTCACCAAGCTTATTGTACCCGTTTGATTATTCACTTTTGCTTACATACTTAATGTTCCGGCCAACGCCAGAAGCCAGAAAAAAGTTTGGTTACCGGATCACCACCAAATCTTCATGGATCACCTGTGGGATAATCAAATGAATCAGTTGATTTTTTTTTCAGTTCGAAAGGAAAACGCGAAACATTGGAAAATTCAACGCTTACAAATTGTTTGGCGATGTACGGCTCCAATTGCTCGAAAAAATGGTCGACACTTGGACTTCCCGATGACTTTTTATTCCAGCCAGCCGTGAATTTCATAAGAATACGTTTTATTTAAGCGATACCATGCAATTGAAACTAATTTTTAGGTACTCTATTATTATTTTTTTTTTTTTTGATTTTGTATAGGTCTAATAGCCATGAAAAACAAATTCAGGGAATATTCCTCTTAATCAAGAAATGATATCCATCTGCTCATCGAAAAATATATTAGGAGTTAGCGCATCGCAGAATGTGAACTACGCGTTTCGCAGATTCGCTGAAAGTTGTGAGACTCCAAGTTCTCCCAGCAATCCTAATAGCTGCCTTATTCAACGTCATGTCGGAATATTGAAAAGCCTTTCATGTTCACCTGCTGCTCTAATATTGTAATCAGCCGAATGCACATCATTTCAAAATCAGTTTCAAAAAGTTTGAAAAATAACTCATTTAAGAGCTGTTGCAGTTGCATAGTAGTTTCTTATATTATCGTTGGATCGACTTAACTATAACGTCTCTGTATACTCTGCAAAAAATACGTCGATCGAATTCCTTGATCAGAAAGCAATGACGCTTGTGGTTCTGTTGGCGTCATCAATTCTGTACATTTAACTTTTTCACTCCCATACAACACAACCTTTTCGTTTAATACCGAATTCTCTGGATATTACAATATTGACAACAGTGTTCATCTTTCCAAGGTCAAACGATACATAGCTGGCAAACTTCATTGTTGGATCGCATCTGAACGCCAGTCACTCTTGGTGGTCTGAACATATAGATCTTAACAGTTTCCGTCCTTCTAAAGTCTGGGCCTGGTTTGACATACACTGCCAACCACTAGGATGAGGCCACAAATTTTGCGATCGATTTTCGCTTTTTATACCTGGTGGAAGTTTTGTACCCGGAAAAGTTTATTATCAGTTAATAGGTACGTATTTTCCCATTACAAATTCATAAATTTGAAGGGTTTATTCGAAAGGACTGTTGGAATTTCCCAAGATCAATTAATGAGGTGCTGAAAATAGGTATAAAAAGGTGCTCCACTAGGATGAGGCCACTACGAATATCTCCGTGCAGAAGTGCGCAAGTGCGAATTTTTGTATAAAATATCTAATAGAGTGTTAAAAATAACCGTTTTAATTAGTTTGAAGCACACATGGGTTCCGGAAAGACTTTGACAGAGACAGAAAGAGCAAAAATAGACGCTTTGAAGGAAACAGGACTTTCAGGCCGTGAAAAAGCAAGGAGAATTAACAGGAGCAAGACAGTCATAAACAATTATCTTGCTGATCCCCTTAACTATGGGGAAAATCAAAAAGGATGCACGGGAAAAGCCACAACACCAAGAGAAAATTGGTCGATTCTACGACTTGCCTCAAATTCTACTCCACCAGCGACTATGATACAGGCCAAAAGCGGAGTTTCAGCCAGCATAACAACGGTTCGAAGAATATTACAAAAAAGTAATACTATTCAAAGGAGGAAACTAAAAAAGAAACCAGTTTTGAAGCCAGTACACAAGGAGCATCGCATGAACTTAGCAAGACAGCATGTTGCTTGGAGCAGTCAATGGAAACGCGTTGCCTTTTTGGATGAAAAAAGTTTAACCTTGACGGTCCTGATAGTCACAACTTCTATTTTCATGACATTAGAATAGATGAGCTTATTTTGGCCAGACATCATAGCCGTACATCAGGTGTAATGGTGTGGGGAGCTATTACCTACTATGGCACGATCAAATTGGAGATTTTGTCAACAACAATGAACGAAAATAGCTACAAATGTTTGCTGGAACGGGCATTTCCAAAAATGATAAACATTTTTGGACCTCTGACTTGGATTTTTCAACAAGACAATGCCCCACTCCACACTAGCAGGGTTGTCAAAAGCTGGATCCAATCAGAAGGCGTATAACTTTTGTCATGGCCGCCATATTCACCGGACTTAAATACTCTGCTAGTTGGTGTTGTGGCTTTTCCCGTGCATCCTTTTTGATTTTCCCCATAGTTAAGGGGATCAGGATCAGCAAGATAATTGTTTATGACTGTCTTGCTCCTGTTAGTTCTCCTTGCTTTTTCACGGCCTGAAAGTCCTGTTTCCTTGAAAGCGTCTATTTTTGCTCTTTCTGTCGCTGTCAAAGTCTTTCCGGAACCCATGTGTGCTTCAAACTAATTAAAACGGTTATTTTTAATAAAATAAACCCTTCAAATTTATGAATTTGTAATGGGAAAATACGTACCTATTAACTGATAATAAACTTTTCCGGGTACAAAACTTCCACCAGGTATAAAAAGCGAAAATCGATCGCAAAATTTGTGGCCTCATCCTAGTGGTTGGCAGTGTATAACCGTGAAGCTCTTTTGTGAAGCTTATATTGTTTTTTTTTATTCAAACGGCATGCCACGCCACGAAAACTAGTAAACTTACCTCCCAAACTGAAAAGAAAGGCCCAAGATACAAAAACTCACATTTTCATATGTTGTTACAAGCTTTATTGAATAGATGAAATCAAGTGGACCTAGACACTTCAATTTTTGGAAAACTGACGAGAAAACAAGTATTTCCAACTTGTTTTTTGCTTCAATGCCACAAGTAAAAAAAGGTTGCTTCTTATTTAATACTTCGAAGGTGACAGTTTGTTGCACTCAGTCCTCAAATGCCATCATTTTTGTTTCACTGCACGTGTACGTAGGTGGGTTGCCTTAAGATGTACCTGGCACTAGTGGTAATTCATTAGAAGTGTTAAGCTTTGACATCCAAATCATATTAATTTAACGTTCTCAGAAGTATGAGCAGACAAAAAGATTCGATTAATAACTTTGCAGTTAAATTTTTTTCAATTCTTTCATCAATCCTTTTGCTTTAATAGTCATAATCTCCATAATCGTACTCCTCATTTGCCAATGTCGTTGTAGAAGGTGTTGTTTCTGAAGAAGCTGTCGCTGCTGTAGAAGCTGTTGCTACTGTAGAAATTATAGAAGCAGTGTCTTCTGTAGAAATTGTTGGCGTTGTTGAAGCTGCTGTAGTCGCTGCTGTAGAATCTGTGCTTTCAGTAGAAATTATTGGCGTTGTTGAAGCTGTTGAAGCTATTGAAGCTGTTGTAGTTTCTACTGTAGAAATTGTTGGCGTGGTTGAAGCTGTTGTAATAGCTGCTGTAGAAGCTGTGCCTTCTGTAGGAATTGTTGGCGTTGTTGAAGCTGTTGAAGCAATTGAAGCTGTTGTTGTTGCTACTGTAGAAATTGTTGGCGTTGTTGAAGCTGTTGAAGCTATTGTAGTTGCTGCTGTAGAAGCTGTGGCTACTGTAGAAATTGTTGGTGTTGTTGAAACTGTGGTGATTGCTGCTGTAGAAGCCGTTGCAGCTGTAGAAACTGATGGTGTCGTTGAAACTGTTGTTGTTGCTGCTGTAGAAATTGTTGGTGTTGTAGAAACTGCTGAAGACGATATTGGTGTTGATACTGTTGGTATTGTAGATGTAAAAGATGCTGTTGGTGATGTGAATACCGTTGTTCGTGTGTATGGACCCCCAGGAGGATAGCCACAACCAGGACGAGGACGAGGACGATGGTGATGTCCAGGACGAGGACCATATCCTGGGCGAGGACGATATCCAGGGCGAGGACCATATCCTGGGCGAAGACCATATCCAGGGCGAGGACCATATCCTGGGCGAGGACCATATCCACGACGAGGCCCGAAATCACCTTCCGGTGCGTTGCCGGGGCCAAAATCAGGCCAGTTATGCCTTCTTTCTCTCTCTCCGGGTCTCATTCCTCCAGGACGTCGCATTCTGCCAGGACCTATTATACCACCAGACATTTCTTGCCCACCATCAAATGGTCTGCCTGGTAGTTCTCCAAACCGATCATCGTTTTGAGAAACCACAAACACTACGAAAACAGCTAAAAGCAAAGGAACTAAATTATGTTTCGGAGCCATACTGACAGATCGTTCGATTAAAGTTTACTACTAGCGATACTGTGTTATAATTTCGGCTTTTATAGAGAAAATGTGAAGATTTGTTTTTTAAAGTATGACGCAAATAAGATTTTCAAGAAAAGATCTGCTAATTTTCTGTTCTCTCAAGAAACAAAACAAATTGATTGCTCATTAGGAGTGGATTAGCTACTTGTGTTGCAAGAGCTTTTTTGGTATGGTATTGAAAAACGCTTTTAATGAGCGAATTCGGCTGGCAGTAGGAAAGCATCTATGTATTTTTACTTGAAAGTATTGGGCTATTGCCAGCAAAATATTAATAAAGTCTTTTTTATCATACCGCCCATAGCGTAGTGTTGGTTTGTGAATCTGTTTGTCTGTGAGCTGGAGCGTCTGTATGTACAATAATCTAGATTCATATTGGAATTTCATCAAATGTTGAACTTACGACGTTAAAAGGCAAATTATGCCTCTTTTATGCCCATTCTCTCCCATTGAACAAGGCTCTCTCATTTCGTAGTTTTGCGCTGGTAGGGCTGGCATTTGACACCACCAATAAAGCTCAGCTGTCATTTGAGTGTTGTAATAGGTGCGTTTTTGTCGCAAATCACCAATCCTATAATCAGCTTAGCCATGAGTCTTATAATTGAACATAAAAACAAATCAATACTGAGAAAGATTAGCTCACCTAATTTTAGTCGAATGTTTCCTATTTACTATAATGGTTTGTCCAACAATCGTTAAAATTTTTTAAAGTGGCTATAACAGTGATGACTCATTCAAACGTAGCCACTTTTCCCGCCTACGGAAGTATTCGGTGAAATCATGAAGAAAATTGTAAAGAGTGAAAGCGTTACTGATGTCGTTGGGTCTGATCATTGTGGCAATGCACGCTCAATCGAAAATAATGCTACTGCAAGTGCAGGCGTTGCTTCTGATGTAATTTTTTTTACCTTCTGACGTTGGCAGCAATTTAGAGTGTCGTATCGCGTACACTTCATAACAGCCGCGTTCACACTGTACAATTAGTTGGACAGACTTTGGCTTGAACGACCAATGCTTGAAAATCTGAACAATCAGGCGACCGCTTGATTAACTTGTTGGATAATCTTCAAAAAATTTTGAAAGCTTTAAAGTTGGATGGAGCAGAGGAACATATGACTTAAAGTTGGACGACAAGCTTGATAGTCTGAACGCAAACTACATCCGACCATCCAACATCTGCCAAACGAGGTCTGTCCAACTAATTGTACAGTGTGAACTCGGCCTATGGCGTATTTTGCTATTGGATTTTTCATTTTCACCCTCATAAAGTTCAATGGCGTATATACGTTTCAATACCGATTTCGGAACAAAATTTTCTCAAGCAATTTGCCGAAAATTGCCGAATATGGTGCTTAGGAAACCCGCAAGTGTTGGAAGAGGCGCCATTAAATGCATGGTAGGCTTCATCGTCGCCAGGTGTCATAGGGCAGTGGGCAGGCATTGACAGTAATCTCTGAAGTATACTATAACCAATAAAAAAAAGTTGGGCCTGCAATGTGTCTGTCTGTCAACACTTTCAAGCCATAAATGTCTACTTATCGAGCACCGCAAACGCAATAAAGGAAAAACTAGACCTTAATGAAGTTAAGCAAATAGCAAAACATTGCTTCGTTGACTTCGTATTTGATTTTGATTATTTCCAACTATGAAAAGGTTCAAGATATTCTTCTAGATGTTCTGCTGAATCTTAATCATGCAATGATAAACCCACAAATAATAACGCCAAATCAACTGTCCGAACAAATTGTGGTAATTAAGGCACACCTTCCATCAACATTGACACTGGTTAAGGGATCAACTTGTATAAAATGATGTCTGTAAAAGGGTGAGTTCTTAAAGAAACAGTAGTTTTTGAAATAAAACAAACTACTACTGAGTTCCAGTTGTTTAGTGTGCATCCGATCCCTATTTTAAAAGAGTCTTCAAGCTTTCTAGTTGAAGTTACTTCCCAATTTCTTGCAATTTCACTGACAATGGATGCATTTTCCCCGCTGTCCGAGCTAGAACTTAGTCAATGCCGCAGTCTATCACCTCAACAGTTTCCTTGCGAAAAAATTGCATCCTACATAAACAAAGCAAGCTGGAACGAGTAGTTGTGAAATCATAAAAATAATGCGTTGCACGAATCAAAATAAAATAAAATACCAGTCGCAGATTATTGGAAGGCACCACAAAACTCAAAACTAATGCTGTTACAATTTTATACATACATACATACTTCCTATTTTATATATAGACAAATATTTCTGATTTATTTATTTCAAAAATACACACATTATTTCATTTTGCCTATTTTAAATCTTTATGTAAGCAGTAAATTAATAGTGGTTACATTTGTTTTGTTTGTGTGAATTTTTTTTGTTTTGTTTTAATATAAGAACAAAATAATTTTGGTAAAATTATGGCGTTGTAGTTGCTGCTGTAGAAGCTGTTGCTACTGTAGAAATTGTTGGCGTTGTTGAAGCTGTCGAAGCTGTTGTAATTGTTGCTGTAGAAGCCGTTGCTGCTGTTGAGATTGATGATGTTGTTGAAACTGTTGCAGTGGCTGCTGTAGAAACTGGTGTAGTCGGTATTAGTGTTGATACTGTTGATATTGTAGATGTTATAGATGCTGTTGATGGTGTAAATACCGTTGTTCGTGTATATGGAGGATAGCCACAACCAGGGCGAGGACGAGGACGATGGTGATGTCTAGGACGAGGACCATATCTTGGGCGAGGATAGTATCCAGGGAGAGGACCATATCCAGGGCGACGACCATATCCTGAGCGAGGACCATATCCACGAAGAGGACCGAAATCACCTTCCGGTCCGTTGACGAAATCAGGCCAGTTACGCCTTATCTCTCTCTCTTCGGGTCTCATTCCTCCAGGACGTCGCATTCTGTCAGGACCTATTATACCACCAGGCATTTCTTGCCCACCATCAAATGGTCTACCTGGTCGTTCTCCAAAGCGATCATCATTTTGAGAAACCACAAACACTACAAGCACAGCTAAAAGCAAAGGAACTAAACTATGTTTCGGGGCCATACTGACAGATCGTTCGATTTAAGTTTACTAGTAGCCATACTGTGTTGAAATTTTTGCTTTTATAGTGAAAAGGTGAAGATTTTTTTAAAAAGTATGACGCAAATGAGATTTTCAAGAAAAGATCTGTTAATTTTCTGTTCTCTCAAGAAACAAAAAGAATTGATTGCTCATTAGAAGCGGATTAGCTACTTGTGTTGCAATTGCAAGAGCTTTTTGGTATGAAATTGAAAAATTGAAATTGGGCCTGCAATGTGTCTGTCCGTATATGGATCTACAGCCTAAGCCACTGGACCGATTTCCGAACAAAATTTGCAGTTAGGGTCTGTAATGTAGTCTTCAAAAAGATTTTTGGAATCGGGTTTCTAGGTCTTGAATTAACGGTACCTTCCATGTAACCGATATGACAATACTTATTTTTCTCGAAAACGACTCCAATGCTTTCGATCAAATTTTGCGAGAAAGATAAGCTTCAAATTTAAAAACCGACTTTCTCGTTAATGGCTTACACGATTCTGTCGAAATGTTATATTACAGAAGTCCTAAGTGATTTGAAAAAGATTGCGAGTCAACATTTGAAAAATTAGAAATTCTGAAATTTCTACAAATTTCTTAAAAAAAATTGAATTTTTTGTATAAGTTCAAAAGTATGTACATATTTGATTTTTTGTTCATTTTTGTAAAAACATCTTCTAGCAAGGTCTTAAGACTTGCAAAACTTGATTAACAGTGGTTTTATTTTAGGTTTCGCTAGAAACCTCTGGAATATGTGCTTGGATAGACAAATATTTATTTTTTTTCGTATTCACATTTACATTTGGTAAGCTACCGTATATAATACATATGTTGTTTTATAATAATATCGTTCTCTAATGAGCGAAACAAAGACGAAATTGCGTTTTTCTCTAAAGACAAAATTTGTTTTTATTACCAAACATTTGTGTACAATGTATTTCAACTAAAATTACTTAAACAAACTAGTTTCTCACCTGTAAAGACAAAAAAACAACATTTAAAGCCTTTATTTCAGGTATTGATTATTCTTTTACAAGGAAGAAGCTCTTTGCACTTTCATATGAAACATAACCTTTTTTACAAATTCAATTTTCTAAAATCATGCCAACCCATTGACAGTGACAGTGACATCTCTTTAACTAAATGAATAGGGTGGCACAAAAACAGATAATTAAGAAGAGCGATACAATAATGTAGTGATTTTCTTTACATTCATACTAAGAGTAGCTGAACTCGTTACGACTATAATCACCAGGGGCGTAGCTACCGCCGTATCAGCCGTATCAATTATACGGGGCCCCGGGCCACGGGGGCCCCCAAAGTGTGTAAGGAAAAAGAATATAAACTTTCTAATTTATTTTATTTTTCAAATGACAAAATTCTATAAAGCAATTCCTTTTTTCCCGCCTTAAGCGTGCGTTCAAAAGTTGGCAACACTCTACATCGTTATGGCGGGCTGCGGGACTTCCCCGTTTTACTTACTTCACAGAGATAAGAGATTAACTAGATGGCAAACCTTTACTTCTTTTGCCCCGCAACAACCATTTGTTTACATTGTTGTTGAGGGGGCATGATTCTGATTCTGGCAATTTTATGGCAATTTCACGTCTGCTATCTAACTATGATGCAACTTTAAAAGAACTTCTTCTAAAACCGAAAGGTGAAATAAATTATTTAAGCCCTACGATTCAAAACGAAATTATTAGTTTGCTTGGTACCACCGTCAGGAGCAATATTATCTCAGAAATTAAAAAAGCCTCATTTCTGACAATAATTCTGGATACAACACAAGACTTGTCAAAAATTGACCAACTATCTGTAGTTTTTCGATATATCTCGGTTACAGAAAATGATGATAATGTGCCTAAGGAAATAAAAATCTGTGAGTCCTTTTTAGGATTTATAGCAGTAACCGATTGCAGTGCTGCAGGCCTGAAAACTGTCATTTTAAATCTGACTAAAAAATATGAAATTGATTTGACTAAATGTAGAGGACAGGGATACGATGGAGCAAATGTTATGTCGGGTGTGTATGGAGGATTACAAACCCTTATAAAAGAGCATGCTCCAAATGCCGATTATGTTCATTGTGCTGCGCACGCTTTAAACTTGGTTTTGAATGATGCTGCGAGACATGTTCGTGAAGTATCGACTTTTTTCGATAATTTAGAAAAAATATATACTTTTTTTGGCAATAGTATAAAACGCTGGGCTATGCTAAGTGACGATTCGTCTGAAAAATATTTGATTACCCAAGGTATGTCCTACCAGATGGTCTTCTAGGAACGACGCTTTATTAGCAGTAAAGAAAAATTTTTTACTAATCATGAAAACTTTGTACCAACTAAATTTAATTTCAAGTAAAAAAGATGAACGTGAAGAATGTAAAAGTATAATTAATATTTTAGAGAGCTTTGATTTCTTAGTGCTCGTTACATTTTTTTCTTCACTATTTGAAATTATTAATCCTGTTTCTAAAGCTCTACAGCATGAAAATAATGACTTACAGAAATCTAGTATGTTATTAAGTAATCTTTTAAATAGACTGTGCCAATTAAGAAATCAGAATTCATTTAATAATTTGCTAAATGAATCCAAAGATTTAGCAAAAGAGTGGGGAGTAACAACTGTTTTTAAAAACAGTAGGCGAAAGATAACAAAGCGTTTTTTTGATGAGTTATCACAAGATGAGAGAATTTCCGACCCGGAAACCTATTTCAAAGTCAATGTATACTATTGCTGTTTAGATATATTAATTTCTCAAACTAAAGAAAGATTTCAGAGCCTTTGCAATCTGAGTAGTATATTCGAAATATTACAACCGGAGAAACTCCTATCTTCTTCAAGCGAAGAGATATTAAACGCTTCCGGAAAACTGGCTGCTAAATACAGTAAAGACATCTCACTTAATCTTTGTGACCAATTAAAGGCTCTAAAAACATGCTTAAATTCTGAAATTAAAAAAATTTATTCCATTAAAGAACTCATTGAATTATTGCTAGTAAAATTCAATAGTCTTGCATCCAGTTTTCCCGAGGTAATCACAGCATGCTTTTTATTCTTGACGCTTCCAGTTACAACCGCAACGGCAGAAAGAAGTTTTTCAAAATTAAAACTAATAAAAAATTATTTAAAAACTTCTATGGGACAAGAACGGCTGTCAGACATTTCACTATTGTCCATAGAGGCAGAAACTTTAGAAAAACTAAAATCATCATCAGCCATAAATGATTTCATAAATCAGTTTGCCGAAAAAAAGGCCAGGAGAGTGAATATTTAAAATTAGTTTTTATTTGTAAAATATGTAAATTATGTGATAAATAAATATTTCTTCTCACAATATTTTTTTTTCTTTTGTGAAAAATTTTTACCTGCATATAAGGGCCTCCAAAAAAATTTTTATACGGGGCCCCGACAAGGCACGCTACGCCACTGATAATCACCCCCTCTAACCCCCTCATTCCGCGAATATAAAAACGCTACCTCGTAAGTATAGGATGTGCTTATGCCTTTTCTCATTATTTGGGTTCCCAATGAGTTGAGGGTCAGTTGAGAACGCCAATCACCGGGGAGAGCAAAGGTCCGCTAAACTGGAGAAGAGCTTTCTTTTTTTCTTGGAAATATCTGGCCATAGGTTTCTGAAACCCAGCATGATTCTTCATGACCTCAATTTTTTAGAAGGTTTTGTTGGGTTTTGATTTTATCTCGTTCTAGTGACTTGATAACTTGATAACAGTGATGACCGGATTTTGGCTAGCTTATCCGCCAATTCGTTACCAGTGTTATGGCACAATGACCTGGAACCCAAATTAAATTAGCAGTATTCGTTATTGATGCTACAGTTTTCTACTTATTTTGATTTTGTGACAATAAAGAAGAGAATAAAGAAGAGATAGCTTTAATGAGCGCCTGGCTGTCTATGAGGATGTCAGTATTTTAGTTGATCAATTTTTACTTAACTATAGGTGTTTTTCGGCTTCACAGATTGAATTTCTGATTGAAAGATACAGCAAAAGTGGGGGATCTTTATTGATCCTTTTATGGGGATATAATCTGAGAAGAGCTTCGGGTATATGATTTTCTGCAATCCACGTGGATTGTAATGGACTTTTAGCTTCTTAAATAATCAGCTAACTTATTACTTCTCGCAACACTTGAATCGATTAAAGTTGGCATTCCACGACTGACCAAAACAGTTTCATCTTCAGTCAAAATTTTTTTCCAAAAAAGCAAAATTGTGACATTTTTTTTATTGATCAGCACTAACTACAATAGTAGACGCTTGTAATAGATACACAGAGCCATATTCAAGGCCAGATGTTATTCCAGTAGAGGGGATTCGGTAAGGGATCGGGCGGCGGTCTTTTTAGAGTATATTTTCTCAGAATAGTATATTGTAGACATAAAAGTAGACACGAGTAGGCTTTTTTTCTTGGTTGAGCACCTAAATATGTATATACGTGGCATATGCGCTAATATTATGTACAACGTGATTCTTACAAGCGCAATATCTGGGAAATAGTGGGTCTTAGAGAAAAAATTATAATAACTATTTTTATAGAGAATTTTATGATCTACAACTTTGCTTCAAGGTGTTTCTCGAAAAAACTTACCGTTTTCGAGAAAAATCCAAAAACCTAAAATTTTGACCTTTGACCCCGAATAAGTCTTTAAGCACACATGGGACTGATTGGGACTTTTGACACTTTATTCTTTGTGGTAAACCTAAGGTCTCTACGAAAATTTGGCTCTGTCGGAATTTTCTTTATTTGACCACTATTTTTATGTATAAATTGACCGGACTATTAACTGCAAATTTTGAAGAAAATCGGTATATTGGCTTAGGCTGCAGATCCATATGCAGATAGACGGATTTACTAGACCCACTTTTTCGTATTCTCTATCATGGCAATGTTATTTAATTGTTATCTCAAAAACTGCTGCAGTTCCAACTCTTTTTTGGTTGAGGATATACCGAAAAATGAATGAAAAAAGCCAAAATTTGAATTTTCGGCAATTTTTTCGACATATTTGATCCCCTAATATTTATTTATTTACACGCTAGCTTTCAAACTTTAAATATATCCTTTCCATAATATTACTGAGAATAATCTCCCAAAATTCCATTTAAAACGGTCGCTCAGTTTTTAAGCTACAACACGAGCAGTTTTTGAAAAGGTAGCTTCCAGATAACTGTGTTCAAAGTTTAACCACCAGAAAATGTTTAATTAATTGGCGATTCCAGGCGCATACAAAAGAAGCAATAGATTTCCCCGAAACAGCTGCCTGAACTCACAAAAGGTCAACAGTAGACGGTATTGTGAAGCGAAGGTGGCTCTTCCTCTGAAGGCCCTGAGCTACCTGACTCGTCACCCGACCGCATGTTGTTCTCCTCGCGCTCTAAATGCGATAACTCTGCATCTATTCGATATTTTTAGTTTTCCTTTAGTCATCTCATAACATTCCTTGGATATCATACTTTCGAAATTTGTAAAAAGAAAATAGATTTTTTGAAAATTTTAAAGCGGCCTCCCCCTTAAAATATGAAATTTACCAAACACGGTAAAAGTTTTGGAGTTTCTCAAGGCCCTGATCCTTTTACGTAGAGTTTTTATCATCAATACGCTATAAATTGCTTTACTAAAGGAAAGCAAATGAAAAAAAAAACGTGCCAAACTGTGTGACTTAATCGACTCGTGCTCGTTTATTTTTTGAAGGTCACTACTAAGCCTACACAATTAATTTTAGTTCACAAAACAGTTCTTCAATCGGTTCTTATTTCTGTTACGCCAGAACTTTATTTAGACTCGCGTTAAAAGTAAAAGTATCTGAATTAAGGTACAATCTGCAACAATGCTGTCGTTGCTGTAGAAGCTGTTGCAGTTGCTGCTGTGGACGCTGTTGCAGTTGCTGCTGTGGAGGCTGTTGCAGTAGCCGCTGTAGAAGCTGTTGCAGTTGCTGCTGTAGAATCTGTTGCAGTTGCTGCTGTGGAAATTAATGACGTTGCAGAAACTGCTGTAGATCCATTTGGTGTTGATAATCTCGGTGCTTTAGGTGTAGTTGGTATCATAGATACTTCTGATGGTGTAAATAATGTTGATAGTGTGTACGGACCTTCGGAGCTAGGACCGTGTCCAGAAAAAAAGCCATATCCAGGACGAAGATCATATCCAGGACGAGATCCATCATTACCTTGCCGTCCAGGCCAGAAGCTACCATTGACAGATCCATAATCAGGCCAACTTTGACTTTTCTCACCGAGTCCAGTTCCTTTAGATAGTCCCATTCTATCAGGACCTATCATACCACCAAGCATTGGTGGACCAAGCATTGGTGGGCCGACATCAAAAAATCCATTTGGAGAAATCACAAACGCTTCCAAAACGGGTAATAGCAAGGCAACTAAAATCACTTTCGGAGCCATACTGACAGATTGATCGATTACAGTTTACTAGTTGCAAGATCGTGCTCAACTTATGGCTTTTATAATGAAAGGTGAAGATGCTTTTGTTTAAAGTATGATGCAGATGAGATTTTCAGGAAGAGATTTGCTGATGTTTTGTTGTTTTTGGAGACAATTTAATGGCTCATTAGAAGTTGATTGTTTGTGCTTTTTGGTCACACATTGAAAATTTCTATTGTTTGCTGAAATGAGTCAAATTGGCTGACCTTAAGTAAGCTACTGTTTTTACTTGCACTATGGGCAGTTATATAAAGATCGTGAGAAAAAAGTAGATTTCATTATAATGTAGAACCAAGCAGCAGATCAAATCTTAAGTACATAGGATTTTAATACAAAAATGTGAAGAGAGTTATACTGGCTGACTTTGAAGAAGCTTTCCATAGACAACTGCGAGTTCTAATATCGGTGGCCCTCAGACAATGAGAATTCCAGATTGTGCAACCTTAGGCCTACGGACTTGATTAACGCAACTAATAGAAATTCGGGCAGTTGCGGTAACCGAAGTTGTTGCACTTACTGGGCCATATTTTCTGTATGAATTTTCAGTGAAGGAGGCGTTCAGATTCTCCAATTTATTTGTCAAGTATCGAGTTTGTCAAGCTAATTTGTTAATTTGAACTCTTCATCAAGTGGGTTGCCAAATTTGTTGGATGTATTCCATAATTTTTTGATATTTTTGCAAGTTGGACAACAAGTTTGACGAATGTGAACCCTACTTGTCAAACTTGTAAGAAATTTCATTCCCCAAATAATTTCAAGTAGCGCACATCGCACGGAAAGACTATTTTTTCTTTGCTGGGAACATTGAAATTGGAATTTACGATGGTTTCAGGTAGTGCACCTCCTTAGTCCCAAAACGCTTTCTTTTGTTTTTCTTGCATTTCATCCCTAATAAGCGCTGCTCCGACTATGTCCTTCTTGGTTAAAATTTAAATCAGAATGGAGTTTGACGATTTGTTTGATCAGTGTGAACGCTATGTGTATTTTCCGTCAAACTTTTCATCCTATTATCGAATTTGCTAGTCAAATTTGATAGTCTGAAAGCCCCTAAACACTAACACCCACTCAAATAAACACAGATGCATTTTATGTTCTTATTTATGTTTTTGGAAGAAATATTGTTCAGACAAACTAGCTGTAAAATAACGGTAGGAATAAACAATCAAAAGAAGAACATGAATATAAAAAACGGATAAATAAACACATGAAGTTGCACTTATCGGGGTAGCTTTTTTGAAAAGTTGCACTTATAGTCCGGTCAAATTAGACATTAAAGGTTACATTAATTCGCACCTTGCTGAAAATTGGCATGACTGTTGGGAACCCTACTACTTACAATTTGTCAATTATCCCCATCAATCCGCCGCTTGGAAAAAAATTTATTTAAAATCAAATTCTCTCCATTAAAAAGTCTATCTATAGCCATAAGCTGAGTGTAGTTTTTTTTTCAGTTTTAATTCATTTTTATTTCTTTTTCTCAAATCTACTTAGGAGCTAGCAAAAATGTATAAAACTAGCTTATATAACAACTTAACTAACTTACTGACCCTAAGCGGGTACTCTAAATTACTCAATATCTTAATTCTAATGCCTTTCGGCCTAACGATAACTTACGGATTTACAAACTAGAACTATGGTTAAAAACTAAGAAAATTTAAAAACGAAAAACTTAGTTTGCTGAGTGTACCTATAATACGGGTGCGTTTGGAAAATGGTTGCATCCAGTATATGGACTAAGAAACTCGGTTCATTTCAAGATGTTGATTTGTTGGTATTACTCACTGCTCGAACGCCAACCGAAAAAATTATTTTTTTTTTTAAACCTGGGAAGGCTCAATCAAAATCAAAATACATATATTCATCCTAGAGTTTATCTGCTTTTTCAAATCCCAAAATCACATCTTATTTCTACATGCAGTAACTGGTTGCGACACGACATCAGCATTTTTCAGGAGAGGTATTTAGTATTTAGTATTTATTTTATTTGATAAATCGCTGCACAAAGAGAAATAAATGCTTAAAGTAGTGCAGGTAGAATAAGGTAAGAGAACAGTTTTGAAATTGTTTGAGAGATAAGATTTAGTTGATTGTGCTGACGTTTTCAAAGAAAGTACCTCTACTCCACAAGCTGTAATCACCAACGGAATTCGCTTTCTTCTTTCCGTTTACCGAGCTCCAAAAAAAATAACGTGCTTGGATAAGTTTCGATACTTGTCTTTTGCTAAAAACACGCATAAGAAGAAACAAGTACAATTAGCTTGTCTTCCTCCAACCTCTGCTTCTGCTGAGCAACATCTATTTCGGGTATATTACCAAGTTCAAATATGGATCGGTCATAAACTAAACCTAGAAGACTGAGTTTGGAAGCTAATTGACAATATATTGGAACCAATTAAAACTTTACTCCCTCCTGCACCGGAAAAACTCCTCAACTAAATTTTTTGCAATTGCAAAAAGGGGTGTAATGTGGCTGCAAGAAAGTTGGTTGTTTTGTTCATTAGCATGTATCAGTTGTCGAGGTCAATCGTGCTCCAATGTTCAATGGCCAGTAGAAGAGGATTCCTACGATATATGCGAGGAGACTTCTGATGTATCGCTCTTTGAACAATTTATTTGCACCCAGCAGGAAGAAGGAGAATAAAAAGAAGAAGAAGAAGAACAAGACAGTATGGATTATGTTCCAGAAGAAGAAGGAGAAGAGTGCCAATCAGACGAATAGTTTTTTTCAAATTACTCATAACTTACACCGCTCTCATTCATTACAATAGTCATTACAATAGTACCATTTTCAATTTAATACAATAGCTTTTACCTCAACAGAACCACAATAGAAAGTGGAATAGGCCTACAGCGGAAACCACGTAAAAAAAACGCGCCATGTACACTACAAAGCTATATCTCCGAAATGGTGATTCTTAGGAAAAAAAGTTTATGCACAATTTTTATAGATAATTGTTTGATGAATAATTTTTGTCTTTCTATTTTTATAGTAAAACTTACCGTTTAGCTGGAAAACTCATAAAACCGATGTTTGCAACATTTGACCTTGAATAATTTTTCTTCCAAGCGGCGGATTGATGGGGATAATTGACAAATTGTTAGTAATAGGGTTCCCAACAGTCATGCCAATTTTTAGCAAGGTGCGAATTAATGTAACCTTATCCCTATTTTTTAAGTTAATTTGACCGGACTGTTATAGAGCCAAGACGTGTTACGATTTTAGTGTTGCAAAAATCAAGGAGTTGCACGAATCGAGATTGCGCAAACGGAGTCCGTACTGTATTATTATTTCCACAAAAAATTTAAGTCCAAAATTAAATATACCATTAGTATTGAGAGAGAAATTAAATTTAACAAGGACTCAAACACCAAAGTTAGTATTTTTTTTAAATTGTCAAAAAGTGAAGTCAAAGTAGGAAAACAGACTTTACTGTAAAACAATTTTTTTTTCTTAGAATACGACCAAGAATCAAATCCCAAAGTATGTAACACGTGTTACGGGACACCCTGTATTTTTGCCGAATACTGATCTTCTAATATCCGCTCTCTTGCGCCACCCTATTTATTTATTTATTTATTTTACCGTCCGAAAAATTCTATTTTCTGAAATTCATTTTTGATATTTTTTACTTTTAGAGAAAGAACCGAGTCTCAGAGTATTGGATTTTTCCATATTCAAAGTCAATCATTTATTTAGACGAACTGGTAGAATGGTTACCTTGTTGAGTCAGTCCTCGCCTCACTAGGAATAGACATCAGTTCTACTTTGAGCCCAACTTCGGACGTACAGTAAATCATAAAGATTGTTAAGTCTCGACACGCGAATGTGGAATGCTTTGCCAGACTCTGTTTTCCCCTGCATTATGATTCACAAAAATTTAAGAGCAATACGCATCGCTGTCTCCTATTAAATAATCTCATATTTTCCAAAATACACGCACTGTATTTTATAACGTTGTAAGGCTATTCATAACCCCTTGATGTTTGCGCTAATTATAAATAAAAAAAACTTAAAAAAATGACTTTTTTCCAATACAAAAACTAGGACACAAGAAACTAGGGAGTAGTAGTAGTAATAGTGTGATTTATTTATCATATTTCATCATGTTTACAAATTCACAATATATAGCATTGGCTTTTGTCGTCAGCCAGACGAAAAAGAGTATCATTTTGAAATGATTACCATCTAATTTGTTTTATAAATATTGTGGCGACCTTGTCAGTAGAAGATACACTGTATCATATTGATTAAGGTTGCAAAGCAATTAATAAATAGATACTGTGTAGTCATGGTAAAAGATTGTGATTCGAAAATAATAAATAGTTTTCAGTTTAGTGTTGTCAACCGAATAGAGGTGTTTATTATTAATTATTTTCTGGTGAATTACAGGTTATTACAATTGGCGACGAGGATGAAATAAAACATTAATCTATTTTTTTCCAGAACAGAAAGTATTAAATTGCGAATTTTATTGGGGTTACATTAAATTGTTGACCAAACGCATTAAATTGCAATCAACGAAGATTTTTTTAAAAAAAAAAAAGATAAAAATTCGATTGGGGTTACATTCAATTGTTGACCAAGGCATTAAATTGCGATAGAAGAATCGAAAGGTATGACCATTCAATTGGATATATTTGTGCTTAAATAATTGCATTAAATTGCAGGAATCGTGTTATATTTAGTTGCTAGCTAAAAAAAAAAAAATCATAAAAAGAGAAAAAAAAAAACGATGAGCGCTTCTGGAATAAAACCTTTTCTTTGTGAGACCATCGATAAGTCTTTGATGAGGTCGGAATGGGAAAAGTGGTATCGATCATTTTCCCTTTACTTGGAATCAGAAGAAATCACTGATCCAATTAAAAAGAAAAATAAACTCTTGCATCTAGGAGGACCGCAGTTGCAAGAGGTAATTTTTAATATCCCTGGAGCATTAGTCGATTTAGCTACTACTGAGGACGATACTGCTGAAGATGTATTCAAGGTTTTGGTAAGAAAATTGAATGATTATTTTTCTCCAAAGAGAAATTCGACGTTTGAAAGGCATCTGTTCAGAACAATCAAGCCAGATGATGGGGAGAATTTCAATAAATTTCTATTACGGCTTCGAAATCAAGCAGCTAAATGCTCTTTCGGTGAAACCAAACAAGAAATTGCTGAAATAAATATAAAAGATAAGGTTATAGATGCATGGGCTTCTAAAGATTTAAAGAAACGGTTATTGGAAAAGGAACACTCATTAGAAGAGGTGCTAGAGATGTGCCAAGTACATGAGCAGATTGCAAATCAGACAGAGTCGATGGTTATAATTCCGTCGTCAAGTGGGATCAACAGCATCCAGCCGGCTCATAAACGAAACGTTCCAAACGAAGATAGGGAATGTCAGAGATGTGGGCGAATGGGTCACTCATCAACTAGTGTTAACTGTCCAGCTAAAACTAGCAAATGCAATAGTTGTGGATTTTCAGGTCATTTTGCTAAGAAATGTAGGACAAAGTTCGACAAGCGGAAAACCCCTTTTGGTGATGGGTTTGCCCATAAGAAAAAAAGATTTGGGCCATCAAATATAAGGTTTGTAGAAAAAGAAAAGTCAAGTGATAACCATGAAGAGCACTACTGTTTCCAAGTCACAGAAGATCATGCAGAGCCTTCAAGTGAGAATATATTCTGTTTCATAGGAAATTGCAAACTTTTAATGCTCATCGACTCAGGTTCACGGTTCAATCTGATAGGAGAAGAAGACTGGGAAAAGTTGCGCCAATCACCCACATTGATTAACGTTCGAACAGAATCGGAAAATCAGTTCAGGGCATACGCAGCGAAGGAGATGCTTGAGATAAGAGCTGTTTTTGAGGCTCCCATAAGCGTTGACAGCCACAATGAATCGATGGCATCATTCTATGTCATTAAGAACGGCACACAGTCTCTTCTGGGGCGTGATACTGCACTTAAATTAAAAGTATTAAAATTAGGAGTTGACGTAAATCAGCTAGAAGACAATCGGTTTTTTCCAAAGATGAAAGGGATACAAGTACAATTAACTATTGATAAGTCATTTAAACCAGTACAGCAACCATTACGCCGTATTCCGTCAGCTTTGGAAGAAAAGGTGGAATATAAACTTAAAGAGGCACTGGAAAAGGAAATTATCGAGCCTGTTTATGGTCCAAGTTCATGGATCTCACCTATAGTGTTAGTTTTTAAGGAGGACGGAGATATTAGGTTGTGCGTAGACATGCGCCGAGCAAACGCAGCCATTCTGAGAGAAAATTATCCGCTCCCTACATTCGACACACTTATGACAAAACTGAAAGGTGCAAAGTTTTTATCACGTTTAGACCTTAAGAATGCATATCACCAACTAGAGCTGACTAAAGAGAGTCGAGAAATAACAACATTCATTACCCATAAAGGATTGTTTCGGTATAAACGGTTGTTGTTCGGAGTAAATTCAGCTCCTGAAATATTCCAAAAGACAATGGAAAATATCCTGGCTCCCTGTCAAAATGCACTGAATTACTTAGACGATGTAATTGTTTTTGGACTGACTGAGGAGGAACATGACAGAGAATTAAGGTCAGTGTTGAAAATTTTTAAAGATATGAACGTTTCTCTCAACAGAGATAAGTGCATTTTCAAAGTTCATGAGTTGAAGTTCTTGGGCCATATTCTTACTACGGCGGGAATAAGTGCAGATCCCGACAAAGTTAAAACAATCTTGGGATTTCGGTCACCAAACACAAAAGAAGAAACAAGAAGTTTTTTGGGTCTTGTCACTTATTTAGGAAAGTTTATTCCAGATTTGGCAGATACTACTGAACCGTTATGGAAGCTTACAAAAAAAGATATTCAGTTTACCTGGGGTGAGAAAGAAGAATATGCGTTCAAGCGTTTAAAAGCGTCTCTAGCTAAAATACCGACGTTGGCTTATTTTAACCACAAGAACCGCACTCGTTTAGTTGCTGATGCAAGCCCTGTTGCTTTAGGAGCAGTTCTTTTACAGTTTCATGAAGGGTATCCTGAAGTAATTTCTTTTGCCAGCAAAAGTCTCTCTGCAGTGGAAAGGAGATACTCCCAGACTGAAAAAGAGAGCTTGGCGTTGGTTTGGGCAGTTGAACGATTTTATTATTACCTTGCAGGAATAGAATTTGAGCTTGTAACGGATCACAAACCTTTGGAGGCTATATTCAAGCCTACCTCCAAGCCACCTGCTAGAATCGAAAGATGGGTTCTACGACTTCAATCATTTAAATATAAAGTAATCTATCAGGCAGGAAAATCGAATATTGCAGATTCATTGTCAAGATTATGCAAGATTGAGGATACGGATTCTTTCGACAGACATTGTGAGTATAGTGTATGTGCACTGATCGAAAACGTAGTTCCACGGGCACTTACAATAAGTGAAATTGTAAAAGAAAACGCCAATGACCAAGAGATTATTGAAGCTGTAGAAAATATCAAGAAAGATGATTGGACAGCCAGTAATAAAAATAAGTTGTTTCCATTTCGGTTCGAACTTTGTACTTTGGGAAACATATTACTTCGTGGCTCCAGGCTTGTCATACCAAAACCGCTACGTTCTAGAGTATTGGAACTGGGACACGAAGGCCATCCAGGAGAGACAGCAATGAAGCGGAGACTGCGGTTAAAAGTGTGGTGGCCACTGATGGACAGGGAAGTTGAATCATTTGTAAAGCTGTGTCGCGATTGCCTTTTAGTTTCAAGACCGACTCCACCAGTGCCTATGCAGCGACATACCTTGCCGGACGGACCCTGGCAATGTGTTGCAATGGATTTATTGGGCCCTTTACCAAATCACGATTTTGCTTTTGTAATCATTGATTATTATTCAAGATATCAAGAAACTAAATTTGTTAAAAAAATTACCTCTTCAGAAATAATTGCCATTTTGGAAGAAATTTTCTGCAGATTGGGATATCCTAGGTCTATAAAAGCAGATAATGGTCGGCAGTTTGTGAGTAGTGAATTTAAAAACTATTGTGTCAAGAACAATATTGAACTGATAACTTCACCTCCTTACTGGCCACAGGCTAATGGCGAAGTTGAAAATATGAATAAATCCATTTTGAAGCGGCTGCAAATCGCACATGAGAAAGGGGCGGACTATAAAAAAGAAGTACAGAATTTTACTTTAATGTACAACGTGACACCACATGGTACAACGGGGAAATCACCTTCAGAGCTTCTTTTTAATAGGACGATTAGAGACAAAATTCCCTCTATACATGATGTAAGCGAAGCTATTTTAGATTCAGAGGCAAGAGACTTAGACAAGATAAACAAACAAAAAGGAAAGGAGAGAGGAGATACAGTTCGGGGCGCAAAAGAAGGAGATATTTCCATTGGCGATAAAGTCTTACTTCGTAACCTTATCCCGCAAAACAAATTGACAACAGTTTTCGGTTCAACTGAATTCAAGGTGATTGAAAGAAACCGAAATGAGGCAGTTGTACAAGGAGATGACGGTAGAATTTTCAGGCGGAATTTGAATCATGTAAAGAAAATTCCAGTTCTAGTTCAAACGGAAAGTGAGACATCAAATAATGAAGGTATTTTGGATACCTCGATCCATGATCCTAGCGACAATGTTGAAGACACCACCGAACCAAGAAATTTAGGGTTGAAGCTTAAGCTAAAAAATATTGGAGGGATGTGGCGACCTTGTCAGTAGAAGATACACTGTATCATATTGATTAAGGTTGCAAAGCAATTAATAAATAGATACTGTGTAGTCATGGTAAAAGATTGTGATTCGAAAATAATAAATAGTTTTCAGTTTAGTGTTGTCAACCGAATAGAGGTGTTTATTATTAATTATTTTCTGGTGAATTACAGGTTATTACAAATATTTAAAAGAAACTATGGATAATAGAACCAAAACAAAATAATTTCTAGTTAATTCCTGAAGGAGAATAGCAGAATTTTTATTCAACATTCAAAGCATGAGATCCAAAATTTCTGTTACAGTAAAAACAAAACAGAGAATACATTTTTACAATATTTTTTTTTATGTTTCAATTCTTTCATTTCCTGTTGCATTCTTCTTCACATCTTTTTTCAAATCGACGCTGACGTTTACGTGCAAAAAAAAATTTTGGTATAAAAAGACGACGCAACAGCAAGGATCATCACAAATCTCCTTCGCTTCGTATATCGTCAACTACATTCTCAAAATCAAAATAAAAAAAAAAATGAAATTCCTCGCAATTGCTGTTCTCATTGCTGGCAAGTATTTTATTTCTGTTCACAATTTTTCATATTTTAATTTAAATAAAATTTTATTAATATGTTTAGCTTTCATTGGTGCCACAATTGCCAATAATCAATGCGACTACGATTGCAACAGCCAAGATGAGCTACTCACATGTGCCTACAATGGACACTGTTACTTGCAGATGCGGAATATGTGTGCTCTCCAAAAGTACAACTGTCTCAATCCACAGAGAGGTAAAATTACCTTCACCATTTGGGATTAAAATACAAATCTTATTTCGTTTTCTTATTCTCGCAGCTTTCCATCAAGTCGATCAATATAAGTGCAAAGAAGACTCAGCCCCGCAATGCCAAACTGGAGACTACTAAACAATTCTTGAAATAAAAACATAAACATTGATTTGAAAACAAATTTTTTTTGTTTTTATTTTTACTCAACAGAAGCTTGAAAGCTTGAGGTATTAAATAATTATATTCAATGCCTGAAGCTTATTGTGTCAAGATGTAGATCTATGACCTTTTATTACTGACAGCTTGCAGCTAATTTAATCATTTTAGAGACTAAATAACAGATTTTTACTAAGCCCTCTCTCCACAAAACCTCTTAGCTTAGCTTGAAGCACCACCTGCCTAACCAAAAAGACTCCAAAACCAATTTGACGATCATGCAATAATTTTCGATCAAAAACCCCATCAACCACAATTTCTTGTGCTGAATTCCTAAAGCGAAAACTAAGTGTCATCAATTCTCTTTTTTCCATAAAAAGAAACAAAAAAGATCGTGTGAACAAAGTACACTCTATAAATCATAATTGGTAACTGCAGCTCCATCGGAATGTGAATGAATCAGCTACTTTTAATCTTCTCTTTTCTTCAAAATTGAGATGCAGCCGTTGGATGCAAGCACATACGTTCTATTAACATTTCAGAGCCATGAACTGAACACTCAAGACTGAACTCTCAATAGAATGTGCACATTAAGCTCAAACAAGCTTACGTTCCACAACGGCCTTAGCTTCAATGAGGAGCTGTATGTTTCCATTCGACAACTGATCAAGCTTAAGACAAGTCAGTTGTGTTTTTGTTGTCGTGTCGTTTGTATTGCGCAATCTTTGTTTTCACTCCTCATGTTGTCATGTGAAAACACTGAATTCTAAACTCAAACTATCGAAACATAATGTGCGTGCTCGTCAAAGACTGAAATAGTTTTGCACTTTTTACTATTTCCAAAATCAAAAATATCTTTCGAATATCGATTAAAATTCCAAGTGAACAACAGTAAATTAATAGAGTGGTACGTAACGAATTCGGAAAGGGAAACCAGTAATCGAAAAGCTTTTCGCTCATAGAAAACAAGTTACACATCGTGAATGGTATGACACAAGTTCGGTTGAAAGATCGAAGTATTTAGCGGTGCGGTGCAGTGGGGCTCAGAGTCTTGAATGTGATGATGTATGATTCAGCGTTTAACACTCTTAAAACAAAACGAATAACAAAAAATAAAGAAAAGAAAAAAGAATCAAAATAAAGACTACAAAGCCCTGCCATTCGCGAACAAGTGTAGTGTCGTCTTGTCTAGTGAATTGTCAAGTTTTTGAGAAGTGATGCTGTTATTGTTGTAATAATTGTTTGGTGGACTCTTGTTGATATGCTATGTGTACAGTTTTGTTGATTAGTTGTTTTTTGTTGTTTCTCTTTTGATCGTGACCGGCTAAGCGCCTGTCACTGAGTAGCACCACTGCGTATTTCATTTATTAGATTTAAACAGACGGATAGTTATCTGCTCTTTGCTGAGATAAGTTAAAGACGAAAAAAGATACATTAGCGAAGGCATATTAAAGTTTACTACTATGGGCGTATAAAAGATACGAAATTTGGATGTTTTTTTAGACTTTTATTTGGTGTGATCAGTTCTTGTTGCTTTGTTTTTAAAAGTTTTTGAGCTGTTTGAGTGTTGTTGCAAGATGTCTTGAGATCTGTTTAGCTGCTTCCATGGAAACTTTTCATAAACTTGTCCGAGGTCATTGCCTCAAGACGATGTAGTTCTGTTTGAAAATTTTAGTAACATGTTTTGGTGATCGGTATTACTTGTGGTTACATGATCATTCTATGGATAGGCCACATAACGCTTTTGGAGCACGGGAAGTTCCTACAAAAGTTGAATGCTGATTTTCAAACCAATTATCTTAAAATTGATTATTATGTCATGGACGTCCCACAAGGTCACCTAGTGTATAGCAGCTTATGAGCTTCATAAAAAGTTAGTCTGATAGAAAAATTATATTTATTATTTATAGGTGTGAGCAAATTAAAAAACTTGATTGCAAATGTCTTCTGAAATGATTCTGAAAATTTTGAGTTGGCTTTTCGAAGTCTTAAAGCGAATTTTAAGTAATACGTCTGATCTTTTCCTCAGTGTACGATTTTGAAGGTGTTGGGATGTGCTTTTTTCTTTAGAAAAAAAGGTGTGCGTTCGTCAAGCTTGGGCCGTGAAAGTCCAACCTTTTCAATTTATATTCTTGTATCAAGAATATAAATTGAAAAGGTTGCAATATTAAATTACATACATCGGTTTATCAATAACAGTGGCAATCAACAGCTCATAAGCAGGCAAGTACTGTATTAAGCAAGCTCAAACGCAGGTGCTCCTCAAACATCTTTGAGCCTTCTTGATAGGGTACAAAATAGAGCTCCGATATTGATAGGGGATGGTTCAAAAGCAAAATCGATTGATTCTCTTGAGCTCATTTCGCATTTTGTGCATTTGAATTTCATGTGAATGAAAATGTTATGGCAGTATCAAATTGTTGTTGATGTAAACTGTTGTTTGCTGAGGTGGTTAATTAGATAAAATCAAAATGTATAACTTCATTACTATCACGTGAGCTGGAGATTATTTTGTTTCAGGTCCCGATACTTAGGGATGTTAAGCGTCAAGTTGCAGTCATAATCTGTTGTCATTTGTTTCAGTCAGAGAGACATGTATTGTTTTAAAAACGATGTTCAAAGAATCTCATACACTTCAGCATTCTGATGACTTACAATTGCTCTCTGGAATAAATTTTAGAAAAGCATTCTGCTAAAAACTAAAAGCTTTCGGGTACGATCAATAGAGGTGAAAAGCTTCCTTGCAGTGATCAGCTACTTTTAATGTTCTATGCTTCTTTTGCTAAGGATCGCATAATGCAATTTAATAAAGTTGATGATTTTTGAAGAAGGTTTAAATATTCGCTGTAGCATTCGAAAGAAAGTGCCAGCTAATTTTCGCCAAAGATATCAGTTATCTGATCTCAGCGACCGGGACAGCTTCAGAGAAAACATTGAAGAAATTTGCTTCAGAAAATCTGCAGAACTTTGCGGATGAGATGCTAGTGTGTCACGAAATTGCCCGCAACTCCTATAACGTGTCAAAGCTTAGTTTAAAATGAGCTTGATTTTGTTACAAAGGAGGCTATATCAGAAGTTTTGCCCCAGAAAAGGCAACTTTTGCTTGGATCACCTCGTGACTCGTGTGTCTATAATGTAATTGAGGACAGGTTCTAAGTCTCATAACAACACAGTATGCACTTAATTTTTTTTTTTCAAGGGAATGTTTTCTCTTTTTTTTTTAATATTAAAAAAACACCAAATTTTCGGTTCGAACTCTCAACTACTCAGTTGGTCATCGTCGTATCTAATTAGAGGTCACTAAAAGTCCAGGTTTGTAGCAGTCAGCCCAAGCGAGGTAGCGGTTGGAATAAGAAAATTCTCTGATTTCTAACAATTTGGAGGTTTTTGCTCCAACATTAGGTTCGTTCGTTGAACTTTACCCAGGATTGACTCAGGTTTCCATGACAACCCTATGAAAATAACACACATCCTCCCTGTCATTTAAAACATGCCATTTGGAAGCTCTGTTCATACTCTGAACTCGCCCCAGCAAAAACCTAGTGCAACTTTAGGACGAGTAGAGGGCAAATATAGGGCTTAAAAAAACCGTTAGTTTGACAATAAAACGAGTTTGTGTCGGCTACATGGCAACCCCAGGGCTTCAACCAACAAAACAGTTATTTTAACACACCCGGCGAATGGTGTTGAAAGTGCGGCCAAGTGCTTTATTGGTGAAATTTCTGACAGTTTATTGCAATTATTGTTTTTCCGATTTCGTCCGATGACGTTGCGGACAGTTTTCTGCAGTGAACGGAAACCTAGCCAGGGCCGAGTATTTTAAAGGAATTCGTGTGCTCTTCAGAAGTTCCCTAAAGCAGGCATTGGGCAAACTTTGAATTTCAGAGCAATTCTTTTGCTAATGAAATGGACCAGAAGTTAATGAACCGCTGTTTCTCTATGAGATTAAGTCTATCCAGAGAGATAATCTTAAAGTCCAGTATTCGCTTTCGAAGGTGGGGATGTACTGAGCATTCTATCGTGAAGTGTGGAGAGAAATGCTTTTGAGGCATCGTTGACAGACTGCAGATAGCGTCTGCTGTAAGCCTCTTTTTCATTTGATTCTCAAAGAACAATGGACGGGTAATGGGTTGACTGGTTTTTAGGGTTTTCCTACTGTGGGTTTGATGATTTTGGAGTATGAAAAGATTTGACCAGCGGAGTTTTGATAAGCCAAACTGTGGTGCCCGTAATGTAATAGTTAACGTGTCTGTTATGTAGGGTTTCTCGAATTCCATAAAAATCAAGGAAAGATTCTTTTGCCACGGGTATCGCCGTTCACAAGGAATCGGCGATTTCTCTGATAGTAATTCCATGTCATGAAAAGTGCTTTCTAGATAAGTCATCAAGAAAAATTTTAGGTTCCTCACATTGCTAAAATATGGTTGAATGAAATGCGCTAGTCCCCGAGACTTATTTATTTATTTATTTATTTATTTACATCACAGAATGGTTCACGACGTACTGTCTTTCAAACTTCTTGTTTCCTGGAATCCAATGTAGGATAACAGAGTTTTTTTTTATTGCCAGTTAACAAAGTAAGAGCCTTATAGCAAAGTGGCATTTTGAGTATAAGGCCAAAATTGTTGCTGAATAAAAAGTTCAATAATGCGGGTATTGTCCTTCGCGAGGATTCGACAAGTTGTTCCGAAAAAATAACACCATTCAAATCCATGCCTTTTCACCTAGATGTTCGGAATGAGCAAAAAATTGTTTGTCCGCTCGGGTGCTCAGAAAAAAATCAGCATATGAATGACTGACAGAAATGCACAAGTCCCCAACTCATTCCAAGCTCGTTGCCCTTAAAAACTTATTTACGGAGGTATGGCTGACCGTGACTCTATATACTGACTCTTTTATATTCCCATGATTTTGTATGTCACTTACACGATAACGCTGAAGTACTTAGCTAATCAGCTAATGCTGATCTGGTTTAATTTGTTTTGGGCCTAATGGTAAAATAAGCTTTTTTGAACTCGAAATTGGGATACTTTCTAACTCTACTAAATGCATGAAACAGTATGTTCTGCTTAGTATTGCTAATTCATTTATTGAAAATTTGTATCTTACAAAAATAAGAAATCCTCACACACTTGGGTCAAAGATATTGTAACAAAGTTGTTAATGTAAACAACTCATTAAGAACACTGATGTCATGCAGCACAGCAGTTGCTTCAAGAAGAGTTCTGTTTTGCCATTAGCATACTAATGAGAGTTCCGTAACACAAATACCGAATTTTTATTCAATATAATGGATTTTTAAGCTTTTCATTTATTCTACAGTTGACTCATCGTTTTGTGTTATTTTTTTCTTCGTCTTCGCATTCTTCAATCTGAAAGTTTAATTTGGAAGACATGTGTGGGTCTACCAATTCTAAAAGAAAGATGTAGGAAAGTAGAATTCAAAAATAGGTCACCTGAGCAAATGCAGTCGAGTCAAAAAATTTGATTGGAAAGCTTCTTTCCGCCTAAATACAATCTAAGGTACAAAACGGTACTTGTTTTTGGCTTATTAATTATCTCATTGCAATGGCTTATTGCTTAAATTTTTATTCATTTGACTGTTGTCGGTTTTACTTTTTTTCTTTATGAAGTTATGTCATTTGGAAATGTATTTTGCTTTCTAAAGTTAAAACAATTACTCAAATTGTTTTAATTTGGTTTCATTGGTTATTGTTATTTGTTTGCGTCTTAGTCAGGTGAACACAACTTTAGAGTTTTAATGATGCCATTGTTTGAAGAGAAATACAAAAACTAGTTGATCTGTTTTAAAAAGACATTGATGTGAAAGAAGCTTTAAATACAACGAACGATAATTTATTTCTCACGCTTTATAAAATTCATCATCTTCTTCTTTCTTTTTTACGGCGTTACGAACATCGTGATCTTGAGGGGATCAGAGCTCCCCCTCTTAGTCCTAACTGATTCATCCGTTATCTAGTGGTATTTTTAACTTGAAGGCGGCTTCTATTAATATTGGTTCTGCTCATACGATCGAGCTATGCTGGTCCTGATGTCATACGAAACATCTTCATCTCACCTGCCGTCAACTTACTCTTACACTTTTTGTACATTGTCCAACTTTGTTAACAATATGTTAGTGCTGGAAGCACAACCGGGGTGTACACTGTACAGTTTTCCCTTCAACTTAATCGCTATTTTCTGTGATTGATGGTAGGGGAGTTCGCCACTTCATCCATTCTAAAGCTTATTGGATGATTGATATACTACTAATCATAGATAACAGATTTTTATCCATCTATGGAAACACATTTCATTTGAAATAAGTGTATGGAATATACATGTCTGGTTCGAAAAATGGGCAACACAAGTACTCAGTCTCTTTTGAACTAGTACGGTACCCACTACCTTCTTAAACTAATCCCCTTAAAAGCAAGTGCTTCTTGAGCGGATATAGGAATAAGAAGATATGATGAATAGGTATTTTGTCTTCCAGAAGAGTGTCAAGGACACGAACTGTAATAAAGAGCAAAGGCCACAAAACACTGTATAAAATTAGTGGTTGTCTGAGGACCACATAATAGATCCTGATCGAATGTCATCCATCAAATTTTTTTTTGCATTTGCAGCCTTATACTTTTGGATGCCCGCTACAAATCCGCATTGGTTTTCAAATTCCATTATTATTTTTGGAAGTCGGCAACCCAATACCCGCGCAATGGTCTTCAAAGTGAGGGACATAATTTAGTATTGTCATTGTCATATAAACATGTATCTCATCTAACCCAGCGTCTTTTAGGGTTCTTTGTCGGGTGTATCTGTTGAGTAAGGTTCTGCTCTTAGAAAGTAGCCTCGAGAAAGATGTTTGTTCAAAAGACCATCACAATACTGTCATCAACTGTGCAGAGTTTTGTCATCATCTACAAACTGTCCTTGAATGTCGTAATGATCTTCGACGACCGAGTTTCCTGAGGATTTCTCTTTCTTCGAGCGGTTATTTTAAGGATTGATGGCCCATTATTTAAGTTTTTTTGTCGTATTTCATCAATAGCTTGGTTTGCATCAGAGATGTCTTTCCCGATACACGCAATTGGAGCTTCTGTGCTCCAATTCATGGCTAGCCTTTTCTTTTCTTTATTATGAAAGGGGTGCTTCGACTTTTCTTTGAAATACCCTTTCTTCTTACCTATCCCTGTTATAGCTTTATCACTACCAGGTTTTCTTTTTGGCTTGTCGGTAGTGGCCCCTTGAAATCGGTTCGGATTTCGGTAAGTATAAAACGTGATGAGGAAGTCCACACTAATTTGGTGCCTTTCAGCTTATGGCAAACGTACCCTTACACATTAGGCAGCATCGTCGACACGTTACCTGTCTCAGTTTCTTTTATCGCGTTTTTTTGCAAACAGGTTCCTGCCCTGAAACAACTTAGCCACAACACCCGTCTCGCTTAGAATGTTCATCAGTTTTACCTCGAGCCAAACTTCAGGCGTACAGTAAAGTATAGAGACTTATGTTTTGGTTACACTCTCCGAATGTGGAATGCTTTACCAGACTTTATTTTTCCCCCATATTACAATTCACAAAAGTTCAAGATCAATGTGCATGGGTGTCTCTTTTTGAATCCCCTCCAATTTTCCTAAATGTTCGCACTTTGTTTAACATTATAAGGGTATTCATAACGCCTTGATACTCATACTAATTATAAAAAAAAGAATACTCTGCATATTTGAAATGATTTGCGTTTCTAGTTGGACGTTTTTAAGTACTAGTTGTGAAAACCTTGCGAAATTCACCTTTTCCACAAGTTCTTACATCCAAAAAACACACCCAGTATTCGGCCATTTCGTTTTTCAATTTCCCGTTTCACACAAGATGTCCACTCATCTCCTCCTCCAAACCTCGAGCAGGTATAATTTCAAAGTTCCAACTTACCACTCCTAAATTTTGTCCAGTCGGTCGCATTCCCCTCTTCTCTTTTCTGTAAAAAAAAAATCCAAAAAAAACTTCAAATAGGCCTTCCCTTTGAGTGTTATTTTTGTACCCGCTTTTCCTTTTTTAAATATTTTTCTGTCTAATTGCCTATCGAAATTTTTCATACAAACGGTCGTGAGCATAAACAATACGCCGCCCGTCGAAAGTTTTCAATTGTAACAACTTTACTGCTTCATCAGTAAGAACCCGTACTGCTTCATAGTATTTGATCAATGATGATTAGGCTTTGGAGAAAAACAAGTATGAAGTTGTCGGAACCTTTTTTATGTATAAGGCATAACAAGCTGCCATACATGACTTGTGAGGAATAAGAAGGGTCTACAGTTCTCTACCAGGTAAAGGCGAGATTCCTTTTATCTATTCAGCATTTTCAAGTGACTGCAGTAATAGTTCAATAGTTCAGCCTCACTTAACAGCGAAGCTAATTTTTTCAAATTTTAACTAAGACTACTGGGAGGGTGGGAGGTAAGCTCGTTGAATCAGTCAGAAAACTGCTTATAAGCCAAACTTTGAACCACATGTAAACTTGACGAAAGTATCAATCCGACTTAAATAATTCTCTAGTAAAATCTACGTTCTTTGTTTACGAAGCAAGTCCTAAAGTTTTACCTTTTTTTCCAGCTAACACAACCAAAAAAGAATCTCAGCAAAAATGGAAACAGATAACGTGGTTATAAGACTTGTTCCCGAGAAGAAAGGTTTAATTCTAAAGCATTCAGAATACGAGGTTAGCAAAATTATTCACACAATCCAATTAAAAGAATTTACAAATTCTCGTTAAAATTTTTCGTTCTCATTTAAGATAAGCACAAGAAAATACAAAACAACAGTTGTTCGACGATATAATGACTTCGTCACACTCCACAGCTTGTTAGTTTCTCGTTTTCCTTATCGGTAAGATAAGCTTTGCTGTGGATGTGTTCATTCATGGATTCAAACATTTTTAAATTCATTCAAATACACTTGCAGAATGCTGCCACGCTTGCCACCAAAACAACTAATGCTCGATTCATTTCTCGAAGAACGCAGACGAGGTCTTCAGCGTTATCTACAAATAGTGTGCCAACATCCATTACTAAGTGCTGGACCGATGCTAGAGACCTTCCTCACTGATAAGTCGAATGAACACATAGAACATCTCAGAGCGGTTTTCTCAAAAGAGCTTGATGAATATTCAGCGTTGAGTGAAAATGAGGTCAGTGCAATAAAAAATAAGTGACATCTTTCATACTGTAATCTACCCATCGGAGCTCTCGCGTGTCAATTGTTTTTCACTGATGACTTTTTTTATGTTCTCTACAGGATCTCCCACTAGAAGATCAAGGGAGATTAGCTGCCAGTAGGGAAAACATGAGAACCATGTTAAATTCTGTGATACGTCTGAAACGTCTATTGGAGCAACATTCCCAGCGGTTAGTTAATCAAGCCGTTGATTTTACAGAAATGTCAAATATTTTGAACACTATTGGTGAGTTCATTGGTCACATTGGCGCAAAAAATCTAATTCGATTGAGCTACTTTCAGACGGTTCTAGCTGCTTCAAAAATCAATCATTTGTGTCACTTCAAACGAGTCTCAATGCTACAGCCACAACGACCACAAAAAGTTCAGCAACGCTAAGCTATGCGATAACGGAGAAAATCAACATGTTGTTAGATATTTTAACTGCACACAGGTAATTAAATTTAATGAATTTGTGAATAGATTTTTTGGTTTAAAATCAAAGGTACTGAATTCTTGTTTGCTTCAGAAACAAATATGAACTCGGGCGTATGAGTACTTTTCTAAAACTATTTTTCTAAGAGTTGCAGCTTTTTACAGAAAACTCTTCTTTTCCAGTGACCTATGCGACCGTGTTGAAAAGGGAATTGTTTCTGACCATCAACGGGCGCTCTCGAAAATGCTCACCATAAACAAACAGAAAATTAAGGGAGTGATACGTGGAAGTGCAGTAAGAAATGAAAAAATGGAGTGCCATTTGATTTAATTTTTTATTCGTTAATTTTTTATTTTTTAACCAGGCAGAAGATGTACAAGCACTTCATCAACAAGAAGTTGTCCAAAACAGCGTTGTTGGCACACTGGGACGAAAAAGCGCATTTAGTTTACGGTGTGTACTTCAGGAAACAGCTCTCGCCAACAAATATCTGCAAATTCTACCCTCGGTACTCCTCTCCTTCTCATATGAACAACAGGTTTTGAACACAGAAACTGCCAAAGCTTGGGAAAGTGTGATGACAAATGAGTGCAATCAATTGAATCAGTAAAAAGATTTCTTTTTAAAACAACTTTATATATTTTTTGCTTTTATTTTATTATTTTTAATAAATAAATTGTTTATCTACTTTTTGTTAAAAACTCTCACTATTTATTTGAAGAAAATCGAATAAACTAAAGCACTTGAAATTACTAAAAGCCAATTCTGTGGCACGAAGAACGTCTATAGCAAACCTTTTAGAGATTTTAGGCCTGACTAAGGAATATCTGTTTATGTGAAGAAAATGAGGTCTGGTTATTGTGGTGGTTTGTGGTGGTGCCTGCGATGAGCATGTCTGACTGTTTCGTGAGAGGTTCGAGGTTGTAATCCCAGGAGCCGTATAAAGATTAACGATAGTCACAACAACCTCTTGTTGTCTATATGTTGGGATTACGTTTACTATACTCTCTGTCATATACGACTGCTTTTGGTGGTAGTTTTGTTATTTATCTGACATTTTCATAGGATCCATTTTCAAATTCATAGTCAGTCAGTCTAACTCGTGGCTATCGTTTTTTCGGAGTTCGTTTTTTGCCTCGCATTTCGTAGTTAGTAACATGGGCTCAGAAAAATCAGCAAAAACAAGTTTGTGGTGCTAGAGGCGTAGCTGTAAGAATGTCTGCTTGCTTGTTTGGAGTTGGAGGTTCGAATCCCAGTACCATTACATCGTTCTTTGTTGCATGGGTATCAGCTTTTACGAGGATTTTGCAAGTATTCTAAGAGTGGCCACAAAAAGCGCTACCTCATATAGACTATGGGAATCAGCAAAATTGAAAGTTCTCTCCACTTTGTTTAGAAGATATTGCTGACGAAAATGCGTTAAGCCCTATCCTTTCCGAATTTTAATATGTCAGTTTACAATTCAAAAGAATGGACGAAGAAACAGATATTCAAGAAAAACGACAAAATAACTTGAATAACGAAGCAGCCAACTTCATAACAGCCACTCCACGTAGGAGAAATGCTCAACAGATTCTTTCGCGAAGTTCATAAGCAATGCTAAGGAAATCTATCTTCTTGTAGAAATCTATCTTCTTGAGCACTGTAAAAACGTTATTGATAATAATTATACATATTGATAAATTTAAAAGAATTTTTCAAGAAAACGTTATCCTTGATGCTTTTGATCGACACATGGTCACGATCCCTTAGTTCAATTTTAATAGAAGACAAAATATACATGTGTGGTGTTTATTGTTCTAAGAACCAACGAAATCTTTCGAAGTGAAACACAACACTAATAACCTGAATGAAACCAAAAAACAAAAACAATATTATCGAATATCAAACGCAGAATAAACCTTGATCCTGGGATTGACGATTGAAGAAGATTTGACAAAAAACCGTAAGAGTTGTCTTGTAACGCGAAACTGCAATAGCTGAAACATGAAGAGTGGATGGACATCAACGCTCCGGTTCGATGGCTTCTCAAAAGCACATTGCAGGGAAATCGAGGAAGGAGAAGACCTCTTCTTAGGTGGCAAAATCAAGTAGAAGAAGACCTCAAGCTAGTGCAAAACTGGAGTGAGATCGCCCGAAATCGAAGTTGTTTATTTATTTATTTATTTATTTTATTTATCCATCTATCGAGTTCATAACTCTACTAGACTTAACAATATTTACATAAACTATATAGAGAAAAGTAAGAGCAAATATTAAACAATAAGTAGCAAAAAGAATTATCTTACATATGTACATATATATACAAACATGCTACGATACTAGACTCAAAACAATAGTTTTGAAAACCTCTCTGCTTAAACATAAGTCTATATTTTGATAAACGCAATTAAATTCATGACTAGAACGTGAAATCGGATCTGATCTACCGTAGTTTGTATAAGATCGGGGAACAAAAAACAGAATCGGCCTCGTCCTCAACTGTCTTGAAGGAGCATATAAAGAAAAAAAAGAGAGAAGTTTAGGACAATCAATTCGATTACATAGAACATCTCTAGCAAGCATAACTAAATAATACTTCCTCCTAGCTTCGAGAGTCTTTAAATCTATTAACAGACATCTTGCATTGTAGCTAGGTAAAATATCAACCCAATTTAGTTTACGCAAAGCGTACCTCGAAACTTTTTTTTGAACGGATTCAATACGATTTATACCCACCCTATACAATGGACACCATATACAACATGCATACTCAAGAAGTGATCTCACAAGTGAAATATATAAAGATTGAATCGTGTAAGGATCCAGAAATTGTTTTGAGTTTCGCATGATGAATCCAACTAATTTATTAGCCTTAGAAATAACGTAGTCCAGATGCAAGTTAAAGGATAGCTTTAAATCGAAAATAACGCCTAGGTCTTTTTGTCTATCCACTGATTCAAGTTGAATGTCAGAAATGACGTATGAATGATCTATAACAATAGGCGACCTGGTAAAGGTTATGCTCTTACACTTTGCTATATTCAAAAATAATCGATTTTCAACACACCAAGCTGACACTTCATCTATATCACGTTGAAGTCGATAACAATCCAATTCACACTTAATTGGCCTAAAAATCTTAAGATCATCTGCAAAAAGCAAACATTCCGAATATCGAATTCTTGGTGGTAGATCGTTTATAAATAATATAAAGAGGAGAGGTCCTAAATGACTCCCTTGAGGAACACCTGAGTGATTAAAAATTTCTTTTGAAACAACCGTTCCAATTTTTACATATTGTTTACGATTGGTCAAGTAATTTTCAAACCATATAAGTAGGCTAGAGTGAAAACCTAACAATTTCAGTTTTTTAGCAGAATATCGTGTTGAACTCTATAAAACGCTTTGGAGAAATCTGTATAGATAGCATCAACCTGATTTCCACGTTCAATACCTCTAATGCAGAAGTTAGAAAACAAGGCTAGATTAGTCACTGTTGACCTACCACTAACAAAACCATGTTGATCTACTGATATACTTGAACTAACCTCATCATAAAGACATTTCTTCACAATCGCTTCAAAAACTTTCGGTATCAACTTCAGTTTTGAAATGGGTCTGTAATTAATAACCTCTGATGATGTTGCTGTTGTTGTTGTTGTTGTTGTTGCTGTTGTTGTTGCTGTTGTTGTTGCTGCTGTTGTTGCTGTTGTTGTTGCTGTTGTTGTTGATGGTGCTGCTGCTGCTGCTGCTTCTGCGTTTGTTGTTGTTGTTGTTGTTGT